>OX122917.1:10000000-11200000 GCA_944738685.1 Synanthedon myopaeformis | reverse complement strand
TTGCTATAAAAACTGGGGTAGCTGACACTGAAAACAAATAACACAAATTAATATGTTATATCTTTGAACGGATGAAATTTTTTTCAGTACATTATATACGCGGTCAAAATCAGTTTCCATAAGTGAAAATAGTATCAAAATGCCTTAACTGCTTTCTTAAATATCAGATCTTATAAATCTATTTTCTCGTATATTTTTGTGGAAGTTTGTGGTTTTTTTTTTTTTTGACGAACCTTCTTGAATCTCGCCAATGCTTAAAAGATACTTTAAAAATAAAATTTTTCATAAAAACCTTCTTCAGGTTTTTATGAAGTATATATTTAATAAGATTATTATTGAACTGTTTATCGTGAATTCTTTATACACCCTAAAAGCATAATAATATTCATTACATGAAAATTAAATCTATATAAATAAAATTAAATCGCTCAAAACCCAAGAACGGCTGAACCAATATGGCTATACATTTTTTTACAAAAATTATCGTCGAACTCCGAGGAGAGATTTTGTAAAGAGAAAATTAAAAAAAAAATTGTTGGCAAAATATTGCATCCGTACGAAACCGGGGGCGGGTAGCTAGTTAAAGATAAAATGTACCAACCTGTGGGTTCATCACATTGAATTGTAGATTTCAGAGCTGAATAAATGTATGTGTTCATTTCAAACTGAAAACAATACACGAGGACCATGTAAGACCAAAAGACACACGCGATAAATACTGCGAACTTGTAGAAATGTTTGTAATGATATTTTGGAATTTCTGCTAACTGCAAATAACTAGCACCGGAGCCTCGATAGCCGAAGCTTCCATATCTGAACAATTTAACAAAAAAAACTGGCATATTCGCCTCATAGTTATCAATTAAGATATAAGCAAGATTTACTACAATAGCTAAGAATAGAAATACTATGTCGACTATATTCAACATTCCTGTTTTTTTTATGTTGCGTGTGTAGTCCGAGACGTTTTATAACGTAAATGAAAAACTATTTATAAGGCATTATATATAAATAAATCAAGAGCATGATTTATTTATATATTCTTCATATTAGGAAAGAGTATAATGCATGTCGATGTGCTTTTTTAGCACTAAGGTTTGCGGATATTGCGGATACATCCGCAAATGCGGAAGTTCCACATCGATTTAGACCTCCAAAACCGTGTCCGCATCCGCAATAATCTATGCGAATCTCTTGCGGATGCGCCATGTGTAGCTAGTCCTAAGTCTGGCACAAATATAAAGACAACAGCACAGTGGTCTTTTGTTGACCGATTTTTAACTAGGAACACATTGCATTTCCCACAAATCAGCGTTAGAAAAATGCAAGTCAACATTTTATTATATATCGATAAATATTCCGACGTATTTATCGATACATGTCGAATACAACACACCGCATATGATCAGATACGTAACTGCAAAATATCAGCAAAGTTCATCTAAAGTATGACGATCTAAATATGATAATGTGATTATTCTTTTTATAAAAAAAAATCCACAGATGTATTAATAACCATAAATAAATATATTTATTATCAAAATAATACAGGGACACGCTTATAAATATTTCTTTTGTTTGTCGGCAAGGACATAACATTCAACCACAATGCATCCTAGCCGCGGTCATTTACTAGTTTACCTACTAGTTAGTAGTTATTAGTAAATAGTTATTTAATATAGTTATAGTTAGTAGTGAATAGTTATTTAGGTACAGGAGCTATGTCGCTCGAGATGACCGGCGTACCTCCACTTTCAGGTACGCCGAGGTTCTGACATAGCCGTGGCAGGGTACCGAAGTGGTGTCATAATGGCCGCGCTAGAAAGTCGATTGGTTTTAGCCGGTACGAATCCAGCATAACCCCACTCTGCCTGGTATCCAAGAAGATTTCCCAACGTTAAAAAAAAAGGTACAGGGGCCAAGAACCAAACCAATGCAAACGTTTCGTTGCGTTCTTACGAAACGAAAGAAATAAAGCCCGGTGATTGGTTGTTGTAACGCCCACATAAAATTTTGACCAATCACAAAGCTTTCTCCTAGCGTGGCGTAGCCTGAGCGTAGCGTTTACGACTGTACGTTCGCTCTTGGCTAGGGCCTCAGGGCTCGTAGCCATGTGTGCTTTCTACAGCCGTTTACGCTACGCTAAGAGAAAACTTGGTGATTGGTTATTGTAACGTCAAAATAAAATTTTGACCAACAAAATGTTCTCTTAGCGTAGCGTAACGTAAACCACTGTAGAAAGTGGCTACTTGGCTAAAGGCCCCCAGATGATATAGCAATTCCTAAAGTGAGTTTCACGGTACCTTGAAATCTTTTTATAAAATTACTCCTTATATTTATATAGAGATATTTTATTTTCGACTTCAATTTACATATATATCAGATTGGAGATAGTTTTCATTGGACTAACCGTTGCGTTATGTATTCAAATTTATGCACTGAGCAACAATGCCCAGAGAGGTATGATGCTATCTTAGGGCTTTTGCACAAACAAACGCACATAGGTACCGAACACATAGGTATTATGTAGATCGAGTGAGTTCTTGGAGAACTTCGTGCGTCATCGACAAATCGGAATTTCATTATTAGAAGCAGACTTTTTTGTTTCTAATTCAATATTATGTAAAATAATAATTTAAACAAAGAAAGCTTAAAAATGAATATAATAATTATATTATTGTGAATTATATTGAGTCAACTATTATTATTTTTTATTTTAATAAATTGTAATTATATTTTATTTTACAAAGAATTTCAAATCATCTAAATCATTCAAGCAAATAATTTCAAATATTGAAAGATTTTTCTTTTTTTTTTTTTCACTCAGTATAGGTAAGTGAGTAAGTAGCTTAATTCAAGATGTAAAATAAGTTGAGCAAAATTCAATATTCCCAAAACAATATCGTAACACCTGCGTGGCTGATTTCCATTCTATCCCGCCTCCATAGGTCGATTTTCTGTATAAATTTTCAATTTATACACCTCAACACGCTGTGCTGTGTTAGTTCTGGGGATGCAATATTTGTACAGAACAAACTCGATATCAATGCGGAGCCTTCAAATGTACTTCAGACATTTTGTTATATCAATTATATATACCGACTACGAATCTTTTTAATTGAATGACGTTTTATTTTAAATTGTCTTACCGAAAATAAATAAACAAAAAAAAAGTTACTTTAAAATCTTCTAAATAGTGCAAAAAATTATCACAATTTTATTCTAATTTTTCAAATAAATTTTATTTGACACACACCATACGTTTTTCTTTTTTCTGTGATTTTTATTTTAATTTTATTTACACAAAAAATTATAATTATAGTGGTACACAGTTTAGGTGCAACATAAACTTATTCAAGTTAAATTTAAGTTATTCAAGTTAACTTTGTTATTCAATTTTTGCCACTGTTTTAAATAGGCCTTACCCATAATTTTCCAGTAGGACCGGTGGGACTAATTAAATTTGCTTTTCCTTGAATTTTGTTACTCCAGAAAAAATAAATAGCTATGTGTTTCTACCTTGTTCCAAATTAATTAAGTTAGGTACCTTGCTTGGAAAAAAGGGTTGACACAAAGACGGACAAGACTGTTGCAACTGAGCGTCAAGTGAATTGACAGTGATTTATTGCTCTCTGCGTCGTATCACTTACTAAGGACCTGATTCCCGTTTGTTTAGAAAAGTGATAAAGTTTCGTGTCAAATGTTCGCCTATTATGGTAGGGGAGCTCACGATACTAAATGTGAAATTACTTGAGCGTCGTGGGAACCTATTGGATTTTGAAGATTAGATGGAAGGAAGAAAAAAAGGTTATTTTTATTATTATGATGTTTAGTTTTCAACGGTGGGGGGAGAGTCTATAGGCTTTCAAAAAACTGTAGACGCTGTATTAAGAAAAAAATCCTTCAAATAATCGTCAGATTAAGAATCAGTACGATCAGGAATTCAGACTGAACCGTTTGTATAAAATTCGAAGCGCTCGAGTATTTCAAAATGGCAATCGCCAAAATTTTTTTTTTTGCATTTTCAAAAAGCTGTATGTTAAACGTCTGTATCGGTTGAAATTTGATCGATTCGCCGGCTCACAAAAGGATGAAATCTCTCTTCTCATTCACACCTATGAAAATCCTACTATAACAATGAGCGAGAGGTGAAATAGCTGAAAATTCAACATTAATGAACTCTAATATTTTTTTAAATACTTAACTAAACTTATTTTTGAAATTCTTATAAATTATATGTCAGTTTTGTCACGTCTGCTTTGTTAGGTGCGTGGTTGACCATAAATTTAATATTCATAAAGACATGATGAAGTCTTACGAGCGTCTCAATGAGGAGGGGTTAAGAAAGTATTTTTTTCAGTTTTCTGACTCTAGTATGATTAAGTTAAGTTCTCCAGTACGATTACGACTTGGTCTCTCTTTTTTTATATTAGGTCGACAGACAGGCTGACAGTCCACTTGATGGTAGGCACAAGCTAGGCCACAATTGCTGCAAGTGTGCTGCCGACCATAGTAACATTGAGGATAAGGGCTCCCTTACTCACTTATCGAACCACAATAGAGCACATGACCTTCTGTAAGGGACCACCGTGAATATATGACCCTTTCACACTTTGTACTAGTGCAATTGTTTATTTGTACAGTACCCAACTCATATGGCTTACCGATGTACTTGCGCAGAAGACGAATTTTTAAAGAGTGGGAAATGCTATCGACCAATCCACACACTTCGCGGCTTTTTCCAGTACCGCTATTGGTCGCCATCTGCCGCCATGTTATAGTGCGCCGCTTGCCATCTTACGCTCGTGCGAGAGCGACAAAATTAACAGCTGCATTGTATTATGAACCTTATAGATCTAAGGTCAATTGTAAGTTTTAAGCTTTTTTGGTTAATCGTCAGAGCCGTACTTTCTTTTCTGCGTGAACGAAGACTAAAGCGCTGTCCTAATTGACCACGAAAAACCGATTGTTTAGTTTTTCGTGTTTTTTTTACAATTTACATTGTCGACAAGTTCTAAAAAATATATACCTCGCGGTCCGCCACCATTTTGTATTGAGTAGTCATTGTATGCGTAAAACGAAATCACCATCGCACGATGCGATCGTACGATCGTGGCCAATTACGACGCGCCTTATCAAGTGTGCGACTGTACATGTATCAAATACTTTTGTATTAATTTTATTGTTAATGATTTTGTTTAAGTTGATGTGTAATTGAGTCATATTATAATTCAGTACAATTGTTGATTTTTGGTAACATTTAAAAGTTCATTAGATTCATGATCTTCGTCGAGAATATGTGGTATGCAGGCAATACAGAAACGCATCTAGTGGCCAGTTATTTCAATACTCGTAGCCGCCAGGAAGTTCTGATTGATGTCCGTTTAAATAAAGAGTGCGGGTCAATATATCGATATAAAGTTTTCGTAAACCGTATACCTTTAGTGAAAATATAACTAACTGTTGCACGCCACTTCGCCCACTTTATAAAATATAACCTATGTTATTCGCTGATAACATAGCTTTCTATAGGTGAAAGAATTTTTAAAATGGGTCCAGTAGTTTTTGAATTTATTCATTACAAACATACAAATCTTGTCTATTAGTATACATTATACATCTATTAGTAACATACAAAGATATTAGTATAGTTATAGATTACGAGTTATTTATATACATACAATTAAAATTACACCTATGCAAAGCCATGAGTCGCTAGTACAAAATATAGGTATGTACCACTAAATGTAAGATTTATCTGAAGAGCTTTCGTCTTCGTTTCAGATAACACAAATGATTGAAGCCACGCTCGTTCCGAATCGAGGATCAAATGTGTCTAGATTGCCTCAACGAAGTCTGAAATGCGACAAGGCCTTTCATTTTAAAATTCAAATATCCGACTTTTATATAACTAAAATAAAATATGGGCATAATTTTCAGACATTGACAGTTTGTATATAAAAATTTTATCTATAAAAAATTATCCGAGAAGTTCCGAGAACACTTTTACTGGGAATTTATTATTATTTATTATTTAATGGAAAGAGCTGTCCTCTTCTTAGTTGTAAGTTTCAAATAGAGTTATAAAAATGTTCATCTTTTATAACTATCTAAGCTACAATAAATGCTTTTATATCTCACAAAATAAGAAAAATAAATTGGCAATGTTTAACTAACGATTTCAATTCGGTTTTTACTTATGGAAAGAGGAATAAACAGAGATCTAGCATTTAAGTAAAAGCAGGAAGATGAAAGTTGTTATTTCTCTAATAAATAAATATTGTAACTGTTTTACACAGTCACAGGCTTTATACATTGTCCGAAGTCATATAAAGTTAAGATTTTTATCTAAAAGCCACGTGTTAGGTTAGGTTAGGTCCTCCAATTAACGAACCTGCAAGCCTCTTCAGTTGTAGCCCCGTCAGTCGTCAGATAAGTCACGGTTTAACACTCGAAAGATGCAGTGCGTTGCATTGTCAATACTAATTTTGAAATATGTTTGTGAATAAAGTCCTAATTTTCTTGCTTGCAACATACTTTCTCATATAATGTACCAGTGAATTATGTGTTCAGCTCTAATTGGCTTGCACACTGGACCTAGATGTTGAGCAGTAGGGTTAGAATGATAAGTGTGCTAAGCTGTTGCTGTTTTGAATAAATAAATTGAATTAAATATAATGGTCACTACGAACTGGTAGTAGTTTGTGATCTCCATATTATTTCAGTCTTAACTTATTCACTTCGTGTTTCATTACTCTACTTTTAAATAATGCCGAAACATTTAAAAGAATAAAACACTTGGTTAACAGAAAGTTATATGTGATATGATGGTCTATTAAGTTGTGGTATTAGTATCTATCAGTATCAAATAATAATGTGGAGTTCATTTTCATCCCACAAAGTGTAGATATACCTTCGCATCTATAACGCATCAACTGCGCCTACATTGTTACGTAAGTGCAAAATTCTCGAACAGTGAGAAATAGATTGGGGGTATAAATTACCGAAATCCGTTCGGAACGTGCCATTTCAGGGAGAACTGTATCTGAATGCGAGCCAAGTTTTTTTTTTTTAATAAAAACAATGTACTCGCCTGTAACTCAAACGCCCAACACATGCTACGAATACCGGTACAGGAAGTCAACTTACGCAAAATAATTCCAATTCCTTTTATTCCCTATTAAAGATTAAGACAAACTTATCTAAGTTATTATTTACTAGCTGGTGCCCACGACTTCGTCCGCGTTGAACAATGAAAGGTACCCTATGTCCTTTCTGGTGTCGCAGACAACGTGTATGCAAAATTTCATGGTGATCGGTTCAGTAGTTTTTGTGTGAAAGAGTTACAAACGTCCATACATCCAAACATACTTTCGCATTTATAATATTATATTAGTACAGATTATGTTAAGGCTGACGGTCCACTTGATGGTAGATGGTTACCATTAACTACAACACAAGCACAAATTACAAGTAATGATTGTTTCCACTAATGATGCAAACTTAAAAGAAACCTCATTGTCTGAATATCTACTTGTCTTAGTGCTCTAGTGTGGTGGACTGGCTTTTCTATTTGTTTTCTTTATGACTAAAATTATAAGTAAGTAAATTATGAGTAAAAAAAAATTATAAACTCGATAGATAGGCTGATGTTTCACTTGATCGTAGGTGGCTACCGTCGCCTAAAGACAAGCAACGCCACAGGTATGTACTGCAAGTGCGCTGCCGTCCATATTAGAATTAATTAAGGATAAGATATGGACTCTGGCATCCCTTACTCTCACCACAAGAAGAAATGAAGAAAGAAAGATTTATTTGCCTAAATAATATAACAGATACATGTGAGGAACATCGTCTTCCCCTCGTTGTCGTTATTGATAAGGGAGACAAGTCATCATCATCATTTCAGTCTTAGGGCGTCCTCTGCTGGACACAGGCCTCCCTTTTATTTTTCTAATAGGACCGGTAAGAAAACACGAGTAAAGATAAAATTCAAACGTGTGCGACAATTGCAAGCCTAATAAAATGTTTGGAAAAATTTCAGCAAATACTCAAATATTTAGTCCAAAAAAAAAGACCACGCCATTTTCGATCAATAGGACCGGATGTGTTCATCTGTAAAACAGATGTGATATGCTTGTGGTTCCTGCATTTTTCAAATAGTGAACGTAAAATGGCGATTATTGTTGCATAAAAAAATGTTCGGTGATATTTCTAACTAACCTCTTTTATATATATTTTTTTTAGTAAGTATTAAACTTACAGGACTATAGAATAATTATGATAGTAATGAGAGGCCGACGGCCGCTGGAGCCAGAAGGTTCTCGAATGGAGGCCATAGACCGGAAGCGCAGCACAGGAAGTCTACTCACAAGACGACCTGATAAGTTTTGCGGATCGAAGTGTATCTAGGCTGCTTTAGATCGGTCCTATTGGAAAATCATGAGGAGTCCCATGTAGGTACAGCAGTCTGTATGCCTGTCCATCATCTTATAGCATTAAAAGCTCCATACATATTCTATACACCTGCTTAGAGTTGCTCTACTATATTCGTAAAGTGTGAGATCCAATAAAACTGGCCGGCTCAGTTCGCCACAAGTTCGCGGGTTTCCTCCTATTTCGACCGCCAACTTTTTTCATCATACAAACCAAACTACAAGTCGTTCATTGTTACTTTTTCGATGTTTTATTGCAACCGATTTGCCTTGCTTACAGGTTTTATTAATTCCAATGCATTTGGACAATTTATATGCCATTTATACCAACTTCTTTTGCCGCGTTAAATAAAAATACCTTCTTTTAGCGTCTTCCCACTACGGAAATGTCAAAATGAAGCGTTACACGCGTATATGTAATGAAACGTCGACGCGACACTGGTTCGGCAGTTGCGTCTGCGAAAGATAGTATTTATAAAATGTACTAGCGATTTTTAGTTTCACTAAAGTGAACTCAACTCCCTAGCAGTTCGGACAAGGAAGGTGGAACTGTAACGCTTCGTGCCTGATAGAAGAACATCAACCACGAAGGAATGAAACCCCTGTCTGCGCCTCGTGGTCCGCAAGTGGAACGGTGTTGGATTATCATTATCCATTAGTCCCGCGATAAGTTATTAACGGGCGTGTTAAACGCAACGTTCCGAACGCTCGTCTGGAAATTGATAAGATACAGAAAAGAAACTTGATGCTAAACAGAATGCACTCGCTGTTGGCGGGAAACGCCTTGAGTGCGCCCTGACTTGAATACAAAATAGCTTACAAATGCATAGTGGATACCGCATTTTAACACTACGACTCCATATTTAAATAAAACAAGTTCGCTTTAACAGCATCCAACGCTGCGTGACTTCAGTCACATCGCCATGAACATCAAACGCAAAAGGCAGTGAATGTAAAATGTTGTTCAAGTGTTCAGTATTTATATAAAAAATAAAGGTGTCATGGTGACGGTTGATCCATTCCAAATTCCTATCGCATAATGGGCGTAAACAACAAGAATATTATTGTATGAAGCAAGTTGTTAATCAGTATTGTTAACTAAATTAATGCATTTATGTAAGTTTTAACATTACAAATATAATCATTAGGCAACAAATTCGAATTCAAAGAAATAATGTTTTGATAGAAGCCCGTCCGCGCCATCTATTGATAAGTTTGTGGACTATATAAACTATAAAGAAATGTTCTATTATTTTAATATTCACAATTAAATAGTCAAATTCTATATTATAAACGCAAAAGTATGTATGGATTTGACGACATGTTTGGTCTAGTAGCTAGTAATGCTAGCTGTTAACCAAACGGTTACGGGTTCGAATCCCGCTAGGGGCAAATGTTTATGTGTTGACATTTTACCTTTGTACCTGAGTCATGGATGTTTTGTATTTATAATATGTATGTACTTACAAAAAAAAAGTAATCTATGTATTATATCAACTGTCTGGTATCCATAATACAAGCATTAGTTGCTTAATGTGGAACTAGATGGTGCTGTGTGGAATGGTGAAGATATTTATTTATTTATATTTGTTACTTTTTCACCCAAAAACTATTGAAGGGATTTTAATGAAACTTTACAGTAATGAAATTTATACTTTTAATAAGTATTTTTTATAGTTTTTACTACATGTTACTCGCTGATAATGTAGCTTGAAATAGTTTTTAAAATCAGTTAAGTACATACCTTGTTTCTAAGTTTATCCATACAAAAATCCAATCCATTAAAAATTGAAAAAAAAAAAATGTTATAAATTGGGCAGCTCATCTCCCTTACAGAAGACCATTGTGAAATAACAGCATGTGTGCTGTTGTGTTTCGGTGAGTGAATAATGGATGTCATAACCCATTTCTCTATCATTTTCTTATCCCTTAAGTTAAGGTTAAGGTTAAGGTCGCCTTTTTGTAACTTCTTCTGACATTGTTTATTTTAATAGGTGATGGCAGCCACCCTACCATCATAAACCAGGTACATATTTTTTTTATATAAAGGAAAGAATAAAATTAAGATTAAAAGATTTATTCGAATAAACTTTGTAACAGGCTATACAAATAAAATTATATAATATTATTATGTAATACTTATCCCTATAACTTTCAAATACAGTATAGACAAATGAATTAATTAAAAATTTTAATAAAAGTTTTCACTTGTATAATTATAATTTTATGAGAAATAATAATTTAAATATTGTTTTATACCAATACTCGGCGTTTCAGTTTAAAGTATTCATTAAAATCAAAATCAAAATGTTTATTCATCATACAGGTTTCTCCTTGAAACTCTTTCGATTGTCAATTAAAATTTAAATTTTATCAGGGTTTCGGAAAAATGCCTAGTCGATGACGATCCTGAGAAGAAACCTCGAAAGAAACTCAGGATACCATTCTTTTTGTCATCTTTAAAATAATAAATATATAACAATTACAATACATTACCGACATAGCACAAATATTGATTGGTGTTAATTTTTTTATATAAATTCCGATCGCAATAAAGGCAAAGATAAAATTTTAATATAGACTAACGAATAATAAGGCAAAGGCATAGAATCTGGTATCTATTATACACAAAAGAATACATACTGTCAACACACTATGATCATAGAGTAAATAGTATAAATAGTACTGTTAAGTACTATTTACTCTATGCTATGATCCACAGAGGTTGTGAGTGCTAATTGACATAAGGGTTTGTGTATTTGTATATGCAATATACACCATATAATACGTATCTATATATCTTTTATGATATAGTTTTTCTTTTCTAATTTTTTTTATTATTTTAGTAGGCCCCTGAATGTTTAAGATTCATTGGCCCCGGTAGTTTATTAAAGCTGTGTACTGTGTTATAAATAGATACATTGTTATGTATAAATTTATGTATTATATAAATGACAGGCAATAATTATTTACTATTACTATCATGTATTAATATATTTATCAGTAAATAAATATTTCCTGCTGCTACGAAATTTTTGTGCTTATACTAGCACCTATTAAATGCTAAATATTACATAAGAAAATCGGCAATAATTTATTTATAAGTTATTATTTATTTAGTAAGTAATATGGATTATTTTTGTTTTCTAATAATATGTTTTACATTAAACACATAGTGTATATTTTGTCATTACCTGAAGATTTAAACATATTAACTAAATTGAGCAAATCGAACAGATTCTTCCATATTATATGGAAAGAATGAAATATATAATATTTTCTTAAATATTATATTTTTTTTTCGATCTGAGTCTATAAGCAGTAGAGACAGCAGTTCAGCACTGACAACAACAATTATATAAACAACTCCATAAATATCAGTTTTAAAAACACAATTCCTTTTTATGTATTAAGTTATATTATATTTATGATGCAAGCCAATTCTATAAATGTTAGTGGCAAAAATTAAGGCGATGCTGCAAACGTAGACACTTTGTGACTGACACTGAACATCATATTTTTTGAATATCTATACTTCCATACTAAAATTAGAAAGAGGTAAAGTTTGTATGTTTGTATTTAGAAGGTATTCTCATCCGATTTAATAAATTCTTTCGCCAATAGAATATCAGGACATAGGCTAAATATTCCACGCGGGATAAGCCGCGGGCACCAGATATCTAAAAATAAAGATCCAACGTTTTACATAATTGGTAATATATCTGTTATTTTTGGACACAAATAATTGTTGCGAAGGGAGTGGTTGATTTCATATTGATTATATGAAAATTAAAATATTCACTGGTATCTTGTATCCGATGCAAGACAAAAAAGTGTCTTAGTTTGCGTAGCGCCTAACAACATCGTCTAATTCAATTGAAGATTTAACAATATTGCATGAGGTGTGGAATTGTGCAGGGCTTCTCGCAGCATTCCTCGATTACGCCATGTTTTCTATGGTTCATTCCCATATATCTGTGATGCGGAATCCACGGCCAGCTGCCAGTATATAAGTCATCGTCTCGGTATCTATTTGCTAGTAATGATCCTGTAAATGTGACTTATTTAAGTTTGTGACATGCACTTGCGATATTCAAGCTACAGCAACTTTTTTTCGCAAACATTCATAATTTTTGCTATCTATAAAATGCATCGCAGAGTATCGGCATAATCCAGAGTCAAAAGACTATCAAGTCAGTCGGGACAATCAAGTATAGATTACAAAGTGAAATTATTTCACAAAAATTATATTTATTATGGGTAATTTTATTATGGAAAATAGCTAGACTTAATATTATAATTCTAATACAAAGAGTTATATTTTTCATTTATCTATAAGTTAATTTGGTGGAGTGGTTGAAGTGCGTACCTTTGCACTTTTGAATATTTGAAATGAACTTTTCAAAGCTGATTGGTCTGGATGTGCTAAGTTTCGGCCTCTTCCCCTTGAAGGTTATCCATAACAAATGCTTACTATTAACTTAGGCTACTATTCCCAATAACTGATGTTATTATAAAAGTATAAATAATATTACTAGGTATGTTCATGAGAATACCTACTCACCAAACATTGTTCTATCAGATCTCTTGTCAATAGATGTTGGTTCGCAAAGTAGACTCATCGCTATAGCGAGAGGTTTACCGCAATAATACCGCGCTTCTCTTCTTTGGGTAAGTAAATCTCCGCTGATGTAGGCAGAGCATGTGGAAATCGTCAAAAGAATGGCGAACAATGTTAAATGCGAAGAATTCATCTGAAACGTTACAAATAAACCTACAATAGGTTCCTACAACTTTGTAAATTTGCGATGTCTGTAACCTTAACCATGTAAGTAATTATTTTCAAGTCATTATTATTAGAATTAACCGCCCAGTACAAATTATCTACCTACCCGTTTTAGATATCTCTTACTCAACTAAATAATCGTCTTTCTTCGCAGAGCAGTAAATTCAAACTTTTTCAATAAGAAACAATTTGAACACGTTGTAGATATACTATGTGACCGAGGTCAAAAAATTAGTTTTTAAAATATTTGTCTGTTTGTCTGTGCGTTTGTGCACACTAATACGAGAAACAACCGATTTGAATGCGGTTTTCTCTGATGTATCTGGATTGAACGATACTCGTAGGATATTTATTATTTTGGAAAAATGTTCCGTTCCTGTGGAACTTTCAAAAAACGAACTACATCCCGTACGAAGTTGCGGGCACCAGATAGTTTAGACGAGACATGAGTATTGAATATGAATAGGTAGGTATAACCGGCTTTATTGGAGTTATGGTGTTGGTTAGACATAGGCTCAACTAACTTTTATAGCATAATATGACTTGTATTTTTGACCGACTTTATATGTGGAAAACTCACCTTTATAGAAAACAACTATATTGAAGACCTTCCCGAGCTGTGCCAATGATGAATATGAAATTAAATTGTCCATCGTCCCATTATTTATACTTATCTACAATCTGAGGGCGTATATTAATATTCAACAACATGTCAGGATCATAAGTCAATTTCTCCTAATGAAATTTGAAAAGGGCCTTGAAGGTGATAAAATGAAAATTTTCACGAGAAATTTCCAATGTATGCCCACATGTAAACTAAAACGTTTTCAGACGAAACAAACATTACTTTTGAAAAATGATCCTGTTTCAATAGGATAGTTCTACACTCTCGTCAATCAATATCATCTCAGCCACTGGCGTCCACTGCTATACACGAGCCTTCCTATAATTTTCTGCCTTTATCCATTGTAGACCCACGGCCCTTATCGGGTCGTCTGGTCCACCTTTTGAGTGGACGTCCTACGGTGAACTTTTAAATATAAACATGACGTTTCCATCAGATAGTCCATATAATCCCAGATAACAGAAGTCTCTATGGATAATTAATGATTTTCTTAATAGTTATTAACTTGAATGTCTTGAATTTTTCATGTGTATACAGCATTGCTTTATTTATTTATTTTTTCACTTCAAAAAATACTGCACGTGTGTTACACCCTTTACCGTAGGAGAAGTCGATAATTTAGGCAAATTCATCAGGTGTCTCGATTACTTTAACGCTCCCATTTCTCTGGCGACATCGTGGCGCGAGCTCCAATCTGGAGCACACTTAAGCCGTCAAATAAGGTGTAACGGAGCGGAACATTGGATGTGACGTATCCTAACGCTCCCTCACTCCTCGCCACACCAGCAAGCTCGTGTGGTAGGTAGACTTCATTTGCTAAAATTACTTTTTATAACAAAGCCATTCGAATACGGTCGATAAAAAGAAACTCAGAGATTATTAAAATACCTACCTATAGCCTAACTTTTCTAGCTTAACGAAGTTTAGATTAGATTTTGTATGTAAGGCCGACCACACACGGGCGATCCTTTGTACTTATATGAACTTTTCAAAGTTGACTGGTCTGGAATTGGCAACTACATAGTGTCAGGGCTTAGGCGACGGTAACCACCTACCATCAAATGGACGATCAGCTGCCAATCTTTATAATAAATAGAAAAAAGAAAGAAAAAATTAAACTGCGTTTCGCAGTAAGCACCCTATTACAGAAAATACCACCTTGAAAATAATAGCATAATGTTCGAGTATGTTTCAGTAAGGGATGCCAGAACCCATTTCCCTATCCCTAACCCTTAATCATACTTGCAGCAGCACATCGGCAGCGCACTTGCAGCACCTGCGGCGTTGCTTGTGTTATAGGCAACGGTAGCCACCTACCAGCAAGTTGTCCGTTAGCCTGTCTGACGACCTTCAAATAAAAAAAACTGTTTCTTGCTATTTTGTTGCGATTACAAGCTCAAGCAGAATGCTGCGGTGCGGCATGCTGTAGCGTTCCGAGGCAAACAAGATTTGTATATGCGTTTAAGCTAGCGTCCTTTGCCGTGCCCTGAGTACATAACACTAATTAGGTAACTTTAGCCAGTGTTAAAGTTACCTAATTAGTGTTATGTACTACAGTGTAGTACCCTCTTTAAAGTGGATTGAAAAGCATCATGAAAATAACGACAATAAAGGTCCAAACAAACTATCGGACGCGCACGGCGACTGCCACGGCCAGTGTTGCCAAATGTGTATTGTATAAATTCCGTATGTGTATTGTATTGTAAGAAAAATAGCAATTGCAAAAAAAACAACCGTTTTCATAGGCTTTATTTATTAAAAATTAAATTGACAATGTATGATTTTAAATAATTTTGTGTGTTGATTTTTCCAATAGTTGATAAATAAATTAACAAAAATTAACACTGGAATGTGGCAAACTTAACAATGACGTAATACATTTAGATAAATGTGGATATAACAAATTTCCATCAGCTGGATTCAAAGTCGTTGAAATTTCTGCCAATACTTTTCTATATTTTTGTTTGTACCTGCAGGCGCACAGTTTACGTTGGAATAATTTTTTAAAGCTCTCCATTTTGTATAGCGTTTATATATTCTCTTGCTCTATCAAATTAGGAAAATGAAGTTTCATTATGAACAATTGACTGTATTCTGAAATACGTCACGACAAACTATTTCAACTTAGTTGGTTGCTGCTATATGTATGATTAACATTTCCCAATATTATTTAGTTTCGTATTTATTTATGTAAAATACTACTTATTGTATTTCTTAAATCCTTATAAAAATATCATCATTATTATTTTACATTTCTGAACATATAATTCCGTATAAAAATTTGTATGTGAAAGTTATCCGTATTTTATTGGTTAACGTGTCATAATTTTATTGGTCATAAGCATAAGTCTTTGACTACGAAGGCGGCAGCTCTTTCGACGCTCTTTTTACACTTTTAGTATAACTTTTAATATATTTCATTCATTCTTAGGATGTAAATACTAGGTAACTCGATTTTATAAAGTATAAATAAACAAAATATTAAGAATTTGTTGAGATCTGTGTTGCATTTTGTTAGGCATTGTTAATTTTCACCAAAGATGTTTTATTTTTTATTTTCAATTCACGAACATAATTTAGCGCTGAATCTATGTTTTTATAACCATAAATATTACAGCGCTTTTTCCAGTGATGCTGGCGCTAAACGGGTTTGTTGATCTGGCAGCACTGTTCTGCTGACTGTCAGCCAGCTGTCAGTCTCTGATGTTGCTGTCGCTGCATTTCAATTTCAAAGCGTTTCAAAACAATCGTGTAACTTAGATTTAGATTTACCGATGTCTGACCCGTTACTTTACTTTCCGTTTTTATCACTCTTAGAATGTACCTGCCGCTTATTACACGTACGTTCCTCTATTATACAAATACAGCTAACTTATAGTTAACGCAATACTTAACTTTCATTCAAAATAATAACTTTTCATTCAAAATAATGCTGAATATATTAGACGTTTTGTTTGTGGGAATGGCTTTCGTCGCCACTTTCACGGGTATTTTAATTAATAGCTTCGAAAAATATGTGCCAGTGTTCATTATTAAAGGCTATAAATATGGTAGTTTTGCATATCAGGGCTCCGGTGCTGATTTTGTGCAACTATTGGAAATACCAAAATCTTATTACAAGCATTTTTATTCTTTTTCTTCTGTATTCAGCGCTGTTACAATGTTCTATATGTTTCTCGTGTACTACTTAAACTTTGGAGTGATAAGCTACATTCCGCCAGCTTTAAAACTTATGCTGAATACTAGTGAACCATCAGGTGGGTTTATTTACTTTTTTTATTAAAAATAGTGCCAAGCAGACTTTAGGTCCGCTCGATGGTAAATGGTCACCGTCGTTTAAGGACACAGGCAAGACTAGAATTAAATTAAAATTTAAAAAAAACTACTCTGCCAACTAAAGTATGGCTCAACTCAATGTATAGGTAAATATTGACAATTATAATATTTATGTTTTTCTACAGAGCATTTTATATTTTTATTAAATATTTTAAGTTATTCATGTCTATTAAATAATTATATAGCAGGGACAAACACCTGATTGTGTATAATTCTAAATGTAAGAAAATCAAAAGGTTGGAATTAATTTATACTGCCCCACTTATGTACGTTATATATATTTTTGAAATAATTATATCTTATCTATTTTATCATCAACCTGTATGCCAAGGGCACTTGATATTTTCTACTGATATGTTACTATTTTAAGATTATTTATTGCTATGTATACTAACTCTTTATTGTATTATTGGAATTTCAAATTTTGTTTATAATTTTTGCCTTTCATCTATGATGATTATACTTATTTTTAAACATTTAATTGATAGCAAGTCTGACTTATTTAATTTCATATCTAAATATGTTTTGAAAAGATATAAAATGGGTCATTTTGAAGTTAAATATTAAATCAAATTTATTATGATATTAACATTAAATAAATTCTCTGCAAACTAGCTAGCTATAAGAAAAATATAATTATTCTGTTACTTACCAAAAATATTTCACTATTCACTTGACATGTTTTTATAGATATAAGTGGCTTTGACCCAGAGTTGTAAACGGAGGAATTGAAATCAAGAAAATAACATGCTAAAGAAGTTCTATTATAAACACAAAAAAATATATAATTATGTTTTTTTTTTAGAAATATTACAATGACTTTAATCTTGTTTTCAGTGTCGGCAACTGCAGCTTTTATTGCTATGTCACTATTGACTATACAATGTATAAGAAGATTCTACGAGACCCACTATATGCAAGTATTTGCCAAATCCAGCAAAATGAATATTAGCCATTACATTGTTGGCATACTTCATTATTTTGGATGTGTAATAGCTATTGTTGGGGAAGCACCTTTGTTTTGTGGTAATCATTTATTTTTTATAATAATAGTTATATTATTAATAATTAAATATAAAAAATTTATAAAAATATATTATTATATTTTAACAATATTTAGTAATAGAAGAGCACAATGCATTTTGCAGTAATTTGTGCAGTACGTCCGGCAGCAGTAACCACCCTCCTTACATAATACCACTGTGAAAATAACAGCCTATGTTGTGTTTCGAGTAAGGAATGCCAGAACTCATTGTCCTATCCTATCTTAATCCTTATCCTTATGATGGGCAGCACCTTGGATGTTTCTTGTGTTATAGGCAACAGTATCCACCATCAAATGGACCGTCAGCCTGTCTATCGACATTATAAAATTTCTCTTAATTAAATATAAAAGGTATTTAATTAATGATCGTAGTTATTTATGACAAGTATTTTAGTTATTTATAACTATTTGTCATTAGTAACATACCATAGTATTCAGTCATTAATTAAAAGTATGAAATAATTTTAACTTATAGCCTATTTTATTTTAACACTAGCTGTCGCACGCGACTTCGCCCGCGTAACTATGTAAAATATAGCCTATGTTACTCGCTGATAATGTAGCTTTGTATAGGTGAAAGAATTTTATACAAACCTATATAGTTTTTCCACTATATCACACCTATATTTAGCTTTCGAGTTCATTCATTACAAGCATAATAAAATACAAATCTTCTCTATAATATTAGAATAGATAATTAAGCATAATATGGACAGGTCATTGCGTTTCATCAAAATAGGAGTCACTGCCATTAAATATACCAATTGCAATTTTAATATAATAATCTTTGTTAATAGATTTTTAAGTAACGTAGTTTATCTCTTATCACAGGTAGTCAAAACAGAGACAGTGTGATGTGGTCTAACACACAAGCGTCACTGTATTCTGTGCCGTGCATTTTATTGTTCCTTTGGGCGTGGTTCGAACAATTCCAAGCGAACATAATATTTGCAAATTTGCGAAAAGATAAGAAGTCCGGTGAAGTGGTAACGGAGGATCATGGTGTGCCACACGGGAGGCTCTTTGACATAGTGTCCAGTCCGCACAGATTGTGTGAACTCATTATGTACACTGTCTTAATAGTTTTGATACCAACGAAGACGTTCTTCTGTATTTACCTGTGGGTGCTGGGCAATCAGGTGATTTCTTTTAAACGATTACATCCTAACATTTTAGTTGTAAATATATAGATTAGTTAGTTGTAAACATAGAGCACATTGAATTTAACAGTCGCACGGCAACAGTAACCACCACTCTAAAGAAGAAAATAAAATATATGAACGCTTATTATACTGTTAAGTTTAAGTGAGTCAGTAAGGGATGCCTAAGCCCATTTGCCTATCACTTATGGCATTGTTTGCTTTAAAAGGCGACGGTAGCCATCGAGTGGACCGTCAATCAGTCGGTCGCACAAATAAATACCAATTTTTTTTATTATCTTCTAGGAATAATTTAGTTGTATTTGTAGAAGACAAAACTTCTGTATTTCCTATTTCATATTATACTATTATTTTATGTTACCCGGAGGGACTAATGATCCACTTGGTGTTAGATCGATAAAGTCACATTTTAACGCAATCTAAATAGGATAAAAGGGGAATGAGGATTGACACGTTTGTGTGTCTTAACTAATAGATTTTTTTTATATAATTATATTACATTTGGTAATCAGATTCAAACAGCAATACAAGCGCACAAGTGGTACAAGGGGACCTTCAAGAAATATCCAGAAAATAGAGCGGCCATCATACCAGGACTACTGTGATAATTCATTACATTGTTTTAAAATGGAGTTTATAAGACTTGAAAAATTATTTATTTGGAAAACTGATTAGATTAAGTAGAAAATTCTTTCTTTATATACATTAAAAAATTTATAACTTTATTTAGATAAAATAGGCAAAGGGACCAAGTAGTTGATAAGTCTATCTAAAATAAAACGATACAAAACATTTTGTTGTCTTATTTTTAAATCCATACAAATATATTATTAACATTTAGATATAAATATCTATATGTGAGTGTCAAGAAAGAGTAATAAAAAAATAATGAAGCATTGCTATCGCATTTTGGATAATATGTTATGTTATGAATGAAAATGTTGATTGATTTACATATTATGCTATGTTGTGTTTAAAGTACAACAGATTTTTTATTTTTTAGAGTTTAGGCATATTTCTTTGGCTTCAAGCCAAAAGCGTAAAAAAAAAAACTGCTCAAAATTTTTTTTTAAATATACAAATCTTGGTGATATGAAAGAAAATGTACCAAATGTTGACCAAACTTTGATACTTAATTCAATTTTTTTTTAAGATTTTTGGTTAAGCCATAAACGAGTAATAGGTATAATAAAGTACCCATTTGAACACTAAGCGCCTTAAGCAGACTTTGCATACAAAAGACAGAGCTTGATGATGAGGGAATGACTGAAAAGAGATTGTATGCCATTTTCATATGCAAAATAAAACACGATATAATTTATCCAATTAAATTATTATTTCATTAAATAAAATTACAAATTGAAACACGGAAAATTGCACTAATCACTTCTTCACTCAATGTGCTTGATTTAATATATGTCCAACTTTTGTTTTATTTAAACAAAAAGCTGAAATGAAAAACATACATGTCATTAGTGTAAAACAAAATTTAATTAATATATTGTTTAGTATACTAATATTATACTATATACTAATATTATACTCTTTCAATCAAAAACTTGTGAACCGATCACCATGAAATTTTGCATACACGTTGTCTGGGACACCAGAAAGGACATAAGGGTACCTTTCATCCAGAAAAAAAGGTGCTATTCCCGAGGGATAAATAAAAAATAAAAAACTAACGCCTGGCCAAAGTGTTATAGCAACACGAGGTCAAGCGCTATATTGCTTTTTTTTTAATTTTCAACGCGGACCAAGTCGCGAGCACCAGCTAGTATAAAATAAATAACGCGCACGCGCAAAAAGAAGAAACTTTCAGGGTTTATTCAGGACACTTTGAGGTTGAAAAGCTATAGAAAATATCCTTCGTATGTGCATTATTTACAAAGTTATCCAAATATCCTTAAATTTGTAGTTTTTTTACCTTTTTTTCGGTCAACATTTTCAGTTCGAAATATATTTTTTTATGCACCTTGTAGGGAATGTTTTGCAGTTTACAAAACTCTACTTTAATTTTCTATACGACCATTATTGCCCGAGTAATCGATTGTCAAAGTCAAAAATGACTTTTTCGCTTTGATCGACGATAACTCTGTGACAAATCATAGTACAGAGCTAATAAGGGGATCAAATTGTAGGGAATTGAATTCATTACAAAAAAAAAAAAAAATCATTAAGGCTCATAGACCAATTTCAAGACGAGCAAAAAAAAATTTTTTCGTTTATTTTCTGACGATTACTCATAATGCTCGGATTCAAAAACTAGATACTTGAAGCTACAATTTCCTTTTTTAATTAGGTCTGTACGACCATTTTCTTCGAAGTTACATACAGCCTGTTGAAAATCACCTAAAAATTTCATTTTATTTTTTTATATCTTTTAATTTTTGAGTTTAGTATATTAATGTTACAGTCCAATCGTACTAGAGAAACTACATCTATATATCAGTATAGATAACTTTCTAACATTTAACATTCTTTCTTAGCTTACGTTACAAAATAAAGCTACTTTCCTAATTACAGCTTTCTCAAATTAGTAGTTTTATATGTGCGTTAATAGTCAGTATATAGATTAGTTTTACCTGTAAGGATAACCCTGGGTCTTGGCTCTAAAGACTGACAGCAGCAGAGAGAAGAAAACGCACACTAGGACCAGACCGACGACCGACTGCAGCCTTCGCTTCTTCCCCTCGGCCTGAGAGCGCGATATCTCTGTCCCTTTCACTCCTCCCGCCGCTTCGATCATCAGGATCATCCCCACCACTACGGCGCCATCTACTCTCGTGCTAAGGATAGTCACCACTTTCACTCATTTTAACCGCATTTACTATACACAATCACCTACTAAAAAGGTCCCAGCAAATGAGCACATCACTTGAATGAACATTTGGGTGAAATTTTTTATTACGTATGAAAGTGGCGTTTTGTAAGGGAGGAACATAAAGTCGCTTTTTTTTTTTAAATATAATACATTTATTGTTTTCTATGTGCAACACCGCCGCCATACACATAATTAATCCTTCGAGCCGTTTCTGCAGCACCGGTGCCACGGTGGAACTCGTACTCATAAATAACGTGATATTTCAAGTTTTCCATTTCGTAAACTGAGTGACGCAAAGAAAAAAACCAAAAGAGGAAAAAACAAATGAATTACGGTTTTCAAAACGCAAAAGCATGAGTAAATAGCTGTATAAATTTGAAATTGGAATTCCTAACCAAAGAGGAGATATTTGAGATCAAAGTGGCCAGTACGACAAAACGCCAATTTCATATGTAAGGACCTAATAATATTATAATTCGATACGTTCAACCGCAAACATAGACGAAGTGATTATTTAGTTATACAATCTTACGACCTCACTGTATAAATTTCATTTTGTTAAAATCGCATGTAAATTTTAAGACCTTTTTCTTATATGGTTTGTAATTTATGTAAATGCATGATATAATATCTAAGTAATATGTCACTTAGTGGGTTTTGTTTTGTACGAGACGTAAAACACACGACCGTGTCAACCACATTTTATTCTCACCAGTTTTAAATACCCGGATTTAAAAGGATACTCAGTGTTGCCACTATATAACTTTCGAGCACGAATTGTCCGTGCGAGCCTCCGTTTATGTAAACGGGCCCATTCTTGGTCCTGTGGAAGAACGGTGGTCCTCTGATCTGATTCCACATCTGACCAGACACCATGGCGAAGCAAAAGAACAAGGACGCGATAGCCCACATCTGCTTATTGTACAGGAACTCGAGATTGTTTCGTCGCAGATACAAGAAGCCAGCTATTAGTATGAAAAGCACTGAAAAGGCTACAGCCGCCGAATAGTTGGGAGGCCTGAACACTCTGATCTGGAACATCAAGTTTTTTTAATTGTTTTAAACTACTTGACTCTACAGGGCTAATTAGTTTGTAAAAAATAACTATGACCTCTGAAGTTGGTTCGGGTGTTAGTTCGCGCCCGAACCAACTTAGTTCCCACCGTTGGTTATAGAAATAATTATATTTTTATAACCAACGAAGTTGTCGCAATAGTTACTTACAGTCAAGTAAGTAACTATTGCGACAACTTCAGAGGGCAATAGTTGTTTGATATGGACTCTACCTACTTAGATATAATATTTTTAAATATATTCATTTTTTAAGCCTGAATTACTAGGCATAGCAAATATTCAAAAATGATTTTTTTATTGTTAGTTATTAGCACTCTGAACTGGTGGTAAATAAATGCAATAATTGACTATTTTAAGAGGCTCAAAATTTTATTCTATGCAATAAAGAATATTCATCCTAGTGAGAATCATTTGCCACAATGTGAAGATGAGACTGTGTTATTATTGACAAATAAAGACTTTTTTATTCAAAAATAAGGATTTACATAATAGAAATTTTCATTCCTAATGATTAGATAATTGAGAAAGCAATAATACAGACCTGCACATCAGTTCTATCCTGAATCCACTTAGCAATAGCTTCGGCATGAATACCAGTTCTCTCGAAATCCATAGAGTCAGCAGACTTTGGTTTCCCTTTGGCTGGGAAATGCATAATAACAGGTGCAGTAACTAGTCGCAACTGAAAATAATTTTGTACCATCATTATTTAAATAGAATAAATCACAAATAATACAGCCAAGGAAATAGCTCAATGTAGGAAAATACAGATAGCTATGATGCAGAAATAAACTGAGAAAAATAATGATTTACTAAAATAAGTAATAATTACTATTAAACTTAAATATATAGAATTTTTTATTAGTATAATTATTAGTTAATTAGTAAATGGTATATGTAATTAAATTCCCAATAAGGCATTTAATTACATATACCAGTAAGTTATATAGAAGAACTTAATTTTTAAATAAAATCTTTATAATAAATGCAAAAGTTAGCATGAAAATTTAATAGTTTTTTTACTATTTTGATAAAAGAGTTAATATTGGACATAACATTCTATTTTGTGCACATAGCATATTTTATTAAGAGGTTTTACAAATAGTGCTCATAAGCACTTAGCAGTTTTTTTATATGATAATAAGGCAGTGCACTATTCACTAAGGTCACAATGTAGGAATTTCGAATAAGTGCACATAGCAGATTTTGGTTTGACAACGACGATATAATAAATTTTACATACCATTTGGAAGATGTCTGATCCTTCATCAAAATCGACCATGCCAAAGAAAAGTTTATTATTGTGACTTGGTGAGAATTTAAACGAATTGGCAACTATGAGATACTCGTCGTAAACGTGTTGACATATTGCACATCTTCGAGATTCAGCCATCGCCGTAAACATAATGATGAACGAATAATCTCGCGGTGGAGACTTTACAAAATCCTTAAATCTTTGCAGATTCAGTGATATAATTGACTTTTTAACCGTAAGGTCCGATAGAGTTTGAACTTTTTCATCGAGCTGCAAGCAGAAATACATTGAAAATATCAGTAATAATACAAAATATGTTTAAAGCCGGGTTCGAAAATTTATAGGTAAAATAAATGTTTACCCCTTTAGTGCGAGTTTGTGCATCCACTTTAAAAAATGTGAAAACTAGTACTAAACATAACAATATTTTGTATTTCATTTTGAAATGTTTATTTACTTCTAATTACAAATTAATTTACTTCTTAAATATTTAATTTAATATAAATTGGACAAAACGTCACTATAATTTCATTTCTTTCATTTATACGTGACGTGTAGTTGTATCAAGCAATGTGAAAATGACAATGACAGCGACAGCGCACCACAGTAATATGCATGGAGTAACTTTTTATATGTAATATGTATGAAATTATATAGAGACTTATTTTGGAAAACTAAGACTTGACTTGACTAACTAGTCTCGGGATCTGCTACTTTTGGTTTTAATTTCAATTTTGCCTATTTTTAAAAAAAGGCTATTACAAATTGCTATTTTTACTAATGACACTGGCAAAATCAGCGGAGAAGATCTGATGGAGCCAGGACATTAAAAGAGAAGAAGAAATTATATATTCTGAGATTTCATATATTACTTATAATTTTTTTTTTTTTGAACTGACAACTTGTTTAGACGCTTTGGGCACATCTCGTGACTCACAAATCACCGCATGACCAATAAATAAATAATATTATCTAATCCAGTTATTAGGTACTGAAGTCAGCTTCTGGGCTGGCGTGCTAAAATACTAGCTAGCTAGATTCAGACACTGCAATATCGAATTCTTAATGGTCTATAATAATCTGTTATTTGTGTCGCTTCATATTTGAGCAGCGACACACCCATTTGCATATTGTACTTAATATTTATTCAATAAAACACAATCCTCCGCGCTCCCCCTAGCAACGCACGCGATTCCACTCGCGCCCTAAAACGCAGTGGCGTTGCCACCTCTTGTGTGTACATGCCATGCAAGCGTCGCTGTTCAAATATGAATTGACCCTTATCGGTCTAACCCCTTAGTTTAACAGTTGTAGCCTCTCTTTGTATGTTCTACCGGCTGTACATTGTACAATGGTGAATTCTATAGAGTTCATGCCTACCCTGATTATTGTTGGGCACACCATAGAATAGACGCAAAGTTCATCCGCATTACTTGATGCCGCTGCGTACAGTTGAGTAGAAAGCCGTTCGGACCCTTGACGAGAAGTATCCCGCAGAATAAAATTTAGAACAATTTGCTGCACGGCAGAGCCAAGTCAACAATCGCCAAATTTCTCGAATTTCCTATCAAGTGGATTGTCAACCTGCCTGCCACCCTCTTCTGCAATATTTCTAATTACTCTAGAAACTTTATTAGTTTTCTAATAAATGTACGCCGTGGCCATGTGGTTAGACTGTAAGATTTTTTTGTAAAAATGGTAAAATTTATGCGGCCCATTTTGTAACAGTACGAAAACATTTGCGATTTTGTTCTTTTTGCGTCAAGTGAAGAATTGTCTTTATTTTAATAGATTATTCACTCTGCCATTTTAGTCATTTTTTTTAATAATTTGAGATGTGACCACAGTTCTAGATATGGTAATGCCAATAAACTGTCACACTCGCAGCAGACACTGTGTGATAGACCTCTATTTAAAAGCGCCTACACACGGTCCTAAAATCGGTGACCTCGGTGCTCTAGCTAGACAAAAAAACCCAAGTGGACTAAACAAAACACTGAATTCATAATTTACAATAATTATTTTTAAAATATTTTATTAACACAATTCATTCAATAACACCAAAGATTATATATAACATTCTCTAACATGAAAACTAAAATAAAATACATTTTTACCTAGTTTTATATTTACTTACCAATTCATAATCATTCAAACATCATTTTGACTATGAGGTATACAGAATATAATTATTTGAAATATTTCACAATTTTTAAGTCGTCAGAAATGTGCCTTAATAATTATTATAAATTTTATATTCAACGATGCAAGCTACATAATTATCTCTTCAGCTAGTCATAAATATTGTTCATATGTTGGCTTAATATAATTAATATGTAGACGAACCGAAAAGGAAAATAAAACACAAAAACACAAATCAAGTAGAAACAAAATAATATGGAATGTACAAATCTGTTTATTTACTGATTCCTGGCAATACAATATTTTGTGACCGGCTTCAAACGGTTTCCCCTGGTCACACTGTGAGACAAATAAGTAAATCAAACAAATACAAGAGGATACAAAAAAATATCCATTATTACATTCAAAGCACTCGGGTAATAAGCCAGGCTTAGTTTTGATACATCAGTACCCTGGGGAGCGAAATGGGGTTCATAAATTATTATTTTAACATAAATCGTTTTTGGACTTAATTTTCTACTCTAACTGTACATTAGTTTCGCCTTAACGCTAAAATAATCTAAATTGATATCGTAAGATAAGATGTTGTCAATCGTTCGCGAGGAATATAGGAACGCGCAAATAAATTCTGATATGTTGTGGTGTGCAACATCGTAACGTAATACCGAGTTGGTGGATGAATACGAAATAAATTTAAAAAAAAAAATACTGTCATCGCACGGTAGCGTAGTCAGCGGGGGACCATGATTATTAATCGAAAAACCCTTTACAAAATTGAAATAGAAAAACGATAGAGATCGCAGCTCGGGGCTCAAAGTCACCGCAGCATCGAGGCGACGATTAGCCGGAGCCGGAGCTAAAATAACACTTGCAACAAGTATTGGACAAGATTTAATATACAACATGTTTGGAGGACCGACGGCTCCGCAGACCTATGCCCTATGTCCTATGTCCTGGCTACCGGCGACGACCGTTTGCGCGTCTGACTGCAGATTCCTGATGGGCATAGACTCGGAGCGAGATGGAGAGGTGTGCGATGCGATCGTTTACTGTTTCGTGTATAGGTAAATGGCTACGATGAGACCGTAAAGACCCAACACTTCGGCGAAAATGAGGATGAGGATCATGCCGACGAATAATCTGGGCTGTTGAGCGGTGCCACGAACGCCTGCGTCACCGACGATGCCTATGGCGAAACCGGCCGCTAGACCCGAGAAGCCTACCGCGAGACCGGCTCCCAAGTGGATGAACCCTCTGAAATACAACAAATAGTACACAGTTAGTTCCCAAACTTATATTTTAACCTATTGAACAAAATATAGTAGTAACTTGTAGTTGTACTTGTAGCCCAACCCTTTTTGCATATAAACTTAATTTCTACAAATATGCACAGCTTCATACAGATTAATATACAACTTAACAAAGACAGTGCTGGAAAAATATATGATTACATTGCATACTTGTTATTCATAAAACTGGCTATAGAAGTGTGATTTATAAGAGTATATATAATCCAATAAGTAACCACATTTATACTGACAATTGAAACAAAATTACAGTAAACAACTCAAAAGATACCCTTTGATTATTACACTTATTAAAACGAATGTATAGAACATAGGTTTAACAACTAGCTAATAGCTAGAAATAAAACTTGTTTTTATATGTTCCAACAATCTCACAAAATATTACATATTTTCAAAACTAAATTGAAAAAATATACACCTATATCCACCTAATTATATTATTATCCACATTATTATATTATTACAATATGGACAGTTTGAGAGGATGTTTGTTTTACTTCACAATCTTTCATGCACTGAACTACTGAATATATTTTGATGAAACCTTACACTAATATAGTTTAAAATTATTCACATAGGCTATAGTATAATATTGATTTATAAGAGATATGTGGACAAAATCACGTGCAAAAGCTAACTTAGTCAAATAGTTGAAAAGTAGCATGTGTTTGTAACACTCATAAGTCATAACCTACACACTTCTTTTGTGTGAGTGGGTCGACTGACTAATCTAGTTTAGAGCATAATATTCACTTGTTTTTGACAGGTGTGCACAGGTCAGTGAACTTATTCGCAAACAAACTTACTAAAATTAGGCTAGTTCGAATTTCCGCTTCACACTGAGATATTTAAATTAATAAAACATTCTCTATTATTATTGCCACAATACAAATTAATATTTCAAGAAAATTGTAACAAAATATCTCAGAAGGAAATGATGGTATATTTTTACCAGTTTCAATAACAGTCTAGCACATTTTCCATTTTCATAATGACCAGATGATATTTAACTATTTTGTGATCATTCAGAAATACAATGACTAAGGTCATATTTTTTTGCAATTGTAGAGACTAAGGTCACAGACAAAACGGATATATTTTATACAATAATGTAGAAAATTAGGAAATTTTTATTTAATTATGGTATTGTCCTAACAAAAGGAACACAAATTTTGTCCTAGTAATTATTCTCTCTCAAAAAATCTCAAGCTCAGATTTGAACATAAATTCTATAATATTTTTAGAGTATTCATTCAAACTTATTAGATGACTACAAATAATCACCATTTACTTTGTCAGTGAAATGACCATTAGGATTAGGGAATGTAATGATCTCTTATCTAATAATCTTCACATTCATGATAATTATCTAATATTCTAATGTATATGAAATTACTTTATGAAGTTGGTATTAAATGTTCAATATAGGTCAAACCTACTCATTCTGTTGGACATCATTAATTTAATAGATGTGAAAAAAAATAAAACAAAATCTAGCTACTAACCTGAAGAGAGGATAGGTGGCGGGGGACTCCAAGGAGCCAGCAATTAGTACAGCCACTACGAGACCGTAAATGGCAATGATACCCGCCATGACCACGGGAATGATGGACTTCATGATGAGCTCGGGCCTCATCACCGACATAGCGGCGATACCCGTTCCCGATTTAGCTGTGCCATAAGCAGCACCCAAAGCTGGAAAGACATGAGAACCGTGCATGGTGAATAATGTTCATCAGAAATTGTGTCATCACCAATAGAATGTTGGTTATCAGTGAGATTGTACTTCTAAATGGTGTCTGGTGCACATTTTAACTGTCTCAAAGAGATGTCAGAGCGAGCTTCAGATATAGCTATGCTCATCTAATGCTACTTTTCAGACATTAAAGATAGGCTTCATTTCTAGAAGTTTCCTAGCTTTAGTTATTTTAGTTATTTTTCCTAGCTTCTCCAATGAGATGGTTTTCCTTTCAATATTAAAACATCTAAAAGTATTTAGTACTAAGGCAATATTAATAAACCATATTACATCAAAGTAACTTATCACAACTATGTAATATCAAAATTATGTAATAAAATTTAACCATAAATGTTTGAACAAATTTACAATAAATTTTCTAGATCATTGTTACCTATATTCTACATGCAGAAATATTAAGTCTGCCATATTAATCTCATATAAAAACCATAAACCAACCAAATAACACAAAAAAGATATCAGAAAAATAAGTCTTGCCATTTTTAAGTGATTTTTCCATCGTACATGTGGGCAATTGATTTTATATAGATTACAATATGTCTAAAATGGGTGTGTTAAACAGATTTATGATTATTGAAGCCCTATTTAACTAACTTTATGTATAGAAATAAGTATTGAAAATATGTAAAAATTAAAAATGCATCTACAGCTATTACAAAAGCGTCACATGAAGAAAAATAATTAAATAAAAACATTAAAACATTCAACTGATGAAATCACATGATGTCCTGTTATCAAGTATCCTTATCAGAATTCCTCAGAGTACATAATTCAAATTATTAAATGTGGTTAAAATATCAATTTAAATGTAGTTTCATGTGTCATTTTAAACTTATAATAGTTGCAATATTATAATAGGTTATACTCTTGAGTAAACAGATGACCAAGTCACATGATAACTTAACTGTCAAAATCATGTGACAATAAATGATCAATGGGAAACTTAACCATGGTTGTTTTCTTTGTTTTTTCTATATAACACTAGTGACCCAAACCCGGCTTCGCACGGAGTTGAAGTCTTTAAAATCCTTTTTTATGTTATAAAAGAAAAGTATGTTCCAAATGTTCAGTTTTCTAGGCTTAGTTTTATAAGTATAGATTATCAAATGTCAAACTTCAAGATTCACTGGGTGAAATAGTAACGTTTCCTTTCCTCTCATTAATCAGGTTGTATGGAGTTCATAGGGATAAAATAACAAATTTTGACAGTGAAAACCAAAACTTCCGCTGATAGAAATAAGGGCGATTTTCAATTACATATAGTACAAATATTCAACAAAGCATAGAAAGGAGTCATTTTTAACGAGTCCGTTTATTAGGAACCAACCATTTGAGATCTAGATTTATATAGATAAAAGATCCCACATTTCATTATATCGTGTGTAGCAATAAAAATGCCAACTTAGCAATACAAATATGTCAATTATAATTCGGATGATTCACGTCAGTGGTTTTCCATAATACGCAGTCGGAAAAACAATGGATCTTTTTGAAGTCCTTTTCCATGGTACAGGTTCGTATCTAACATCTATGAGAGCATCCGACAAAAATATTCATGTAGGGCTAACGTTCGATACAAGGCGGGACACTACTTACTATAATTAGGACACCGAAAATAACATAATCCAGATTTACAATTAACCCTAGTTGGAAAATTAAGTGTAGCATATTATGAAAAAAACGGGAGGTTTTAAAGTTATAGTGAAATATTAGGGCAGATCGATATTGACGACAGCCATTTCATTCAGAGTAAGCAGTGGAAAATCAAAACGTACCGCTGAAGATGATGGCAGACGCAGCCCCCATAACTCCAAAGAAAGGTCCATAGATTGGATTTTCAGCCATTTTGATGTGTAATGTGGGAGTATTTACAGGTCCCAAAAACTGTGATGACTATCTGCACACACTCACTCCACGGAACTACTTTAGCACAGACAAATATGGCTCAAGCTTTGCCGACTCAATAGAATGGGTCATATGACGATTGATGCTCAAGGTAGTGTTCGATATGCTTCAAGTTCTGATTGGCTTTTGATCGTCACTTCCGGAATGCGCGACCAATCCTGAGCTAACGATACTGTAGCGTTATGACGTATAACATTGATGTGGATCGCTGGCCAGCCATTTCATTCTGCGCATGTTCATTTTAGTCGTTTTATTTCTTTTAAAAACCATGAGTTGTTTAAATTATACAAAGAATTGAGCTAATATTAAGAGTACGGTAATTTAAAATGAAGATAAGGATTTAAGTCTCTAAATTATATAAAGATACATTAAATATTGGTATTTTTAAATAAAAAGAATGTTATTAATAATTTGTACATAGTTGCCAGTATACAAATAAAAATCTAACTACTATATAGGTATAAAGTGACTGTTCATAAGAAATGTTTAAAAAAAATCACCAGCAATATACGTTGATATAACAAAAACCGATTGATTTTAAATCATACGAATCAAATGTAATATGTGACTTAAATTCATTCATCCCTCACTCACTCACTGAAACACAATAGCACATGTGCTACTATTTCACGGTGGTCTTCTGTAAGGGGTTCAGTTACCGTCACTAGACGGGCTGCAGCTTAAATGACCCGCGAAACGCAGTGTGCCTTGTTAAATAAGTAATTTTTGAAGGTACCTAATATAGTAACATAATATACCTAATAAGGTAACATAATAAATTATCATTTTTAAGTCAAAAATGTATTATTAAAACAAAATTAAAATTCTTAAAATATTTAAATAGGTAGTTTTCTTTTCTTATTTATTAGGTATGAAGTTTTGAACAAAAAGTTGGAAGTGTTTTTTAAAGAAAAGTGTAACAAGAGAGCGGCTGTCCATCTCTTCACTTTATTTAGGATGTTCAGCTTTTTGGCCACTGTTTGCCGAAAGTGAACCTCAACTTGATTACAAACCTTGATTTCAAGATGTAGCTAACTTCATGTCGAAAATGGTAATACAATAAAAAAGATATTCCCCTTTAATGCATCTCTTTTCAGATATATGATTAGATTTGTATTTTATGATCGGTATAGATTCTCTACTAGAGCAGTATTACGTACCGGTACCGATTGTTTAGTAGTTAATGCCTACAAACAAAATGAAACATATTATATAAGAATAAGGAGATACAAAAAAAAAAAAAACAGAAAGAAAAAAGCAAGACAAATAATGATACTTATGCATTTTATATTTGAAGAGGATCTGTTCAAAGGAAGATAATATTCCATAATAACAAGAATTGATATAAATGCAAAAAGCCTAAAATATATGAGCCTATTTAGTTTAAGTGTAAATTTTACACTTTTTTCATTTCCAGCCGTTCCCAGCATAAGCAAGAGATCGCATGTGCTTTTATGTTAAAATAGTTATTTTAACATTTTAGAAGAATTTTTTGGTTCTAAACTAGTAACATTGCAAAGTATTTTTATTTTACCTCTGAGATTTTTACAAAGTCTAGTGTCAATAGTTTTGACAGTCAAAAGTGTCAAAACAGTCCCTTCAGTTATCAAATCAAAACTATCAAAAGTGAGGATGACAGATGACAGTATGATAGCACATTTTAGACAGACAGGGGCAGAGACGTTTATCTTTATCCACGTGCTAATGTTGTGATTTATTTTAATTTAAAAAAGAAAATGAATACATTTATTCAGGAGTTCTAATTGTGCTTATTGAATTTAACTTATTACTTTAATCATGAAGTTCAATTATAAGGTATGAGTCATATTATCATTAAATTACATTTAAAATAACTAATTTTTCTTTCCGGGTTTTTATCAAAAAGTTTTAATAGGTACTTACCTATGTTTGTTTTATTATTAAGATGAACTGTATTGTATATAATATATTAAAAAAACAAACTAAAGATTCACTAAGTTATATTACAATTTATATAATAAATAAAATAAATAAAAACCTTTATTTGTCTAACCAATAACACACAGAAAACAATTAAGATAGCGGCCAAATTTGTCTAAATATGAGTTAATGTTATGCTGGTTAATGCATACTCCTTATAATAATAATGTAAATAAGGGGTTTGCTTTAATAAAAATAACCTTATAGTAATGTGTTTTCTTATTACTTTTTCCAGTTCCAAAATTTACTTGGCACAGTATACAGGAAAGGTGATATTGTATTCACAAAAGATGGCCAATGTGTAATTAGTCCAGTGGGAAATAGAATTACAATATATGATCTTAAACGGTGAGTTTTTATTTTGTACTTTGCATTTACTACCGAAACACAACAGCATACATGCTGTTATTTCATGGCTGTCTTCTATTGTCATAATGGGCTGTCTTGTCAATGACAGTGTCACCTGTCACTACTAACACCCAGAACAGAGTGATATTTGAAAAGTTTATTTCTAAAGTTGGCCTCGCCATGAATAAATCTCGGGCACCCGAGTCAGTCCACTAAGGCAAGCACTTGGCCAATGGGCTTGTTAAATATTGTTAGGATTTCAGGCTGATTTTGAATACTATTTTGTTTTCAGAAATAAATGTAATACTTTGTCAGTAGAAAGTCATTACAACTACACAGCTTGTGATGTGTCCCCAAATGGTTCAGTTATATTGGCAGTCAATGAACGTGAGTTGTTTAATTTTAATTTTTATTTTTTTATGTTAAGTCGACAAGATAGGCTGATGGTCTACTTGATGGTAGGTCGCCTAACGTCGCCTTTAACACAAGCAATGCCACTGGTGCTGCCAACCAGAGTAGGATTAAGGATTAGATTAGGCATCAGGAAGGGATTAAGGGTAGTGGGCTCTGGTATCCCTTACCACTCACCGAAACATAATACTCGTTTTTTTGTTAAGGGGTAGTTACTGCTACCAGTCCGGTTGCCCAATTGACTGTGAAACATTGTATTTTTTTAATAGGTTTGTTACTGTACTACTTCTGTAAGTCATTGATAAAATAATCCGGGCAAGTGTGATGCAGAAAATATAAGTTAAAAGTGTCATTGATAAGGACAGTAGAAAGTGTAGATTACATTTCAAAAATCTTTAAAAATTGCATTACATAATAATAATACTTGAACACTTACTTGAAGTAATATGAAATAAAGGTAATGTTTTATTTCAGAGGGAGAAGCTCAAATGATAAGCCTTCTAACGAGTACAGTCATCCATAGATATAAGTTTAAGCAACAGGTGAGAGCGGTTAAATTCAGTCCGGATGGGAAATATTTTGCTGCGTGCTGTGATTGTACAGGTAATATGAGTGACATATTTATAATTAACTAGCCGTGCTCCGCGGTTTTGCCTTATCGAATTTCTCTTAAATTCAATCAATTAGTTACATATTTTATTTTTGAACTCCCTCTCTCTCTCTCTCACATTGAAAGGAATTGTAAATATAAAATTAATTCTGTATGGTTATTTGCAGCAAGGAATTGAACTTTATATTTTATTTATTTACTTACTTGACTGATATAAACATTTATTTATATTGTAGTGTACATTACCAATGCAATTTATTATTTATTTATGCAAAATTTCTTGTTGTCATCTTTAAAATAATAAATATAATGATCCAAATTCACTCATTTATTGCTTTTTCTATAAGACAAGTGAAAACCATACCTTACTTATGACAACTGTAGCGGACAAATGGACAGAGGTGACTTTATCTTAAAATGTATAGAGATTTAAATAGTTTTGGGTTCTGGGATCCACAGAATTAGATGTTCTCTTATTAATTCTATCGCCAAACATCTGTTTATATTTCAGTATTCATAATGACAGCACCGTGCACTTTCACCGGTGAATTCCGTTCTTTCATCTTGAAACGAGTGTACGAGAAAGCCCACGACGAGGTGACCTGTCTCGACTGGTCTTCCTGTTCCAAACTCGTGGCTGTCGGCTCCAAGGACACAACGACCAAGATCTACACGGTCGATTACTTGGACAACATAAACATGTTCTCTCTGAGCGGTCACACGGACAAAGTGGTCGGTGTGTTCTTCGAGAAGAAGAGTTTGGACCTTATAACCGTGAGCAGGAACGGTCAAGTTTGCCTGTGGGAGGCAACAATCGACTCGGAAGACCTCGTTGTGTCGGAGGTGCAGATTTCGCACAGAAAGAGACGGAAGATGGTGAAAGAGGAGGACAGCGAGGATGACATAGACGAGAATGAAATTATTGAGAAGGATAAAGAAGTTGTATGTATTGGCATAGTCCACTCGAATTAGACAAATTATTATGCTAAAAAAGTTATTCAAGGTCGAAATTTTTGTATATAGATAATTTTATGATTACAATTTTTTTATCTCACCTATTTTATGATAAAACTTATTATTTACGAAAAAAAATCCAAAAAAAAAAAAACACTGAAAATATTTGGGTTATATGAGCTCAGGAGTTCCAAACTTTGGCAGTGCGCATTATAAAGGATGATTTAAAGAGCTCGGTCCAAAAAAGAGAGATTTTGACAAGATGACGATGGTGACCATTTGTACGTCTGTACGTCTGTATGTCTGTATGCCCGATGGAAGAAAGGGGAAGGCGGTATGAGCTCATGCAGCTCCCGGACACACTCCATCCATCCGAAGTGGATCCTTTTAAAAGACACATGCCACGTGCCGAGCTCTCCATATTAGTTTTTGTCAAAACTCTACTATGACTATATCTACTCGGCTAGTCTAGATCATAGTATAGGTTAAGGGATAAGGGATAGGGAAATGGGCTTTGTCATACCTTACTCATCGAAACACAACAGTGCACACGCTTGTTATTCAACTATGGTCAACGAAGTGGTTACTGCCGCCAGACCGGCTGCCCAAAATGACTGGTAAACGCTGTGTGCCTTACCACTACTATATGTGCCCGTATTTAAATGATTCCTTTTTTTAAGGTTAAAGAGAAAGACAATGAAGCCAAAAGGGAAGAGACTGTTAACAATAAAAGGTTGTTATACAAAAAATTGGGTCGCCATTACATTGGCGACTCAATTCGTAAAGACTTTAGGGTGAAATTGTCTGCGGCTCAATATCACAAGGACACTAAACTGTTGATTACAGGTTAGTACAATTAAATTTGATTATGATTATAATATCATTGATTTAAATTTGACTGACTTTTTTTTTTAATTTTTGTGTTTTGTTTTTTGACTAGATTTTTTTTTAATTTTTTTTAAATTTTTAATTTTAATATATATATATTTTTTTCTTTTTAACATTTGACATAGTTTCCAAATTTTTCGTTTGTATTAATTGTAATTAAATTTTTGTTTAGATTCCATTTTCTTTTTATATTATTGTTTCGAATTTAAATTATTTTGTTGGTGCTTATGTGCCAAAGTGAATTATGTGTTCAGCTCTAATTGGCTTGCACACTGGACCTAGATCTAGAGCGATAGATAGGGTTAGAATGATAAGTGTGCTAAAATGTTGCTGTTTTGAATAAATATAAATATATAAATTGAGTACAATAGGACATAATCAGACAGGGTCAATTCCGTGTTAAATACTAAGTCTTATTTGAGCGATCGTAAGTCGAATTTCTATTCGAATAATGAAATAAAATGAGAACTGAAATTTGATTAACTTAACAAAGTTGAAAAGGTTTTTTTTTGGCAGTGTTTCTTTTTTCTTTTTTTGTTGTAGTTTTAAAAAAAATAAGGGTTTTTTTTTTAATGAATATGTACACAACGATACAACACATTGTATTAGGAATTATTAATATACCGCGACTTTGTCCGCGTGTTTTTAATAAATTTTATTAGCTGACCCGGTGAACTTCGTACCGCAACAGAATAAAGACTCGTTCCATACAAGAGAATGTATGAAAAAATTTATTTTATTCACAACTTTTTTTTTTTTCGTGTATATTTCAAATGTTTTTTTTTTTTAATAGTTATTCTGTTATTCGGGGCGGAGACGAATTAAACAAATCAAAGATCATAAAAAAAAAAAAAAAATACCACTAGGCCGTTAGGTGCTTTCCATTGTGACATATATACTTTTACTAATATTATATAAAGAGAGATGATTTTGTATTTTTGCGTTTTCGTTTGTAGTGAATGATCGATTTTTAAACAGCTGTTTAAAAATAACCGTCTGTTGGTGAACTCGAGCCTTAGAAAGTCACATTATCGTACGCGAGTATAATTACAAAGTTAAGCGGACGGTGTCGCGTGCAACAGCCTAGTGTTTACTGTAGGTAAACGAACGTACATTTTGGCAGGTTTCTCGAACGGTATATTCTTCCTTCACGAAATGCCAGACGTGAATTTGATTCACACTCTGAACATATCGGAGCACAGGATAAGCAGCATCTCGGTGTCGCCTTCGGGCGATTGGATCGCCTTCGGTTGCCCTCACATTGGACAGTTGCTTGTGTGGGAATGGCAGAGTGAGTTGCATTCCAATATAATATGTCGCTGCTTAAATTCAAAAGTACCACAAATCAAAAAAAAAAAAAAAAAAAATTATTGCAAAAATACAATCATATTGTACGTTGCAAAAAGACACATTATGGTTGTTTTATTCCATCGTTAGTATATATTTTTTTTAATATTAAAAAGTAACTTATATATGCTTATGTCTCATTTAGTTAAATTTAAGTTTATTATAAAATGTACAAAAAAAAAAAAAAACATTTAATGCCACTTAAAAATACGCTTCCAACGATGTATAATATGCATATATTTTGTGTTATTTTTTTCTTATTATATATAATATAGAAAAAAATAACACAAAAAATAATTAATTATTTTTTCGATTAGCTAAAACGAGTGAGAAAAATGAGAACAGAAAAAAAAAAACATAAACAGACCCTTGGGAAAATACTTTTTTTTTTTTTGACAAAACTACTGCAAGTATCTATTTCGTGTAAAGTTATTTGAACTCTTGAATAACTGACCAATGTTTTGTGTGGAAAGTGTTTTGGAGTATTTTGTAAACAGGAGTGACTTATTCACCCTCAAAGTTGCTTTAAAGTTTATGTTAAAATATGGATTTTTCAAGGATCCTATCTTTTAAATTAATACTTTTTTTAACTAGTTTTTTATAGTAACGAACCTAGTTAACGACAAGATAGATCGATATCATACTTACTTTTGTAAATTAAAGCGTAACATACAAGCACACTTAATAAAAAAAAAAAATAGTTACAATAGAATTATTAAGTAATTAAAAAGTATCAATTAAAAAATTTTGATAGCCCATATTAAAATGTGGTTTAACTTTTATCTTCAGGTGAACAGTACGTAATGAAACAACAGGGCCATTCCTTAGACATGACATGCTTGGCTTATTCGCCAGATGGACTCTACATCGTTACAGGTATATCTATCTATATCTATATACTAATATTATAAATGCGAAAGTATGTATGGATGTATGTAACTCTTTCACGCAAAAACTACTAAACCGATCACCATAAAATTTTGCATACACGTTGTCTGGGACACCAGAAAGGACATAGGGTACCTTTCATCCAGAAAAAAAAATGTGCTATTCCCGAGGGATGAATAAAAAATAAAAAACTAACGCCTGGCCAAAGTGTTATATAGCAACACGAGGTCAAGCGTTATATTGCTTTTTTTTTAATTTTCAACGCGGACGAAGTCGCGAGCACCAGCTAGTTATACATATTTCAGTTTTACTGTTTTTTAAAAGAGTTAAACTTTGTAAATTTAATTTACAACTGAATAAAGCACCGGACGGGCAAACATCGTCCAATGTCTCGTTCTGATTAAGTCCCTTCGACCGCTCATATTTTTGTATATTTTATTGAGACTTTTATATATATCGCGATATATAAATAAACTAGCTGTACCGCTCCCGGCTTCGCCCGGGCTGGAATTTTTATAATAAATATTTACACAATCCAGCCGATAAATTACCTAACGGCGACATTTGTGAGAAACTTATGGAACTCACGGTTGTTTTAAAACTTATTTTAAATGTTATCTGTAAGTTCCACAAAATTCTCACAGATGGCCGTGTAAAGTAATTTATAACTCTCTCGTATAATAAACAAGTAATTTGCAATAAAAAAAAAAAATACTGATAAAAACTATCCTATCTTTTAAGTTGGACCAAATTACACATAGTTACGAAATTTTATCAAAATCGGTTCAGTAGTTTCGAAGTTCATCGAGAACAAACACGTGACATGTGATTTTTACGTATAGAGATATATCGCGAATCTGTAAACGAATTCGATGCTTAAGATTATTGCTGTACTACCGTTTCATCTGAAGTTTGTAATATGTATTCATAAATATTCTAGGTTTTCATAAATTCCAAAACCAGATACTCTTATTAACATTCTATTGCTAAGACAATATTTTTTCCATTTAGAAATAGTACGCCTTTGTCTAGGCTAGGTGCCGAACATAGGTCTCCCTTATAGGCCTATTATTATGTTATGTTATTAAAAATTACTCGTCTTCAGTGCCTATGTCTCATAACAATACTACCAACCATGAAGTATAAAAAATTTTTTCCAATAGATTCTTAATGTTTATGACAACTTCTTTGAATTTGTATTAACAAAAATGTATAACGTATAATTAGGATCCTGTAGACATGTGTTTTGTACAAATAAAGATTATTATTATTATTTATTATTTTATTATAATAAATAAACTACATTCTTTAAAGGATCTTCTTATATAAAATAATAAATAATCACATCGATTCCTCTTCACTTTTAGAATGTAGTATTCACTCCAATGTACCAAAACTCAGAACAAGATCAAGTGATACATTTCATATTCCCTATTGTAGAACTAATCATTTTAAAAATTCCTTCTTTCATCGTTCTAAAGTATCGCTACAATAAGGTTCTGAATTATATTGACATATTTTCCAACAATTTGAATTCTTATAAAAAGAAAATTGGTGAATTACTTTTGAAAAATTAATTTTATCACTTATAGAATATTCTCTTCTTTATTTAATTAATAAATAAATGTAAAAATATAATTTTTATGATTCTTTATGTATAATATATATTTTTTTAAATATATGGCTGTATGTAATCTAAATCTAAATAAATAAAAAAATTGTTATTATAGAAGATATTAATTATAAGTGTTTTCAGGCGGTTACGATGGTAAAGTGAAAGTGTGGAACACAATGTCCGGATTTTGTTTTGTGACATTCAACGAGCACAAGTCGAGTGTGACAAGTGTAGTGTTCAGTGCCAACAAGAAGTTCTTTGTGACTTCATCGCTCGATGGAACTGTTCGGTGTTATGATCTCACGAGGTAAAACCATTTTTGTGAGATATATTCTCATTAAATACTAAGATTTAATCTTTCTCTCCTTCTTTAAATCTTATCTTGTTATGTCTCCCACGAGGACAGTGTTTAGTTCATAATAAAACCATCCCTATTAATATAGTGCATAAGGTTGAAGTTTAACTGTAGTTAGCACTCGAAAACTATCTACGTCAAATCAATTTCGATGGCTTTTGTTGTTCGAGACAATGTTTGTATGTTAATTCAATAAAGGAAAAAATGATTGAAAAATTAAAAAACTGGCATACAATATACTGCTCAGTTTTAAAAATCACTGAAACTGAGCAAGCAAAAAGGGGGTAAAAAATAATAAAAAAATTTGGCTTAGCCTGTGAATCAATTTAAATAAACGTCGATCATGTCGTCATCAAATATCTGCGAATATTTCCCGAGATCGACTCGGAAAAGTTTTAGCGATCTAAAATTTTAGTCTCATTAAGAACGCGTACAAAGGCACACTAGCGCCACTCCTTTAAAAAAATATTATCTCGTGTCTGAGAAGGAATTATCAATTATTAGAATTTTCTAAAACCTCTTATGAGGTGTTTTATATTGAGACACGATTGAAAAAAATTGGATCTAAAGAAATATGGCCACTTTTATTTAGATCCAATTTTGTTGTTTCGTGTCTCAATATGAAAGATATTAGAAAATTCTAGATACACTTACCGAGAGTCATTATTTGAGCAGTTCTATTCATAATTCCTTCTCAGACACGAGATAACCAATGAAAATATTGATATTTAGTTTTATTTTCGACTAGATATCGTAATTTTCGAACGCTGACGTCACCGAGCCTAGTGCAGTTCAGTAGTGCGGCTTTGGACTCGAGCGGAGAGTTGTGCGCTGCCGGAGGTCAGGACGTCTTCGATATATACTTGTGGTCTGTCAAATTTGGAAAACTGTTGGAGGTAATATTGTATTTTCATTTTTTATTAAAAAAAAAATTGAAAAAAAAAAACATAACTTTTATTTTTTAATGGTATACTTTACGTAAAGTACAGTGCTGTTAACTCGTACGTTGTATCCTTTATTTTGACGTCTTGTATACTTTGTTTATATATGTAATAAAGGCTATAGGAACGAGTGTCCATGGAACTAAAAATTAGTGATTTTACATATCTATCCTATACATGATACATATCTATGGAATAAAAATACGCAAACGTCAAAATTAGTTCGCGGGACAATCGAGGGCGGCGTTTCAAAATGTCACAATAAATTAGCTGTCATTTGTATGGGACAGCCTGTCCAGTGGTATATATAACAGATCAGTGACACTTGTCTTGTACACTAATCTGTGTACGCTTTTAAAGCATACATATTGTGCTGTTTTAAGAAGAGTCGAATGCTTAGGTGCTGGGGGGTCACGAGGCGCCCGTGTCGCACGTGTGCTTCAGTCCGTCGGCGGCCAGCTCGCGCCTGGCGTCGTGCAGCTGGGACCGCACGCTGCGGCTCTGGAACTGCCTCGAGGCCAGCTCCGACTGCGACACCGTGCAGCTCTCCGCAGACGGACTGCACGCCGCCTTCAGGCCCGACGGCGAGGAGGTGAGCTGCTCACTGTCCCCCCACCCCCCACACTGCGCCTCCCTACACTGCGCCCCCTTCACTGCGCCTCCTACACTGCGTCCCCTACACTGCGCCCCCTACACTGCGCTCTCCCACCTACACTGCGCTCTCCCACCTACATTGCGCTCGCCGGTCCCTGGCCTCCACTCGAGACTTCCGTACTATGTGTCCTTTTTTATGAGGGGAGATAACATTTACGCACTATCCCTCTCGTCGATGAGCACAGTCGACCGGGGGAGTGTGGAATCACCGGAAATACCCACTAGCACCCCCCCATGTTCAAGATCACAGCGTGGCCTATTATCCTATTATCCTCGGATCCCCACTCACAGCTACGTCATTTCGTGGCGAGTGTTCTCCTCACTATTTTTATGTGGCGGCTCAGGAATCCCATTACCTTACTATTGTGTCGGTACCTTATTATGTTCGTCTATGGTTCTCCTCATACCTAACAAATATATGAACGCACGTTCATAGTTAATAATAATATTAAATTGGGTGTTAATTTGAATGTAATTTTTGTTAAGTCATCAAGATATTGAAAAACGATTCATTCTCATGCATGTGTGTTATTTAAATTTTTCAGATAGCCGTGTCCACTTTGGACGGCAGCATAACATTCTTCAACACGACCACTTTGGACCAAACCGGAAGTGTTGAGGGTAGAAACGACCTCGGATCGGGTAGGGCCGACACGGACCTGATCACCCCACAGAAAATGTTGAAAACCAAGTGAGTGTTCCACGACAACATTCTATGATCAGCAGAGCACTTGCAGCACCTATATGTCGTTGCTTGTGTTATTGGCGACGGTAGCCACCGACAATCGAGTGTACCGTCAGCATTTGTCTGTCGACTTTGACATAGAGAAAAAAAAAATGCAAATTGTTTAACTAACTTTCACAGAGCTTTCACAACGATATGTTACTCGGCGGACGGTGAGTCGATTCTTGGCGGAGGCAACTCGAAGCACGTCTGCTTGTACAACATCAAGGAGTCAATACTCATCAGGAAGTACGTCATCACACAGAACAGATCCCTGGACGCAGTCAACGTGAGTTTTCATTTTATCATAAACTGGCTGGTGCCCGCGACTTGGTCCGCTTTGAACGATGAAAGGTACCCTATGTCCTTTCTCGTGTCCCGGACAACGTGTATGTAAAATTTCATTGTGATCGGTTCAGTAGTTTTTGTGTGATAGTGTCACAAACATCCATACATCAAAACATACTTTCGCATTTATAATATTAAGTACGGACTAGCTGGTGCCCGCGACTTCGTCCGCGTTCAAAATGTTACATAGCTTTAAAGCCTTCTTCGATAAATGGACTATCCAATAAAAAAGGAATTTTTCAATTCGAGATTAACGCGTTTAACCAAACAAACAAACAAACAAACTCATCACCTTTATAATATGTATTAGTATAGATAGCCTATGTTACTACTCGCCGTTAATGTAAGCTTTCAATAGGTGAAAGAATTTTCAAAATAGTTTTTGTGTTTATTCATTACAAACATACAAATCTTTATAATATTACTAGTTATAGATTCTAGTCTAGACTAGGCCGATTGGAAAACCTAAAACCATCAGTGTGTTAGCAATAGACAGACATGTCAACATTTTTTTTTTTAAATATCTTTTAATTAATAAAATGATTAATTGGATTATTCATGTAAATGGTCTAAGTTAAGGTTATGCGATATTTGAAAGCCAAGTATTTATTTATTTATTTATTTATTTTTTTTTTATTTTATTTTAGGAATAAAACAGTTTGAATATAAAAGATAGCTTACACGTAATAAAAAAATTCCATTTATATAGTTTAAAAAGGATTAAAAACTAGTCTAATAATAACGATAACAATTACAATTTATACTTAAGTTATGGTATGAAAATACTTATATTACACGAAAATACTGATAAAAAATTATTTACTTGTTTATTAAGCAGTAATATATATTTTTCTAATTAAAAAATATTTTTTTTCTTAAATATAATAAATTAAAAAAAAAAAAAATTTTTACCGAAAGTGGAAGTATTTTTTTTATGCATTTTCCATAAGTGTTTCAAAATATTGTTTTGAGCGTATTGAAATTTGTTCAACAGGACTTCATAAATCGTCGCATTATGACAGAGTTTGGAAATATGGCTTTGGTGGAAGAGAGGACGGAGTTCGAAGGTGGCGACGTCGCCATCCGTCTGCCTGGAGTCAAGCAGGGCGACATGGCAGACAGGAACGTCAAGCCAGAGGTGAACAATTCGTCTCATTGCGAGCAAATTAAAATACTCATAGAAGAAAAACTCTATTATTATCGTCTTAATATAGCTCTCACTGCAGTCGATATTCAACCTTATACTCATCAGAATAAAGTTGAATATCGCATGACCAGTTCGACATGTACGCTTGCACAGTACTTAAGTACGTAAGTTTATTATGAGAATAATTTTCGTCTTTTTAAGCAACTAATAGTTGGCTAATAGCAACTAATGTGCAAGCGTACATGTCGAACTGGTCATGCGATATTCAACTTTATTCAGATGAGTATAAGGTTGAATATCGAATGCAGTGAGAGCTATATTAAGACGATGATGATAATAATAATATATGTAATGATGTGTGACATTATTTTTGTTGGTAGGTTCGTGTTTATTGTATAAGGTTCTCTCCGACCGGCGAAGGCTTCGCAGTGGCGGCAACCGAAGGCTTGTTGGTGTACAGTCAAAGCGCAGGCATCGATGGCACATTTCGGTGACTTTTCATATAAAACTATTTGTTCATTGAAATAACTGACATGAACATAAATAAGTACATCTAGTTTATAAAATAGATTCAGGCTCGAGTTCACCAACAGACGATTATTTTTAAACAGCTGTTTAAAATTTAAACAGCCGTTTAATAATATTAATTATTAAGTTAATCAGATGTTTAGGGCGTTTAAGCGATGGTGATCAACGAAATATTATTAAACGGTTGTTTAAATTTTAAACAGCTGTTTAAAAATAACCGTCTGTTGGTGAACTCGAGCATTAGGGCCTCATTCACCAATCAACAAGTAAAGTGTTGATTAGTTACTTTTTAGAAATAATTTTATGTTTTATTAAATTATGCAATCGGTTTACTTGATAGGCAAATTTTTTTTTTTATTATTTTCTTTTTAATGTTTGGAACTTTTATCGTACAAACAAAGGTATAATCGTCTCCTTAATTCCCGTTTACGGGTGACTTTAAATTGCGGTTAGCCTACTTGACACATGGTGAAAGAGGCCCTAAGCATAAAAATATTTTAAAAATTATTCAAAATTACCCAGGCTGACTATCACTTTCATTTAGTACTCTCCTATTTAAGTAGACTTGCAATAACAATAAATATCATTTAAAATAACACTAAAGTCGATGTTGATGGAACTTTAAGCCTTCTGTTCAAAGTTCACAGAATGTTACCTACGAGTAGTTCTTTGAAAATGAGAAAAGTTCTAAAATTAACTTCTGTAATAAATTTAATGCATCTTTTGTTTACATTTTCTTAACTAGTGGTTTTTTATAAATTTTTGGGTTTCTGAGATGATTTTTTTTTTTTTCTTTTTAATGTTTGGAACTTTTATCGTACAAACAAAGGTATAATCATCTCCTTAGTTCCCGTTTACGGGTGACTTTAAATGGCGGTTAGCCTACTTGACTCATGGTGAAAGAGGCCCTTAAATCTAACAAAGAGGGGGAGTAAAATCCTGATAATGCAACGGAAACGTGTTTATTTATAGAATTCGCGTTATTTGATTTTACCATTGAGCGCATTATTTCAAAAGTGATATAAATTAAAAATCGATTAAAGTTGCCAGCAAAAATTTGGAGAATTTTATTCGAAATAAAACAATAATGTCTTATGTTTTAATAGCAATAATTTGTTAGGAATTTAGAAACATTGGAACTTAGAGAGGTCACATAACAATGACTTATTGTAAGACTACTGTAACGCTAAGCGTCCGCACAGATTTTGTATTGTAGAGGACATACATGTATGACTACGAATTAGACAATATTGTTTTTTAATATATAAAAGAAGAAAGTCAAGTCAAAAGAAATAAATAAAAAAAACCAACAAACAAACAACTGGAATCAGCGTCGTCAGTGCGCAGAAAATGTACACTGAGTACAACTGCGCGACTGTTAAGCCTTAGGCTAAGGCTTGAGATGTTTTCTTCTTTTTAATACAGACCGTATCGCCTGGAGGCCGGCGTGACCCCTGCGTCGGTGAGAGAGCACTTGAAGAGCAAGTCGTGGGGCGATGCTCTGGTGGGGGCACTCCAGCTGAACGAGCACGTCATCGTCCAGGAGTGTGTCGAGGCAGTGCCTCCCTCGGACAGTGAGTGTTTCCAACTAAGCTCTGATTAGGTTTAATTGTCGGTGAGAGAGCATTTGAAGAGCAATTCGTGAGGCGATGCTCTGATGGGGGCACTCCAGCTGAACGAGCACGTCATCGTGCAGGAGTGTGTCGAGGCAGTGCCTCCCTCGGACAGTGAGTGTTTCCAACTATTAGGTTTAAAATTGGGTCTTATAAGTTAGATAGAGGAGTAAAGTGAAGTAGAGTGAACCGTCACGCTCGGGGCTTTACTCTAATATTGTTCTAATAAGTCTAATGTGATTATAATAAGTCAATTGGAAACACATTCGCGCCCGCTAGAGATATATGTACGTATATATACTTTGTGATGGGAAAACCGATTTTATTGCAGTGTGTTTGAAAATAATAATTAAAAGAATTTCCACTGAACGATTTGAGCACTAAAATAATATATATATATATTGTTCGGTGCACAGTTGAGTTGACAGTGGCTGGACTGGAAGAGGACTTCTCGAATAGACTAATGGATTCGATAGCGCGTCTTCTGGAAGACAGCAGACACCTGGAACACCTTCTGCTCTGGTCGAAGGCTTTAGTCTCAGTAGCGAATAGAAAGTTTCCGCCGAGCGTTCTCTTGGCGCTCGAAAAGGTCCTCACTGTTAAGTACTCGCAATTGAGTAAAATGTAAGTTTTTTTTTTGTTTTTATTGTTACCAAAACTGGGTTTAATAATGCATCAAAATTAAATAATTAATTTGCCTGTACAAATAAAATAATAAAACACATTTGTCGTGCAAAAAAAAAAATTATTACAAAAAAAATATTTTATAAAACTAAACTAATTTACTTACAGTCAAATTAATAATTATTATAGAAAAAAAAAAAGAAAAAAAAAACCAAAATGTCTGAATATAAAGGTGGTTTAAAGTTAAGGTTAAGGCATTCACATTAAAAAAACATTTATCAAAAAAAAAAAAAATTGGCTTTGGCATCCCTTACTCACTCACCGAAACACAAAAGCACACATGCTGTAATTCACGGTGGTCACCAATTATGTAAGAGGTTTGGTTACTGCCGCCAGATGGCCTGCCACTACTCTCCAGATACAGACCATAGTCAACTTATGAAAAGTTAATTAGTAAATTTGACCCCGTCGGGAATCGAACCTTCGAATCATCAAAAAATTTTAATGTTTCTGGAGTAAAGAAATTGGAGCTTTTGTAATTTCAGATGCGACTTTAATAAATACACAATAAGGTGTATAAAGTCTGTCGGAGCTTTCACCTCGAAGGTTGAGCAGGAAATGGAAACTGACGACGACTCAAGCGGAAGAGGAACGTTCTCTGACAGCGATTGAAATTCATGTTTATTGTATATTGTATTTAAATATATATTTTTTTACAAATTAAAGCATTTTTGATTGTAGAATAAAACCTATGCAAAAAACTTTGAAACTAGTATAATATAGACATGATTATTAATCAAAATTGAAATGAAAAACTTGTTTTTGCTGCAGTTTTTGTCCCGATATCATCATCTTTAACATAATTATATATATATAAATGTTAACACATAAACATTTGCCCCTTGCGGGATTCGAACCCGCGACCGTTTGGTTACTAGTCACTAGTCCAAACGTGTTGTCAAATTATATGCTATAAATATTCTAACACTATTTATTCTAAACAAGCAATCGGTGAAGGTTATTATTTATAGAAAAATAAGCAGTAAATTGGTTACAACTTTGTCCTTGATTTTGATGTATTAAGGTAACAGTTAAAAGATAAGATTACTTTTTAGACACATTTATTGATAACGAATCGAAATCTTGCCACTTAATCGTAACAGTTAGTCGTCCTCCAAGTAATTTGATTTTTTTTAATGCAATTTCTTTTATTTTTTATTTATAGATTAACCTAATAATAAATCTAAACATCGCACACCTAATTTTTATATATTACTAGGTTTTGCCCGCGACTTCGTCCGCGTCCGTTTTTCCTTTTCGATCGCTACCAAACTTCACAGGATCACCCTCTGTACTAATCTGAAGATTGTCTGAAAATTTCATCAAAATCGGTTCAGCGGTTTTGGTGTCCATAGGGAACATACATACATCAAATCAATTATTGGACTAGTTTAACGATTATTGGATATAGGTTCACCTTTGTAAAATACTAGTTTTTGCCCGTAACTTTGTCCACATTAAAAAAATAAAAAATATATATAGTCTGTCTAAATATATGAGCAATAAATAATTTATTCAATCTTGACTGCTGTTATAGTTTTGTCAGGCGTTACGAGTTTAATTTTTATTGTCCCTCGGAACATTACTATTTTTATGTTTGAATGGTAATATATTATGTCCTTTTCTGAATACCTGACAATGTGTATGCGTAATTTCACGATATATGTTTGAGTAGTTAAGGCGTGAAAAGGAAAGGTTATTAAAATAAAAACACGATTGAAAACCAAACACCTTATTGTTTATTCAGATCCAAACTGTTTCCCGGTTTATGTATAAATGTGACCGAGTTGTTTGGCCAGACTGGCAGAGATCCGACCCCAGTTCTGGCCACTGCCACTGCACATATTAAAGCAACTACTACTGCTACTGCCAAAATTAACCATCTCGCTGTTTCCACGTACGACAGCAGAGTATGGGAGTGTTTTAATTCTTCAAGTAATGATTCGGGGATTTCAGCACCCTGTAGACGCAAACCGATAACTGTTTAGGGCCTTAATAAATTTTAATAACTACTAAGTGAATGAGATACATTTTGTAAAGTACATTTGAAGATAATACAATTGAATAATACTAACTGTTGCACGCGACTTCGCCGGCGTAACTTTATAAAATATAGCCTATAATCACTATTGGACGTAGATGTATCCTATGTGTATGAAGGTAATAAGTATCCTATATGTTAATCGAGGTAATAAACTGAGTATCTTTGTGTCAAATTGAATCCAAATCGTTTGAGCCGTTTTTGCGTGACTCAATGTCATAGACTAATAAATAAAAGTACTCTGCTGTCTGCTCTACTAAAAGAGGGCCTAGTGCGAGTTTTACTCGATCAAACGCGTCCAACGTGTATACGTCAATTTGTATTGGAATGAAGCAGCGCCACCTAGTGACTAACGTGTAGCGCTGCTTCATTTCAATACAAACTGACGTTTACGCGTTCGAAGCGTTTGATCGAGTAAAACTCGCACTAGGCCCTTAGGAGTCTGCTCACCTCTTCGATCCATAGCAGCGGAAATAAACCTGTCATCACATTTTCCAACTGAGGAACGCCTTCCATAGCCCGAAGTTCTATATTGAATTGCAACCTTTTCACACCTTTTATAACTACACCTGTAATCTGAAAAATATTTTTTTTTTATGTTAAAATGTGTCGTACAAACAGTGTCCTTGCAGATATGTACAATTGTATGCGATCACCAAATAATTAAGATAAAACAAAACATTGTTTATTGACATAGAGAATGGGCTCATCGGTGTGGGCGAAAAAAATTATATACTAGAGAAAATTAAAATAACTCTTATTTTGTATACTTAAATGACTTTAAATCATATGTTGTTGAAAATATATTGCAGTCTTCAAAGAAAAATGTACAATATTTTCATTTAGGAGCGTAATAACGATAAATAGGTGTGATAAACTGTTGAAAAGTTAATTTCGGTAACGCTTTGCTGATATCAGAGACGGTAATTGCCTTCTGGAGTCTGTTTGCTGAAACTAATGGCGTGTAATAATGCAGCAAGGTTTGATTTTATGCGAAGCCATTCTTCATTTGCAAACGTATTCAATGTTAAATGGAAAAATGCTTAAGAAACCAGCAGAGGTCACATTAAGAATATTGAACTGCAATCGTGAAGATGCCTTACCTAAAGCTAATTTAACTACCTTTATATACCTTTTTTTTATTTTTTATAAAAGTACCTTTTTATATGTAGTGTAAGTAAAGAAATTTAAAGTAACAAATCTTAATTATATAAGTACACTCATAGTTTTAGGTACCTAATGCTACTTCTCTTTCTCCGCTTCTTAACAACCCAACGGATTTTGATACGGTTTTTACTAATAAAAAAAGAGCGATAAGCGAGTATATTCATATTTCATTCTGCAAATTGTTTAATTTGCAGAATGAAATATTTTAATGCGAAGCCATGGGCGGGTCGCTAGTCTATACTAATATTATAAAGAAGAAAGATTTATTTGTTTGTTTGTTCGCATTGAATAGGCTCCGAAACTAGTGGTCCGATTTGAAAAATTTTTTCACTGTTGGGAGCTATATTATCAGCGAGTAACATAGGCTATATTTTATAAAATTACGCGGGCGAAGCCGCGTGCAACAGCTAGTTATTAGTTAGTTAAGCAGTACATTACTTATAAACTAGGCAATATTTAGGATCAGCAGCGCATTTGTACACTAGTGTTGCTTGTGTCCTTAGGCGACGGTAGCCACCTACCATCAAGTGGACCGTCAACCTGCCTGCCACCCTTAATAATATTATATATATTGTCACATTTAATTTATTAATTCTATAAAAAATAATTCTTTAGTCTTCAAGCGAGTATACGTCACTAAGCTTGTATAGATTTAAAAAAAGTAGTAGGTACGAAAGCTTTTCAAAGCTATTCAACGAATTCTAAAATTATCCTCGTTTGTTGTGTAAACTTTTTGAATAAAAAAAATAATCGTCCACAAGAATAGAATAGGAGTGGAAATTGAATAATTAAACATTTAATCTAGAAAATTTTCGCGATACCAGCAAAATTGGAAAACGGGAAATATAAAAAAGTACCCCCCATTTGAACACTGCTTACTGGAGCGGTAAATAATTATCTCCGAATATAGAATGGGAAGGGTTGTTTTCAAATTTCCATTTAAATTGTGTAATTTGTTTTCCGTTTGTTAACTTTTGCGGTTAACTTTTGAAGTTATCCAGCAAAAGGACGCAGTAGCGAGAGTTAAAAGTCATTGCGGGTTATATTTAACGGGTTATCTAAAACGCTGTTAGGATTTTGTAACTTCCCAAGCACAAGGACGATAGTTAAAATAAATGGACAAGAATTCTCGTGGCTTTCTAGCCTCTGTTCGTTGTTAATTTTTTTTATTATTATTGACTCGTTTGTTTTAACACAAACCTTCCTCGTTTATAGCTCTTTTCATTAGTGAAAATCGTATCAAAATCCGTTGGGTGATTTGGAAGTGGATACTTATATAAAATTGTCAGTAAGTATTTGTTTGTATAACTATTGTTACAACATACCGGTTCCATATAAACATAAGTGTTGTGCTTCTCCTTGTCCGGTCGGACGCCTGACTCGAAATACTCCAAGAGTTCCTCGGAGGCGAGGTAGAAATGAGGCAGTGAGGCGATTGCTGGAACTCCCTGACACGGCATCAGATTCAGAATGCCCATCACTAAACATCCGTCGTGTTTTTTGCTCCAATTTCTGATATATTGGACATTTGTGCATTAGTTTTTTATTTCATTTGTACATACAAATATATTTGTATGTACGCTCTATGTAAACGTTCGCCTTATATTTAATATATAAAAATTAAATACCTATATTAATCATTATAATTAAGTAGTTAATTTAATAATTATCTATAATTAATAGAATATATATTATTTTTCGCTTTTATTTAATCTTAATATTGTTTATTGTAGGTAATCAATGAAATATTATAAAATTTAGTTGGTGCCCAAAACTTCGTACGCGCTGAAGTTCATTTTTAGTACAGGAACTTAACATTTTATCTTTAGTTAAATCCAGGTAATCATCAATACATCAATGAATGCCGCATTAGAATCGGTTAAGCCGTTTTTGAGATTATCGTGCACAAACGCACAGACAAAGAGACAAACTAATTATCTTTTTGACCTCGGTACAAAGTGTAGAATTTTTTTTTTAGAAAAAATATTTAATGAATAGACACGGCTCGTCTATGATTTTATTATACCTATGTATACTTATAGATTATTTCATAGATTTTCGAACGGCATCGAACACAGGGCAGTGATATCAGCGGACGATTTGAATAAGAACATGTTACATAGTTACATAAGTACTACCTTTATCCTAAGAAATGAATGAATGAATAACAATAAATTATGAAAAATAAGCACTTTTACAACTATTTAATTCTAATTATTATAATTCATAACGGTCTGAAAATTCCAGCATAAAATTCAAACCAACGTCCGACGAACTAACAAAAGCAACGTTAAATGTTAAAAATTTATTATTCTCTATTGTTTTATGTAGGTTTACATAAAATTCTAGAGAATAATAAACTCGCATTCGCAGAAAAGAAAACAGCACTGTACAAACACTTTGTGCATCACCCTGCTGCTGCCCTATTTTCTATTTGTGATTTTTAAAACGTATCGACTCCAATGTCGACATTAAATTGAAAACAATACTTTGACAAAAATAAAAACCACACAATAACGCGCCAATCACTTCATCGACATGTATACTTAACCACGGTAAAAACGTCATAGACATTTTGATAAGTAGTGAATACCAAAGTAGACAATTGTCAAGTCTATAAACGCATCGAGTCGATAACCATAGCAAAACCACAAATAGAGAATAGGCCCGCTGCATAGATAAAATTATTAAAATTTATTCACATTGCTGTAAGTTAAGTATTAGGTAAGTTTAGTGAAACATTAATCGAACGAAGGTTTAAAGTTTCACTTAAGTTTTTAAGTGCACTATCTCAGTATAGACGTGTCTCGGATTACAGATATATCCAAATATTTCAGTCTTTAGATATATCCCAGATTATAGAGAGTTCTCAGCGATATTAATTATTAACTTCGAAACAAAAATATTCCTAATTTTTGAAGTTAAAACTTTTTTAGGCGCCTTGGGCATTTTTGAGATGGGAAAAACGATTGAACTCGCGACACTGTTACCGTAACCGACACCTCTGTATATAAGTATGTACATATATTTTCACTTCTGTCGGCATTCCCGGAGTGCCACTGTTTTTTTTTAAAGTATGTTTCTTTGGTGTGAATACGTCTTTTGTCATCTTCGTCCAAAATTCTAGCTAGCTAAAGGATCAAAGTTTTTTTTTGTATATGGTATATTCGAATTTTTAGATTTCCTATGTTTACCCTCCTTGGCCACTTGGTTTTGATCTGCATCGCGCACCAACATAGGTAACTAATGGCCTGTCCGTCTCACTTCACATAAAATGGAACACAAATTATCAAAGTAGGCACTTACTTTCTGCAGAAACATTTGTTGTTAGGATTTGCGCTTTTCGCTGCTAGAGCTGACTCCGATATCTCGTAATAATATGTGCTAACGTTGAACAGCTGCCTCGCTTCAACTAAACTTGCATAGATAGAGCTGTGAGAAAAAAAATAAGCTACTTAAAAACGATATTACCATTTAATTACTTAGAACTTAAAAAACAGGATTTTTTAAGGTAGGTAGTTTAAAAAAATGTTGGTAGGTGGCTAAAGTCACGTTAACACAAGCAACACCAAGGGCTCAAAAAGCATAAAGGATAGGATTATGAGGGGAACGGAATATGGGATCTGGCATCCGTTACTCACTCACAGAAACACAACAGCACACATGCTGTTATTTCACAGTTGTCTTCTGTAAGAGGGTGGTTACTGCCGCCAGACGGGCTGCCCAATTTATGACTGCGGAACCTAGTGAGAGAGGGCCGAGTCAATATGCAAAACGCTGGTCTAATTTTGTAATTAGACTAATTAATCTAATTTTCCAATCCAAATCACAATTGATTTGAAATTGATTTTCGTTTGTACCGATATGGTACATACATATATTGATCTTTATTTATAAAAAGATCATTGTAATGCAAGTGTTAATGTACCTACTCGAAGTTGACTATCACGATACAAGTAGGTTACAACTTAGTTTGAGTACAACGTTAACTTATGTTTATTATATATCAGCTGTGTGAAAATGAAAATAAAACAATATATATCAAATAATTTTATTAATTAATTTAAGTCGAAACCTTCCTTGTACGAACCGCTAGTGAATGGAACTCACTGCCTGCGTCTGTGTTTTCTCAAAATTAAAACCTGGGGGTATTCAAATCTAGGGTAAATGGTGCACTTTAGATCAAGTGAGATCGCGGCCAAGCGCTATCTTGACTCAATAAAAAAAAAAGGTAACTAACCGGCAAATATCCGGTTCGAATGTATAGAGCCTCGCCGGGGGTTCCCCGTCCATTGGCGGGAATATTGTGGAGTCAGATCCATTCAGCATGTTGCAGTAAGCGTCTCCCCAATTGGACATCGTAGTCCGCCCTTTGTAGGACACGATGTGGCCCAACTCCTTTATGTTCTCCCTGCCTCGTACCATTTCGTACGGACCGAACTCTGTGTCGTTCATCTGGGATCAAATTGTAATACTGAATATTAGTAATTAGATTTCATTGACAACATTGTTTCAATACTATAAGTGAATTTTTTTATTAGGTGTAAGCTACCTATTCAAACTGTTATCATGTAATAACACCTGTAAGTTTCCCTAAAATAAAATAAATAAATAAATATACATTACGTCGATATTGGTCTATGTAATTCAAAGACAAAGCTATTGCAGCTTTGAATCTATTAACCCTGTTAAGTAAAGGGGCGCGGACGAAGTCGCGGGCGAACGCTAGTATTGTATAGAACCAACGATAGTTCCTGGATATATTAACTCACCCTCTTAGAGAAGACCACAGTGAAATAACAGCACGTGTGCTATTGGGTTTCAGTAAGTGAGTAAGGGATGCCGAAGCCCTTTTCCCAATCCCTCACTAATCCCTATCATTAATTCTGCTAAGGTTATCAACGCACTTACAGCACATGTTTTTTTTATTATAAAGGGTGGCAGACAGGCTAACGGCCTATTTGATGGTAGATGGCTACTGTCGCCTAAGGACAAGCAACATCAGGGGTAGAACATGTGACGTTGCTTACTTGTGTTATATATTAACTAGCTGGAGCACGCGACTTCATACGCGTTGAACGATGAAAGGAACCCTATGTCCTTTCTGTTGTCCCAGACAACGTGTATGCAAAATTTCATGGTGATCGGTTCAGTAGTTTTTGCGTGAAAGAGTTACAAACATCCATACATCCAAACATACTTTCGCATTTATAATATTAGTACGGATTAGTGACCGACCGAAACTTCGTCTTCGTTTTCAGCTATTTTCGGCTAAAAATCATGATTCGGCCATATTTTCGTTTTCGGCCGAAAATAAGACTAAAGCCGAAGCTTCTTTTTCGTTTTCGGCTGAAAATCAATTTTCGGTCGAACACTAATTATAATCATCAGTTCCACATACAATCAACTGTCTGTCGACCTTAACCTATATATAAAAAAACTGCTAAAGTTTAATAAAGTTAAACGATGTGTTGAAATAATAAAAACATCGAACCAACGCAAAATTTAGTTACTTAAATGTCTTAATGTTTTAAATTGTTGCAAAGTATACTTAATATTCCACAAATTGCTTATATGTTTGTAATAAAAGCAGAGTAGGGTCAACGAGGGTCCGAATTTGTAATTAGTGTTTCTAACTTTTGGTGGACGGAAATTAGTTATGTTTTGAGCATCTAAGTTTCGAGATGATATCACAGTTTTCTATACGCTTTGTATTTTATTTAAATTTTTAGTATTATAGTAATCTAGCTACAAATTACTTATACAGGGTTACTAGTACAGTCTACATAGCTATAGTGCATGATAATAGAGTTAATTACAGATTTGACTAAATGAAATCTCAATTACTAAGACTTCTTTTTTGTAACGTAGGTATATTAAGTGTGAATTATTTTAAGAAACAAAATAGTACCTACAAAAATTACATTTTCTTTAAATCATCTTGGGGTTATAAAATACGATTTAAAAAAAAAAACACTCAAAACGGTCCTGCACATGTTTCTTATATAAAATATTTACGTTCTCTAGCTTTCTAATTATGTACATGCCTATACAAATTTTCCTACTAATTAACAAATAATTTAGAAAACTGTAATAATCGTGGTCTATATTACTTAAATAAAAATGTAAAGGTAAAATGTCGAGAACGACTGGACCAATAATTCACCTATTTAAAAAAAAAAATTCGTTAAAGCCCAAGGAAAAATCGTATAAGGAGAAAAATGACTCTAGTTAAAAACAACTATTTACCCCTTCATAAATATTTAAAAAATAAAGAATTTCGTGCACGTGAACCTTAGCAGCTTATATTGGAGATTCCATAGTAAAATCTGTTAGCCTTAAACGAATATAGGTCGAGTTTACCATTTACCCTGTGTACATAAAAAGAAAACTCAATGTTGAATTTACATTTTGGTCCGAGCCATAACCAGTAAGGTTTATGGCCAACGCAGACGAGGGGCTTTTGTTCGCCGTATACAAAAATCAACAAACTGTGGAAAATTTCGTTTGTAAAAAATTATGCAATCGATTTTAACCGACATCGACTTCACTAGTACTCAATAATATCAATTATACATTGCATAATATAGAAACAATTATATTGAAGACTCCTTACGTAATTAAACATAGAGAAGTAGACCCCATTTCCATCTTCTGAGAGTCTCATATTCGGCGGAGGTTTGGCTTTAATTGTGGCACATACAAGACCTGAAAAAAAAATCCCAAACAAATTTAGGAAATAATTATTTATGACTCTTGACACTATAAACATTATAGTAACTCTTGGTGATATAGTAGTGGCTGATTACATTGTGTTTTAAATGTAATTTTTAAGAGGTTTTCACCAGCAGAAACCCTGTTAAGTTATTATATAAGTAGATTGCAAATTTTGCAATATTTTGCAACCAAGTCGCCGAAATTGAACAAGGAAGGTTTGTGTATACAAAAAAAGGGGGTTCGCTTGTATAATATAGTATAGTATTTTTATTTAATTATGCTATTTAATTATGCTTTAAATCATTTGCACAAGAAAACTCGGGTAATACTCACCTAAAGAAGAGTGGTTCCCAGCACAATTAAGATATATTCCATCAAAGAATAAATCTCTTATTTTAACTGTCATGAATGCATCGCTAAGATTTGGAAAGAAGAGTTGTAGGCCCTCGTTGATCATGGTTACCATGGCCGGCATCAAGCTGTGAACTGACAATATTGCCGCCTGTAACATGAAATAAGGTATATCTTAAAATTTTCATCGTGCCTTTTGATTAATCTATTTATTACCCACTGCACTGCTAAACCACACTACTGTTAGTGTTATGAGGGAACTATTAACTAGTGACTAGTTATGAACTACTGAATAGTAGTGTCGCGTGTAATTAAAAGAGGGTCTTACATCTTTTTTCCCTCGTCATAAAGTTATATAATTAAAATTATTATAAACTAACCCCCGACTTTCTACCAAGCCCAAACACGCTATATCTGCTGTAAGTTGCTGAGGAGTTGGTTATTCCGCAGACTACAGCATCAGGTCAAATACTCATCAAAATCTCATGGAAATACCGTCAAAGCAACAGTATACTAAGTTTTACATCATTCGAATCCTTCGTTAATTAGGAAATGGGGTGATAATCTTCAAACGACAGTACATATCTTCATAAATTATAGCTAAAAGCGATCCCGATCACGTGAGCTTTTAAACAAAAAAAAAAAAACGGATCAAAATAGGTCCATCCGTTTGAGAGCTACGATGCCAAAGATAGATACACAGATACACAGACACACACGTCAAACTTTAAAATACCCCTTTTTTGCATCGGCCGTTCAAAACAGGAAATATTTTTTGTAAAATTTCTTTATGAGATATAACTTCGTGTTTTCCTCTAAGGGCGTGTAAATATGTAATAATTAAGATTGATGATTATATAGTCGTTAATAACGTTATTATTATTACACATAACCACCTGTGTACAAGTAACTTCGCGTTTACACGATGCCTGTAATCAGAGCAAGTAAATGTGTAGAATACTGGCGTAGGTTATTTACGCACTCATCAATATATATATATATATTTGTATTATACATATATATAAATTATATATAAAAAATATAAATTACATCAAATTTATTCATTACAAACATACAAATCTTATATATTAGTATAGATTTATGTCTTACTCGTACAGCTATAATTCCATACTTACCATATAGGGAAAATTAATTACGGTCACAATATCATCTTCTGTCAACCCTCCGGATTCTTCTTGATCAAATTGAAATGTTTTCTTCAACATATATTTGACTGTGTCGTTGTTACCGTAACCCAATATAGTTCGCTCTCGATACTCTCTGAAACAGCAGGTGGTTAATTCAAAATGATATTGAATGTTATACGTGACAGTGCAGGGCTCGTCTCTATTGTGGAAATTATGACGCAATTTTTCTTATTATGTCTATCTCGAGTGAATATTTTTCTATCTATGCTGCACTGTTGAGTTTCGGTGAGTGGAGGGATGCCAGAGCTCATTTTCTCATCCCTTATCCTCATCTCTTATCCTTAATCATGTTTTTTTTTAATAATGGTTTAGCTCTTGGTCAGCATATAGCTGTGCAGCAAAGACGAGGCCGACGATGGAGCGGCTAACCCAGAAAATGCCTATTCACTTATATTTTAAAAAGATGTGGGTTCGAAGGGAGTTCGAATCCTTGTCAGTGCGTATTAGGAAAGAATTTTTAAAACGTTTGGTCCGAAAAAGAGGAATTTCGACAAGATGAGGATGGTGACCTTTGTGGCGTTGCTTGTTTTATAGGTGACGGTAGCCAATAACCATCAAGTGGACCGTCAACCTGTCTGATGACCTTAATATAAAAAAGTGACGTCCGCTATTGTTCACAAAACATGATTTTCTTTAAACATTTGTTGCTATGTACCGAAAATAATGAAATTTCATACAAGCTCTTTTGAATAACAAATTTTACACGTATATTATATATTAATGTGTAGGTAATGAGAAGTTGTGTTTCAATGTACATTTAAGTTATTAATTTATATATAATATATATATAGTGTTGACTGACGGTGTTCAATCAAATGCATAATATACTGTAATTGTAAGGAATTTCTAAAACTGTTACGTCTATGTGTCGATAGAAGGTTTAGCAGCTCAACATTTTGCAGTGTTGCCATATTACACAGCAGCGCAGGTTTTCAGCTGAAGTATATAAAACGAATTCGCCTCTCGACAAAGCTCAATGGAACATGGCCAAACAAATATACAAAATAAAATAAACTTCCCTAAACTAAATATACACCAATTTACGGCGTCAAATACTCGTACAAGCCGAAAGCAACTAAACCAAAAATAAATAAAGAATTGGATAAACAAATAACTATATATTTGTTTATGCTATTCTTTATTTATTTTTGATTTACTTGAAACAACAACTCAGTTTGAACAAATAAAAATCCAGTTTGACAAATTTGTTTTAAAAATCTAAATATATATAATAAAATCGTAAATGACTGTATCTGTACATTAAATAAATACAATTTTTTTCAAAAAAAAAAAATTGTCTACACGTTGTACTTGTTTTATGGAGGAGAAAAATTTTTTTTTAGATATTTTGTCTATTTGTCTATGCACGCTAATCTCAGAAACGGCTTAACCGATTTGAATGCGGTTTTCACTTATTTATTGTAGCAAGCTTTTCCCAACAGATAGTTTTTGTTTCATTCCAATCTATTCATAAACAAAAAAGTTATAACGAATACCGAAATACAAAGCGTACGAAGTTGCGGACACAGTTATTATCAAAATAATAGCAACATTATGTCGTAACTAACGAGGGTCCTCCAACGCGTTTTGGTTATCTTATCCGGGCTCACGTGGCATCACCTTATCCGGGTTTCTCCTGAGTCTGTGGAGCTTATCCGTGCTTTGAACACGATTTTTCCACACATTCTTATCGTAACTAATCCATTTCCCAACCAGTTTTCAATATTTTTAAAAACGGTTTGTTTTTATAAAAAAAAAAACTAGCTGTTGCACGCGGCTTCGCCCGCGTAACTTTATAAAATATAGCCTATGTTACTTGCTGATAATATAGCTTCCCAACAGTGAAAGAATTTTTCAAATCGGTTCAGTAGTTTCGGAGCCTATTCAATGCAAACAAACAAACACATCTTTCCTCTTTATAATATTAGTATAATGAGAATACAATTCATGAGGTTTTCTCTTATAAAACTCTCGTAGCATTAAAATAAAGAGCTTTTTTATATATGTCTTAACTTTTAAAAAAATTTTAAAGGGTTGCTGCTACCCTTTAAAATTTGTAAAGCCATATTTAATATCATTTTTATAATGTAATATATCTCTGAATATCCTAGTCACGTGATGACGTGACGCTTTACGCTCTGTATAGAGCAAGTGTAGAGATTTCTTGTCAGTGACAAATTGATTTTTTACTTATATTGTGCTACTTTTTTTTTAATAATTTAAATCTTTTGTCAGTACGTATTATTTATCAATATGCGAAGCTGGTGACAGGTCGCAAGCGTATAATAATTAAATAATGAGGAATTATGTAAGAAGACAATGGCATAATGATATTGCATTGAACAAAGGATAATAGATTTAATGTCGCATTTATCGCTTATTTGAACTCTGCTGTATAATCAACTTCAAATATGAAGGTCAGAGTAACTTAACTATACTCTAAGTTGTGACACTACTTTTGCCATCTTTATAAGTTAATTATTTTTAATAAATTAATTTTTATCAGTTAACAGAGTTCCTGCTACTTCTGACAGCTGGAAAATTTATAAGGAAGGCCATGCCTATAAGTGGATTTCTTACAGCTGAGATTATGTTACCTATACTTTAAAAAAAATCAATTTAAAAGTTTCAAATCCGTATTAATATTATAAATGCGAAAGTATGTTTGGATGTATGGATGTTTGTAACTCTTTCACGCAAAAACTATTGAACCGATCACCATAAAATTTTGCATACACGTTGTCTGGGACACCAGAAAGGACATAGGGTACCTTCATCATCGTTCAACGCGGATGAAGTCAACACTATATAGATATTTATAAGTCAATACTATATAGATATATATAAGATATATATACGGTCAACACTATATATATATATATACTTCTATACTAGCATAATATTATAAATGCGAAAGTATGTTTGGATATTTGTAACTCTTTCACGCAAAAACTACTGAATCGATCATCATGAAATATTGATTACACGTGGTCTGACACCAGACAGAACATAGGGTACCTTTCATTTAGAAAAAAAAAGACTATTCTCGAGGGATAAATAAACTAACGTCTGGCCAAAGTGTTATAGCAACATGAGGTCAAGCGTTATATTGGTTTTTTTTTAATTTTCAACGTGGACGAAGTCGCGAGCACCAGCTAGAACCTAGACATTTATGTTAAGGTGGACAGACAGGCTGAATGATGTTCTAATAGATAGTAGGTGGCTACCGTCGCCTATATAACACAAGCAACGTCACAGGTTTTAGTACAGGTTTTCAACTGTACAGAATCACCTATTGATTGTGAGCGAGTGATAGTGAATATAGGTAAAAAACCAACGGTTCGAGCGAGTTAAATTCGAGCGAGTAAAATGGTTGTGACTTTGTAACTACATCTTTTTTGTATTGCTAATCTAGCACTTGTGCTTATCACAACACAAGGTACTTTAGTTATATAATAGATTGGGGATGACTTGATTGATTTGTTAACGTTTTTTAAACAACAAAAAGTGTAAAGAAAGGCTTTATTCTTAAAGTTAGATCCAAGAAAGTATACTAGTATACTAGGTATAAAACTCTCGAACTTTCACACCACTAATCCATGTAAAATTTAAGTAATCAATTAATTATTCAAGTAAGTATACTTACTTGTATACAAACGGTCCTATTTCTGTCAATTTCGGCTTCTCTCCCATGTTGACATTTTCAACATTTGTGACATTAAACACGTATATTTTAAAGGTGAGCGGCATCGGCAGCTTTCGCCATTTTTCGAACATGACAGATGAATTCTCGATTTGTACATTCTGAAACAACCATTTTAAATTAGGAATAAATTATAAATGTTGTTAAAATTTTTGACTTTTAAAACTTTCTTATATTTCCATATCATAAATTTAATCACTTCATTTTACATAGCTATGTATAACTTCATATAAACATATTCATCAAAGTCTCAATACAATTTCTAAAACACACTCCTAAATATCTTAAAATCAACTATGACATTCATTCTGAAAAAACCCTTTCACTTGTTTTTTAAAATCACATTCCAAATTATATTTCTTAAATTCATCATCATCACCAGTATAAAATTCAAACCTCTAACAATGGCTTAAATTAAATACGATATTTACAATATCGTACATATATACTATATTATAGAACTCTAAAGTTTTCTAAGTTTAAAGCTAAAATTTTCAACATTTACATACTGCCTTGTCATTTGCATAAAGCCCGTTCACTCGGGGGGTCTAGTTTTACAGTAAGCTGCATTGCAGGATGGTGAGTTCACACAGTGATTTTTATGTGATTCTCGCAGTATTCACGAACAAAATATATATTAGTATCCAACGATATCGTTGTTAGTATTTAATTAAAAATGCTAACTCAGAATATGTTTTAAAATTAGAATTTGTTATAAAAATTCAAAAAATATTGAATATTTCTACAAAACAGCGGCCATTTTCAGCTATTTAATGACTCAATCTCGGTTGTTATAAGAAAATAAATGTAACATTATATTTTATGTATGTAAGTAACGCATGACTTGTAGATAAAATCATCATTTAATTATAATAGGAATGGAAAATTGAGGTCAATACGAGCCAAAGGATTATTGTGTGCAATTAACAGCTGTTAATTCTAAATACCGGTTCTAGAGACTTCATTTGCGATGTCACTAGTTAATTTAACTTAATTCTAACTTTGTATTTGTCTTTTTATTTTCGCAAAATATGCGTGTGATACATTTTTACATAACTAAGCTACACTCGGCATTGTACGGATGGAAAATTTTCTATCTATATTAATATTATAAAGAGAGAAGATTTATACATATAAAAACATTTGTAATGAATAAACTCAAAAACTACTGGACCGTTTTAAAAATATCATTCACATATAAAAAGCTACGTTCTCAGCGAGTAACATAGCTTTATGCGGGCGTTATATTTGAGCTATATTTGTCATTTATCATTAGTTAAGACATACTCATACTACATGACCCATTTTTTACAATTTGTTATCCCCCTCCACCCCTCGGTGACCGTAGTATATGCCAGAACCCCCCTCCCCGTCTAGTTTTCACGTAGTAATTCGTAAATATGGTTTGAAATCATTATTGCAAACAGAAAGTAAAAATAAAGAGAATTGGGCTCATATTTGGTGGGCTCATATTTGGGCTCAATAAAGAGAATTGGGCTCATATTAATACGGCGCACTTGCCGTGTGACGCCAAGAGTGCGTGCAAACCCTTTAATTACAAAGTTATGTAAAAACAGACTACGTGACAAAACCTTACACCCCCCCCTCCTCCCGGTGACCAAGCGTGGTATTTTAAGGACCATGAAACGGGTCACGTAGTATGGGTACGTTCCCTTATTTATACTCTTTTAAGTATTATTCCTAAGACTTTTCAACTAGTTCATATTTCTTAACACACAAGGAAAATATATGCTTAATATTGTATATGACCTCCTCTTGCCGAGAGACTAATATGATTTATAGTGTTATTTAGATCTTATTTTTTTTTATTGAATTATTTCATAGAAAAAATATATTCTAAGCACTCGGATAACTCGTAATAAAAGTTTTTGAAATAAAATATTTCTGGTCAAAATTAATTTCTGCCTCGATACTGATCGTAATTGAGATAATTTTTAATCGATGCCAGATTACTTTAATAGTAGGCGTTTACATAAGCAATTTAAAACATTATTTACACAACCAAAACAGTAAGGGATTAAGCAATAAGGGAGAAGAGCATAGGAAAGGCTCCGGCATCACTTACACAATAGCACAAATGAATTTTTTTTCACGGTGGTTATCTGTGAGGTCAATATTCCAATGTGAAAAAATATTTATCGATAAAAAATAATTACAGGAACCTACTAAAATTAAGGTGAACGATGCCGCGAAACACGACCAGTGAGTTATTACGATGTATTTCATAACACACGAGGTAGTTGCGATAACAAATGTAATTGAAACGCACGTTTGTAATCCTTGAAAAATTAAAAATAATTTTAATAATAATAATAATATGTATAATTATTTGCACAGTTGCATAGATAAGTATGTCATTAATCTCGTGCATAATATAGGTACACTTGTCTCAATAGCGGGAATAGCCAAGACATACTTTGGTAAATTCATTGTTACAAGTCTTGCGTCATTCCGTTTGTGATTGAGAAAAAAAATTATTAATTAATTATTTAAAAAACTTAGCCGCATGCATGTTGTTTCTTTTAACTTTATATTTTACAAGCTCTTTTTCAATTTGCTAATATATTTTTTTGTTAGGCGTTGTATATTTTATTTTTATTTTTAGATGATAAGCACTTTTTTCTCTGACAACGTGTATGTATAATTACATGATGATCGGTCGTCACGTTACGACGTCACGTTACACGTTGGCAACGCATCGTTGCCACGTGACGACCGCGTCGCTCTACGTAAAAAATAGACAAACAAACTCACTTTCGCATTTATATTAGGTGTTCTATATTATTTATATTATAGTATTTTATTTTAGGACTAAAATTTAAGAAGTATTTTTGTAATTTGAAATCAACTGGGATCTATTTGTCAGTCTTGGACTCAGACTAAAACATAACGCAAGGAGGCAGTTGACCCTGATGATGACAGGATATGAAACATGGTGAGGATATCAATATGATCTCTTCCATTCGTTACCCACTTAATGAATTATAACAGCAGAAGTGTTATTTTATAAAAATTGAGTCTACAAATTGAGCATCAATTGTTTTTATTGATTTCACTATTTCATAGGTATTCATAGGCACAATTTTCCCCAATTCTTGGTGTTGATTGTATTGCATGCGAAGGGGTTATCTACCATCATACCTACCAACCTACGTCCTCATCAGCCTTAGTAAGAAGAAAATGGGATTGCATCATCAAAAGATGTTGGTTTTAAATCCAGTCAGCAGCATTAGGCATATAAGCATATGTTAGACTAAAACCTAAATATGTAGAATATTATATTATATATAACTAGCTGTTGCACGCGACTTCGCTCGCGTAACTTTATAAAAATAGCCTATGATAACGTAGTTTTCTACGGGTGAAAGAATTTTTAAAATCAATCCCTGTAGTATTTTGAGTTTATTCATTACAAACATATAAGTATAAATCTTCTCTCTTTATAATATTAGTATAGAAGTGTAAATATAGGAATGACTGATTTTTTTTATGAATTGTTAATAGCCAAATATTTTCTAGCTATAATGGAAATAAATTGATAATTGATTTTGTAACTGCTTGGAATGTATTTCAGTGGGTTAAAAGTCGTGCCAAGATTTGCTCTGCGGTTTTACATTATTACATTTGCAAACCGAATGAGGAGTGAGACGCTTTATTGTATTTTTTAACGCCCGACGCAAAAACGATGTGTTATGAGTTTGATGTGTGTCTGTGTATCTGCGCGACTGTCTGTGGAATATTTTTGTTTAAAAGCTGACGTGATATGAGTAGTTCTTAGCTATAATTTATGAACATATGTTCAGGCCTTTGAAGCTCAATTCCTAGTTGGCGAAGGGATTAACTTTTCCATGATTTGACCTGATGCTGCGGCATCAAAGTAGTCTGCGGGATATCCAACTTTTAAAATAACATTTAAAAAAATCTAATAAACAATCAAAATCGATTGAAGATGCATGTATGCTTTTCTTCTGCTAATATTATACATATTAAAAAAAAAAGGGAAAGTTAGTTAATTATATTAAAAATACTTAATATTATAAAAAAATATATCTTACCTTTTGTATTTGTTTGTTAACGATTTTTGGAAAACCCCATGTCGCTAGAACAATCGCTGCTGTCAAAATGACAAGAGAAAATGCAAAATAAAGTTTAGCGCGACCTCCCAACATTTTTTTTTTATTAGTTATCGAACGTGCAATTCAAATTAAACTAAGTTATAGTCTAATTCCTCTTCAAAATTGCAAACAATTCACGAATCATTTGTTTGTTATCAATATACACTAAACACCGGTTAGGTAACACTTTTATTTAAAACTATTTTGTTTAAATCAAAATAAAAACGTTTATATTTTTATTTAAATTTTTTGTTTTTTAAACGCCACGTTAGGTCCGTTGTCGTCAACAATTTAATGACGATTATTTTTTCCCACAACCACTTAACTTGCAAAGTCGCACTGGAATTTTCCTTCTAACTTTTTTTTTCTAGCTCGGTCACTTTTCGCAGACAGTCCGACACTTACTGACGTGCGTAAATAAAGAAAAAAAATATAGTGGTTATACATCGAGGCTGACTTTGACCCCGAACGAGGGCGTACTATGGGCTGTATTCACTATCGAATGCTACCATTTGTGAATACATATTACTGACATTATGTAATGACCGTGCAAAAAATAGTATAATAAGCTGACATAACGCTTATTATACTTATTATACGGTAGCCTTTATTTGTGAATTCAAAATAGATTAAAGACTTTAAAAGGCCTTAAATATACACACATTAAAGCCTTTTAAATTACCTACTTTGTTTCAATGGATAGGGTTTGGGAAAAAAATTAGCCAAAATGATGACTGTCCTAAGTAGTCCTGACCCCGAAAGAATCACAGGATACAATTTTTTCTTTTTGTCACTTTTAAAATATTTTTTTAAAATAATGCATGATTTTATAATGTTTAAGTCTACATTAATTTCGGAGCAAATTAAATTAATATAATGTCGTATTATGATTAACAAAATAATCATGTTTTTTTATTACACATATTATTGTTTATTTTGGATAAAGAAAGCTTTCAGTGTTTGTAAATTTAGATTAATAAGACCTAAAGCTTCAATATTTTTTAAAGTCTTTAAATTCAAGACCTATTTCGTACATCAAAATATATAAATAGAGTTTATAAAGACTTTTAAAATAAGTGTAAGGAAATTACTTTATGAGTACTTCAACAAAGTCCTCCGCCGCGTCTGTCTGTCTGTCATGCGGTTTTCACCAATGGATAGAGGGACAATCAGGGAAGGTTTTTACGGAAAAAAAATGCACGCCGTGTGAAGCCGGGAGCGGGAAAGCTAGTTAATAATATAATATTGCAAGCAGTTAGGTATTCTTGTTATTACAATGCCACACAAATGTAAAAACAATTTGAATAATTACAATGATAAATATGTTTCATACATATGCATTGGGATGCGTTTATTACAACTCGGTAAATATAGTAATAAATATGTTGTAAGTTATGACCAATTATAATATATGAATATGTAACTATTGTGTAAATATTGTACTTATTGTAAATAATGTATGTAAATATTGTAAAATGTTTACAGCTTTGGAAGCTACTCTCAACACCTTTCTATAAATAAAAACCTTTATAAAAAGCAACCTAAATAAGAAATAAAATATTACGAACCCAATATCTTCTAAAATTAAAATTTGTCTGCCTTACTGAATAATTTAACCTTTTTGCATATTATGAAGATTTTTTTTTTATTTATAAATATAAAATTTCATACTGTAACTCCAAAGAAAGTAACAAAGAAGAATATTTCCTGAATATACTCGATTGATTAAAGTAAATATGTGATATTATATAAAATATATAAAATTCTATACGTTTCAATATTACACGTGACTCAGATAAATTCCTATGATGTATTTAAAAAAATAATATTAATTCTTATTTGTACGTGTTTGTATTAATTTGCAACAAAGAGATATAAGCTGTATTAAAAAAAATAGTGTTAAATGGAGTACTTAGTTCCAAAATTGGAACTATTGCTAATTTATTTGCTGGTTCTAAAACTACTTAACTGTATTACATAATCGCACGATATTTATTTATATTTAAAACGCACTTGTCGGTTAGTACCGGATATCGGGTGATATTCAAGTGGACTGAATGATGATCACAAATATACCATCGTCACGCCAATGTCAAGCATAATTACTCGCAGTACTTACGTAAAGGTGTGGTCCGGTTGTGTGCGGAGAGGAAATTGATATACCTAGAGGTTTACTTTATGTTTGCCTTGTATGCCCAAAGTATTTTAGCTGCGGGATAAAGTTCATATGCTATATTCGGCCATTAATTTGGTAAATGAAAAGGTATGCCACAAGGGAATGAATATTCCCCTGTCTGGTTCTATCTGGGTCGGCTGCATATTTTTACCACGCTGGTGTTGATTTTACCTACGGTTGAACGTAAATCCACTATCCTCTATTTACCTTTTATCAAATATTGTCCCAAAAACCCTTTTTTGCTTTATTATAGACTCAATTATCCTTCTGGTGATGCGCAGATATATGATAATGTGCGACACCTTATCTAATTCAGCCTCTCCGCCTCAGCCTGTCCGCTTTACATTCATATAAAAATATTTCACCCTAACTAAGGCTTTATTTAATTAAGAAAAGAAAATATATTAAAATTATATTCGAGTTAATGTTTTGTTAAAATGTTTTAATATAAAACAATAGATATTTTCATTTGATACGTATCGCTTCCGCTGCAGGCACACCCTGTTCTAAATAGTCGTTCTATAATGCAGTTAAATTGAACGTCGAAATTATTTTTTTTATTATTGCGTGCTCTTTATTTTAATGAACGAACTTGACTTTTGCATTAAATATAATTTTTAAGCAATATAGAAAGGAAAATTGTCTATTAAATGTTATTTTCATAAAAATAATAATCATAATAACGGCCCATGGGACTATAAAAATATAATATACGTGAAATCGGAATCGGTGTGGGTAATTAGTTAAATGTCTATATTTTTATGAACAATTTTTAAATTTTTTTTTAAATTCTTTTTGTCTTCCTTTTCAAAAATTTCAGTTAGGCGGTCTTCGGATAACATTGAATGAAAATCTACACGAATGTCAAGAGGATAGAAGTTACTTAAATACAACTTTACTAACTGTTCTAAAGTTAAATTTTAAACGTCGACGTGGATCAGTTGGTTAATTTACACACACACACACACACACACACACACACACACACACACACATATAATACAATTAATTTTGTATTATATGTGGCGTCATCTATTGGATGCTTCCCAACCTAGATAACAAAAGATGCTGCAGTGTTGCGTTAATAAACTAAGTTACGCCGCCATCTCTTAGAAATTTTTGAAACCCTTTGTATACATTTAATTTGTAATAAAAAAAATGAGTCATTAATCGAGATCCGATTCATTAAGATCGGTTAAGTAATTCTGAGATTTAGTGCGGACAAAAATCTGTGTTTATGACAGACAACACAGAACCCAAAAATGTTTAAATACTCCCAATAAAAATATACTGACCATAAAAATAATAATTTGCAATTAATTTTATTGTTATGGCGATTTTTAATGATTTATTTCCGTTTTCATTTTAATAGGTACCTGATGTCACTGATGATAATATCGTATCATAATAATACCAATTTAGTTATTTTAGGTAATAAATAAAGAAGGTCTAATTTCAATTATATAACCGGTTGTCTATATAAAATCGACTTTTATTTCCTTTTTAATGTATCAATAATGGAAAAATAAATGCATATTATATTACATGTATACCTGTATGTGTGTAACATTTATTTATAGAGCGTAGAGCCACATCAAGTTTTGTTTATCACCAGCAAGAGAACCATATCAAGTTTATGAGTTATTTTAACAAAAATAATTTTATTTAAAAAGATATATCTTAATTACGCTAATATACCTAATTCTTTTTTAACCAATCTGTGAATCTACAAATCGTTGTTCATATAGATATTCAAACATGTGGTGAAGGTTCATTAAAAATTAAATTAGAATCTCATCGCAATGCTTACAGCTATTACCCACTGACGTGCTAATTGCTTATCTGCACAGGATGTATGGAGAGCCTCACTCAAGATTACAAGGACACTAAAATATATTATGTCATATCATGTCAGGAAAAAATTTCAAGTTCCGCTAAAATTTGTTCGTCGTAAAAGTTACGTGACTAAAATTTTTTATAACATAATATTTTTATTATATTTTTGTATTATTAAAATTTTAAATGTTATGTTTGTATACTTAACATATTTTAAGCGGCTTGCAAGACTTGCAAATTTTAATGATTTATCGAGTATTCTGGCCATTTTTAAAAAATTATTACAAAAAAAAAAAACATACTGGCAGTTGATATATTAAATAGTACCTATATATAGTTATTTAAAAAAAATATTAACATAAGTGCAAAACTTATGGCAACCTTAAATAAAAAAAAAATTATGATAAAAAAAAATTGATGTACAAATTCAGAAAATTATTTTTCTAAATAAAATTGAAAACGATTGTCATCATTTGTAATTATTGTCAGAGTCCAGTGAACACCGAATGTACACTTAACTGTTAAGAGAAACCTTGAAATAAGTGAAGTTACACCATCTGTGATTTATGCGGATATTTTTTCAACCTATCACTACTTGATTACAAGTCTACAGGTGTCCTGTAATTAATGGATCCGAGATAGATCGAGTCATGTTCCATCTAAATTAGATTATGGCTTTAGTAAAAGTCGCACGGTTTCCAAGATTTTATGTATATTTTTTTCGAAAGCGACACTCTTTATCAATAATTTTTTTACACGCCCCTTCCACAAAAGAGGGAATATTTCCAAACTGTTTTCTGTTTTTGAAAGAAAGAAAAGAAATTTTATTGAGTTAACACAAATAGCACATGCAATACAAGTTTAATTAAGAACATTCTTAATTGTATTGGCAATAGTACCATTTTAGTAGGGAAGGCTTTACCTTTGTTAAATGAAACGGCGATTGGACATTGAACTGAATTAAATCAGCCAAACTCGGATTAACATTAGATTAGTTACAAAATCAAAGTACGTTAACACAAAATCAGAACCGTTGTACATGATGGTGTCATTGTTATGCATAGAGAATTATCTACACAGAGTAACTAAACTAGTTATAAACATACACAGCATAAGTAACTAATTAACACAGAGTACCGACTGAACAACTCGCGGAGGCGAGGAGGTGTTCGGATCGGCCGTCCTGCCCTACTGGTATTAGGGATGGGAATATCTGGCGTTACACCATACTTGCCAGTGTCTCGACCCAAATAGGCATACCCAACTCAGCATAATATGCTGTGTTCTTCAAGCCACATACAGTGCTGATCTTCTGCTGGGGATTTCATATTTGGAAGTGAACGATATTAAGTGTTTTTCTATAACTTTTATCAATTTCTCAAGAAAAGTTACTAAGTCTGAAATGGCTCACTTATTTAAATTATAATTCAAAACTCAAAATGGTATATAATCCATCCCGGATGTCGGATTTGACATGCATCAGATCACCGCTGGTCTATTTATGTGTCTTACCAGTTAACTTGGTACCTGTGAATTTGAGTATGAATAATGAATTGTTAATAATGAATGAAGTAGCTGCCACATGCCTTCAGCATGACTTCAGCAGTAATACGTTCTAGTTTTAAACAAAGCTATCCTCTTCTAGCCGTCCGATTTTTTTTAAATAGATGACTAAGTAATCGGGTCAGTTAGGGCTTCTTTCACCATGTGTCAAGTAGGCTAAACGCCATTTAAAGTCACAGGTAAACGGGAACGAAGGAGATGATATCCCTTTGTTTGTACGGTAAAAGTCCCAAACATTAAAAAGAAAATAATAATAAAAAAAACTCGCCTATCGAAGAATGCATTAAAACGAGTGCATAATTTAATAAAACATAAAATTATTTCTAAAATTAACTATTTATTTATTTATAATATTTAACAATTTTAAGACTAATATATAAAATAACATCTAAAATGATAAAACTAAAAACCACTGTAGTTTAATCTCGTATTACCATTTGTAATTATTAATAAAATCTAACTATATACTATTAATTACAGTTTAAAAAATATTGCTTTAACTTAAATTTAATAGTTTTAATTGCTATATTGTTACATAGATCTGAAGTTAGACTATTGATAAGGTGTGGGACAATTTCGTACCGTTTTTTTTTAAAATTGCTCTGGTGCATACATGATTTTCCATCAATTTTTTTAGGGATTCTATGAATTCTAAACTAATGAACACTTTACTTGTAGTTGGTGATAGAGGCTCATGGTCGCATTGTATATACTTCGATTTAGGTAATATATATATATAGAGAGATTGAAATATTGCATGACCCAAAGCGATTACCTCTCCGGGGGATATAAATCAAATAGACATATCGCTTTCGTTTTCTCGTCACGAAAAAATAGGTCACGTATTTCTCTCGCTTACTAGACTGTATTTTGCATGCTATGCTTGTTTCGTTAAACAATAATAGGTTCGTGTGAAAGCTTTTAATACACTTAAAATGCGATATTCGTACTCCTGTTGGGCAAACTCGTAGTAATTCTATTTTTGAAAATTTCTATACGCAGTAAATAGTTTTTAAATTTTTTAGCCCTTTTCCCATATATCCCTAAAAATTAAATGTTATACATATAAATAGGTATGTTATGAAAAATTAAAGTTAATATTTAATTAATTAATTAAATTAATTTAAGTTTTGTATATATTAATTTGTATATAATTTATATTTATAACTTTTCTCTTTATAATATTAGTATAGAAGTATAGATTCATTAATGAGTTAGATTAAATTTTATGAATTAAATGTATTATAAAATTAATACAATAAATAAATTTTAATATTAAGCTAAAATTTCGAAAGTAACAGTTTAATAATTAATTAATCGTTAATTAAAGGAAAAATAATTAAAATCAAAGAAAAAATAAAACTAAATTTAATATATTATTTTATAATTCTTTATTTTTTTTTTAAATTAATTATATTTCTTAAATACAAATTATAATTAATGTTACTTTATGTGTACATAATTTAAAACAATTTTTGTATAAATAAATATTTCACATTAGTCATTTAAAAATCGTCACTTAAATTGGAATGTTATAAAATTTAATAAATTTCACATATAATATATATTTTTCCACTTATAAAAAAATAATTATTTAAACTGAGTATAATATTTTTCGCACAATGTTTAACCCTAAAAATTTCCATTATGTATCTTAATTATCGTCTGCAAAATTTCAAGTTAATTATTAATGACAATTTTCTGATACAGTCTATTGTCACTATATAAAATAATTTAATTATAATAATTGAGAAGCAGGTTGTAAGGCATTAAAAAATATATATCTTTAATCTTACCTATCCTAATCCTAATCCAAGTTACAAATATATTGTAGTAAAATATAGCAAACATAATATGTAAATTTAGTCATACTTATTTACTTAACTTAGTTACACTTAGTTCTGATATGATAATATATATTACTGTGAGGCGGTTAATTTTTAATTTATTTATAAATAAATTAAAAAAATTACGATTAGTTTATGTTGTTCCAAAATTTGTCTTAAATAAATTAAATGTCATGAAACATTATTAAAATGATATATTGGATAATATTTTTAAAATTATTTTTTTAATAAGATTTTCACTAACTTAGGTAATTAGTCTTACACCCGAGTCAATATTGTGCTAAAAGTATTTAAAAGTTAATTATTATTGAAATACATAATATTATTTTGTATCTATTACCAGTTAAAAAAAACCAGTAAAGTATTTAATGTCGGCTAAAATATTTTAGAGTCATTAATGGTTTAGTTAGACAGAGACACTTGGGTATTATTAATTCGTAACAATTTATAAGCATATAAATCACATATCACATATGAAGTACTATTACAAATATTATTACTGGCACATTATATACAAATAAATATTATTTAAAAATAAAATACAATGTTCACAAATTTTTCAAAATAGATATAATTGAGTAGGCGACTCCTGACACCATGGCCACTAAAGAGAACACACTTATTAGAACATTCTTTCCCAGGATGTAGTGGCAAGGGCCCAGGTTCTTGCCCCAAAGCCAGACAGTCTCCACGACTGCGGGGAGAAGTAGACCGAGGACCGAGAGGCACACTGCCCCCACCAGCTCCATGATTAACTCCAACCTCGGAATGGCACATGCAATGCCGACTGTTAAAAAGTAATTAATTTCGTTCTAAGACCTTATTATTGCTTGATAGTGTATAATTTTCAAATGCATTATACTTATAACACCGTAGGTATTAGTAAGAAACCTGACCATAAATAAGTATTTAACGAGATAAGTAGGTATGTAGGTACGTAGGCAAAATGGGTTTCCTATAATACTGTCTTAAATACATAATTATAGTACATGTCTATATATACATTTATGATATTTATACTAACCACAGATAGAACAGGAGACAAAGAATTATTTCAAACAAGAAAAGACAAATTTTTCACACTTGAATATTATGTTTGTGCATGATTATGCTATTCAACTGAATTATAGAAGTATTATTCTAAAAGTATTATATAAAAGTATTATATAAGAAGTATTGTTCTAAGAGTATTATATAAAAGTATTGTTCTAAGAGTATTATATAAAAGTATTATATAAGAAGTATTGTTCTAAAAGTATTATATAAAAGTATTATATAAGAAGTATTATTCTAAGAGTATTATATAAAAGTATTATATAAGAAGTATTGTTCTAAGAGTATTATATATAAGTATTATATAAGAAGTATTGTTCTAAGAGTATTATATATAAGTATTATATAAGAAGTATTGTTCTAAAAGTATTATATAAAAGTATTATATAAGAAGTATTATTCTAAGAGTATTATATAAAAGTATTATATAAGAAGTATTGTTCTAAGAGTATTATATAAAAGTATTATATAAGAAGTATTGTTCTAAAAGTATTATATAAGAAGTATTGTTCTAAGAGTATTATATAAAAGTATTATATAAGAAGTATTGTTCTAAGAGTATTATATAAAAGTATTATATAAGAAGTATTGTTCTAAGAGTATTATATAAAAGTATTATATAAGAAGTATTGTTCTAAAAGTATTATATAAGAAGTATTGTTCTAAGAGTATTATATAAAAGTATTATATAAGAAGTATTGTTCTAAGAGTATTATATAAAAGTATTATATAAGAAGTATTGTTCTAAAAGTATTATATAAGAAGTATTGTTCTAAGAGTATTATATAAAAGTATTATATAAGAAGTATTGTTCTAAGAGTATTATATAAAAGTATTATATAAGAAGTATTGTTCTAAGAGTATTATATAAAAGTATTATATAAGAAGTATTGTTCTAAAAGTATTATATAAGAAGTATTGTTCTAAGAGTATTATATAAAAGTATTATATAAGAAGTATTGTTCTAAGAGTATTATATAAAAGTATTATATAAGAAGTATTGTTCTAAGAGTATTATATAAAAGTATTATATAAGAAGTATTGTTCTAAAAGTATTATATAAGAAGTATTGTTCTAAGAGTATTATATAAAAGTATTATATAAGAAGTATTGTTCTAAGAGTATTATATAAAAGTATTATACAAGAAGTATTGTTCTAAAAGTATTACATAAAAATCTAATGTCACTATGTATGTTCGGTATAAACTTTGAAAGTAATCAAACGATTTTGATCAAATTTCGTAACTATCTGTAATATTTTTATTTCGATTATATTTCAATTTTTTTTTATACAACAAAGAGTGTTAAGTTCCACAAGTTTCCGACAGATGTCGGTGTAAATTGGTTGTTTAAAAGTTTTTACCCGTGAGTATTATTCCGATGAATCTGAGTGCAGCCATTGCGAGCGATTGTCTGCGTGTGGGTACGTGGCGTTGCAGTCGACGCCAAGCGACGTCAACGGGCACGTAGAAGATGAGTGCAGTCGAAAGCAACATCACACATGCGACCAGCAGCTTCGCCGACTGCGCCAAACTGAGACGAACAAATCAAAGGATTGTTTCTCAAAAAGACTCATTCAAGTCTTTGTAGTTCAGCCGAGCAAACTCAGAGCTGAACGTGGTATTGAATGATATTGAATGATTTATAATTAACTAGCTGTTCGGTTGGCGATCGGTTGAGTAGTTGAGAGGTGAAAAGGCAACAGACAGGCAGAGTTACTGCACTAGCGACCCTCCCACGACTTGCCATGGATGCAAAAATTTTTCTGCAAATTATATACACAAAGTTATCTATCTCTCTATCCATTAAAGAAAACCGTATTAAAATCGGTTGGTAGGTTCAGAAGAAGTTAGCGAAGAAACAGATAAAAGTGGACATCGACTTTATTTTCAAACTAGCTGGTGCCCACGACTTCGTCCGCGTTCCAAAATGGACTATCCAACACAAAAAACCAACCAACCAACCAACCAAACAAACAAACAAACAAACAAACAAACAAACCAACCAACAAACTCTTCAGATTTATAACATTAAATCGTCCGCGTAACTTTATAAAATATAGCCTATGTTACTCGCTGATAATGTAGCTTTTTATAGGTGAAATAATTTTTAAAATCGTTCCACTAGTTTTTGAGTTTATTTATTACAAACACACAAAAATACAAACCTTCTCTCTTTATAATATAATATTAGTATATATATAGTTTAAATGAGAAGATACTGAACTGTTTTGATTTTATTTATTCACATATGTATAAATTATGAATATTGAATATTATGAGCTAAGTAATTATAATAAATAATGTCAAAAAATACTTACATTTCGTCCTGTGGCAGATTTAAAGTCAAACTCCCTCGCACCCCTTCCCCGAATTTTAAATAGCCAGAGAAACCCACGAAACCATAGAGGATCACTACCAGAGTCATGGCTATGTTCAGTACTCCGGGACAGCCAAGGAACTGATGTGGCTTCACCATCTCGTTTTCCACATGCATCACAACTCCAATACCTTCCATTGCGAACAGGCTCGTACTGAAAATAGAATATTATTTGAAGAGCCCCCCTTTTTTTTAATAAAAGATGGGTTTGCTCTTGACCAACAATCAACTGTGTAGCAAGGATGAAGCCTAAGATGGAGCGAGCTCATCCAGAAGATGCCTATTTACTCGAACTTTGAAAAGATTTGGGTTATATGAGATCGGAAATACATCCTCTTGTTCGAGTGGTTAAGGTGCTTGCTTTAACCCTGTCTCATGGATTCCAGGTTCGATTTCAGGCAACGCTAACTTTGGAAATAAACTTTTCTTAGTTGTTCTTGCTATGGACATGGCAAGTACAGTAATTACACTGCGTTTCATAGTTTGATCATTTGGAGTGTTTTGGAAGCTATATAGACGATCAATTTATTTCTATTTCGCAATTGCCGCGTCTTTGTTAATAATGAATGCGAAAATTTAATAACGTTATTATATACAGTATGCTTATATAAACCGTTTGCTGGCAACATAGTCTATGTGTACTTAAAAAAAATAAATGTGCAGCAAAATTATTCAAAAGAACATATATTTAAATGTATATACATATATACATAGTATATACAATACGAGTACTAGCAAATACGTTTAATATAATTGAAATTTTACTTTTACGCGATCAAATACGGGTCTAGGGCAATAACTTTATACGCATACAATCGTTATATACTGAATCTAAATATTATTTTAGGATTAGTTTAGTGAACTCTCAGAAGAAGAAAAATATATTTAATTACGTTTTGTAGGTTATACCTACATTACTTAATATGTTTTTGAATTCGTATTTGTGATACGAGTAAAACGTAATCTGTTAATAATTTTTATATTTTTTTTGGTAAACAATTATTATATGAATGATACATTTAAATATTAAAATTAAATTAAACACAAAAGTGCAAAATTTTAATATTTTCAAAATTAAAATATTTGATTACAATACAGTTTGTACAATGATATTTGATATAAATTGAAACTTTTTAAGAAATATTTTAAATAAATTATTATTCAGAGCACCACTATCATCGACAGTACTACAAAAGCTCTCTCTCTCTCTCTCTGCAAAAGCGCTATAAAAAATCTAAGAGTGAATATGAACATCCCAACAGCTAGGTCATCTTCTTCACTTTGAAAATTAAGTGCTTACCTTATGAAAGTAGGCAGTCCTGTGATAGAAGTGGCCATGTTCCTCTCGGACGGCGACGGTGGATCTCTTAAGCAGTAGTAAATCGATATACAAATGGATCCGAACCATACAAAGTTGGCGATAGCTGAGAAAGGCACCAAATATTTGAGCTTCGTTATTTGCGTCAGAGGAATAAGTATGACCAGATTGAGGGCGCAGAATATCGTCAGAGACCACGCCGGACCACCGTATTCGTCTGAAATCTAAATAATTGTAAATAATTACTTTAACGTTTATTTTAGAAGAATAAAGTTTTCTATTCGAAAGTATTTAGTATCTATCTTCTAATATATAAAATTCTCGTATCGTTCCATACTCCTCCGAAACGGCTTGATCGATTTTTATGAAATTTTTTATGCATAATCAGTAAGTCTGAGAATCGGCTACTATCTATTTTTCAAATCTCTAAGTGATAAGGGGTGTCCACCCAAAAAATTTTTTTTTTAATTTTTTTGGCAAAACAACGTTTGCCGGGTCAGCTAAAAATTTTATAAGTCATTATTAACGACAATGAAAAATATTAATTACTGCAGTAAATAAATAAATAAATAAATAAATAAATAAATATCTTCACACATTTCACACAGCACCATCTAGTTCCACAGTAAGCAACTAATGCTTGTATCATGGATACCAGAAAGTTGATATACTACATTGATTACTTTTTTTTTGTAAATACTTACATATTATAAATACAAAACATCCATGACTCAGGTACAAAGGTAAAATGTTAACACATAAACATTTGCCCCTAGCGGGATTCGAACCCTCGACCGTTTGGTTAACAGCTAGGGTTACTAGCCACTAGACCAAACGTGTCGTCAAACGTGCAGTGGATAGATAGATCTGATAAGGGCTATGGGTCGACGGGCTAAGGTGATGAATACACACTATACAAAGGTGTATTCATCACCTTACATAATTATAAAGAAGCGGTTGCCATAAGTTTTTCATAGTTTGCCCTAAGACATTGCAAAATAGGAAAATAAGTCTAAAAATAAATTAACGAAATTTTATTTGAATACATTAATTTAATTAAATATTGAATAAATAAATTACTTAAAATTTAATTAATTTCTTACTCGTAAGTCATTATAAATTGATCCCGTAGATAAAATGCTTTCTAGTTTTAAGAGACAATTTAAATATTATTAATATTACTAAATAAATAAATAAGTGGACTTTCAGCCTTCCTGCCACTCTTTAATAATCATTAAAAAAAAAAAACACAACTACTTATTTGGAATTATTTTCGAAAGATCCCGTATTAATAATAAAAAACTTACTTGTTTAAAAGATTCACCCACAATCACGACATACACACAGCAAGCACCCAAATGTGTCACAGCTAGCGCCCAGTCAGCTAACTCTCTGAAAAATCCAATAAGCTTCGTACAATACTAAACTTGACACGTTTCTTTTACAAACAGACTCACATGTGACTTATAAATTGAATTTTATAAGCTAGAGAAAAAATCGCTTGCTAAGAATTCTAATGGAATTTTTACACCAGTTGACAAGAGATGAAATGAAAGCACTTATAAAGCGTTTATATCATTACATTTCAGATGTACGATATTTTATTATTGTATTTTAGACTTAATTTGCAAGTTCAATCACATAAGAAATTAAATTTACAAAATAATTATAAATTAATTAGTTTTAATGTTATGCAACAGATGACATGAAAAGTATAACGTCGTCCTTAACATACAAAATACATATATAATACAAGATCTTGCTTTGCTCATTTTATTCTAGTGATAGCAATTCATTCATTCAAAACAAAAAAACTCCCTGCGAAGCCGAGACGGGTCTTTAGTTAGCTAAATAAGAATACTAAATATCTCACCTTACAAATGGAGCATATTTTCTTAAATTCTTGGGTCCATTTTGAAACACTAAATCACAAGTATCGGCGTATCCTAGGGATGGCTTCTTCAATTCAACGCAGAGTTGTTGTGATGTTCGTACCTGTAACATAATTACAGGTTACAGGCATTTTGAGTTAATAAATAAATAATATTTTGAAGCAACCATCTGCGTGAGGAGAGACACCACTGATGACCACACATAGCAGGACTATGAAGATTCCTAATCGTACTCATTTACAGAAAAAAAATCTTTACGATGTATTGCCATCACAGTGATTTTTTTTTAGATTTTTTTTTAAACATAGACATATTTTATGTAATATCAAATTAGAATGTGGCCGTGTTAGTGGTTTCGTAATTTATTTCCGTACTCGATTTTAAATGCAATTTATAATGTCAATGTTAAAATAGAAAGTGGTGTTCCTATTCTATTACACAATGGATAATTACACGCAAAAATAATAAAAAAAAAAAGTGTGAGAAGTGTGTAAACAAGTTTAGTGTGAGTTTGGGTAGTTGCATTTACTTTCTAAGTATACATCAGTATTACGTATTACTTGATTTAACCAATTGTTATGTCTATGTTAGTTTAAACACATTGAAGTATCAGTTATTTATATTTATACTCTCATCTGCGAGTCTTATTTTAATTGATTATTAAGTATTAAAGTGGGATGTTTTAATACTTACTAAAATATGAATGGCGTGTGCACAGATAAATCCAATAACAACTGTGCCTATTGAGCCAACTAATAGTCCAGCATTTTTGAATGCAAGGGGCATAGCCAGTATACCAGATCCAAGAGACGCTTTCAATAAATGAGCAAGAGCACCGGAGCTCCTGAAAATTACAAATAGGTACATATTTATATTAAAATCAAAAAGAATGCCGGTAAAGTCCGCATTATAAAATTTCTCAATATTTCTCAACTCTAGTTTCAAATATTAAAAATATGCCTCAGTTGAAAGAAACGTTATTTATTTATTCGTAGTGGTAAACCTGGCATATTATATATCACAAACACATTAAAAAAACAATACTTAAATTACTTAACAATACTTACACCCACACACACCCAAACACACTTTGGTCTGTGTCAAATTTGGTAAAACAAATTCAAGGTTTCTCTAATTAGGCACGCTCCTGTGTCCTCCTGGTGTATGTTAATGGTAACCATCTATCATCGAATGAACCATCAGCCTGCATTTTAATACAAAATGTACTTACGAAGTGTTTGATTCCAAAGGCCTGTGGTTAGCCGGTATGTACGGTTCCAGATCTTCTCTCGAGCCATTATATGCAAGTTCAACTCTGAAAATGAAATAAATATATCAATAAAACCACTGTTTTAAAAAGTCAAAATACACAAACTTTTATTTTGCATAGTTCAAAATGATAGTGCCAAATACGATGTTTTCCAAGGAGCTTTATCCAATAGATAATATTTAAGTCATATTCAAACGTTTACCACATGTTATTTTTGAATGTGAGACTATGAATTAGCCAGTCTGCGCCTATTTTATCTTTTTACAAAACCATTTATGGGAAATGATGTTATATTTCTTTGTTGAATTGTTAAAAGAAATATAACATTTCAGGTTTCAGGTGAAGATGATTTCACGAATATGATTTATAAAGATTTCAGTTGAGTTTATATAACTTAACCAGAAAAGTTTAATGGATTTCAAACAAAATTTACATTTTCTGGTTAGAGTTGTGTATTTTAGTTTAGTTTTAGTGCGAGCGAGCAACATTTTGTCTCTTCTACATTATTCAAATTCGAATATCTTTGTTTCAAATTATTTTATGTGACCTGCATTAATTAACGTCCCAACAAAGTATCTTAAGTTTCTTACACAATGAGCACTTGCCAGTTGCCATGAGTACCACAATAAGGACGACATCTTGAAGCGTGAAACACGATACGCGAAGTTCTCCGAATAATAAGACTACCAACTCTACCTTACACTTGTTTCGTTGGTTTTTTTTTATACAATGAGAGGCGGACAAGGTGACAGTCCATTTTATTGTAAACTAGCTGGTGCCCGTGACTTCATCCGCGTTGAACGGTGAAAGGTACCCTATGTCCTTTCTGGTGTCCCAGACAAACGTGTATGCAAAATTTCATGGTGATCGGTTCAGTAGTTTTGCGTGAAAGAGTTACAAACATCCATACATACAAACATACTTTCGCATTTATAATATTGGTACGGACTAGCGACCCGCTTACGTCTTCGCCCAGGAAAAAACTTAATTAGGTTTTAATATACATATAACTGATGGTGAAAATCATCAGTTAGATCTAATCTAACCGTGGTTTAGGGGTTAGCGGCCATATTGGTACTAGGTACTAGAGAGGGGAGGTTTTTTTAGTGGGTAATAACCTCACACTATCGGTAACTGACCGGTGTCTTTTTGAAGATTTTCCTCCTCTCACCTAAAAAAAAAAACCGTGGTTTAGGAGGAGTTAGCGGCCACGCAGACAGACGTGGACTTCGAGTTATACTATTTAAGATGTCAGTTAAGTTATACTGACTCTTATTTACGAAAAATATATCACTATTATCAGTTATCTTCCTTTGCAACTGGAAGTTGCTGCAGCCATTGGGCTTCTGGCGACACGATATATAGTAAAATACGAGTATATGATTATGATTGATACAATGCTACATAGAGGTGACATCGGTTGACGTCCATCAGTGTGAGAACGAAATAAATGAATTGTCGATTTAACCCCAATGGAAACATTGACACATCTGTCCTGATGAAATATGTGTTTTTCATTGCATCATCTCGTAATTGGATCGCTTTCAGGCGTCTATACATTTTAATAGATATAGTTTAGTGTGAAAAACGATTTTATATATTGAATGAGTGGTTAGGACGCTTTGTCTCAGGGGTTCCGGGTTAGATTCCCGGCATGGTAAACTTTGTAAATGAACTTTTCAAAGTTGGCTCTGGTCTTAATTTGAAATGTATTGACATTGCGTTTCGCAGTCATTTGGGTAACCCGTCTGGCGGCAGTAACCATTTTCTTACAGAAGTCCGCCGTGATATTACAGCATGTTGTGTGCATTTGTGTTTCGGTGTGTGAGCCTGTCTGCCGACTTTAAGATAAAATTTTTTTACCTATTTACTGAACGAATTGGTTTCGTTATTTTATGGATATTAACTAAGAATATTGAAAGATACATTTATAAGTAGGTATTTTCATTCAAGTCGCATAGAATCAAAATGGTATGCTTTATTCACCTCCTATTTTATTGCGAGACTTATTTGTCTATCACTACGCTATGCACTCTTGCGATATAAATTGTATTTGAATTTATATTATAAGGTCTTGTGCAAACGTGACACAATTTGTTTTAATTTAGTAGTAAGCAATCACGTTCCATAACGTCATTCTGAATCAATTTATTTTCATATTAGAATTTGTTTTATTCTGTGAACATTTTTAAGCAAAATAAGACAAGAACTAATAATATTTACACTTCACACCTATATGATTTTGGACTCAGCTAATGGATGTTTCGTTTTTATAAACAATTGCACGCGGCTTCGCCTGCGTAACTTTATAAAATATGTTACTGGCTGATAATATAGCTTCCCAACAGTGAAAGAATTTTTAAAATCGGTCCAGTAGTTTCGGTGCTTATTCAATGCAAATAAACTAACAAATTTTTCCTCCTTATAATATTAGTATAGACTAGTGACCCGGTTAGTCTAGTTAGGCTTCGCCCGGGGTGAAATTTATATATAAAAAATAAAAACCCATAAAATAATCACAAGCAAAAGAAATTGTTTGCATATAACGTGGCATACTCAAGATGCTGTAAAATATATTAAATGGGAATTGCTATTTTATACATTTTAAGATATATTATAAATTTCAAAATACCTACCACATAAATTGAAAATTCTGCAATTGGCGGGATTTGTTTAATCCTAAGCATGATTTCCAAAATTTTTTTTCATAGTGGCTTTTTTTTTTCATAATTAGGCCACCGTAAAAAAACAGTTCAAGTGCTGTTTTGTTTCAACAAATGTATAAATTTTACCGGAACTCACTTCCCCTACACTGACTTGGTTATTATTTTATAAACCTTTATAAAGACTAACACAGTAAAACTCAAAAGATCACTTCTTGAATATTCCCTAGTGCTTTTATAAAGCCTTTTATTAAGTGAAGTAATAAAATTTCAAATTTCATTTTTACAAACTATTAAATTGGGTCTGAGTACTTTGTATTCAATGTAAAATATATCTCAAAAATGTCAAAGAAATAAATCTAAACAACCACATTTTTATGATCCACTACTCGCGAATTTCATATTCCCCTTTATTGTATAAGAGATAAGATATTATCTTTTATTCTGCTTCAAATAATGCGCAGAATAGAGATTTTTATTGTATAATAAGCTCATAAAAATATAAACGATGAATTTGTTATTACTATGAAATTTCTTTAGTCATATGACAATATTGACATTCACGATATTTGGTTAAAATATTCAATAAAATAAAAATGACAGATTATGTTATTAATAAAACAAATATCTTTTTTTTTATATTTACAAAACATTACAATATTAAATCTAGCAATTTTAACCGATTTTAATCGTTTGACTTTTTACAACTTTTTACATGTAGTTATTTATTGATCGTCAAACGGAATAAAGGCAAATGAATCTACCACTGGTTCGAAAAGCTATTTTTACAGTGTGCAAAACCGGAAACAAACCTCCGTAGTTGTTCGTTTCAAATAACGGTTTAATTAAATAAAATATTAGCAGGGCATATTCGAGTTCCTAGAATTTCCTCTCGGGATAAAGCCCCATTTTTCAGGTTAATATAGGAATTACATTATGCATACTAACTCCCCTGTTCCCGCATTGGTCTAGTATAATTACCTAAGTATAAAAGTTTGAATAGTTCAAACCAGGGAGTAACATGCGATGAAACGCAATAAAGTGTAATTTTTTTTCATTTCAAAGGAATTCGTTACCTTGCCTTCCAATTATTGTTTGGAGAAACAAAATTATGGGAAAGCAATTTACTTAGACTGGGGAAAGAAATAATTAAAACGCTTTATTTGAACGAAAATTGCCAATCTAAGCAATACTTTGAATCTTACCGGAGTCAAACCGGTCCATATAATAAATGTAATATCGTCGTAATATTCTGACATAATAATGAGTTTTCTTGCTAAAAAAATCCTATAAAAGGGCCTGTAAATTTTATAAAAAAAAGGACAATAAATTCCTTTTTATAGTTAGGAACACCATATTTTTGTTTAAAACATTTACAAATTTTTCTCTTCATAAGAACCTTGCCCGGCAAAAAAAAATTGCGTCTGATCCACCCATTCTCGAGTTTTGCGCTTAACAACACATTTAAAAATTCTTTTTTATTTATATAAATATCCATATAATTATTTTCGATAAGATATTTTATGTAAAAGTTATAGGTATAAAATTTTACAAATGTAATTATTTTTATAGATTATGACAAATCTATTAGTTGGTCAAAAATATAGTTTGGAACTAGAATCCTGATGATAAGAATGAGAAGCATAACAGTTCTTATGTTATGATAGTATCTTAATAAGCAACAAAAATAGCATACAAGAAGATGAAATCACGTTTAAAAGCTAGTTTTAACTTTCTTCAAGTGACGCAATATGTCGATTATAGTGTACACTGTAGATCCAGGTATTGTGGTTTTACAAAGCGGTTTCTGAAATAGACTATCGTTTTAACCGCACATAATAATTTGCTATGTAATCTAGACGTAACCACATATTGTGTAGTTAGCAATTGGCTAAAATTAATTTTGAAATAAAATTACACCTTGAAAGTAATTCTAATAAATAATATGTGTTGCCAACTTTGACGAGCATTTTGGTCGATCGGTTAAAGACCGAGGAAGGTTCTTATGAAGAGAAGTGAGAAGCCGCGGTCGCTTCACTAGTATTTCATGTAATTTATTTATTTATTTATTTATTTTATTTTAGGGAAACTTACAGGTAATTATTACATGATAACAGTTTGAATAGATAGCTTACACCTAATAAAAAATTTCCACTTATAGTATTAAAACAAGTATAATATACTTAATCTAGTTTACAAAAGTTTTTAAAAGGTATCTTTATTTTGTAATATAAGGCATTTTAATTAACTCAAATTTATCGCCCCAATCTCTATACGGTTGAGATAAGGATCTTGCGAATTTGTTGTTATATAATTTTACCAACGTGAAAGTAACTCTATTAAAATGTATATTTATTCTACAAAATGAATGGTACCAACAACAAGTTATTACCGGCTGCTTTTTGGATTAAAATATCGAAGTTAAACCATGAGACCATTCCTGAGAGGATGCCTAAAATGGAGCATTTATTTGCAACCAACTGGCTTGCAACTTGCTCCATTTGTACAAGGAAATGCCTTCACCTGTGCCACTATCTTTTATTCTATCAGCTACATCCCTTTTTTTAACGTTGGGAATTCCTTATGAATACTGGCCGGCTGTGACCCGGCAGTGGGGACGCTGCAGGATAATACAGGACTCCTACCAGTTAAGCCCAACTACTTCCTAGAACGACATCAGTGCTCCGCCACGGCACAGTTACGCTCTCTGTCGAAACATCGGCGTACCCGAAAGTGGAGGTACGCAAACGATCTCAAGGGTTCACCTACATCCCTAGCAGATTACTTTTGCTACCTACCATCAAAAATACCACCAGCTCGAATGCAGTCTTTATAAAAAAAATATTATACTAGGTTTAAAACTGATTTAGATTTACATAAGACGCGAATCCACAAGATAAGTAATTCTTTTATGGATCAATTTATACGGTTTTATAATAAACTGCTTGAGACGATCAGAGCCTTATCTATAAATAAATTTAAAGGTGTCATTGAAATAAAACTCATCTCGAAAGGCTGTTTATTATAAGGTCACTGATTATTAAAGCGACAATGAAGCCTGGATTTAAAGCTCATACTATGTTTAGTATTGCAGGTATATATTTAATTGTATATGTACTTTAATTTTTTTTTGTATTAAGTGTACCTAATTGTTGTAATTTTATATTTTAAAGATGACAAAAAGAATAGTATCCTGAGTTTCTTTCGGTGTATATTCTCAGGATCGTTATCTTGACATTTTTCCGAAACCCTGGTAAATTTAAATTTATAATGACGATCATAAAAGTTTCTTGGAGAAACCTAATTGATAAATTTAATAAATATTCTGATTTTGATTTTGATTATGATTAACAGAAACGGCAAAATGATAAAAAATAGTACTTACTTTGAACTGTAATTGTCTGTGACGATTTGAAGCTGAGGGACAGCTGGATTCTCTTTGGCCATCGCGGTATCTTACTTCTGGCGACAGCAGACGTTTTCTTCAATATTTGTCTTATTATTTTCACCTATTCATTGCCACCTATGTATTGTTTGTCTGCAATAAAATAAAAGCAAATATAAATAATACGTTTTGTTAACACTGCTTTTACAATAGTACTTCAATACACATTTTTAAAATGATAAAACCAATAATAAACATTGTAATAAAAAAATTTAACAAAATAAGTTATCTCTCCATTTGTTCACTTATAAGCTCTTTACAATTTAATAAAAAAAAAAAAAGATCTTGCTCTAGTTGGCTAATTGAAAAAATGACCTATTTTCTAAATTTGGTTCCTTAAGTAGATATTTTTTCTTCTCTTTCACTGTATGTATTTTTTTCTTTGTCTTTTACATACTTTATCTGTATAAACTTAATTGTTTCGCTAAAACAGAGTTTATTTATGGATTGGCGATAAAGTTATTACGTTTTTTTAGGTAAAAAAAAACTTATCATAATTTTTAATCTTATGCCTCGAACAAACTTCATTATGGCAATAAATTTTAACATTAACGTTCTAGACGTTCTAGATCTCCATAACCAGATTTAAAAGGTGAGCGTCTAGTTGAGTTTATAAATTATTTTCATTAGTTTCATTATTATCATACACAGTTTTAAAATTCAAATAAAAAAGTTGTATTTTCTGCTAAGAACATCTTAGAAAAAATAAAGTTCAATTATAATAGTGATTCAAAATTATATATTTTCAAAAAGACTATCAACTCGATTTAAACTTAGAATTTACATTCAGCCTAGTAACTAAAGGACCAACGTATCGATTACAATACTTAATGGATCCATTCGTCCATCAAACTCCACCTAATTCCATTTAATGGATACTTTATTAAGAAACTTCATGAATAGATAGACTACAAAGGATAACGGTTTATTGTATGTAACATTCCAGTGACTGATTAAATTCTAAGGGTATACACACATATGTACATCTATCTATATATGTTATCTATCTATTGTATAAATAAAAATGTACAGCTAAATGTTATGCGCAAAACTTATGAACTGCTAAATAAGAACGTCCATTTTTTAAAATTTATTTTAGTTTGAGGATTGACGACACGTTGACGACACGTTTGGTCTAGTGGCTAGTAACTCTAGCTGTTAACCAAACGGTCGCGGGTTCGAATCCCGCTAGGGGCAAATGTTTTTGTGTTAACATTTTACCTTTCTACCTGAATCGTGGATGTTTGTATTTATAATATGTATGTATTTACAAAAATAAAAAGTATGTATTTAGTATATCAATCAACTGTGTAGTATCCATAATACAAGCATTAGTTGCTTAGTGCGGAACTAGATGGTGCTGTGAGGAATATGTGAAGATATTTATTTATTATTATTTATTAGAGGATGGTTCTTATTCTTATGAAGAGAATTTACAATTTTACATCTAGCGACCTATCTATATAATGAATCTAGACTTCGTATAGATGCAATTTTTTTTTGCATATTATATACATAAACCTTAATCGTTCATCGCTCTTGTCTGCAATAAGAACCGTAAGAACTGTGAGGTTGGGAAATAAAATAAAATTATAAAAAAGGTTGGCAAATTATTCCGCGAAATAGAATTCTTCGAAACGTTAGTTGGCAAGTGATTATAGGCAGAACAATTTTCAGCGAAAAGGCAGAGAACCGTGAAAGTAACTAAATCTTACCTTTTCACGCCTTAACTACTCAACGAATTTTCATAAAATTTTGCTATACGTTGCCAGAGATACAGACCTGCCTCCTAGGGATATTCTAAAAATAGAAAACCTGCCTGGAAAAAGTTAAGTAATGTGTTACACTTTTTCCAAGAGTTGGATCTTTATTTTTAGAATATATTATTATGGCCTCTATGTCGATTTTGAAATTATATTCTAACTATTGATGAAAGAATTTTTTAAATCAGTTGAGTATTTAGTTTCGAAGATTACCTCCTACATACAAACAAACAAACATATAAACTTTACTACTTTATAACAGATGTTATTAAATTTCGATACACCTTTAGACGAGAGACTCAGGCAGCCCTTTTGACATCAGTAACTACGTTCTTTAAAGATATCTATTATTATATAAGTGGCATTAGCATGAGGATCATAAGCATCTATGAAAGGTACTTTACATTAAAAATAATACAGTTTTCCATTCACAAAACACGAAACCGATCATTCTATTTTATATATTTTTATTTTTACCCACGAACCTTGAAGACTCAATTTAATACTTTTCAAATGTAAAGCGAGGACTCAGTACGTGACCAGAATTCGGAGAAGTTCAAGTTTGGAAATTTTCCTTTATTACTTTAAACTTTTGTCGTTTAAGTGTACGATGAACGCTTGACTTTTTGCTGCATTTATTGGTACGAGTAGATCGTTCGACATGCAATAAAGGTTTTAACTTTACTTTAAGTTCTAGACGAGGGACATGCCTATATACTTAATATCTGTAAAGCTTCATTATCAACGCGTTTTTCTGAGTCTTATTATTGAATTAAAATAAAATAAATACCTAATAAAACATTATTGCACAAATAATGTATCTATAGTGGATCATGGCAAAATAGATAAATGTAATATTTTGAGGAAAAAATGAAACCTGTTTTATTATTATATAAAAAAACTATATACATTAAAAAAAAAGGCAAATTAAAAATACATAATTTTTTTTTAAAATGTGTACATATTGTTGATAAAAAAATCAAAATCAATTTGGTGGTTTAGAAGTTAGTTAATCAATAACTTTGTTGAAATAAACAATTATTATTATTGGTTAAAATGTTGTTAAAATTGATATTTTTACTTATACTTTCAGGAATTCACAAGAACCACATTATTTATATAAATAAATAGCAATAAATAATGTTTATCAATCTTATTTAAAATAAAATCTAATCCTAAGTTCTATATATAATATTTAAATATTATACAAAATAATAAATCTCGTTGTATGGCAATGCTAATCCTTTGACCGAGGTAATAGCCAGCTTTAGAATCGCCGGTTATGTATATATATATATTTTAATTAATATACTCACATGCCATATTAACACAGTTACTTATAATGTAGTTAGGTATATATACGAGTATTATGTAATTGATGTATGAAAATATTGGTCTCAATATCGTATTAGGATAAACCTATAAATATAGATGTAATTATGGAAATAAGGGAATAAATATTAGGGAAACTGTACTTTTACGGAAATCACGAAAATACTCATAAAGTAATTAAAAATTTATTATATAAGCTTTCCCTAATTTCTACAAATTAGAAACTATAGTAGGCTTTTAGAGTAAATTAATTGAAACAGTATTACATTAATGAAAAAGGTTTCGTACAAGCAATTTGGGTTTTGAGGTTACGCTAAATAAGGCCTTGGGCTAGGGTTTGAGGTTATTGAAATTTGATGTCTAATTTAAGATAGAATTTAATTTAATATAAGTTGATCGATAAATCTAGCGATTACAGGGCTGGGAATTACTAGCAGGAGGATATAGGTAGATAGTTTGCTGCCACTTGGACCCAGTTTATATAGCACTAGCTGGTGCTCGCGACTTCGTTCGCGTTGAAAAAAAAAGCAATATAACGCTTGACCTCGTGTTGCTATAACACTTTGGCCAGGCGTTAGATTTTTATTTTTTATTTATCCTTCGGGAATAGTCCTTTTTTTTGGATGAAAGGTACCCTATGTCCTTTCTGGTGTCCCAGACAACGTGTATGCAAAATTTCATGGTGATCGTTTCAGTAGTTTTTGCGTGAAAGAGTTACAAACATCCATACATCCAAACATACTTTAGCATTTATAATATTATTGAATGTTTTTCTTTTTTTTCTATAGCGTTACTGGTTATTCTAATTATTTTCACGTTGTCAGGGATACAGGAAAGGACATAGGGTACATTTCATCCATAAAAATGTACTTTTCCCTGGGATCATATGAAATAAAATAAAAAAATTAACGCCTGGCATAATTGTAATAGCAATGCAGATGTCAGGCGTAATATTGCTTAAATTTATTTTTTAATTTGCAACGCGGACGAAGTGGCGAGCACCAGCTAGTATGTATAAGATCGACAGACATACTAATAGTTTTTGGGAGTTAAATTAACAGATTAAAATAAACAGACAGACATATACGCGGAAAAATACTTAGTTTTATATACAGAGAATCGGGATACAAAAATGTTCCCGTTTGTTGAACGACCTAATTTAGACAACACGTTCTGAAGACAGCCTCATTCATTGTGAGGGCCATAAATCAGTTTCCTAAGACTACAATAAAAATAGACGGTTTAAATTACAAATTAATTTTATAATTAATTTAAAATTATAATAGGCACAGCAGTCTTGCACATTTGATTGAATTATAAAAAAAGTGGAACGTTTTGTGAACTTGTTTGTGTTAAAGTCTAAAAAAAATTGAATAAGATCACAATAACAAACAAATTGGTCATAGGAATGTAACGATGCGTATGTAGAAATTATATTTTTTGAATTTGGCATAAGTGAATAAGTGAAAACCGTATCAAAATCTATTTAAAAGTTCAGAAGAAGCAGTCAGAGGCGAACAGTGACTTCTTTTTATTATTAAATGTCAGTATTTAATATATTTAAATACCATTTTGGTTAACAAAAATAATAATTTAATAATAGTTCCATTCCATATTTAATTAGCAGTCAAAAAAACTCACCATAATTAAGATAATATGCCTCTAATATTATTTAGCACAATTTTAATCGTACGAGACATCTCTTATCATTGATAACTCGTCTTTACAAATATACAACTCAAAGTAAACTACACAAGTAAGAAATCACTGATAGAAAATATGCTTCAATGCAAATACAGTATGCTCATAATAGTGAAGTTCAACAAGGTTATAGTTTTAAAAGAATACCCTCACAAAATGTTTTAAATACAACTTATTAGAAATGACATTTTATTATGTATGTATGTATAAATGGGTAATTACCTATTTATGTATAGATAATCCGAATTAGAAAAACTATTAGGGATTGAAATATATCGTAAGGTAATTGAATAATTTTTTCTGTTCTTTTTAAGTTTTATAAAAAAAAAACTGCAGAAGGAGGAAGACTAGCAGAACTAAATGGCTCGACATCCATTATTTACACAATAAAATAAGAAAGTGCTCGTTATATTATTTCACGGTGATCTCTGACAAGGACCTAATTATTTTTTATGTCAGGCTTTTTTTGTATTTTTTAGTAACGATAGCCATATACCATCAAAGGGACCATTACAACAAATAAATTATAACAATTTTAAAAGATGTTACATAAAATTAAACGTTTCTAAAGAGGAATTTCATATAAAAATATTGTTTACTAGCTGGAGCCCTCGACTTCGTCCGCGTTGAACGATGAAAGGTACCCTATGTCGTTTTTGGTGTCCCAGATAACGTGTATGGAAAATTTCATGGTGATCGGTTCACTAGTTTTTACGTGAAAGAGTTACAAACATCCATACATCCATACATACTTTCGCATTTATAATATTAGTACGGATTCATGATTTCTCCGAAACATATTAAATTTTATTGTCTTCAGTTCACATAGCAGCGAACCGTTGCTAACACAGTAAAAATATTCTACTGTGTTAGCAACCGAGCAATTTATTCTCCCCGACGAGTTATGTCAATATATTTACACAAATCTTATGCTAATGTTATACGGATGTTAGATATAACAAGTTACTGACGAAATATTCCATTTCATCGTACATTTTATGGTAGCAGTTAGTGGAAGTTCCAATATGCAGAAGTTCATAAAAACGACATCAGAGGGGGCACTAATCTTTGTTTGAGTTATATAGTTATAATTCTCCACGATGAACTCCAAAAACAGTAAGATACATATAGAAGACGACTTGAATAAATTGACGAAGTGTCTCATGAATGCAGATCAAAATGTGTATCATCTCAAAAGATGGCACATACTCAAGTTGTATAAAATGAATATGATTTATATAACGGTATGTATGGTGTCATTCAAAAGAATGCTTCCTACAAGTGTAAAATTTGGGAAGATTTCTGATTTTATAAAGGCTATGTAGCCAATCGAAGATAGAAAAAAAAAAAAATCAGAAATAAATAGTGGGACATCAAACAGCCTGTATTATTTTAATGGCATTGACGGCACACAGTTACAGAAGTACGAAAAACATTATCGTGATTAGCATTACAATTGGCATTATGAAAACATACAAAAGATAAACCACTCAACAAGTGTTTATGGCTATCATTTCAAAATCAGAACGTTATGTTTACATTTTTTCGAGTTTGTGTTCTCTGACTGAAATTGGTATTCTGATTAGGAGATGTCTAGTTTTTAGTATCTTTTATTGGCCTTTTTGAAACTACTATGTAGACATGCAGCTGACGACAACTTGATGGTGAATCCGTCGTCCATAAACAACACTAAACAATCCAAACAATACTACATAAGAGATGAGGGAAGTGGTGGTTGATATGACTGTACTGCTGAACTTAATTATATAAATTACTAGCTGGTGCCCGCGACTTCGTCCGCGTTGAACGATGAAAGGTACCCTACGTCTTTTCTGGTGTCAAAGACAACGTGTATGCAAAATTTCATGGTGATCGGTTCATTAGTTTTTGCGTGAAAGAGTTACAAACATCCAAACATACTTTCGCATTTATAATATCAGTACGGATAGGGCTGTTAGAAAAATTTAATATTTTCTCATATTAAATGAGAAAGTCAGTAACAGCATTTCCCTAGCTGGGAATTTATCTAACAGAACTTAAATTGCTATTAGAGAAATTTGATGTAGCAATATGTTACATGTTCCACTTCTAAGCCGCAGTGTATTACAAAGGAAACATGATCCTATTTCAACTTTCACGTATATTTAATTAAAAAAGTTGAAATAAATGGAATATTTTTCCAATTGATTTAACTTGTTAAACTTCCAGTTGGAATTTCTGGAATACATCGGCTTTCACTATCCTTAGTTAAGCAATTATTTCTCGATATTAAACTAGTGCACTTCCTCCAGACGAACTATTCTTTTTATTACTGTAAAATTTAGCGTTCTAAATTTTAAGTAATTAAATGGTATTTATGTTAAATGAAAATAATATTTTTATATTTATGTAGAAACAGTTTTTTTTTTAATCTTTATTTAAGGCTTTTCCCTTAGGGACATGTCGCCTCACTGGGCAAGGTCTTATATATATAGATAAATTATACTAGATACTAGATAAACTATACTACACTAAATCTAGAATGGTAAATATTGTACAGCTACATGGCATCATCAGTTGTTTGTTATGTTGTTAACATGTACTTATATTTTATTGTTGTTATAATGTAACTCATTGTTGTTATGTTGTAGAGGCGTGCTGTTTATTTGTCTCAAGATTTCACATAGGAACAGTGAATTTGAATTCTTTGCACGTAAGACGGTAATGGGTTGGTACGAGTATAAACTTTTTTTCAAGACGATTGTGTAATGACGTGTAAAAAGTTGTACATATTTCTACCTAACTAGCATTTAGGCTGAATTTACAAAATATTTTATAAATTTATTCTTCGAATTTTTAAGTATAGCAGGTGTCAGATATTTTTTCTGGTCTGATATTTTTGTTTTTTAAAATTTTTATTTTATATATATGACTATCAAAATTTCATAAAACTTATACCTAAATATAACTCACAAGTAACCTACATATATAGTGATTATGTAACTATTACTCTTGACATTTTCGTACAGATGAGATCTTGAACATAGATAAGAAATAATACGGATAAGGCAAAGATAAGCACACAGTTTCTTAGTGATCTTGTCAAGAACTAGCATTACTTAAATATATTAACAAAATAAATTTAATTGCTTACGCCATCTATTGACAACATTTTAGTTATTGATAGAATAAAAGCAGTCTATAAGTATTTTGGGCCATGGATTTAAGGTGCAAAAACTTCAATGATAATCTCAAAATATAAAATTATACAGAGGCAAATTACAAGTTTTCATCGACAGTTATATAAACCGCTGGAAGAAACAAACGCAATAAAATTTATAGGTACTAAAACAGCGACCCGCCCCTGGATTCGCATGGATGCAATTTTTTCTGCAATTTATATATACGAACCTTCTCCTAGTTTACCGTTCTTTCCATTAATGAAAATCGTATCAAAGTCCGTTGAGGTTTGAGATTGTTATATGGGTCCCATAGCTTTTAAAGATTATGTTTACAAAAATAAACTTTTATATATGCAGAAAAAGAAAAAATGAAAAAAAAAAAAATAATACTGGGCATTTAAATTTTTTTTGTTATCTCTAAAACGAGAAATAGTCAGTAAATTAAAAAAAAGTAATACTTTAGACACAACGAGACAAGACGCAAGCATTATGTGGGCGTAAAAATTTATTGATACAAATTAGTAAGAATTAGGCACGTTCATAGAAATTGGTTTTGTTGTTTACGTCTTATTGAGCTGCAAACATACTTACATACACTTATAAGAAAAAAATTAAATTATTTAAATAAAGTTGACCTTTAAAAACTGTCTGGTATAATAATCGAGGCAGAATCAATTTTTACTAAACATTGTGATTGTAACATTGAATAAATATGCTTCTACACTTTTCATATGAATAAACAAACATACATATTTTACCTGTTTTTATTATTAGTTTATAGTAGATGATAAAGTAGGTAGATGTAAATAATGTAGTATTAAATATTTATATATGATTTTTGTATTTTAAAATTACAAAATACAATTTCAATACAGTATATTCATTAGGTATACATGGACCGTGTACAGCGGTGTACATTATTTTTCGGTCATCTTCATGGTTAGATTTTATATGCATAACAAATCCAAGGCTGCGGAACATCATCCTTTTTGAATCGATTTAATTTGTTCCAAGATATAATCCTTTGAAATTTTCTTAATGAACGAGTTAATGAAGTAAAAAAAAATGTAATAAGAACCTTATTCATATAATTTATTTAGATTATAAGTACTTAAAAATGTGTTGCTAAGCGCAAAATCTGAGAACAGCTCTGTACCAGCAATTTTTTTCAAACATTCGTTGAAATCCGAGGAAGTTTCTGAGATGATGATGATGAGAAGTTATGATGAGAAAAAAGTAAAAAAATTAGACATCCCAGCGAAGCCGGGTCGGTTCGCTTGTATGTACAATGATAAATGTGACTGTTAACGTTGTCATAGTAATAAATACATTTTTATGTATTTATTACTATGACATTTTTTGTTTTATCATGAAAACTCATGATAAAATATATGATGAATATAGCGAAAAAGGATATAGACTAGTATTTTTCACTTTTCATTCGACGAGAAAATGCAAACTTGAATTAAGACCCTTCATCCATGTTCGTAACTGAAATTACCTAACCAGTGACGGGTGTATGAATGTGTATGACTTGAAGTTGCCACAAGTTGAATTTTTATTTTTATATGATCCATCGACAAACAGTACTTTTATCTGGATGAAAGTTACCCTATGTTCTTTTCTGTATTCCTGACAACGTGTACCTACTCGTATGTATAAAATTTCATGATGAGTTGTGTAGTTAAGGCGTGTAAAGGTAACAGACAGACAGAGTTACTTTCAAATTTCAATTCTAATGTATCCAACATTAGAATTACACATGAAATAACAAAAAAGTCCCTAAGTCATTGACTCATTGAATTTATAAATCCAGCTTTCATGGTTTTCCTTTCATTTTATTCATCAAGTTTGTTAGAGAGATTTCATCCTTATAATTGACCTTAACGATCGATGCAATAAAAGTACAGGGTATAATTTTTACAGATTTTAGTCGGTTCGATTCCCGGGTGTGGTAAGCGAATTTTCGAAAATCTTTGAATGCAGTTTTCTTTCTATTCAAAAATAAAGAAATGTTTTCTTTAAGTAAAATGTTCTATCTACAGTATTAATAGTACTTTCCCTTCAGGTGGCATTACAAAATTCCACCCTGTATATTATGTACTTTGAAATCATTGGCCTAAGTATTTAATAAATCGTAAATTATTTTAACGACTTCTCTTCTAATGTAGCTATAACCTCTGTTACCTTTTTAAATACCTATATAAAAAAGGTTTTTTTTAGATAAATGCGATTATCGTGGCTCTTTATTTATTCTTCCATTGATTGCTTCGGGCCTTGGACGACATGTTGTAAGGTGGCGACCTTTGTGATTCACGGCAATTAGGGTACGGTCAAAGTGAAGGCGAGTGATACGCTTACATTAAAAGAACTCATGTCTTCGTTTATTTGTTTAATATTCCATGATTTTGAAATTTACTTTATACGAATCTGTACTAAATCACAGTACAAATAAGATAGTTTAATATTCATTGAATAATATTACGTCTAATTAGAATTTTTTAAAAAGTTTGTAAAATAATTCACTAGCGTATATCGGTTCTATAATAAAATCAATAAACACGAAGAATTCGTTTGTTGAACGCAGTCTGAAACTTTCAGTAAGATAAAAAAAAAAATACATTTGATAGTAAAATTTTTGAAGAAGTTTATAGACCAAGTTTAAGTTTGACATCACAAAAAGGGGGCGATGTGACGTACGAGCATTTACCGAAGAGATAATGACAGTTATAAATGTTATAAATATGCGTATTTGACTATAAATACGATAATAAAATGATATTATGACACAGAGACATGTAAATAAATAAATAAATATCTTCACACATTCCACACAGCACCATCTAGTTCCACAGTAAGCAACTAATGCTTGTATTATGGATACCAGACAGTTGATGTACTAATAGATTACTTTATTTTGTAAATACATACATATTATAAATACAAAACAACCATGACTCAGGTAAAAAGGTAAAATGTTAACACATAAACATTTGCCCCTAGCGGGATTCGAACCCGCTACCGTTTGGTTAACAGCTAGGGTTACTAGCCACTAGACCAAATGTGTCGTCAAAATCAAAATACTACAAGCGTTTAACGCCCGCTACCAATGTAACTGTATCTTTATTAATAATTTACCTCTTGTGCTACAAACTTTGTAGGTTGTGCAATTTTCTTTAAGTAAATAATTGATCTTTTTTCTCTTTAAAGTGTAGGTACAAGAATACATGATCCTTATAATTATATTATTATCGTAAAGTGTTGAATTGTTTTTCTTTTGTTCCATCAAGTTTGTAACAATAACAATAGTAAAGTTACTACAACGGATTTAAAGACAAAGTAATTTTTGTTAAGGTGAATTGTATATTCATTCTTTTTTAAAATTTCCATGTTATTAATTTATGATTCGGAGTGACGTCACATTACATTGAATGGGGAAACGGGAAATAAAATTAATTAGTCATTAGCTATGAAAAATTATATGAAGTGAATAGTTATTGTGATTTCCCAATAAAGCGGTATTTCAATTAGAAGATGAGGAAACTAATGGTTTTATCAAATAAAATAAGTGAACTGGATTTCCTTAATAAAATTTACTTGATGACGGGGCACTAAGTATAATAATTCATAGAAGTAATGCAGCCAGCATTTTAGGTCTTTTAACTTTAACTTCCGTATGTTAATGTCCACATAAATAGAAAATTATCAAAGTGATTCTTCTTCAAATTGGGTGTAGGTAATACTGTGCTAAAAATTCACAAACGACATTCTAATGTTACATTAAGTTCCAATTTTCTATGACAACTGAGGTAATTATAGTGTGTAATTTATTGGAAACCATGATAATAGGTCTAGTTCATTTGAGAGAAAAAGATTGTGGAGAGACAAAAAGCTTTTTGTCGGCAACAAAATTGGCATAATTATGAACAAAAAAGCTCATATTTTATTCCAATAGTCGTTTCACACTCTGTTAGTCATAACAAAATAACATATAGCAGTGGCAGGAAACTGGCGGCAGTAACCACCCCCTCACAGAATGCCACCTTGAAGTAACAGCATCTGTGCTGTTGAGTTCGAGTGAGTAAAGGTACACGTCATTATTATAGTTACTTTATATTTTATTCTTGTTATTAATGTCAAATGTCAAAGTCATTGTCAATGTCAAAGGCTGCCCAGTTTATATAGATATAAAATATTAGGTAAATAGGTTTTTTTTTAATCTTTATTTAAGGCTTTTCCCTTAGGGACATGTCGCCTCAGGTAAATAGGTAGTTTTACTTAGCGTATATGTATACCCACCTATATTATATTATAATAGTATATAAAAGTTCTATAACTATATAACTAATGTAATCTTAGGTTAGATGTACGTCTAACAATCATTATCATAGTTTGTTATCAGAATCGTCATCTCATTGTTATTTTAATGTTTATTTTTATAGCAGTAAATGGATATTAAATATTTTTAAAATCAATGAAAACAATAGGGGTTACTTCTGATATAAGCCGTTTCATGTTTTTATAAATAAGAAGAAATCTTTGTAACTATTAACAATGGTTGTTACAAGTTGAGAAGTATGTTTGTAAATAAATGTACGTATAGAAATCACGCTAAAGAAGGCCACAAGACTCCTACGGTGGATATCGGGTGTTGCATTTTGCATTTTTAAAACAGGTTTATATTAATCTTCACTCTAAAAATAACTTAAACTTGCTTGTCCTTTTAAGACAAAATTCCTTATTAAGTAGGATAATAAAAGTCATTTCCTTTGGTGTCAATCCTGTTTACTTTTCTTAGGGACTCTTTCACCATGTGTCAAGTAGGTACTTGACATGTGTCAAGTAGGAAATGACTTTTATGGAGGATAGCCTAAGTAGGCTATCCGCCATTTAAAGTCATCGGTAACCTGGAACGATGGAGATGATATAACTTTGTTTGTACGGTAAAAGTCCCAAACATTAAAAAAAATAATAAAAAAAAATTCGCCTATCGAAAGATGCAGTAAACCGAGTGCACAATTTAATAAAACATTAAATTATTTTAAAAAGTAACTAATCAACACTTTACTTGTAGTTGGTAAAGGAGGCCCTTAGTTGGTAAAATTTCATCCGATTGAAGCCGGGAGCGATCCTAACTTCTTAACTAGGTACTGTTTCTTAAATTTAAAATTTGTTTGTTTATTAAATTAGTTACGCTTTCACATTTTAACTATTCAATAGATCAATTTAAAGTTTTGCATAGGTACACAAGATACATACACGAGCCCTTTAGATCATTTCATCTAGATTTCATATAGAAAATATTACTGTTCTACAGGGATCATCTAAAAATAATAATTATAAACAATAAAGATCGGATAAATGTTTCAAGTAAAAGGGACGCGGACAAAGCCGCGGGCAAAAATCTAGTTTAATATTATAAAATATAATGGCACTGATATTAAGCGATCAAACATTTCATTTTTTAGCATTCATATACCTATTGTCAAATAAAACATGAATAAAAAAAATGGCAAATTCAAAATTCATGAAACCATAACAGGTTCTTATTAGATCAATTTTTTACTCGATCCAACTTTAAAGTTGGATCGAGTAAAAAATTGATCTGGGTTGTAAGCAAGTAAGCAACAAAAAATGACTGATCCAAAATAATAAATAACGTTGAAGGTAATATTATTTATGATGTGGACACAGTATTGGAATACACAATTGTTAATGTGTGATAATATTTTCATAAATAAAATATAAAAAAAAAATTACTGGTCGATTTTTAATATAATTATTATTATTTCATATAACTTTTACATTTCTAATAAGAGAAAGCTTTTAGTATTTAAAAGTTAAGGCTAAGGTTCCTTTTACATAGTAGAGTTTTACGAAGAGTTTTTGCGGATATTAAATGTTTCAAATAAGCGAAGCGAGGCTTCGCACTGACGCATTTTTTTTTCTGCTAATTATAATATATAAACCTTTCTTGTTTTTCGCTCTTTCGATTATAGTAAACATCGTATCAAAACCTGTTGAATGGTTGAGAAAAACAGTGACTTTATTTTCTAAATGTATAGATATTTATATTATATAACAATATATTATATTATTTGTTTATAAAATTATTATGAAGACATATTCATTATTAATAATGTTAGTAATAAATAACAAATTAATAATTAATAATGGTTGATAATTTTTAATAATTAACTAATCATTAAAAAGTAATAACACATTATATAGAGCCTATACTGTAAAGTAATTTTACTCTGATTTTTTCTGATTTATTACCTTTTCAATTTATATATTTACGAAAAACTGACACAGGCTTTCATATGGTTTCATCACGTATATATTTGACATTTATTTTACTTCTATATTTAAATTTCGTAATACAACAACGAAAAAATAATATAGTTACACAAATATAAAGGATAAAGGATGTAAGTATAAAGGATAAAGGATAAAGGATAAAGGATAAGGATACAAGTATAAAGGATGTAAGTATTGTACATGTATAGCTTATTATCCACTTATTACCTCTCGGTGACGTAGGCTGATAATAAGATATCATTAAATAATTAATTCAAGTATGTGGCGTTTTATTGTTAAACGTGCGCAATATTCAACAAAAAAAAAATTATCATTCCATATCATTTACATAGTTAAAACAAAATAGTTGCTTAATTTTTGCTTTTATTTGATTTATTCTAAAATTTAGACGAAACATTAATAAAAATAGGTATTCAGTGGGAATACATTTTATAAGATTAAGAAAAAAATAATAATTATACATAAATAAAAAATTCCAGTTGTGAACCAATTTATTTTTAACTTTTGTACAAATTAACATTTAATAAATAATTATAATAATTGTTAGACGATTTTGAGCCTACGAAATATAATTAAAATACAATTAAATTCGGGGTAAAATTTCAAAAGAAGTAGGCTTACATAAATTTTCATAAAAAATAATTTTCCGTCTTATGGAGACGGAAAATTTTTTTTAATATTATTTCATTGGAAGTTTAATTAATATTGCTACTCGTAGATATCGACATTCCTCGTCATCAAATTGCTGTGCGTTGAAAATAATAATAAAAAAAAAATTAAAACTAACCTTTTATTACTTCTCCGAAATCACTTTAAAAAGATTCAATTAAGAACTTTTTTCGCAATCACTGATAAAACTTTTAATTAAACTTTAAACCTGTCACAAAATTAAAATCGCATTTGAAAAAAGAACACTAAAACCACTTTCAAATTTAAATTTCAAATCTTATTTTTTTTAAACGTCCGCGCGTGCATTCGCAGCGTTCGTAATTTAAACATTAACGAACGAAAACGGCAACAAACATTGCGTATTGTTTAGAGATTACTCGCGAGATTATTTCCAGTCTACGATGACCTACCGCGTTTCCTCACTTACGTATCAAAATAGGCAAGGGGGGGAACTGATTCTACAAAGCGAGAGCTCTATTAATAATTGTCTAATGTTATGTAGTACGTTTCGTAAGCAATTTGTGATTCCCTTTCATTGGCCTTCGTCAGGCAGCTGACAACCTTGCTTTGCTATGTTAATCGGGCATCCATAATAATATTTAATTTTATTTATAAAATTCATAAAATTAAATTTCCTTTTTTATTAATGTCATGGGCCTTATTAAATCTAAATGATATAATAAAGTGCTTTTGACGTTAATGCGTCTTTAAATTTGCTTCCACAGTGGGAGGCACTTTAGAAAATCGGAGGATAGAGATTGAGATAGCTACATTTACATCTAAAATTAAATTACACCACTCGCTGGATTATCAAAGAATTTTTTGGTATTATATGGTATATATTCAAATTCGACATATAAAACGATAAAAGAAAATATGTCCCGTAACATACACGTATTCACATAAAACACACGGCTCGGTCTTCTGTCCTTCGCATCCAGCTGTTTCCCGCGAAGCCTTTCAACTCGTCAATTCACTCACGGGACACGAGAATATTATCTATCATTTCCGCGACTTCGTTTCAACATTTGTAGCTCACGTTAAACGACGACTCACGTTTTTGATGAGCCCGTTGGATGAGTGTTTGGGGTGCTTGCCTTAACGCTCTATTCTAGGGTTCCCGGGTTCAATTTCCGGCAAGATCAACTTTGGAAATAAAAATTTCAAAAATGGCTTTGATATGGATCTATAAACCACCTGTGACACTTGTGGTGTTGCTTGTATTATAGGTGACGGTAGCCACCTACTACCAGTGGACCGCCAGCCTGTCTGTCATAAAATATGCATTTTTTGTTACGTTAGTGCAAAGTTATATATTATTCTTCTCATTTTACTGTAGTTTTTGTTGAAATTAAAATAAAATATTTAGGCTCGAGTTCACCAACAGACGGTTATTTTTAAACAGCTGATTAAAATTTAAACAGCCGTTTAATAATATTTTGTTGTTCACAATCCCTTAAATGCGGGTTAAACGCCCTAATCATCTGATTAATCATTAAGTTAATCAGATGTTTAGGGCGTTTAACCCGCTTTTTAGCGATTTTGAACAACAAAATATTATTAAACGGCTGTTTAAATTTTAATCGGCCGTTTAAAAATAACCGTCTGTTGGTGAAGTCGAGCTTTATTTTTTAATTTTCAATAATTTATTAACCGATTTAAGTATGTCATTGTTGTGGATGCGCGACTATTAGTACCTACAGATATTACTCACGAATAATATCCAAGTAAACGGATGCAAAATATTATCCACGGCTGTTGAACACGGTGGCGGTTAGTCCGCTTATTAAGCAGCCTTGTCGCTCTTTAATTGTCGCTTTCATAAGGCGTATGCACTGGATTATTTTTTTGTCTCAGCGGTTATGTTAAATAGTAAACTTTAGATTATTTTGTTGGTTTAAAACGCTTTGTTATTCTTTTTTTGTGACAGCCTCTTTTCTTGTTAAAGTTGATTCCTTTAACCTTTAAAGGTTAACATACATAATGAGTTACCAAAAGACGCTTAGCATCTATTTTTAACTAAAAACCCTTTACCGCTTGGTTTTGTAGGAGTTGTCGTGTCCCGCTTGACTCGTATTTTTTTTAAGAGAAAGCAACGCAATGATTTAAAAATAAACATTATACAAGTAAAGGAATTTGTCGTATATATAAGGCTCTGGCGAAATAGACATGAAAATAATTGTCGGATAAATCCGACTCTGGCTGCTAATGGATTAAATCGTTTGTGAAAAGAAAATTGCATACTAAAATTAATTAGAGTGTAGCAAAATATGTAGTTCACACAAATTAAAATTTACATCTAAATATTATAAATATCTGTACATATTTATTATATAATAAAGTCGCTTCCGCTTTCTGTCTGTTTCATAGCTAACTTCTAAATCACCCAACGGATTTGTTACGGTTTTTACAAATGGAAATAAACGAGGAAAGTCTTTACCTACAAATAATTTGCGGATAAAAATGCATCCGTGCGAAGCCGAAGGCGGGTGGCTACTTATGTAAACCTATTTATTATTTTTTATTATTTGAACTTTTATTTAAAAAGACTAACTAAATAGATTTTTTTACCAGTTTGTTCTCTTAGAAACAGCTGTAGAAGAAGAATCGGTGGTATAATAATTTAATTTTATTTATAAATATAAAATACTAGTTGTTGTACGCGACTTCGTCCTCGTAACTTTATAAATGTAGCCTATGTTACTAATAATGTAGAAGGTGGATACTTAACTGTCATCTATTAATAAGGAACGCCGCAGGTGCTGCAAGTGCTGTGACGAATTTATAGTCTTGGATTAGGGATAAGAGATTATTAAGGGATCGGGAAAATGGCGTTTACTCACTCACCGAAACACAACAGCACAAATGCTGTTATTTCACGGTGTTCTTCTGTAATGGTGTGGTTACTGTTGCCAGTCGGGTTGCCCAAATGACTGCGAAAAGCAGTGTGACAAAATTCAGAGAGCATCATAAATTAAACGAAAAATTCAAAGTCAAATCAATTTATTGTCATGTCATAAAATTAAACTTTGAAACAATAAAAAATTTAAATTACATTATTATCACAATTCATTTTTTTTTTAATAATAAAAACTAAGTGTTATAAGAAATAATATAAATTTTTTTTCTATATTATAAATTGTACTTGACAAAATTTCGTAGGGAGAGTTCTCTATGAAAATTATCACATTTTCTAAGGAAAACTACAGCGGATTTTTTTTTTCCCGCCCTTTATACATTTTCTTGAGAGGACTTATAAAACAATGTTCCCTTTGCTCAATTACAATGTATAAAAATATTAAATAATTGAATATTAATTAATTGAATAGTATGAAAATATTAATTAAATTAATTCAATGTTAACATTATATGTATATTTAAAACCAAAAAAATATATAAAAATATTTATATTAGAGTTGGTTTTATGTTTTTATGCCTATAAAAGTATTTTGACGAGCACTTTGTACTTAAAACGCAGTTGGCTCTAAATCATATTTTAGGACTATCGTTACGGTAAATGGACTCAATTTTTGTCTTTATGTTAAAACTTTGAAAGTAAAAATAAAGAGATACCATTTTTTAAAATTTTTTTTTGCCTATTTAATAAAATCAGATATTACTATGGGATAGGGATATGACGGTATAGACACTTGCATCCCTTACTCACTCATTAAAATACAACAGCAGACATATTGTTATTTTACGATGGTCTTCTGTCAATTTTCAAAATCCCAACATAAGTTGGCCTGTCAGAATAGAACCCGGTACCTCTAAGACACAGTGCTAAGGCAAGCACATTAACCACTCCACCAACGGGCTCGTCTGTCTTTATAGACTAACTGTGTCTATGTTTTAATGAATTACTACTAAAACTAAATATTAATTGTCATTACTTAATTACGAATAGTAAAAAATAAGTATATTTAGTAACTTATAAAATACCTTTTAAGTTACCTTGTTTTTTATGTTCGTCGCTTTAACTAAGTAAAAACTTTCAAATATTTCATTTTTAATAGGGCAAATCTAAGTTTTTTTTTAAAAGTTAACGAAGAACTAATTCGTTAATTACATAATATGTTATGTATATTTAAATGCCATATTACCTAATATTACTCAATATTCAAGTAACAGTTTTTGAAACAATTATTAAACTAAACCGAGAAACACAACCATTATAAGTTTATAGTATTTGAGACTAACAAACGTTACAAGTATATTAGAATGACATACAGTTAGACCTTAACGAAATATTAACTCGAATCAATTATAAAGTTATTTGTGGAGCAAACAGTTGGCAGAACAACGCAAATAAAATCAATATGTCAGATAATTGAATTATCAAACTAAATAGTTTTATAACGTTCTATTCATTTCGAGGGTTGCAGGATAATTTAAAATTTACTGAGAATAATTTTCATTTTAGGCTTCGTTCATTCATGAAATAATTCATGAATAGAGTTTGGCTTTGTTCGCGATGAAGGTTCGATCGAAGGAAGGTTTCAATGGATACCTCTTGATCGATGTACTTATGGGACCTAGCGATCATTAATCGCCTAAATAATGGCATTAGGCAATATTAGCGGACGGATTATTTTAAAGCATTTCCCAAAAATTAAATTAACTTAATTTTTTTTTTAATTGACAGTGATAACGTCCCGTTTAAGAGCAGCGATAAAAATACAAATTGGTTTTACATCGCTCCGATTAGTACTAATTTTTATAGATATTATAAAATAAAGTCACTTTCGGCTTCTCTATTTTTTATTCGTTAACTTCTTCGGAAAGAAATAATATATACAAAAAAGCTAGTAACTGATGGATTTTCAAGTACATTTGTTTGAAATCGACGTAGTTTTTACAATGTTACAAAGTTAACACTAATGCCTAGAAAAAATACTCTGAAATATTAACCAGTAAAAATATCAAGAGAAATGTCTCCTTAGAGATAATGTTTTAACATTATGGCATTAAAGTGAAAAAAATAAATAAGAGTCCAGTTCGAATTATGCTCTCAAGTGTCATTTCAGTAAAATGGTGAGTGATTTAGTGCAAATTATCAACTTTTAATATTTTGAAGTGAAGCGAACTACAAATTAATATGAAAGAAAATGTTATTTTAAATTTGTCTGCTTGGAAATTTTCAATCCCTTTTTAAGTTCTAATGTTTCTATAATGGTTGTAGAGCTTGTGATATTTAAAAGGGATTAGAGTTATAGGTATAATTAATTATATTCAATAATAAATGATTATCTACTATTTGATCAAAAAGACATGAAAAATCGGACTAATTTGATAAATCATTCACCATTTAAGACACAAAATCATAATAAGAACTTTACCCATTTGTAAAGGCAGTTATATTTAAAAAGCTAAGGTTTCATTCAACATTGTACTATTTTGGACCATGCCAAAAGCCGGTTTCTTTCCAAATTTCTCCAACATACCACTGATGGAGGAGTAGGACCCAGCGAAGAGAGCTATGAGAGATATTAATGCTATAAAAATGTTTTTCCATAATATCCAATTTAGAAATCCGAGTCCTCTGTCCCACTTGTGAACTGTGTCAATGATGGCAGGGGTCAGTAGTCCGAGGCTGGACAGGAAAATGGCTCCGCAAAGACTTATGAAGAGTTCTAGATCCGGAAAGGCGGCAGCGAGAGCAACTGTAAATAAAGTTTAATTAGAGAATTAGAAAAAAAAAACCTAATGAAAGAATGCAGTAATTATGAGATAAGATCCTATAAGATAAGATCCTATAAGATAAGATATTATATTGGAAAGGATTGGATGGAAAGATGATTGTTACTTTTTCCATACAAAAACTAGGTAGCGAACAAATTGAGATGTAGCTTTACAGTAATATAGATTATATATCAAAACTAGTATATCAAAATAACACTTAAGTTGGCTATAATTTATAAAGTTGCAATTATTAACCGCAAGCGAAAACTATGACTCAAAAACATTGTTTACAATTTTTTGAACAACTAAATCAAAAATTAAATGAATCAAAATGTTCTTTCCTACTTTTTTATATTTTTATATACTTTGCTGGCGCAGTCATAATAAATCGGGCTATAAAGAATGCAAATTTAGAATAATAGCAAATACTCTGCTGTGAATTGGCGTGTATAATATGAGGAATGCCAATGTTAAGACATTTTTTTCCTTATACTTTCTCTCTACCTTATACTTTCTGCCTACCTTAACACATTTAGCTAGGTACTTGAAACATATTCGCATTTCATCATCAGACTACAAGCGTCCACTGCTGGACATAGACCTTTTTAATTGAGCATAACCACAATCCAATACCCATCAACCGCAATGCTCATCCGATGCAGAACAAACATGTACCGGGCATTCCCAGTTCAACTGACTAATTCTTTGGGCTTTGGCTTCTTTGGCTTTTGACCCGACGGGTTATATCTCTAGGAAAAGGGTCAATCATTGCCTTCATCTTACCTTATTTCGCTTGCTATTCATCTCTCGTTATATTTTGTAAACGAGACATTCGTCAGTGTTCATGTTCATATTTTACATAACAATATGCACTGGTTATATATATATACTTTCTTCGGAAGGCATCCGTACTTTTCGCACTAAGGTACATTGTCCTAAAATAATATTTGTGTTGCAACAATGAGATATTTATTACCTGACCCAACGACAGCAGCGGTTCGGATAGAGATCTGCGTAATGTTGTGATATCTAACTGAGACCTTTGCGTGTAATTGTCTCCATATCATTTCCATGGGCACGTAGAACTGAAGACTGTATGTCAGCAGGATTGCTAGTGCCATTAGAATCTTAGCGGATTGGGCGAGGCTGGAAAATGTCAAATTAATGAAATTGTAATTAGCTTAACAAATACTGCCATTTCAGGGTTATTTATTTTATTTTTAAGTAGCTGATACCTTGCTTATATACAATATTTTAAATTTATTTTTCTAAATTCAAGGAGCCTAAGTTACACCTTAAAATATCAGCTGAAGGACCCGTCGAAATAGATCCAGCCATTTCAGAGGAATTTGAGTCTGTCGTTGTTGTGTCTGTCGCTATTGCCAAAAAGATAGACAGACAAAAATTTTAAAACTTTGGTTTTGTTATAAGTACCGTATATGCATTAGTAAAAAGCAATTATTTTGACATTACAAACAGATGCTTAAATTTTATTATTTGTATAGATAGGATCTGAACTCACATCTCATCTTGAGGTAAATTTAAGGTGACACTTCCCTTGACGACGTCACCATATTTAATGTATCCAAAGAAGCCAACTAGGCCGTAAAGAGAGATAACAACGGTCATAGCAATGTTCAACACCCCTGGACAGCCGAGGAACTGTTCTGGTTTCGCCATTTCGTTCTCAACTGGCATCACCACTCCGATTCCTTCCATGGCAAATATTACAGTACTGAAAAGGAGAAATTAAATTAAATCATTTAAAGATAACCCATGAGACAAAGGTACTGAACGGTTTTGTCTTTACTCTTTACCTATTTGTAAACAAGTAGATTATAAATAAATGTGGTTCACATTGTAGGTAATTAGCATGTTAAGACGCAATTATTGTTCATTAAACCAGTCTTTAACCGCCCCTTGTAGTTTCAAATACATACATATAAATTTACTCATATAAATTCACTCAAGGCGGAAGTTAATGTATAAAACAAACAATATTTTGTGCTTCTGGAGGTTATGGATTCAATATTTGTTATCTAGGTTTAGTTAATTAATATTTCATCAATAAACTAATATCAATAGGGAGAAATCCTATGAATTATTGATATACGACATCAAAATGTATTCCTCGATTTTGTTATCAGTTTTTTGAATAGCCTCTTACACTATGGAAGACGTCAAAAAATAACGTACCTTATAAATAGAGGCCATTGCGTGACGCTCGCAACCATTTCTCTTTCTTTAGGGTTCGGCAGTCCATTGAAAATGTAATACATTGTGATCGTGAAGCATATTACAAGGAAGACGTTTGCGATGGCCGAGAAAGGCACTAGCCATTTTAAGTTTCGTATCTGACAGATCAGCACTAGTGGCACTAATGTCAATGCACAGTATGTTTCTACTGACAGCTTATATTCAGGTATGTATTCATCGAGAACCTGTAAAAATGAGATAATTCGTATATTGTGTAGTGTATAGCAAGCAATACTGGACCGCGAGGCAGCAACAGATTTCCATGACCAATCAGTTTTCGGTCCATAATTCGTCAGATGCTTGAGAGAGTTGTATCATGAAGCCCTATGAACGTCAGCTACCGCTCGGTGGGTGGGTTCAGCAGCGTTACCCTCCCTAACTTGAATAAGAATGTCATCGAGATAAACCAGCTGACATTTTTATTTATTTATTATAGCAGATAAAACTTGTAACAAATTTTCAATTATTTATTTATTGTAACAAATTTTCAACTAAGAAGAAAAGTGATCGGTTGACGTATAATCCACCACTTTATAGTCAACTGACTTTTTTTTCTTCAAGATATTAGGTTCACATGAACTTGATAAAAACAATTATCGAGATAAACCAGCTGACAATTTTATTTAATCATAACAGCAGATAAACTATCATGTAACAAATTTTCAACTGAGAAGAAATCTGACGTATAATCCACCACTTTATAGCCAGCTGACTTTTTTTTTCTTCAAAATGAACTTCTCATGAACTTGAAGAAATTTTTTTTTTTTTCAAAAAAATATAGTATAGGTACGCAAGTACGCAAGCGCTCGACTCGCGCTGAAGTGTGAACGTTAGCGCGGACGCTTAATCGAATTTTTCTCGGAGGCAGTACTTTACTATTTAAAATCTCAGTCATTTTTGAAGATAAAAAATAAATAAAAACAGGGTATTTTTTCACGAGTTACCTATTTTTTAGATATGCTGATAACAAAAAACATTGGTGTGACTCATTGATATTTTATGCTTTTTACGTAAACATTTTCAAATAAAAAATAAAGATTAGCATTGTGTGTGATTAATTATAACTCATGATGGTAGTTTTATTTTAACCCCCATTTAACAATTTAGTAATTTCGCAATATCGAAAATTTTGCGGTATTACATGTCCGATACCGCAATGTCGCGGTATTGAATCATCGAAATAATATATCTTTGTATTCAAGTTCGCTGTATTGAATATATACTGCGGTATTGCATGCTTTAATGTGGATTTCTGTGGTCAAAAACTGTCAGTCAGGCATATTTAATTTTAATGCTGCTGCTCTTTAGTAATGCGAATAATGTTACGTACCTCTTTGAAATTTTCTGCAATAAATACTATGTAGACGCATAAAGCTGCTAAGTAAGTGCATGTTAGCGCGTAGTCAATAAATGTTCTGAAAATAAAAAAAAAGTAAAAAGTAAATTTCAATTATTACTGTACTCTTCAATGTAGAAACATTTAAAAATTTAAAATGTACCTTGCGAAATTAGCCCATGGTCTTAGTTTCTTTGGACCGAATTCGAAGGCTGCTCCACATGTCTCCGCAAAACCCATTGAAGGTTTTTTTGCGTCTACGCATACCTCCTGCGATGTTTTCACCTGTAAATTTAGCTTGTTAATTAAATCCATACTGCTGCTAATTAAATCAATTAAATTCATAAGGCAGTCATTTGGGCGGTCTGTCTGGCGGCAGCAAACACAGGGGTTGTTAGACTACCGTTGTGTTGTTAAGTTTCGGTGAATAAATAAAGGGTGTTAAGAGCCTATTTTCCTATCCTTCTCTAATTTATTATACTTAATTCTATTAAGATCGGCAGCTCACTTGCAGTGAAGTTGCTGGTGTTATAAGCGACAGTAGCCACCTGTCCTATCTTACGTAAGAAGTCTACCTTTACGTAAAGAAATAAATAAAGAAGATTTATGTCAATGAAGTCGTCACATCATCACAGTTTACTCATTAGATCCCTTAATCTAGCGTAGTATATCTAGTTGGGTTTCCCACTACATTTTCAAGGCAAATACTTACAAATACATTAATGATCTTTCAAATTTACTTCAGTCAAGCATAGTACAACCTTGGTACAATTGATGTGTGAAATTGAAGCATATATTTGCTCGAGTCTGAGTTCAACACTTTGTAGAACATGTTGCAATACATTTGGTGCAGTTCGAGATTGATTGAATTTCTCTCCTATATAATGCAATTTGATTAATGGAATATTTGTCTGGAGCGTAATTTAAGACAGTTACTACACTTCTACAAAGGTGCTGCTTTGTAGTTCAGAAAACCTGTCCAGTACCTCAATGTCAGTCCAGTCCAATATCAGTACCAGAGCGTAAAACTTAATTGTCAATTTTCCATATAAATATTTTACGCTTTCGCTAGCGAGTGCGGTCATTAATGGTAAAAATACTAATGGTAGAGGTACAGGTATAGCCAGAGGTTGAGTGGATACTTTTATACAGCCTTTAACTTTAAATGTCGAAGTGAAAATAAGTTCTTCCGTAGATTTTCGGCTCCAATAAAATAACCTATGTTCTAAATTTCAGCTTTCTTAGACTTAGTAGCTTTTGTCTGTGCGTTGATAGTGAGTCAAAATAAACAAGTTTATTCAGGAAAAATGGCGGACGCGCTCCTGGCTTCGTGCAGAATTGAGATTTTTCAAAAATCCTTTCTTACCTATGTTCTATATTTCAGCTTGGCCGTGCCAACTCTCGTTAACTTGCCTATAGTAGTTATGCCTGTGCGTTGACAGTCAGCCAGGACAAATTATTTTATAAGTATAGAATAGGTTTTTTGTTTGTCAAGTTCGACGGACAGGCTGACGGTCCACTTGATGGTAGACACATGGGTAAATGCGAAAAAGTTCGTCATTTACCCATGTGTCAGCGAAAAATCTTTTCAATAAGTACAAAGTTATTTACCGTCAGAACTTATTTCCGCTTTACAATATTCCGTCACATTTTCCTGTTTGTGTTCCATTGTAGGATTATCGGATGTATCAAATTCAAATATAATATTCATTTGATTTAACGTGCACAAACGATATTATCACTGACTGAACTTGATTATTGAAACAAATTTTATTTTAATTTTTGGTCCAAAAAAAATCTATTTTCGGTGGCTACCGTCGCCTATAACACAAGCAGCGCCACAAGCGTTGCAAGTGTGCTGCCGACCATTAGTAGGATTAAGGATAAGGGATAAGGAAGGGATAGGGTAATGGGCTCTAGCATCCCTTACTCAATCACCGAAACACAATATTTTAATTTTAAATTATCAAAAAAATTTTTTACAACATTTCTACTTCTGTCCTACAGCCTGCCTACAACATATTTTATATGTTTTTGTTAAATAAGTCATAGAAATACATTTTCTCGAATAATAACGTAAATTGCCTAAAATACATGCGTGCTTATCTAACCAAATACACATGTACATAGCTACTTTAAAAATCCAAATGTATCTAATAAAAATGTTTAAATAGTAAATAGAAAAACTGTGAATGAAGTTTGTCATCATTGAAAATCAAATAAATATTGTCATAATGATGACCTTTCTAGATTCAGTTTTATATTTTCTGTAATAAATTATGAGTAGGTATAATTTAGACGAACAATACAGAGACGTCTCACAAAAGCAATATGCATTATACAAAAGCAGACAATAGACAATAGGCGTACACTTTAACTAATTTAAAAAGTAATATAAATAAAATTATGAATCTTCTCCTTTCAACAATATTAATGCTTAACTCTGAAGTTGAACTCTGAAGTTGAACAATATTACTCTGATCACTGTTAATAATATTTTATTTATTTATTTAAATTGAAACTCATATATTAACATACATATATTAACATATAATTAAAATATATATATATACTTAGAAACTTAAAAACTACTGGGCCTATTTTAAAAATGTTTTTCACCTATAGAAAGCTACGCGGCTAAAATAGAATAGAATATAGAAGCTAAGCGTTACAAAGTTTCGCGGACGAAGTCGGGCGCAATAGGTAGTACATAATAAGAATAGTGATTTGCGCCTTATGTAAACCGCTTACTCTGGATTTCCACAGCTGTAGAAAGCCAGCAGCAGCGGTTCACATATACGAGTAGGTTGTCGAGCGTGCTTGCAATCGTGAATAGAATGCTTTGGAGCTGGCCCACACCAGTAAAGCAGAGACACCAGAGAAGCACATCTCTTCGGCATTGTTTTCATATTAATTTATAATAATAATATTCTGTTAATAAATTACAATCACTAGTTTTGGCCTGCTACTTCTTTTCTTTTCTTAGGTGACACTTGACACGTTTCATTCTTAATTGCTCAATATTTTTGTCAGACGTTGTAATAATATTTGAAAGTTGAAAAAAAAAATGCTTACTTTTGAGGGAACACAACTTTTTAACGAATTATCGTTGCATATAAAATAGGCAAAATCTTTTGGAGAATATAGATCCAAGCTGTTGAAACGTTTTATGTTAAATGTTTAAATGTTTTGATATGTTTTTGTTAAAATCAGGAACAAATATTGTATAATTTTGGTGACATTTGTCTGCCTGTTTGATGTTTCGTTTCCTAATTAAGTCTTTTGTTATTTTTCTCATGCAAGTAGCTTTAAGCTTTAATGAGAATAAAGAAAATATAAACCTAAACCTATATTTTATTTTTGTTTTTAGATGATCCCACGGGAACAGTTCCTTTTTTTTAATGAAAGCTAGGTTCCCTATGTTCTTTTTTGTATCACTTACAAGATGAATGTAAAATTTGATAATGATTGGTTTAGGTTAAGGCGTGAAAATATAACAATCAAATTTTTTGTTTTAAATTATAAAAACAAATATTCCTCGTTAATCGCTTTCCTTTAGTGAAAACCGTGTCAAAATCTGTTAGGTCGTTTGTAGAAATAGATAAAGAGAGGCAGACTTTGTTTTATATAATGTATAGATATTTAATTTCACCTTAATAGCGAAAGAAATCAGTTCAATTTAATAATAAGACGAAAACGTGAAACTTTCGCATTTTACGCTTGAATTGTTTTGCTAAAGCAAAAAGGCTTCCTCATCAAGTCTCAATTTACAAGAAGTTTATTAAGGGCGTTTTAAAAGCCTTTACTTACTTTGAAGTTAACCTATTTTCCTTAACTACGAGTATTTTTAGGTTCTTCTTAATAATTAAATAGGCATTAAAAATTGTATCTTAAAGTCGAATTCATAACGATTATTGCTTACGAACAACTTAATATAGTAATTAATATAAATATGATTATGCGTTTTATTATATATCACTTTATATAATACTAGCTGTATGAAGCGACTTCGCTCGCGTAACTTTATAAGATATAGCCCATGTTACTCGCTGATAATGTAGCTATCTATAGGTAAAAGAATTTTTAAAATAGGTCCAGTAGTTTTTGAGTTTATTCATTATAAACATATAAATCTTCTCTCTTTACAATATTAGTATAGATTTTTTTACACCTTGGGTTAAATTATTGAAGTTTTTATAGAGATCCCCAATTTAACTCAATTAAAAATATAGCCTATGTTACTCAGTGGTACTGTAGCTTTCTATAGATAAAAGAATTTTTAAAATATGTTCAGTAGCTTTTGTGCTTATTCATTACCTAGCTGTTATGATTTCACGCCTCAACTTTTTGAACTTATTGATCATTTTGAAATTTTCCATAGAAAAGTATATATGGGACCTTTCACCCAGGAAAAAGTACATTTCCCGATGGACACAGAAGAAGTCGCGGGAAAAAGCTTGTAAATTGATATAAAGATAAAGTGCGCATATAAAGTAATCTCCGAAACTACACATCCGATTTTAATTTATACACTACATAAGCTACTTGTGGACTCTCCCACGCACTCGTATTACTTTAGTTTCCTTTATGAGAAAAAATGTTTTGTTTGTTTATTATTTATTTTTTAATAATTATTAAACAAAAATAATATAACATAGTCTGATTCTTTAATCGAACGAACAGAAAAAAAAGTCCGTGTTGTCCAACTGATCGGACCAAGTAGTCGGACCACGAGGCCTCAATATCATCACACATTCCACACAGCACCATCTAGTTCCACAGTAAGCAACTAATGCTTGTATTATGGATACCAGACAGTTGATATACTACATAGATTTTTTTTTCAAATACATACATATTATAAATACAAAACATCCATGACTCAGGTACAAAGGTAAAATGTCAACACATAAACATTTGCCCCTAGCGGGATTCGAACCCGCGACCGTTTGGTTAATAGCTAGGTTTACTAGCCACTAGACCAAACGTGTCGTCAATGCTATATTTAAAAGATATATTGTAAAGAGAAATAATATATCTTTTAAATATAGCATTATATATTTATTATCTTTATATATTATAAAGAGAGTTATTATCGACAAATGCTATTTTTATATTTTATTGTGATAAATATTGGTTTTGAATAAGAAATCACTATATTTGTAAATCATCGTGAATCGAAGAAAAATGAACTGATAAGACGCTTTATCGCCTTACATTTAGCGACTCCATTTTATAGATTTTCTGGAATTCTTTTAATAGATACCTAGTTCCAATTTGAAATAGTTTTTTTTTGGCAAAGTAACACATGCTGATTGATGTTTAGGCATTGAACGGACCGAGATTGATCTAATAAAATTTCTTCAAACGCACAACCCCAAATATCACTTCGACGTCACGTACAAAACCTTTTCCTTTTTGACATCACAATAGATCGTGACGTCACACAATAATGTTGTATAATCCCTGTAAAGGGTATCACTTAACATACGAAATGCGCGAAAATACATGTTCCATTTATTCAAATACAGAACGGTATCACGTTTAAGATTTTCGCATGGAGGCTCTCAAGGTATGGAGATGACGTACACGCCGCTTGAATATGGTCTGAATACGCAAATACCAGGAAAATAAATAAAAATTATGCCGAGAACGCTTTGACAACATAAATAAAATAACCATCTTCCGGGAAAATGTCTAGAAGAATATATACTCTGTTGAGGAAAATCCCGCTGAGACCATGAAGGTGTCAAAAGTAAGGACTAAGTCTCGGCTGAGCGGTAGTCGAATTACTGTAGCCATAGTTTATAATGGCAACCATGATGGGCTGGTTAAATCATAGCAAAGTGTTATAATGCACCTAGTTAATATTAGTTTGTGTTTCAAGGCAAGCATAGCTAGTCATTTTCTAAGCGCTGAGTAATAGTGTAAGCGTTATAAGTGCTTATAATCTATGTCTTTGAAAATATACATAAGTCTTTGAAAAATGATATTAATTATAATTTGACAATGGCATGATCCCCCGTGATGGCCGTTGGCTTTTAGCCAGCAGTGTCCCCTACACTGCCGGGTATCCAAGAGGATTTCCCAACGTTAAAAAAAAGGCACACTACGTTTGCGGGGCACCGATGTCGTGTCATAACGTCCGCACAACCCCGCCCATCAACGGCCGCGCTGAAAGAAAGTCGTTGGATTTTAGCCAGCAGTGTCCTCTACACTGCCGGGTATCCAAGAGGATTTCCCAACGTTTAAAAAAAAAAGGCACACTACGTTTGCGGGGCACCGATGTTGTGTCATAACGTCCCCACAACCCCGCCCATCAACGGCCGCGCTGACAGAAAGTCGTTGGGTTTTAGCCAGCAGTGTCCCCTACTCTGCCGGGTATCCAAGAGGATTTCCCAACGTTTAAAAAAAAAGGCACACTACGTTTGCGGGGCACCGATGTTGTGTCATAACGTACCCACAACCCCGCCCATCAACGGCCGCGCTGACAGAAAGTCGTTGGGTTTTAGCCAGCAGTGTCCCCTACTCTGCCGGGTATCCAAGAGGATTTCCCAACGTTAAAAAAAAGGCACACTACGTTTGCGGGGCACCGATGTCGTGTCATAACGTCCCGCGATCCCGCCTATTTACGATCGCGCTAGGGAATTGTTGGGTTTTAGCAGGTGTAGGAGTCATGTTCTTCAACTATTGTTCCAAGTCTATGGTATAAAAAATAAAGTATCAACTCACCAAAATATATACGCAATGTGTACAGATGAATCCAACTACAATGGTGCCAATACCCCCAGCGACTAATCCAGCGTTCTTGAATGCAGCCGGCATGGCAAGAATCCCTGAGCCCAACGATGATTTTAGTAGATGTACCAGTGATCCTATGCTTCTGTAAAGTTAAATTTAATTTTTAATTTAAAGTCTGACGGTACACTTGATGGTAAATGGCTACCTAATGACACAGGTGCTGCAGTGAGCTGCTGGCTTTAGTAGGATGAGAAATAATTTCTGGCGTCCCTAATTCACTCACTGAAATAGCATACATACCGTTATTTCATGGTGATAAGAAAATGTTAGGCTCGTGTGGGTTTTTAAAAAATCTGACTACAGCACATACGAAGTCGCGGGTACAGCTAATAAGAAATATTCACGACACGAAAAAATAGCCTATTAATAACAAGTTTATTCATAAAAGAATCCGTTTAGAAACGTTTCTTTTCAATTAAATTCGCAGCGGTTTCTATACAGAATATCATTACACTGAATTATTTAAGTAAATTACAAACACAAAATACGATTGAATGGAAAGGCTCCCATTCAAAAGGCTTCGTATTTTGAAGGTAAGCTTCTTGACGGGTCGTCGACATCTTTATAGGCAATTAGAGAACCACATAGAACTCTATATAATATAAATAATAATTCAAATAGAATATATACTTAAATAGAATTAAATTGATTTACTTAAATAGATTTTATTTATAACTTCTGTTATTTTTAAGGTGAAACTAAAATTTAAAAATTTGGGGCAGACTCATCAGCCTTAAGGCATTAAGCCCGCTTTCTGTGCACTAAAGATTTATGAAACGTAATAAATGAATTGTATTTTAAAACAAAGCTTACAAAAGAATGAACTTACGAATTGGGATGTTCCACATTTCTGTGTTCAAAAGGATTGTATGCCTTTTCGTTGATTACTTCTTTGGAGCCGAGACTTAATGTTGATTGAAATCCAGGATTACTGGCAAGGTTGGTTCTGCAAAAGAAATTATTATGCCTTTTCATCAAGAACTATGTAAATTTTTAATAATATTACCATGTTATGAAATTCAACGGAGTATAAAGGAAATATAACAACAAAAAAAAAATGATAGCATTTGTAGTGACATTTTTTTAAGATTTACAAATTCATAGTTCATGTTTTTTAATATATATAAGATTATCTCATAAAATTATTAAATTACAATAACCTATAAATAACAAAAAAAACTTTAAATACTTCCGCATCAAACTAAATAATTTGTGTTTCAATTTTATGTAAAAAAAAAAACGCTAATTTGAATTGAATTAGCGAATTTGAATTGAAATTGAATTCATCGCATTTTTAAATCTATACAAAAAGTTTTAATAATATGTCTCACTGTCTGGGTAAGCAGCCATGGGAGACAAGTCATTCACATATAAAAGCTACAGTTAAGTTAGCATGGCTAAGTAAACAGTAAACTGTCTCCACATTATATTTGTAATATTTTTCTCCCATAAAGAGTTTTCCTAAGTGTTTAGTGATAATTAAAGAAACTCATTTAAACGTCCGTCCCACTAAGTTATTACTGCTTATAAATATTGTTGTGTAAATCATACACAAAGTAGGTTTAACAGTTGGTACTTACGTGGAGTTAAAGTTATCCATGACGATGGTGCTTTTCTTTTCATTTTGACCCATTTTGGATGGATTCTGAAACAAAATATCAAAGGTTAAAAATAATTTTTTATATCGTATTTATGTTTCTAGATATTTTTAATTTAATTAATTATTAATTATTAATAAATATTTTTTGAATTAGTTTTTAAGTTTTGTATATATTAATTTGTATATAATTTATATTTATCATTTAGTTAGTTAATTAATTAATTAATTAATTAATTTTGCTTAATTTTAATGTAATAAGTATATTTTAATGTTCAGAAATTACATTTCTTTATAAACACAGTAAACTAAGTAAAACTATATATCATTAGATAATAAAATTAGATTTATTAAAAAATTAAGTTTTATAATTGTTAATTATTAATTTATTTGTGGCTATTTTAATCAATTAAGTAAGTGAAGAAAATACACTATGAATAGAATAGAATAGAATAGAAAACATTTATTTGCATACATTTTAATAGATTCTTATTTTAATGGAACATGTCAAGAATATAATATTGATTAGAATATTAATAAGTAAAGCGAAAACTTCGGTTACTTTGCCTTTTTCTAATTTGTTTCTGAAAATATATTCTTTTTTAGAAGTTTTTTTTAGTTATTTTCCCACCATGGTCCAATTTCAACCAGTCTATTTAGAATTTTATAGAGCGTCATCTATTCCTATTATATTATATTATCGAAAACATCAGCTTCTAAGTTTAATGTTTTTTTATTTTGTTCTAAGTTTAAGGCCTCTAATATTGTTTTTTTATTAGATGAATGTTTGGTTAAAAACCAATCAAGTGCATATGTTTTAGGTAAGTACTATCGATTTTTTTTTTCGTAATACTTTATCGCTAACGCACTGACACCATTAATAGCGGACAAAATTTGTTAGTTTTTAAAGATAAGATTTCACAAGTTAAACTTTATAAAAAAGTGTTGCTTCATCACCTACTTTTTAAATGATGGCCTGGCCTTTATTTTGTACAGTCGCGATAATAATGCAACGCCACAGATTAAAAGATACAAGAAGTGTCATACGAATATATATTTTAATACATTTGTGATTATCTCCGAATTTGATACAAAAATTCGAATTTTCATAAATGAAAATCATGTTAATTCAATTAGGTACTTGTATGTGTTTGGTTTTCTAGACACAGCTTTGACGAAGGAAATAAATTCTACTAATAGTATAAGTATAGTAAGATGTATGGTACGCATACGAAGTGTAAAAGTGGCTAAGTAATCTTTTAACTCTGCTCATAGCTCATCTAGTAATTATATATCCGTTGCATATTGTTAAAGAAATTTCTTGACAAGATGATAAATTGGAAACTGTGATTTTTTTTTGGCAAACACCGTAATTATCGGTTGTTTTCGTTTTGAACCGGTCTTTCATTGATGACTAATAAGTAATAAAAACTGCGGTGCAAATATTGCGAGCGTTTCTTAGTTTGCTGATAATAGGTAGGTATTAATAATCGTAATATTATAAGATAAAGTCGCTGATCGCCTATAGAATTTTGATACGGTTTTCACCAATGGCAATCATGATACTACATGACAATCAATCTTTAGTTCTGATGAAGTCATAAAAGATGCTTTCTCACCAACCTTGTGAGGATCCATATTAAGGACTTGCCAAGTCTTGTTCAAAGGTTTACCGTTTATTCTTGGTTATGGAATATTATGTTAAAATGTTTCACTTTCTTTCTAAAGAATCGTATCATACATCCCACAGGAAATAATACTGAGGAACATATTGGCATTAAAAAAAAGTGATACAGTAGTTTATAAACCTCATCCCATCTGATAGGTTGTCTGCCCGTCAATCATATTACAAATTAAAAAAGGCAACAACTAATCTCTTTTGTGGCTATGCGTTAAAAAATAGTATCAATACAAAATTAGTTCTTATTCACAAAAGGAATACGAGTATGTCCGCAATTTGACTCATAAATATTCCGCATACGTCATGACATGTACACGCGTCATCAAAACATTAAGAATAATTAGGTACAATTAAAGTGTTTATATAAACACTTTAATTACCTACCTAATTATAATACTAGCCGACCCTGTAAACGTTGTTTAGCAAAAAAAAAAAATAATTTTTTTTGGGTATAAAATACACAAAAAAAAATTCATAAAAATCGATCAAGCCGTTTCGGAGTTTTGAGTGTAGAAAAATATATCAGAATAAAATATATGAAATTATATTTTTGTTCATTTAAGTACACTGTCTAACTAAACATTTGTGCAAATATCTCTTATTATTGAACAATATTAATGTTGTCAGTTAAAATTATTGTAAAATAAAATTAGGGTTCACCAACTATAAGTAAAGTGTTGATTAGTTACTTTTAGAAATAATTTTATGTTTTATTAAATTATGCAATCGGTTTACTGCATCCTTCGATGGGCGAATTTTTTTAAATTATTAAACATTAAGTTTGGGACTTTTACTGTATAAACAAAGGTATATCATCTCCATCATTCCCGGTTACCGGTGACTTTAAATGGCGGTTAGCCTACTTGACACATGGTGAAAGAGGCCCTTAGTCTATTATATTTATGTTATAGTAAGTAGTATATATTATGCATAATAAATCTAGTACTTGTAGGTACATATTTCTACAATAGATGGATAAAATGCCATATTTGGCACGAGTGCATTCAATAAAAACCAAAAATTATTTATATAAAATGCCCAAGGTAATTAAAATATTATTTTAATTAGGTATACGTCATCGACTTACTTATAATATAAAATTAATTCACTGTGGTTCTGACCACCCCTTACGGCCGCCAGGGCTGTCAAAACTATAATTGCGAAATTTCGAAACTCAAATTTATACCTTTATACTTCGTTTATAAACAAAAAAGTTACGCGCTTTTCTGAAAAGTACGAAGTCGCGGACATAGCTAGTTATAATATGAATTCGCTATTCTCTCATATCTCTTTCTTCGCTAACATCTTCTTAAATCGCCTGACGGATGTTGACCACAAAATGGAAGGTTTGTGTATATAATTTGCAGAAAAAGATTGCATTCGTACGAAGCCAGGAGCAGGTAACCTACGGGTATCATAATATACTATAACAATGATTGAATGCTTAAATTTTTACAATTACAAAGAAATAAGCAGAGAAGGTCACCGGGTCGTTTATTGCGACGTTTTTCAAGGCCCCCTTCTGTTTACCTATCTGTTAGTTTTCTAAAGACGTGGCTAAGTGCAAGCGGATAGAAAGAAATTTCAATCATTTTTTTTCATCTTATGAAAATTATGATTCGAAACGTCTTATGCAATGATATAAAGTAGACTTTAATTGCTTATGACTCTAGATTACCATATGCTTTACCTTAATTACCTCGTAACCCTAGTATTCGCTTGAGGATCAGATGAATAAGAATAGTATATTTTTGAGAGTATAAATTGCAATGTTTATGTAAAAGTTTATAACAGTGCAGTTAGTATATTTGGAAAAAAATTTCCCATATATTGCTAACATATTTTAAACAGTCATAAACCGTAACGCAAGTAGTTTTTCTTTTTTATCAAGTTTACAATAAATTCACACCTATACTCGTATCCATTGCACGGAATAAAATTTCGCTAAAATTGTGACCACACCCTCCGTTTCAACTCCAATTGCATTCATTGAATGTCGATTTATTGTTTGGCAATTGTTGACATAATACGAGTATAACAAATGAACAAAACATACACACACACACACTTTTTGAATGAGTCATCTAAACCCCTTTGAAGGTTAATAAAAACCGCATCATAATCGATAGAAACAGATTAACAAAAAAATATTTGACAAAAGAATATAAATAAGTAGCTACTCTACAAAGTTTTAATTGACAAGAAATTAAAACTATGAAACTTTCATTTTAAAAATGGATTCTCATCACCATCATTATCATCAACCTATAAGCATTACAAAAATATTTATATTATGTCGTACAGTTGGTCATAGACCTTCTCTCTTTGCATTGCGAATTAGCAGAACTTCACATGTTTTCGAATATGGCTAGATATCCATATTCGAATATGTACGATGTTTTTACGGTTTAGACAGTAGGTCAAGTCATATTTATTTATGATCTTGAATATAACACAACGCAATATTAAATACTTAACACTCATAGGTGCTCGGATTCAAACCTGTGTTTGTTATTTCGTTATCCGAGCATTTAACTCAATGGGCTGTCATTGCTTTATTTATAATTTAACTATCAGGCCACCCCCGGGTTCGGATTTTTTTCTGCAAATTATATAATATATAAAAACTTTCACACTTTGACGCTCTTTCCATTAGTGAAAACTTCATTAAAATCCTTTGCCTAGTTCAAAAGATCTAAGCGTACATACAGAGGGACAGACGGCGGGATGAGACTGTTTTATGTAAAGATTGTTACATTTATAGTTTATAATAAAATACGCCTCAAAAAGCAATAATTTGCTATATATGCAGTACATGCCATAATAAGGTAAAGGGAAACATCGTATCTAGTACATGTTAGGTACATATAAGGATAGTATTGAGAGCGTATGCCCGTTTAACAGATGCGAGTGTTAATTACGCTTTCATCAACGCCGATTTAATTAACAGTATATTTCAAAACAGTATGTAATCTGCGCAATACGTGGTTTAAATGCAGTGGTGTGTGACGAACGCACATTCGCTCATTCGAAACAAACGACTTGCCCCAAGGGATGTACAAGATATCTCTCTTGATCTGACTCTTTGATTATTTAAACAATCTAATTTTTTCATTAAAACGGACAGCTTATTATATAATAGGGCAAATAAGTGGTCTAATCTTACACCTAATGTACAGGAGCCTTTTATTCAAAAATCTTATTAGAACATTTAATTGTTTAGCGTTAAAGATATAGTAGCGTTAAAGATTGTGTCGATGAACCCTTAACTACAGTTAAGTCAAACTTAAATTAAATAAAATTAACTTAAATTAAAAATGTCTTTACAAAGACATTTAATTTAAAAAAATAATTCATTAATGCATTATAATATTTGTTTGATTCCGAATATACTTAGGTATAATACTTATGTAATTAATAAAATATTTATTTATAAATATTTTGTTATTTGTTTATGTGGTGGTTAAATAGACTAAGTTATGACGTAGAAACTAAATAATTAATTGATATTATAATGCATTTTATACTTTACAATATTGTCAATTTAATATTGACAATTGACAGTTTTCCATATTTGACAATTGACAATTGTCCATAATTTAACATTGACAATTGAAAATTTTCCATATAAATATTTTACGCTCTCGCTAGCGAGTGTATAACATAACATAGCGATATGTATAAACATTAAAACTCTTACATAGTTGTTTACGCACTCAGTTGGGCTACTGTTGTTTTGTATACTTGTTAAGATGCCTGTTCACAATTTCAACTTTCTTTTAATCCTACTTTCCTGATAATCGTGATTGTTAGTCGGTTTGTTTAGAATCTTGAGCTAATGAACGAGTTAATTAGGTATAAATTATCGAATTATGATGTCTCGATTAAATACGAGTGCCTCGTTAGCACAACTCGGTTTAATTAGCCATGTTGTTTTGCTGTAATTTATAGCAAAAAATATTACTGTTAACCTACTCTACTGTGGCAGCTCTTACGCCTTATTGGTGTACGCTGAGATATTCGATTGACTAGGTTATACCTTAATATTAAATTAGATACAAAGGGATCCACGAGACGATCAATTGCGAATGACAATATACTCGTATACGTGATTGACATTCTATGATACAAAAATTGATCGTTTACAACATGCAAATGAAGCGATTGTCAATATTGCTAAGGCATTGACAGCAGATGACAAAAATGTATATTGACGCTCTTAAATATTGACAGCGAATGATGGCAAATGACACTTGTTTGTTTAAATGTTCATGAGTAAACCTATATAATAATATATTATCTCAATATTTACCACTCCTTGGACCAACGTTTCCTATTAGTTTTTGCAAGAAAAGCCATGTCTGCGTTTGAAATCATATTTAATGAGCAAGGACGATTGTGAGCGTCGCGACTTTTTCTAAACACAATTCAAAACGACTGAGGCATGCGTAAATGGTATACCTTCAATTGTTCCTTCAATCGCCCTTCATTTGAAATCTTCAATCACGTAAAGATTGTCATTCGCAATTGATCGTCTCGGGGATCCCAAACATGTTGACACAAAATTCAATTTGTCTACTTTTTTTTTATAAAACGTTATATCTTAATGGTGATCATAACCTGGTGGTAAGCTATTTTCTTTTTATGTCGACATAAAAAGCTAAATTGAGGCTGACCCCTAAACTGATGGTAGGTTAACTATTAACAGAAGCAACGTAACTTAAGTGCGTTGCCGACTTTAGTAGGATAGATAATAAGCGATTAGGAGGGTACATAAGGAAGTGAGCTCTGGCATTCCTTAATCACTCACAGAAACACAATAGAAAGTTTATTTCGAGATTGTATGTGAAGTATTGATAATTAGTTTCAAGAGAGTAACTAAGTATCAATAAAAAAAATTATTTGAATTTCAATTCCTTCTTAAACGATTCCAAAACTGTCTCGGAATTTCAAATTTGTATCCTTTGAGCTGGTTCACGTCATGTTAGTGTGGCTTTTCCCTCTTTATTTATTGTTTTAATTTTGAAATGATCTATTCAAAATCCGTTTATGTTATTGTATTCGACTCGTCTTCGCCTTTCCCTATACCGATATATATTTTATACTATTATAAAATAATATACCTACATTTAAAAAAAAAACACTGCATTTAGCAGTCATTTGGGCAGCCCATCTGACGGCAGTAATCACCCCCATACAGAAGACAGTTATGAAATAATTGCATGTGTGCTGTTGTGTTTCGGTGAGTGAGTAAGGGATGCCATCCCTTCCTTATCCCTCATCCTTAATCCTTCTATGGTCGACAGAGAATTTGCAGCACCTATGGCGCTGTTTGTGTTAAAGGCGACGTTAGTTGCTTACCATCAAGTGGAACGTCAGCCTGTCTGTTGACTTTAACATAAAAATTAAAAAAAAAAAAATTAACTCGCATAACGCTTTGGGAAATACAGCACTAAAAAATCATTTAACAGGTGTAAACAATCACAGCAGTCATTTAAAAAATAACTCTTTTTAAACAATTTCAAATTTATGATGATTTATTGACGATTCATAATTATATATATAAATATAGATTCTACAAAATGACAAATGTAAATATTTTTTAAATTTAAATTAAAAAAAAATAAAAATTCTTTTTATATATTTAGTTTAATTCGCTTGATCTCTTCTAGCCCCTAAGTTGCATTACACTGGTCTTTATAAATTTTGTAACATCTATCTAAACATTATGGTTTTGCAATAAATAATTGAATTGAATTGAATAATTTGGATATGACAATCCTGCCTATGTCCAGCAGTGGACATCCTACGGCTGAGTTGTTGGATGATAATATAAAAAGATATTTTTTATATACGACTTGGCAAAAGTAGAATTATTTTTTGAAGTCATAATGTTTTTAAAACAATTTTAAATTGTTGCTATTACTGTTACAATGTAAATATAAATATTATTCTGTCTTAACTTAACATTATTCTGTCTGAGCAAAACTTGTTTTGAGGTAAATACTTCGGCCCTTTACCTTAACATTTGGGTCAAGTCAAGACAACATAATATTATATTATTTTAAAGTCAGTTTAAGTAATACTGTTGGAATTAGGGTTGCCACAAATGGAATTTAACATAAAAATATGTTTATAAATTATAGCACAGATAAATAAGAAGGTAGTTATTTATATATGATTATAGCTGGAAATTATCTCAATAACTTTGACTTAAAAAAAAACGGATCAAAATCGGTCCAAGCCAACGCCACAGACTCTTTTGCGTCACGTCGGAGGTTAAAAATAAAAAACCATAATAGGCAAAATGTCTCTTCATAACAATAAAATAATATGGCACTAGGTGTATAAAATCTAGGCAAATGATACACTTTTACATCCCACAAGGAACCGGATTCGTCCGGTATAAATATTAACCGTAATTGGAACTTTATGTTATTATACACATTAGCATTTGCAAACCATGAATAATAAACTTGTATTTTATGAGGTTTTTATAGCCCATAAGAGCATTTTTCATTAAAGTTATAACTATTTAGAGAACCACTGTAAGATTGGTTTCTCTTTTTAAGATAAAGAAGCACATTTAAGGCCAGTGGTAAATTCAGCACATATATTTTTCAATTACCGTAATTTTACCCTATAAAGTAAGATTTAACGAATATTCTATACAAATGTGGAGTTGAAATCCTCAATCATTGGCGTAGGTGATTTTCCTCAATACACGTACTTCCCCTCTTTACATTGTTCTTATTTTGTAATTATTCAAAACAGTAAATTAAAAAAAAAATTGATACAAAAACTAATAATAAACCATTTTACTTTATACAAACATGTTTATATCCAATATTTTTTATTGTTTTATTGTAGAGTCGTTTCAATGATGACCATATACAGACAGTTTGAAAAAATATATAAGAAAAATATTCACCTAAATTGTTGTAATTTCATATTATTACTAGCAACCCGTTCCCGGCTTTGCACGGAGTTGAAAAACATTTATAAAAATGTTTTCTGAGCAGATGATACATTATAAAAATGACTGTGCGTTCATATCCAGTCAGGTTAAACAATTTTATAAGTAAAATTTAAAAAAAAAAAAATTTAAAAAAGTTTAAATTTTTAAATTTTAAAACTGTAATTTAAAAAAGTTTAAAAAAACTAAGTATTAGGTACAATCTAAGTAAACTTGTAAACAAGTTAATGAATTCAATGTACATCTGGTTACAACATGCAGCGGAATATTTATTGCTTCTGTGCGCGTTTTAGACTTTAAATTCAAAAAGTAGGAATTTGCTCATTTTATCTACAACACGATTACTATACTTATGTTGTTACAATGTTGTCTTTATTGGTTTGTCCTTCTTTCAAACAAGTACAGTATAAGAAAATACTTACATGTCAAAACTTTTATTGATTAACTAGCCTACATAATATACACAGGAGTTTGGTTACAAAAACTGTGACACAAGAATTTATATATTATATATTTTTTCCTGTTATATAACATTCCGCACTATATAAAGTTATATACATATATATACGTTACTTATATACAATTGATATAATATCATTGTGAAATGACAAACTTCAAATCTCCTTAAACTACTCAACGGATTTTGATATGGTTTCCACTAATAAAAAGCGATAAACGAGTAAGGTATATTATAACTATAAACATTATGTAGGTATGTTGATAAGTAAAAATTTCTGGAATATATTTTGACTTGGAAATATGAATATATATAACCTACTAAACTCTAATTTTTTTTTCATCACCATTATATTTTTATACACTAAGAAAAGACACGGTCTAGAGCTAGGCTAGAAGTAGTTTAAAGTACCTAGTTGTAGTATTTTTTTTAAATGTTTAAAGAATGCGGCAGATTCAATTAAGTATCTTGCTATACAAAGCACGCTGGTAGCATGTTTTACATTGATTATTTTACAATTAAATTACAAGGCTTTTTATCACGTATAGATTTTTCAAGTTAAAGTGTATCAGATAAGCTCACAGTCGACTTGATGTTGAGATGTCGTAAATCTACACTATAATATTATATTTTAAGTATAATTATTATTCTTAATTTCCAATCTAATTTATAGACTGCATATAAAAGTCAAAACTATATATACACAAATAAATAAAATATTTGTCAGGAGGCTTTGTCAGGAGGTTCTTCACTTTGCAGCCCTAACCACCGGTAACTTGAGTCTTAGCGAGCGGTACAAATTTCTTTTTCACATTTTCTCTTTGTTTAGTCCAAAGAAGACAATATATTTTGTATTTTTTAAATAAATAATAAAAATAATAATGTTTAATCAAGCCCATGTAATTAAGTAATTTATTTAAGGTAAACTGAATGAATACGAGTAGTCATTTTTTTTTTGGATTTTCGCTGTGGTCAAATACGAGTATAGTTTTCCCGTCTAGACGTTCAATATCCCGGTAATGGGGCGGTTATTTACCTTGGTAAGTGAATCCCTCAATTGTATTCATTAGCACGATGGAACTAAGTGTCGTCTCAACGAGAGCTATCGTCAGTTTTAATTTTAATGCTCAAATGGTCCCGGGAAGGCTTTTCATCGGATTAAGTGGGTTAAAATGGACTTGAGTAAATCTTGGAATAGTGATTTCATTAAGAGAAAATATTATGATCTATATTAAAAATATATTTACATGTTAATATGTGGTAGACAGGGAGACGAATGAAATAGACACACAATGGCAGAAATAAATCATCCAGAATTTTTTTCATGGAAAAATAGCAAAAAAAAATAATTAATAGATAAGCTTTGAAACTTTATAATCTGTTATGTGTAAAATTTACTTTATTATCAAAATAATAAATAAACTATTAAATTTTCATGTTTAAAAGACAAACAAGTTTATATATAACAACTCGAAGTTTCAAATAAAACACTTTTTCTTTTAAATAAACCTCAAAAACTTTTTTTGTCAATATCTCCAAAGACTTCTTGCACATAGCAGATATTACTTACATAATATTTACTTGGCTATTTTGATATTTATCACTTATGCCTTATACATAATTAAATACGAACTACTTACTAAAAAATATGTAGTTTTGTTAAGATATAAGTAGGTAAGGTACTAAATCTTTTATTTTTCAATTCTATAGGTTTATTTTTTAAAATTAAAACTAGATGTCTGAATTAATATTTCTCTCTTTATCTGTTGGTAACAAAGAGAAGAAACGTGACTCATTGTTTACAACAAACTCAGCTCAGACCCATAGATACTTGATATATACTTACTTGTTACAATACTTCGAAACGATATACAGTTATTGTTGAATGTACCTATATTTTTTAGTCACGTTCATGTCTTGAGTTGAGCGAAGGCGGATAAAATTCCTCCGTACTAAGGTGACGTAATTTTAGTAAGGCCGCTAAAATGTTGCTAACGTAAATACGAGAATGGGTTACGAGTATGTTAATTTTTCATGAAAATGGTTATAAAAGAAAACATTTCGATAAATAGCATTACAAATAACCATACATTTGGACACATTTTTCCTTTTAATAATAGTAGGTATATAGTATATGGTGAAGATTATACAAATTTAATTTAATTAAAAATTGAAATTTAAAAGCTTACAGTGTATTTAAGTGGGTTTTAAGTTAATTATGACATCGAAGTTTTTAAATATTAATTCATTCACCCTTCAGTTAATCTATGTCACGGCGTCATTTTAAGGCTTCTAAATCTTAATCTAGTTTTTGCAACAACGTTCAGGTTCAGCGAGAGAATACAATCGCTAGGCGATTAACATCCATTTATTTTGATGTACAAAGCCTATTATTAAATGATTTTTTTTTATGTTACTTTTTGTACCTAATTCACATTTAAATGGACAATAGCTACAATGTGACTAATATGTAAACATTGTGTATTAAACAATATTATACATATAAAATTTAGCGACCTGTAATTATTCAGCTACAAAGTACTACATCCATTTAAGCTCTTAATTCCATCCATTAGAATTTATTTAGGATGTGAAAATACTTTCACAATATTATGTGTTATCAATGCGATAATTTCACAAACACTTATTTAACTACACTTATTTAAGTGTAGTGTTTCCTTACATTAAGTACTTTATACTGATATTAAAACCATATTGTTTTATACAAGTAAAATTCTTGTCATTGTATATTTTTCAGCACAGTAAGAATTTTTCAAAGAATACAGAGCATTTCTTTAATAAAATTTTTTTACTCTTTAAAAGGTATTTCAGATGGAGTTATGTAAAACACTAAGCAATTGGGTAGAAAAATGTTAGGTAGAAAACATAGCGTGCCGCTTCGCCCGGGGGCGGCGGACATGGGGTCGTCCGCCGTCATCACAACACCGGGCAACGAGGGGAGACGTGCTGTGTGTTTCCGGCACGTCTCTTCACGGCGCGGAGGTCACACTCCGCGCTTAATCGAGGTGGAGCCCGCAAGTGTGCGGGTCTCGTCTGGCGGGGGGACAAGGTAGCGTGTCTTAACGTTCCCTAACCCCTGCCCATAGACGGCGCGAAGAAACACCGTGGGGTTTTAGTGGGTAGAAGTCCCACATACCCCACCGATCTCCCCATGGTCGGTTGGGATCTGATTCGCAGATTTCCTCACGTTAAAAAAAAAAAAAAAAAAAAGGTAGAAAACATAGCTTGCTAAAACTTTTTTTATTTTTATTTTTTATATGTATAATATATATATTTTTAGCTTTTTTTAGCTTGCTTTTTTAGCATCCTTTATAATGCTCATATAACCCAAATATTTTCAAAGTTCGAGTGAATAGGCATCTTCTGGATGAGCTCGCTCAATCATAGGCCTCATCTTCGCTACACGACTGAATGCTGGCCAAGAGCAAAAGCATCTCTAATAAAAAAAAACCGAATTTTTTTATAGTAAATACTCATGATCAAGAATACATTGAATGAGTTACTAGACTACTAGCTGGAATTTAACTCGCTTGAATCGACGAGTTATCGTGTTTTACAACTTGCTAAATGCGAAAGTATAGATGTATGGATGTTTGTAACTCTATCACGCAAAAACTACTGAACCGATCATCATGAAATTATGCATACACGCAGTCTGGGACACCAGAAAGGACATAGGGTACCTTTCATCGTTCAACGTGGACGCAGTCGCGGGCACCAGCTAGTAGTCTTATAAAAGAATGCTGTATGTAAGAATGCAAGCACATGATGGTATCTACGAGTATGTCCGGGTCGACACGTGACCAGGGTACCTCATTGTTTTCACGTTACGTTTTTTTTTTTAAATCCATAACACTATAGTACTTTTTACCTCTTTGTGTTACACATCCTACTTGCATTTTAAATCTAATCCTATCGAGATTTAATTTAAAGTGCATAAACAATAGAAGAGTTTTATTCTAACTTAGAAATGTAACAGTTAAGTAACTGTCAGCACAGATCGATTTAGTGACTTTAAAATTAAATATATTTTTAGTTTTACTATTTACTATTAAGTATAACTATTAAGTACTAACTTTTACTATTAAGTATTAAAGGTTTTCAAAGATGTTACACGTCTTTTATAAAAAAAAAATATGTGTGGATTTTTATCACATGATCATGCGTAACACGTATAGGTAAAAATACATAATGTGTACAGTAATAGGTTAAAAGAAAAGTTTTCAGTCCCTTTTTCTCATTTGTCCTGTTCAGTAAGTTAAATCGCAAGGAAACAATGGAATTGTTCAGTGGAACCAGTTATCTATTTTATATATCTCCCTAAAACTTCCGGGTTTTAGAATGGGTTTTAGCTAAATCCTTGCTTTATACGTTGTACGACATATATGTGTTTTAATATACTCTAAATGGGTTTTCCTTATGTTATTTATATAATACATGACAACTATACTCTAACTTGTAGAAAGCAGCAAGTTACGAAAGTGACAAATAATAAACAACCTGTCTTTCTGTCTGTCTGTCACAGTGAAACTAAACCACTGAACCGAATTTTATCCAAATTAAGGCAAGTAGATATATTGAATAATTTTTAATAAGTACTATATTACGTCATGCGTGCGAAGTCGCCTGCAAAAATTAATCAAATTAAATATTATAAATGTAAAAGTGATTTATTTAGTTATTTTATTTATTTATTTTAATTATTAACTAGCTTAGGTTGGTGCTAATCCAGGGGCGAGATATTATTAAAAAAAAAACTCGATAATTCTGACACACTAGAAATTTTAAGACACTCCAACATTCTGAGACTAGATATTTTTATAGACTGATCATTTTGGAACAATGGACATTTAGACACTTTGGACATTCTGAACCTGAGCCAAAGTAATTCTGTTATAATAATTCCATCTTGTAATAGAACTGGTATTACAAGGATATGTGCTATCAAACTTATAGTTAACTATTAAGTATTAATCATATTTAATAACTAGCAAGTGATTTATTGTAATGGATCTTCTGGTCTGAATAAACAAGTATTATTTTAATATTCTTTGCTTCAAATTAAAAAAAACAACATAAAAATATTAATAGAAAATACGATTCCTTTAAAAAAATTCCATGCCTAAAGTGTTCTTAGATGATCTTTTTTCTGCTAAGCAACTAAAAAAAAAAACAGGTTGTATAAAGAGCGTCAGGTTACCTATTTAAAATATTTGATCAACATAAACGCTTGACCCTGATCGAAGGTTTATTGAATAAAACGTGGATGATTTTCTTGTTACAGCCTTATTTACTAGTGGATCTAAAAATAAGTTTATTGATAACATTTTATTTTTGCACAAAAATATGTGCGAAGAAAAATATTCACCAATACCAGTTGATACTAAAACTAGCTATGTCCCGCGGTTTTACCAGCCGTTTAGTTTAATAATTTTGTAGAGCACGGTACACTGAGTTACGCAGTCATTTGGACAGTCTGTCTGGCGGCAGTAACTTCCACTTCCTTACAGAAAACCACAGTGAAATGCAGTGAAAGCCTGTGTGCTTTTGTGTTTCGTGTTTCTAAGGAATGCCAGAGCCTATTTCCCCATCCCTTCCTTATCCCTTACCCTTAATCCTTCTATGGTCGGCAGCGAATTTGCAGCACCTATGGCGCTGTTTGTATTATAGGCAACGATAGCCCTCATCAACCTGTCTGCTGACCTTAACTTAAATAAATAATTGCTAAAGCCATGCACAATGCACATGTCACTTCTATTCTCGGTAATTCTCGGTAGCCTTTGTCAATAATTGTACTATCATTGGTTATAGTTCCAGAGATTAGCGCGTCAATCAACCAACCAACCACACAAACTCATCATCGGCTTTATTATATTAGTATAAGTATAGACATAATTTGATAGTTCTATGAATTATCATTCGCTAGTTCCCGTTTTTTTGGCTACAAAAATATCTTACATATACTTATCGCAACTATATAAGATTCTATATCGTTCCCATTTTGTCTTCCAGATAATTAGGTAAGTGGAAAGAGAGAGACGCGATGAGCGAAAGAGGAAGTCTAATAGTTTTTTAAGTAGTAAATAAATGTACATTTAATTATTAATTAATTTTGATTATTATTAATTATTTCTTTATGAAACATCCGAGAGTGGACTGGAATTACCTCAGTTGCTCTTAACAGAAACAAGTTCAAGGAGTTAACGGCCAACCTTTAGAACTGAAAGGGCACTGGGAGATAGATAATTGAGTAAAAAGTTTACATTAACTTCCTTCAACAAAGTGAAATTTGAACTTAAATTTGTTTCGTTGTGTAGGCGAACAAACTTACAGGTGAACTTCAATAATTGATATAACTTCAATAATTAATTGAACTACTTATAATGGAACCAATAAAACTTTCTACACTTGTCTAACGTGCGTGGGTACTTTATTGTTGACATTTTATTATTATTATTATTTATAACACATTTATAGGATATTAAAAGTTGTCAATAACATAAAAAATAGGATGGCTGTATCGTTGTAATGGCCGTGAGTTTTACGTGAATTCATGGCGTATGTAAATTTGAATATACCATATACTTATCCGGATGTATGGATGTTTTTAACTCTTTCACTCAAAAACTACTGAACCGATCACCATTAAATTTTGCATGCACGTTGTCTGGAACAACAGAAAGGACATAGGGTACCTTTCATCCAGAAAAAAAAGGACTATTCACGAGGGATAAATAAAAAACTAACGCCTGGCCAAAGTGTTATAGCAACACAAGGTCAAGCGTTATATTGCTTTTTTTTTTAAATTTTCAACGCAGACGATATCGCGAGCACCAGCTAGTACTAAATAAAATCGTTTAGCTATCGAGTGGTGTACTAGTAATTATATTTAGGATGTAAATGATAGATATGATTTTGTTATCATCAATTTTCAGAATTTTCTGAATTCTGAATTTTCTGAAAGGAAATTTAAAGACGCAATTGATGGCAAAAAATAAAATACAGTTTCCACAATATTCAATGCCGTTGGTAGAAAGTAATAAAGAGACAAAAGAAATATGTATGTTCATAAAAATATATATTTTTTTTATTAAAGTAATAATGTTTCTACTGTTTTATATATAAAAAAAGCAAAATAATTATAAGAATAATAACAAATAATTAATTTAAATTAATAATAGAAGTTTGGATGTTTTTTTAAAATTTAATTAATCGTTACAGATAGTTCATTTGAAACATAGAATACTTTTTATCACATATATTTATTCCCTTGGTAAAATTTTATATACTTTAATTGTGGGGTCATTACACAAGAAGACAATAATTTCGAAACGGTTAAACTGCGAGTATACTCGTATTGGGTTTTGTTTAATACTGACAATTGTGAGAATAAAATTTTAATTAATATTTGACTTCAAAGTGGATAATGTGAATTACTTAAAAAAAATTAACAGCCTCAACAAAACCAATTAGTTTTTCTTCAAGTCTGTGCCTCGTTTAAGCTACTGAATAAAAATAATCGCGTCTGTAAGTTGATCGCATGGTGTAAACGAAGCTTGACAAGAAAATAGTTCTAGAGGCTGTGTGTGTTTCGCTACATAATAGATAATTTAAATAATAATTTGAAATTGATAATATACTCAACTACAATAAAATGTAGTGCGAACTAGAATCTGTGAGTCACGTCTTTCTATGAACGAAGTTTCCATGCAGTTATATCACGTTTCATATCTAATAAAGAATGCGGTTATTCTCGATAATAATACTCTAACTATAATGTTTATGTTATGACTATTTATACTTGTGTAAAATTGTAAATATACTATGAATGTGTTACTACTTTTGACTCACTTTGTAACGGTTTTTTTTTTGGTTCGTTACCACCGATTAGGTCAGTGACTCGGCTCACTGAACGAAATGAGCTCTGGCATCCCTTACTCACTCACTGAAACACAATAGCACACATGCTGTTATTTCACAGTAGTCTTCTGTAAGGGGGTGGTTACTGCCGCCAGACGGTCTGCCCAAAATGACTGCGAAACGAACGAACGAAGCCTTGTCACTACTAAATTGCAATGCCCATATTCTCATAAGGGCAAGACAACCAAATCACCCAGTGTCTATTTTTAAGAGATGATAAATATATTTTGAATAAGGCTATATAATTATAAAAAAGATCAAAGCAATACTTTACTCTCTTATCCCTGTTTGTTTCCAGATAGTAAGTTTATAGTGAAAATTAAAATTGCCCATTTTATGCGTTCAATTTAAGTATCTAAATCATATATATCATTCACTCTAAGTATAATACAACTCAGCCTGTTAAACTGGTGTAATGTAAAAATGTTTTTATTAAATGTTATTATCAGAACGAATTTCGAGGAAAACTGTGCAGTTATAGCTCAATTTTCTTTTAAGATGGAAAGAAATATATTAAGGAAAATACGTGAAAATATCTGAGAACCTCGGTAAGCGATTGTAGGTCGAATAAAATTGCTTGGTAATTTTGTGTAACACGACTAGTGTTGTCTTAGAATGTATTACAAACACAGTTTACTACCTCTCATGAGAAAGGGTAAAGTTTCTTAAAGCTTCGTATGTTTTAAGCACTCTTACGATTTTGTCTGTCTGTCTGTCTGTCACAATAAAGTCTGTCGCGTGATCCACAAATGGAGTGCAGAGTATTTTACATCAAAATCCGTTCAGTAGTTTCTGTGTGAAAGAGTAACGAATATTTTCTCAAACTTTCGAGCTTATGATATTAGTAGGAAGTAATCTAGATTTAATATAGATTAGTTTTACTCAACTATGTAAATTTGTCAATAGAATCCATTTGAAAATTATCGAATTATAAATGCAATGATACAACTTGATATTTTTAATTTATTTTCATTAATAACAAAAATATTTCATTTAATTCAATGTAAATATTATATCGAACAAATGCTTTAAACAAACCTACAAAACCGTAAAATCTAATATGTACCGGGTGTCTAATGGACTATTGTTTAAAATATAATTGATCATTAGCTAGTTTTTGGACATCCCGTGAATAATTTTTTATTGATTGACTACACTGACTGTGACGCACGCTATGTTTTTAACCCAACGAGGCAATAGCATCTTTTCTGTACCTAATGAGAATTTTTCACAGCATTGGTAATTAAAGTGTGAACATTTGTAAATACATGCGTCCTTAGGTATGCGTATTTCTGAGGTGTTAAAAATAATGATTGGATCGTAGAACAATAGTGTTTTAGACGCGACATAAACGGAATATATGAATAAATCAATCTTTATTGCTTACTTTTTTGTGGAACAAATGTCCTTTTCTGTACACGTGTATGCAAAATATCATGACGATCGTCAAAGTAGTTAAGGCGTGAATCACCCTACAGTAACCACTCCCTTACAGGAGACTGTACCGTGAAATATTTGCAAGTGTGATGATGTCGTTTTACGGTCGGTGAGTGAAAAATGCCTTCATTTCTATATGCCTTCATCACCCCTTAAATTTTAACCTAATAAAGTCGATAGCGCATCTATAACGTTGATTTTGTTAACAGGCGATGATTGCCCAACTAGCAAAGTATACTTTCAAACTGCCTTTACATAAAAAAATATAATTCATATACTTTGTATGTCCGGTACACAGATAAAGACACAATTTAATATGTAATAAACGCTTCATACTATTAAATAAGTTTCATGCACGTATGTAACTTAATTAAGCGTACTTGTAAGTACTTTTGTCGTACGCTAACTTAGTCATTAGAATTCAAGTAATGTCAGAACATAAAACAACTTATATAGTTATTTTATAGCCATTACTTGAAATACAATGCAGGCTAACGTTACAATGAAAACCTTGGTACAGATGCTTACGTACCACGGTGGGTTTTCGGACAATTTATATAAATATAAAAAGAAACCAACTCAAAACTGCATTTGCGACAGACGGTGGAACACCTGTCATTCCGGTGCCCTAGGTTTGCGCTGGCACGTTTGAAGTTTGAATTACACATAGACTTTAAACTAGAAAGGCAAAACATAAGTAAAACTATGATACATATGATTAACAAATTTATTAAATTTATGATAAAAATCGGAGGATTAATAAGAAAACTAAATAAAATAAACTATTATTACCAAAAATATTAGGTACATGAAGACCCTGATTAAGTTAGGAGTACTGGACCATCCTCCGTCCCTTTAAAAAAAAGCGTTACAATGCATAAACCATTTGTAGGTAAATCAGAAATTATAAATGAATATACAAAATATCCATATTCAATTCACATTATTCACACAACACTATACTTAAGCTGTGAATCACTCATCCGACGAAGCCTTGATCAAAATGTCAAGATCGAAACAGCGACTATAATGTGTGCTATTTATAGGTTGTTGAAACGAACACAAATAAAAAATTAAAAAAAAAAACTGCTCAACACACAGAAGTGTGTAAGTCCATAAAGAATAAACATTTTAAATAGGTACCTATTAAATATTATAGTAATTATTAAATTAATATGCCTATATTTTAAGTAACACATTTTTAAATTTAAATTTAAAAAAGAAAATATTATTGAAATATATTAGGAGGCAAATATAATAATTGTCGTAACTATTCTGCAAATTATATATTACACCAACCTTTTTTGTTTATAGTCCTTTCAAATAGTGAAAACCGTATCAAAATCCGTTGGGTGCTTTAGAAGAAATTAGCGGAGAATAAATGGAAAGTGACTTTATTTTATAATGTCTATAGAAGACACAGATATAGATAGTTCTTTTTATTTTTAATAGTAATCGAGATTTGTTTACGTTATTTTTAGATTGCGTTTGTGTCGATATTATTTTATTCGAAAATCTTTATATATTTAGATTAAAATGTTTTGTTTATATAAAACTTATTTAAAACATCCTTAGAATACTAACTTAGCAAATAAAGTTACCCAGAAAAGACTTAAACGCGTCAACAAAAGAAGAAATGTGTTTGTGTGCAAACTTACTGCCAACTGCCAAACATGCCTATTTGTTCTTTTGTTTCTTAAAAAACCACTGTATTTTTGCTACTAAAAACGAGTGTTAAACGATTATGACATGCACTTTGTCGCGTACATTAAAAATTTTGTGTCCTAAATTCATGTAAGAGGCCGAAATTACAAGAAAAAGATGTCAATACAATCAAAGTAGCACTTACGTAAGCAAAACTTGGATCTCAAATACGTTCACTTAAGAGCAGGCCCTTTGTATCACATCACTTTCAAATATTATGAATTGCGCAAAACACAAACACGTTGGAACGAGTTGTTGACGACCACGTGCTATTCTTTCGGCGGTCGAAACAACACTGCAACTGCACGAAGGCATTTGCGAAACCACCGGCGCGAGCGCAGGTCCTTGGAAATAACCAGTTTGTATAAACACCTCAAGTAAAAGGCGATGCGTACTTCCGAGATCCACTTCTCTTAACATTAAGACAGGTGAGGTAGGCCAAATAAAATGGTCGCAGGGCAACGCAATGTCCATTTAACGGTGACCTCTCATTCAGCAAGAACTTTCCCCGATACGAACATTGCTTCTAGTCGTTAGGGAGGAAGAGGGAGACGATGTAACGCTGGCCAGTCTTTCGCAGACGCAATTATCGACTCATTATATCTGCCCATATGTGAGGTTAAGGCATTTGACAGATCAACTTTGCGTAGGTCAATGACTTGAGAAATTATCGTGGAAAAAAAGGGGAAATCCTGAGTCCACAACCTTGCTTTGATAAATCGTATTTGGAACTGCATAGTCGTTTTTATTCTAGCTATAACTAGCTGTTGCCGCAACTTCGTATACGCGCTGTAGATCGTTTTTGAAAATCGCACAGGAACCTAACATTTTTCTAGGATATCCTATAAAATAAGATAAAAGTATTCTACATATTTATCCAGGTAATAAAATAACTGTGTCAAATTGAATTTTTAAATCACCTTAACCGTTTTTGTGTGAGTTAGTAACAAACATACAAACATACAAACTTTCACAATTTATATATTACGATAAGGATATATTACCTATTAGATTTTATTTTAAATAAGATTGTGGTAGTTAATTAAACATAGAAAATAAAATATAATTAAATGCAATTTATATTTATATTACCTATAAATCTTATCGTATATACATATATCCTTTAATTTATCATCTTTATACTGTAACAAAGAGTAACACTAAATCATTGTACTGTTGGATTACTGAGATTTCTGAGATGAGATTTAGATTTCAGTGCTCTATTCTTGTCCTATTCATATGATTATAGGGCATTTGTTGCCTTTGTTTAATTTCCATACGCGTCTTCCCATCTAATGAGATGTCTGCATGTATGTCACATAAATAAAATTACATTGTTAACATTACCTGACAGAATATAACCGCAGCCTTCAGTAAATACGAAAAGGTAAGTTTTCACATGATAAACCTTTGTAATTTGACTTAGTGGAGAGAAAATGAAAGTTTCTAAAAATATATTTTTTAATATTTGCAAGGAGACCACATTTGAAGCATTTTAAAATATGCAATAATAAAACGGCATTTGGCATTATGGATAAGAATAAGGTATTATTGAGTCGTCGACCTCAGCTTATAAATCGCTCAGTCACCAGTGTTCACTCAGATTTACGACCGTGGAAACTCAATGAACTTCGTAAATATCTGTTACCTTTTGTGAAGTTGGATAGCTATTTGTTTATATTAAGTCCGTGTTTTGACAATTTGATCAGCTACAGCGACGTGAAATGAATAAGCTTCTGTAGATTGGAAGAAAATAGTTCTTTTTAAATGTTTTATGTAAAGGTAGGTTGAATTTAAAAGTGGTCGAGAAAACTTAAACGATGATCGACCCGGCCGACCATCATCTGCAGTAACTTATGAAAACCTCATCATAGTATGGCTATTGCGAAAGAATAGACACATTACACATCGGGAGATTGGATTGAAGATTGGATCACAGGCAGTTTCGCCATGTTCTCATTCTCTCACCGAAGAGCAAAAAATCCCGACATGTTGATACTGCAAATTTATGATGGAAAAGTGCAAATTTACAGTGCAAATTTATGCAAATTCAGCCAAAGTGTGCTACGTAATGTCAACCGCGCAGCCACAATGGTGACACTCATCAGTCGGCTCTCTCACGGTCACCTGGTGAAAGTGACGCTCAAAGCAAGCCCCGAGAGCAGCTGCACCAGGCGGAACGTGAGTACCCTGCGCCGCTTCGCCAGCTATCCCTATAGGGAGTGGCGAATGGCCTCAATCTTTTGGCGACCCACACTAGGTCCCGCCAACCTGACTTTCCATTCTCAGAGAAGGATCACCTGGAAGTTTCTCCTCTACCTGACGACCTCCTTCGAGGTGAAAACCAAGCCGCGCGAACGAGCGTCGGCGACTTCATGCTACACCGCCGCCAGCACTTCGGCATCCAGCTCCCAAGGAGGTGTGCCAGCCAACACAAATACAGAGAAGAAACAAAAAATTAAGCTAATGAAAATTCAAATAAAATGTTACTGAAACCTCGTCGCTGAACGAACGTTACAAATGGCCGCTTATAAACTTTTTTACTATACCAGTTTTGAACTTATTAGTCTTTTTCATATATTAAGTTTTTTTACTTACGTGTATTTTTGCTGCGTCTAAATGAATAAACCGATAACATCACATTATTCATTTAGACTAAAAAAAACCTTAGTTAACATAATATAACATTTATTACATCTAAGTGGACTATGTATACTAAAGTGAATTGGTATAAATTCTAGGATTCCGAGGTCTCGGGGGAAAATTGTTTGGCAAGAAGGTTGTTTATATTGGGGAAAATTGTAACTTTAGCTGGCAAGAAGGTTGTTTATATTCTGGACTGGTTAACTATGTGTGCCATGGTCGTTCGTAATGATTTCACGCACTGTGCTCACGTGAAGTGACAACAGCTATCTAAGCATTCCATTGTGTACATATATAGCGAGAAATTAAAAAAGGCGGATTTAGTGGTGTTGATAGTCGATAGATATATTATATCTGTTTTATATATATTTATTTTTAATATAGAAGCACTTATACCAAATAACAAATTCACATTTATTGAAAACCTTTATTATTTGAGTATGACAATATATTAGCATGCACGTTGAAGCGAATATAAAAAATATTCCAATTTATAGAACCACTTTTGAAAGAGCTATTGAAAGAAATGTTTATATCTGTTTATTAAAAAGATTGTTTTAATGAGAGCTGCCTACATGCAGCAAAGTGCGATGCCTCAAATATTCAGAGTTATTCACTATATATCAAATATAGGACGCACACAGTTATTTTAAAAGTATGAACGTTAGTAAAATTATTTCCTGACCATCACACCAGTGTGACAGAGCGGTGTGAAGGTTATACAGTAGCTGTGGGATTTGAATATGTATAACATTTTTTTACATTAACATAAAGCACAATAACATCAACAAAACTGTGCTTAGTTAAACTATCAGTTGACTAACGTCACGGCATCGAATTTTAGATGTGCCTTGACCTCTGAGTCATTGGAAATGATTATCATTTGCTCTAGTGATTAATACGAGTAATGTAAATGCGTTTAGAATGGAAATCTTCCATTGTGTGATGTTTCGTGAAATCATAATAATATTTTTGTAGCATACCTCTTCATATATAGGAGAAACCTTTTAATGTAAAAATCGGCAGATTGAAATATAAAATTGTCTGCATTTTCGTATTTGTGATTCGAACGTTCGTGACGTTCGAAATTCCGTATTACGAGTAATTGTCTAATAATGATACTGTATTATAATAGTTAAAAATAAAAAAGAAAACAAAGTTATAATATGTTTTTTTTTTAACACATCGAATATATTTTAGTGAAACCAAAGAAAGTGTAAGGAAACACAGCTGTTTATTAACACCTATTCTGTAACTGTTTAGTTTGTTCTCGGTACTTTTTACATATGACTGTTTTCTCTAATAAGACATTTGTTATTATTAAAATACATTTCCACAACAAGTGTAATGTTTTGTTACTACCTCAATTCTGATTAATTAAGTATCAATCAGAAATAAGACGGCGGATCAGTAAGTTCAAGTGGCAGTGGGCAGGACCAACGCAGGACACATATTAAGAAGCCAACGGCCGCTGGGGCCGGGAGGCTTTTGAGTGGAGCCTTAGTGGAGCCTTCGGACCGGCAAACGCAGCGCAGGACGTCCACCCACAAGGTGGACATACGACCTGATAAGGGCCAAGGGTCGACGGTAGATCCAGGCTACTTCTGACCTGTCTTATTGGAATATTATGGGAAAGGCCTATGCCAAAAGTGGACATACTGCGGCTATGATGATGATGATGTATCAAAATCCGTTATATTTTGATACGGAGAACAGCGTCAGCGGAGAAACAGTGGAAAAGTGACTTCAATTTACAATATCTGTATAGATATTATTATGATAAGGTAGTGCAAACGTACAATTATGACATAAATGATTATCCACGAGTAGTCCATGAGTTTTTCTTAAGGAAAATATCTTCAAACTACTTCAAACACCCAAAACTCTCACATTGAGCGTATTGGCGAAAGTGAGTGACAGTAAACATACATTTGTTTATATATTTTATGGTTTCGACGTTGAGAGCATGAGTGTGAGCTAGTTGGATAGGGATCTTAGATGGAGGAACGAAATAAATAATACTCAAATAACCTGTTATGTTAAAGTAGCGTCGCGTCGCGTACTGGGAATTCGTGAACACTCCTTTTCTTATATTTTCCAATATCCTCCTAGATACGGTGCCAAACTAATTAGGTCGTACAGGGTGTCTGTGTATAAGTTTGTTTTATACCTATATCTCACTATTTGGTGCTACCGGCCCTTTTTGTTGTTTTCGTTGTTGTTGTTGATTTATAGTCAAAATTTTTCGTTGTTATGGTCCAATTTTAAATGAGTCACATTAAAAATTGGAAGGCTTCTCTTAAATATTATGTAAAACATGAAAAAATAAATAATAGCTGATTAAAACTTTAGTACTTACATAACATAGATTTAATAAGCTTAAAAACAAATGTAGTTGTCGCTGAATTTTTTTTTATATTGTGAAGTAAAAGGTTTTTAGGGGCAGTAATTTACAATTTTTATCTTAAAACATAGAATTTTTCGTATAAATCTGACCGATTCAAACTTTTTAAATACCTATAGCATATAATGCACTGTGTTTTTATCTCATTTTTAATTTTACTCCAACAAGTCAAATTGGGCAACGAAAGTAACGCTTTTCTGCCAAGTTCTTCATTAAATTTCAAAGTTCGAGGAAGATTATTATGAAGAGGAAGAGTATAGAAAAGAAAAAAAATTGGACATCCATCCCGGGGCAGTATAATAATAGAAACATTATTTGTGGTTTTCTAAGCATTTCAGATTTCAAAGTTAAATAAGTAAAACTAAGTGAGCCCTCTAAGATATTATTGTTGATTTGATGTTATAAACTCTGATTGGTACCGAAACCCGGTTCAACCGCAAGCGGTGGAAACTTTACAGAGTTATTTGTTTCTACAATGTCTATGGTATATATGAATTAGTTGTTTGTGGTTAATATGAGTAGGAAAATATTTGCTATCGTTGACCTAATACGACCGCAGCTATAGCTTTTATGAAAATGATGCTTTGCGTTTCTGTATTAGAAGGTTTTGTGTGTTAGAAGGTTCTGTGTAGAACAATGTGTACTATAAAATTAAAACCGTTTTGAGAAAATTTTAAAAGATACTTTATATCTACTTAGAGTACTAAGTATATTTTATGCAAATCTGCCGTGTCTATGATTCTATTAATCACATATAAAAATTTTCAGGTAAGCAACTTGTTTTTACATCGTTATAGACTGTTTATTTAATACTAGTTGGTGCCCACGATTTTGTACGCGTTGAAAAATAAAACATATAACGCCGGACAAAATATGTTAAGAAATGTAACGCCTGATATTATGTATATTGATGCCTGACATGATACTTTTACCAAGAGTTAGATGTTTATTTTTAGATAGCTAGTGCCCGCGGCTTCGCGCGCGTGGGTGTTCATCTTTAAATTGTATTTTAACTAAGGTAAACAAACTATACCTTTTTGTAATATTAGTATATAAATGTAATTTAAATATTTTAATAATATTAAAATAATAGTATTATTGCATAGACAACCAAAATTGAATAGTATTTTAAATTTAATAAATAGTTTGTGCACTTTTAGGCATTTTACTCCGTAAAAGTGGTAGCCCTAAATTTCTGAATAAATTCAACACAGTTTTAAATTTCCTGTGACTAAAATATAAATGATGTATGAAACAAAATCTTTGCTAGGAAAATTTGAAAAGGCGTTAAAAATGAACTGCCTTCGCAAAAGTTCGGTTCTTTTGATTTGTATTGTAATTAGTTTTATTCTTAGTTATACATAAGTATTTATGTATAATACATAATGCCTTATTCTAAAATATTGTATTTATACAGATACTTACCTTACCTATATAAGTAAATTTTATAAGGCATTAAAATTTTTGGGACTATGTGCTAGCAGTCGACCATCTTACAGAAAACTGCGAAAGCACTGCATTTAAAAAATTCTTTCACCTATAGAAAGCTAAATTATCGGCGAGTAACATAAGCTATATATTATAAAGTTACGTGTGTGAAAATATTTTTGATTTTTCAGTCAAGAGTAACCGATTTGAATGAATTTTTGTAGGTACCTTTATCTTATAGTCTACATTCTGCATTAAAATGTAGGATACCTTATTATTATATTTTACCTTACTTCGTATAGGACTATTAAACTAACTAAATGGCGCAATGCAGAGTTTTGGGAATCAACGAAAGACTAAATCTGAAAATTTTCAACTATAACTTAGATTTACCTATAACTCGATTAATCCGCAATTTCAACTTACCATTTTATGAAAACAAAGATTATTCCAAAATGAGCTTTATTTTCTTACGTCTAAAGCATAAACCTCTGTACATAACATAATAGTTTTAAAGTTAGACTATCACAATTTAAAGCTGATGATTGTCGCTACTAAGTAGATGATGACGCAGGTGATTCCAAGCACCTTAATTGAATTTCTTTTAAACAATTTCGTATCATTATCAATATTAGATTCATAGACAATAAAATAAAGTGATTTTAGTGTTCATAAAAAAATTAGTTATTTTATTATGACAATGTAAAATTATTTTCTGATTTCAATGAAAATTTTTATTGTCACAATATTTCTCCTATGCATGAATAGGTAAACAGTAGTTACATACTTTATGTAAAGTTAGTTGTTTTTTTTTTTAATACATTTTTGTGTTTGTTCATTATCAAATCATATTATGTTCTATGAATCGTATACTTTTAATAAAAATATAAACTATAAATCTACCTACTTTAAAAGCTAGTTATATAAAGACAGTGTTATAAATTGTGCATTTTTTGTACAAAGACATTTGATGTCTTCTACTTACTTAAGTAATAAGTTATATCTGCGGTAAGTTGGCGACGTTTAAATCGGCCAACCCACGGAAGATTTTTTTTTAACGTTCATTAAATACGACTAGTCTTTTATAATGTTACTTTGAAGCCCTTTTTTGAATGAGAGGATTTACATAGATCAGACACGTCAAAAATCCTTTCCTACCTTCATCGTTACTTTAACTAAATGCTTAAGAAAATTTTTAATTATATTTTAGGGTCGATTGATAGGGCGTTTCTTATTTATGAAAATGTTTTAGTAAAATTTTATTCACAATGTCTTAACAGGTATTTTTTAAAGTATCCTAGTAATGTGTCTTATGACAGGATAAAGTATCTTTTATGATATTAATATGATTGTTATGAGGATGAATTATTATGAACTCTTAAGGGCTATGTTTTTTTTTTAAATATAGACAAAAATAACTAATTATGTGTATATAAAAATATAAAGATATTATTTACTTTTAGAGGAATCAACTTAAAAATCACTGGCAGAATGGTTTCATGGTTTCATCAGTGACTATTTCCTGAAAGGGTTGTTTATTGTTTAACTTCTTTTGGCAAAATTATCATTGCCCATCATCGACTTCAAATGTATCTTTCAGTATTTTTTTAATTGTCACAAACACACAATTAAATTATCTTTACAAACTGTTGTGAGCAGCCATAAATAATACATATAAACTTGTTTGTATAATGAGTGTTACATATCATAACAAATCCCAGGTTGCGCACGGACGATATTTTGCAAATTAATACCTACACAAATCTGATACTATAGCGGACAACCACGTTATAACAATATTGTAGTTAATTTTCCTGAGTAACTGGAATCACTCTGGAATAATTAATTACCATAAGCCATAGTAGGTATATAGGTATATATAGGTAACAACACCAATTCCATCTGCTCTGTTTACATAGTTGACAGGGAAAATCAAAATTATTCCATGATGGTAAAAAAATATTTTAAAATTTAAATGTGTGTTGATAACTAACTGTTCGTTAGAAAAATAAATGAAATTAAATATGTAATTATCTTTTTGATGTAATAATAAGTAACATATTTGATTCCTTAGTAAACTATCGCATTGGAAAGCACAATGACGTATATAATTATATACAAGTGCATTTATAGTCATTAGTCATTTTTTTTTTAAAATTTTGAATTTCACCCAAGGCCTGATTTGGAAAACAATAAATAATACTATAAGTATATAAATGTGCACAATTTATCAGTTCCAGAATAACAGATATCAATTTGAACAGTCGTCTTTGCAAGTGATATATGTCAACACTTGAATTCACTTTACTTATCCATAGATTATATTCATTCTTTAAGTAAGTAAATTATCCTTTTCCGAATTCTTTTTAAATCGAACTGTTATCATTCATTGTTATCATAATATGCCAAGACTAACTTCTTAATTTGTTAGATAGATACTATATTATCATGTCATCCAACGAATTATTTCTGAGATTTTCTATTTAAAAAATTTAACTAATCAAATTAGTGACGCTGATAAAACGCTTTGAATTGTTGACTAATAACTCGTTTTACGTAAATTCGAACTCTCAAGTCATTAACAAAATATAATTATCTAAGTAATTAAAAGCGTTATTAAAAGTATTTATAACAGCCTAATAACTATATAATTAATATTCCAATCTTTAAGTTATTCTAAAAGAAAACTGAAACGACAATAAATTCCTCGGTTCATGTTATGATGAGGTTTTGGTTTTCAGAAGTAACACAGGCCAGTACATTGTGACGAAAAGAAGAAACAACGCAGGAAAAACCACACGAGATAGCTTGTCTATCTCCCTCCATAAAATTCGCTCCTGACCCGTGTCGGCATCTACCCACGCGACCTGAAAATATATTATATATTTTTCAATTTAATCAATAAACGTATAGGACTTCCTAATATTATTGTGTGACTAAGTGACCCGCTCCCGGCTTAGCCTTATATACAATTTTTATATAGGTATACAAACCTTCCCTGTTTATTCCTCTTTCCATAATTGAAAACCGAATTAAAATCGGTCTAGCTATTCTTGAGGTTTTGCGAGACTAACGCACGGCGATTGATTTTTTATATATATATAGGTAAAGATAAAGATGAGGATTTCGTATTTAAAACATAAAATTTTATAATCTCTATATATATAAAAAATTTTCGTGTCACGTTGTTTATCCGCGATGAACTAATAAACTACTGAACCGATTTTTAATAAAATTTTACACACTGTGTCCAACTTGAGAGATCTTACTAGTCTTACTAATCTATACTTCTATACTAATATTATAAATGCGAAAGTATGTTCGGATGTATGGATGTTTGTAACTCTTTCATGCAAAAACTACTGAACCGTTCACCATGAAATTTTCCCTTCTTAATCCCTTATCCTTAATCCTACTATGTTCGGTAGCGCACTTGCAGCACCTGTGGCGTTGCTTGTGTTATAGGCGATGGTAGCCACCTACCATCTAGTGGACCAAAAATAAAAATAAAAATGCTTTCAATGAAAATCTAACTTAAATTGTTTTAATAATCAAATTCAGTCAGTCATAATATCGTTTGTGCGCGTCGAATCAAATGAATATTATATTTGAATTTGATACACCCGATAATCCTATAATGGAACACAAACAGGAAAATGTGACGGAATATTGTAAAGCGGAAATAAGTTCGGACTGTAAATAACTTTGTACTTATTGAAAAGAGTTTTCGCTGATACGTGGGTAAATGACGAACTTTCGCATTTATAATATATAAGTAAGATTTCAAATTCTACTTCTAAAGAGTGTTTAGATGTATGAATAATTTTTAATAATAATGGAAATCGCTATACCTGAGTGATTACCTGTAATATGCTCTGTCGCCTTTCGATGCCGACGAGCGGGGCAGGGTGCGGGGTTGAGGGGGTGGGGTGTACTGCTGGCGTCGACGAAGGAGGAGACGTCGGGGAGGTCAAGTCCACCTTCCGACATCTTACGCCGCCACCTTCCCACGCGGCTACAGTACCGCAAGACCCTTTCTCACCGTTTAGACGCTAAAATAAAATGAGGAAGGAGAATTCTAGAATTCCATGTATTTAAAACTAGCTGGTGCCCGCGACTTCGTCCGTGTTGAACGATGAAAGGTACCCTATGTCCTTTCTGTTGTCCCAGGCAACGTGTATGCAAAATTTCATGGTGATCGGTTCAGTAGTTTTTGCGTGAAAGAGTTACAAACATCCATATATACTTTCGCATTTATAATATTTGTACGGATTATCTTATAATAGCTGACTAATTTATTGTTCAACAAACTAAAAGTAAAAGCCTAAGGTCTGGATAGATAAGAGCTTTATGACGTAGGCACTTGAACTTTGAAACGAACTCCCTTCTGAGGTATTTCCGACAAGCTAATGGGTTTTTCTATAAGTGACTTGTATACAAGTTATTGCTGGGTCGCAGCGCACTTGGTTAGTTTGTCCCTCCCTAAGCGATTATAATAGCCACCTTCAATCACGTGGACTATGTTGCTTGCCTCTAAGTGGTTTCTAAGCTTGCCTGTCATCTTTTTTGATACAAAAATAATAATTTTTATAGCGAAAAATATTGCGAGTCTGTCTGTCCTTGATTACTAGCAAACTTTCCGATTTGCTGTCAATCCGCAGTGGGCTAGCGCGGGGGGCAAAAATTTGTAACTCCTCACATTGATGGTGATTCCGGTGTCTAGCAGTGGGACTTTATAAACATGTATTTAATACAAAAATAGGTACTTACAACAGGTATTATCCTAGGTATTGTCTCTTGAGCTTTACTTTTATTCATCTGATACTGCTTATCTAAAACTTTTACAACGACGAATTCCCCAAGCGCTGCAAACACGAACATCATACATCCGGCCATCCATAGATCGAGAGCCTGCAAAAAATCAATGGGACGATCTCAAATCAAAAAGTCAGTTTTATAAATGTATGCGCTTACTGTATTGAGATTTTATGTTCTATGCTATTTTTTTATATTTATTGAAAATCTTCATAAAATGTTGGAAAAATTCGAAAGTGTCTTTTTGTTCTCTTATTAAAAGTAATTTGGGAACATTTTTTTTTTACAATGAAAAATGTTAATTAGAAAGTCGAGAATGGTTGGTATATTTAATGTTTTATTCTTTTTATATTAAACTTTGAAGACACACTAGTTTACCCACTTGAAGACCACTTTAGCAGTCTTTGTTAAGCCTATAAATCCGGGTCTTAGAAATCCTTTTATTTATCTTCAAAGGTCAAGGACTTGGGAACTAGGAGTAGGAATGAAAGAAATAAGAAAATTTGTTTAGGACTGACGCAGTAAATCGTACGTGTTCTTTTGAGTATGAAGTCTAAATGTGAACAGTTATATTTAATAGTGGTTTGTGACAATATATATAAAATCACATTTGGGTTCCAGGAAAAGTGCCATAAAAAAGTATTTCACAGATATACAAAAAAAATTATTCGCTGCTTAAACACTAAAAAGCCAAAAAATGCATGACAATCGAAATTTAGTTCATTAATTGTCAAAGCGTCATCTAATTTATCTCATTAGAGAAATATTATCTCTTTAGAATGACAGTAATTTGACAGTTTGACGAGTAATTTTTCACAAGTTCCACAAGTTGACACACAAACTTCCACCTTAAATTTAAGTACTACTAATAGATAAGTTATCAAGATTATAACAACAAATTGTTGATTCACAGCAGCAATAAAAATAATATTCAATATTTCTAATCGCTACTAAAATAAGGCTCCGGTTAACGATTGAAATTTGTTCAGCAATGAACAGATTTGATTTGATTTGATTCGATTCGATTTGAATAGAGCCTTTATTGAATTTGAAAATTTCACTTAAGCTAGGGAGAATTATTATAAAATTGAAGGGAAATTTGAATCTTTAAAGTATTAAAATATTAAGGCAAGAAATAAGCTCTTTTTAAATTTTGGATTATGCCACGGGAACACTCGAAAAGTGCTTTTTTCTGGATGAAAACCTTATGTTCTTTGCTGTATCTTTGAGAACGTGTATGAAAAATTTCATGATGATTGGTTGAGTAGTTGATGATAGTTGATGATGGTGTGAAAAAGTAACAGACGAATAGACAGACAGAAAGAGTTAGGATAGGATTATCATCAAGTTCTGTCTTCAGCTCTTAGCATTTATCCACTACCAGCAGCTCTCTTGAGCTGTTGAACTTTTTTCTAAACGGAATGTTACCACAATAAACATGAAAATAAAATCCTGAATAATATTGTAAATGTGAAAGTCAGTTTGTTTGTTTGATGTACGCCTTAAGTGTGTATTCAATCGATCATCATGAAATTTTTTATACACATTGTCTGGGATACAGAAAAGGACTTTTCATTCAGGAAAAATCACTGTTTTCGTAGGAATTATCTAAAACTAAAAATGAATAAATCAAAGTCTGACAAAAATAATAATACCTAAGAAAAAGGCTCGCCGAAAGTCGCAAGGCAAAAGCTAGTGTATTCTTAGAATCAACTTTTGTGTAAAGTAAACCATTCGTAAAACCCAGTAAAAGGTTAAAAGTTTAGTACATTTATCTTTTATTCTCAAAGGGCCGATAAATCCCCATACTCATACTAACAGGATAATACTTTGTATAGAGTTTTCTCCCTGTGTGAAATCAAACACATATATTTTATTACTTGAAAGCCTGGGTATGTTACGAGACTAAATCACGCATACCACTATAAAGTTTTTGGAGCATTTATTTATCTATTATAATTAATAATTAAAACTCTATTTCTATACTAATAATAATCTACCCCTAAACTACGAATACATTAATAAGCCGTAAGAATTAACGACTCTGAAACTACGCAACCTATTCTAAAAATATCTAAAAAAACATTACGCATCTCGGAAATTTAAAATTTAAATCACGATACAGCTAGCAAATAATGTAGTCATTATGTATATCGCAACGAGTAGCAGTTTTAGGAGAAGCAGCATCAAATAGCTTGTATATTGAACGAATTTTATATAAATGTATAAGGTACAACAGATGGCATAATTAGATGAGTTAAACTACAGGCTTACAATCCGGTTCGAAGGACCAAATTGTAAACGACCATCGGTCGAGAAGACTAGTCCAGTCGTGATAGTATGAATGAAAGAGGATTTTGGTGGGTACTATGATATTTAATGTAAAATTGTAAAAAAATACATATTAATAAGTCAACTTACCTTAACATAAGCTACAGGAGGAATATCAGCTCGCAGTCCAGTAAACATGGTGACAAGTGTCAACATGCAGGTAACCAGGAGTGTCACCCGACCAGGGATCGCGTCAAGATCCAGCCAGAAGCTGAACCAGGACAGCATCACTACTAGAGACGATGGTGCGAATGTCTGGATCAAATGATGACCGATTTGACGCTCAAATCTGAAGTATACTACTAATCTTGAATAGTTGCCTGGAAATTGATTGATTTAATGATTATAATTTTTTTTTCTAATGTTTGTCCACAATTCGCAGTGGAAGTGTGCAGGACCCTTAACCTGAAGGATTATGGGTCAAAAATAGAAAATAATTTGTATACAAGATAATTAACACATTATAAATGATTATCTATACAATATTATAAAGAGGAAAGATTTGATTGTTTGTTTGTTTGTTTGTTTGCATTGAATAGGCTCCGAAACTACTGGACCGATTTGAAAAATTCTTTCACTGTTGGGAAGCTATATTATCAGCGAGTAACATAGGCTATATTTTATAAAAGTTGCGCGGACGAAGTCGCGTGCAACAGCTAGTATATTATATGATCATAGCCAGTATTTTTCCTAAACACTAAAAATTTAAATATTATTTCTGAAAATAATATGAAAACTATATCGGATTGCTTAGTTCCGGGAAAACTAAATCAGAGCTGGAATCTGGGTTTCGCCCTCGGATCGTTTTATGGTTTCCTTAAAGCAAGCAAGGAGCCTTTTATTCAGAAAATAACCGAGATTAAATGTACCTATGTATGAAATTACCGGACTAAAGAAAACTACAAGAATTTATCGGAGAGAGCCTTTCAACAGTTTGTTCCATTTTAGTTTAAGAAATGTAATAGTGATCAATTTAAAAGAAATATTAAAGACAACTCCAGTTTTGTTCATTAGTCCTCAAGTGCCCCAGTCTAAGTAAATAAACTATGTATTTGATTCACCTACTTTATACAGTACAATAGTTAAATTGAGGTTATTTGTGTGATTGTCTGATGATTGTTTATTAAAATTGAAATACATTAAACAATAGATATTAATTGCCTAATAAAACCATTGTGCTTAAACAATGGTTTAAAATACCTTTGTTTTTGTCTACCAGCTTGGTTTCAGTATATAGTAGTTGAAATTCAGCAAAAGGATTTAAGACATCGTGGGAAACATACAAAGTAGAATACAAAGTGCTGATATTAATAAGAAAGCTTATTGTTTACTAACTAAATCAGTCTAGATTACGACTGTAAAAGGAATGTGAACAAGGATTTTTATTTACACAAATCCCAATATTACTAATGCAAAATTCTTAGGGCAGAATTTAATTAAAGTTCACCAAACGCTAGCTGAAGGTAAGTAGTTAGTATTTGTTTCGTATAATAATAGAGTATACATTATCTAGGCACCAAATAGTCTCATTTAAACCCAGAACAAGATTAGGGTTTGTACACTAATCTATTTGTGAGGTTTAAATCTAATTTGGGTTCAAGACATAGTATGAACTGTTAGCATTTCAATTTTGCTAAACATTATAGCACTTTTGCTGTCGTGTTTCAATTAGTGAGTATGGAATATCACGGCCATTTCTCTCGCCTCGTTATTTATTTTTAGTTATTTTATTGAAGTTGATAGCATTTTTGTATCTCCTATAAGGTCGCTTGTGTTTAATACACCACTAGGTGGCGATTGCCACCTACGAGTATCAAATGGATAGTTAAATTTACTTATATGTCTCCTACAAGTAAAAGTCACAAACTGAAAATACCAGTATCACAGCATACTGTGCCAGTATGTTTCATTATTTAAAAAAAAATAAAAAAAAAATATCTTCACACATTCCACACAGCACCATCTAGTTTCACAGTAAGCAACTAATGCTTGTATTATGGTTACCAGACAGTTGATATACTACATAGATTTTTTTTTTTGTAAATACATACTTATTATAAATACAAAACATCCATGACTCAGGTACAAAGGTAAAATGTTAACACATAAACATTTGCCCCTAGCGGGATTCGAACCCGCGACCGTTTGATTAACAGCTAGGGTTACTAGCCATTAGACCAAACGTGTCGTCATCATTGGATTGGATTGGATTGGATCATTGGATTATCAAAACATGTATCGTGTTTCTTCTTTATCTGCGCTATACTGGCGATCCTATGCAATAATTTTTTTGGAAATTATATGCACAAACCTTCCTTATTTATCGCATTGACACAACTCACATTGAGTCAAAAGCGAACAGAAATATAGAATGTGTAATAGCTTTATTTCTTCTAGTTATTCAAATTAAAACAACTACAAACTTTCAATTTTATATGTATTTCATAATAATAATAAAAATGTATTCGAAAAAAATGGGTAATTTAGTAGAAAATAGTCTCAATTAACGTAGCAATGTAATTGCTATTTAGTTTAAAGAAATTATGGTTCATTATGAACTTACCATCTTTATCGATCATATATCCATTTGTTTCTTCTAATCGTAGAGGCTCTCCAATATTGTATTGAAGCAGTTTTAGTTCAGGGTTTATTGTCACACCAGCTTCACTCCAGCGGAACCTTACTTTCTGATTGCTATATGAAACTGAAAAAAAAAAAAAAAAAACCGCAATCTTGGTATACAGATGATTCGAATTATGTCGCAATTTTCGTAGCTTTTTAAAATCTTACAAACTTTCACATATATAAATTTGTAGGATAATATATAATTTAAAGATCTATCTTGCTATGTGATATTAGTATAAATCACAATTATTATAATAAGTATTTGTGCTTATATCTAAAAATCATTAATAAAACACAAAGTTATTACACGACAAAACAATTCTAAAATATTCTACCAAGCTCTAACGACCAATGATCTTGAAGCGACTAGTCTGAGCGTATTACACAGATTTATTATTATATATCTATACGAGTCTATGCTTACTAAAATTATAAATGCGAAAGTATGTTTGGATGTATGGATGTTTGTAACTCTTTCACGCAAAAACTACTGAACCGATCACCATGAAATTTTGCATACACGTTGTCTGGGACACCAGAAACGACATGGGGTACCTTTCATTCGTAAAAAAAGGACTGTTCCCGAGGGATAAATAAAAAATAAAAAACTAACGCCTGGCCAATGTATTATAGCAACACGAGGTCAAGCGTTATATTGCTTTTTTTAAATTTTCAACGCGGACGAATTCGCGAGTACAAGGTAGTTATTTTATATATTTTATTATTAAAGTATATCTCTTCGTCCTTGAATTTTACACTCTAAAGACAGCATGTGGTAAACAATGCCTAAGGCAAAAGTCATTTTATCTTTAAATTGTTTGAAAAGTTCGAGTAGGTGTTTGTATCGCCAGCGGTGTTCACGAGACTCCCTTGGTGGTGCAAAGGGGCATTTTAAATTCAAAAGGCATTTTAATTTCCAATTCTATTTGTATACCTACTTTAAATAGTTTAAGACTAATATTTAAGTAGAAATTAAAAAAATATTATAAATTAAGAATTAATTAAGTATTTAGTAGACCATTAGTAGCTAAGTTAAATTAAACATGTTAAGTACACTGTTTAGGAGTGCAATTTAGATAATTTATCCATGCACATGTATTTTATAGTTTTCATGTATTTAATTGCAATCTGTTTGTGTACTGTATCAAATATAAAAAAAAAAAACAAGCATAAAAATATTTTATTCAAAATAGATTCAAATTCAAATTCAAATTCAAATTCAAATTCAAATTATTTATTTACAAGTGACATGGGTCAATGTAAACCAGTTCTCATTAGTTAGAATATGCCACCTCATGCACTGCCCCGTCTGGCGTGTAAAATTATAATTTACATATCTTTCTATTTAAATAAAAATTATATAAAACGAAAATAATACTTAATAACAAATACGTCGTAGTCAATTGTAAAATTTATTTAAATGTCAAAATATTCCCTAATATTATAAAAACATTGATCCAATAGCCATTTGGTCAGTTTTATTCTAAATAAATTTCCCGGTAATTCCCTGAGTGAGGTGGGTAACTTATTATATATTTTAATAGAGGAATAATATGAATTCCGTCTACAAATTTCTAAATTCATTTTTGGAACATCTAAAAAATTTTGCCGCCTTCCTCTTTGTGGTAGAATATCTGCTCTGTGAATAAAATAAGATTCATGTTTCTTCACAAATACACATATCTCTCTTATATACAAAGAAGGGAGAGGGAGAATTTTTAATTCTTGGAATAATGGTCGGCAGCTGTCCATAGACCACGCACCACAAATTGCACGCACACATTTCTTCTGTAATTTAAAAGCCTTGTTAATTGCGGTTGAGTTTCCCCATAGCAAAATGCCATAAGACAGGACGGAGGATACATAGCCGTGATATGCACTGAGAGCAGCTTCTTTGGATACTGTCAATCGCAGCCTTTTAATTGCATATACGAAACGATTTAATTTAGCGCAAACTGAATCAATATGCGGTTTCCAATGACAGTTTTCATCCACTAGAAAACCGAGATATTTTAAAGTCTTGACTGTCTCAACTTGATCATTAGCGAACCTAACATCCAAATGTATATTTCTTGCCCTCAATGTTTTAAAATGAATAACTTTTGTCTTGTTAATATTAATTAATAGGTTGTTAACTTTTAACCAGTTAGCAACATCAGCTAAGGATTTGTTTAAATTATTTTCAAGTGAACCTCCATCTTTACACTTAACAATTATTGCTGTATCATCAGCAAAAAGAATAGAGCGATAATGAGATGCATTGGGGAGATCATTAATGTATATTAAAAATAAAAATGGGCCCAAAATACTTCCTTGAGGGACGCCACACCTGTTGTATTTATAATGAGATCTATAAGTAATTCTATTACCATTTATTATTTTCGACACTTCAGTACATTGCTGACGGTCATTTAAGTAGCTTTCCAGCCATTCATAAGCGTTTCCTCTTATTCCATATAAATCTATTTTCTTAAGAAGAATACTGTGATTAACATAGTCAAAAGCTTTACTCATATCAAGGAATAATGTTGCTACCTTATAATTATCACTAAGAGCTTGAGTTATATTTTTAAATAGTTCAAAGCATGCCAATGTAGTAGAACTGCTCTTCTGAAAACCATATTGCTCCTCTTTCAACAAATTGTATTTATCAAAATAAATCTGGAGCCTAGCGAGCATTGCCTTCTCAAATATTTTTGATATTACAGGTATTAGCGTGATAGGCCTATAGTTGTTCATGTCGGTTTGATCCCCTTTTTTATAAAGAGGCTTAACTATTTAATACTTCAGTTTATTTGGAAACTTTCCACTTGAAAATGACTTGTTGATTATGTAACTTAAGTGTCTGCTTATGTGAGGGAAACATACTTTTAGGATTTTTGTGCTAACGCCGTCATATCCAACTGAATTAGTATTGTTGAGTGATTTTATAATTTTGGATACTTCCATGTCATTTGTGGGTGTTAAAAAGATTGAATGGATATTATTAGTATCAATCGTTTTAGTTATCTCATTAAAATTAATAATATTTCTTAAGTTATTGTTAGTCATTTGTATGAAAAAGTCATTAAATAGGTTACATATTTCATTGGGATTATTGTAAGTTGATTTATCATTTTTGACTATGTCAATTTCTGCTGAAGGTTTACAAAGCCCCAATTTGTCTTGTATAATTTCCCAGGCAGCTTGTTAAACATCCATCTTGTTAAACAAGTGCTTTGTAGAATTTAATTAATCATGACCTATTAATATCTTTAGTAAGCCTACACTCGTATCAAGAGCTTAAATAAACAATGGCATAATGATAAAGCCTATTAAGGCAAATTAATACAAGACTAGCTGTGCCCGCGACTTGGTACGCGATGTACTTAGTTCATTTATCTTGAAAATTCTACAGGAACCTTATTTTGCTCCAGCATCAAGAATTATAGTGTTATTCTTGAAAAATGTTAATCCAGGTAATAAATTATAAGTGTACTAAATTTCATCAAAAACCGTTCAGCTGTTTTTTTGCGTGTTTGAGTAACAAATATCATTATCATGAAATTTTACATACACATTGTAACACGTAGTGAAAATTTCGGGATGAAGAAAACAGTACTGTTTCTCATTGATCAGTAAGTATTTAATCTAATAATAATAATACAAAAATTAACAGTTCAATTCTTTAAAAAATATTGAATACATGTTTATGGCTAATCTATCTATGACTCGAACGTAGTCGCTGGAAAAGTTTAGTATATTCACATAAGTATGCATGTTTATAGTCTATTTTTCTATATTTGTCTTATTATATTACTATATTTGATATGGATTTTTATTGAAACAAGATTGCATATAAATAAGACTTTTAAATGTAATTATTGCATCAAATAAACATTGGTAAAATGATTTATTATGAGTAATTCTTTATTTCAGTGAAAATTGTTTAATAAAATATACTTACAACTTTCGATATATATAGGACACGACTGTATGTCCATGGGGTAAAGTTGAAATTCCATTTGGCAAGCAATGATGGCGTGCATTCGCGCTGCGTATCTCACAGTTTGATTTCTATACAAAGTTACCGACGAAAATTTGTGCGTTAACTCCGCGATTTCTGAGAACAAAATAAGTTTTTCTTAAGATAAGTCAAGTTAATAAAGTTGTATAAAACCTTCGCCAAGTTCAAGCAGCGTTAAGTTTAGCGGTTTGGTAAAACTTTAACATCCACTGTCGTTGCCTACAACTTTTATGTTATTTTTGAAATTAATACAATTAAAACCTGTCATTGAAAGATGTGAAGTGGAATATTCATTTGAATATTCCACTTAGCTGATTCCAATAATCATTGATATTTGGCTTAAAGAAAGATGTCAGTAAATTCTATACTGAAATTTATAAGAAGTTTATAAAAAGTAAATTTTACACTGAAGTTTATTAAAAAAATATATTAGTAGGTGACCATACCGTTGCCAACTTGGCAAAAAGGGTATCATAAACGTAAACAAAATAATAACCTATAATAAAACAAAATAACCGTTACTTTGTTATATTTTACGTTCGGACAAAATATCCAACGAAAGTGGCGATTTTTTATAAGATGCTTGGTGGTTTACTCTTTTCTTAAAACAATTGCTGGTTTACATATAAATTTATCATACTCGTTTCAATATTTCATGCAGTGGTTTTTGTATATTTTAGAAAAATATATAATTGGTGTTTTAAATAGGTATATATTATTTAACATAGATAACTACTTTAAAAAATTATTTAAAAATTTGTAAATTTATGCAAATTTTGAAATATGTTCGTGTTTCATTGCTCTTTGCTTGTTTTATAGTGTTTTATAGTGTTCAATGAAAAAAAAAAAAAGCTTTTTATTGATAACAATGGAAAATCCTTTGAGGAACTAATGACAAAAAAGGGTCGGAAGTTTTTACTTCACATATTAACATAATGATATACCTACCTACATATTATGTTTATATTTTGACATTATCAAGTTGTTATGCTGTATAAAGAATACACACTACCCTCTTTCAACACAAACTGTCAGTTGCTAACGTAATTTTGACAGGGTCGTATCATACCGAGCGTGCAGAACATAATTTCTTTTTTGCGGTTACCATGTAGAAATGACATGTGTCATTCTATGACCAGTACTCGAAGCTTAATATTTTGCAAAATGTTCATGTTTCAATACTTATTAACCTTTGCGAAACTTAAGTACATAAGGCTGGTGGATAATAAGAAAAAATTATAAAGATGTTATTATACTAAAAAAAGTATATGGTATCCTAATTTGAAGAAATAAAAATGTGTGGGATTTTTGAATGCTATCAAAATCATAATCAAAAATATTTATTTATCAATTAGGTTTCTCCAAGAAACTAACTTATTATCGTCATTATAAATTTAAATTTAAATTTACCAGGGTTTCGGAAAAAAGCCAAGATGACGAACCCGAGAAGAAACCCCGAAATGAAACTCAGGATACTATTCTTGTAAATTATTATTATAATAGAATTATTCATATTATATTTACACAAATTTATATTATTATAACCATTACATTCTTTTTATCATCTTTAAAATATAAAATTACAAAAAAAATAAAAAATAAATATATAATATCAATATTGTCTTTGTGGCGTTTCACTTCGCTTAAAGCGCTTAAAATGAAGCGTTGTTTTAATTATTGCAGAGTATTTGGCGTTTGGATATACATAACTACACTATCCTGCATTGAAAATTTCACCTGCAAAAAGTATGCAAAACGTATTTACAACACGTACATAAATTGATATGCTATCGTGACAATATAAATGATCATTCACACACTTCAGTTCAACCGGTACGAGCACGAGCACGAGTGTGAACGGTCTGCTTGCCCGTTTGTGCTTCCCTACGTATGCTCGTGCTTGACGCTAATCGGGACGAGCGATAGTCCTTCTTCCTTCTTATCCTTTACATTCGTCGTCGATTGTTGCCACGATATTGGCGTCCACTATGTTTGCTATGATTGGCTTGCTCGACAGAGCATGAACAGCTTGCTTGGCCCCGCAACTAGCACCGGTTTTACGAGTAGTTGCTTGTCAGGCTACGTGGCGCGCGTGAACTATAATGGTGCGTTCACACGCTTCTGTTCAATGCGACATTCAACTGGCACGAGCACGAGCGTGTAAAAGCTACGGACAGACATGCTCATTACTAGCATGCTTTCGTGCTAGTAATGAGCAAATGCTACCAAGTAGCATGTGTGTCACAACGTTGCTAGTAATAAGCATGCTTATTTTTAGCAAGCTCAAAAATCAACAGTCGTTTCATTTTCGAGCATACTACCTGAGGCGTGTTCCGAGCATGTCTAAACAGGTTTGCTTTATAAGCATGCTAGTATGGCTAGTACGTTTATTTAGGAGCATGTTTGTAATGAGCATGTCTGTCAGTAGCTTTAACCAAGTGTAAACGGTCTTCTGGCCGCATGTTCTCGTTTTGGATGAGGTCGGTTCGGTTTTTCGACACAGTTCAAAGAAAGAAACACCTTCTCCTCATTTCAATTCGTAGTAGATTATTTGTTTCATTCTTCCAATAATAACACATCAAACGTAACGTCAAACGATTCGCGTCCGCTATGTTGGCTTTACTTATTTTATTGGGTTTCAATGAATAATAATAAAAGCATAAAATACCTTTATAAACTTCAAAATGAGTCTATTACAATAAAGAAATTGTAAAAGAAGTATTACTAAGATTTCTTCGACTAACTAATTACCACTTGTTAGTTGAAGAAATCTCACTAATTCAGAAGGGGCTAGCTTACTGGGCACTGTAATATGGAAACTTTCTTATTGGATTAGGAAAGTTTTCCAGTAAGTTAGGAAGAAAAAGGGAACATTTGTAAATAACTAAAACAATGATAAAATATTAGGACAAATTTAACACGAGATATAATTTTATTTATTTGTCAAACATCAATGTTAAAACAACAGTTAAAATTACATACATCGCGATACATAGATCTATTTTTTAATGAATGTATCTGAATTAATGAATTCCGGTTATTGAAATTCCGTCTATAGGCTTACACGAAAAGACTTAAAGGACTTAAAGGACTTAAAGAGTAGTCCACCAGGAAATGCGGTCATATATGCGATTTGTATATTATGCGACAGAAAGGAATGAAATCGAAAAATATGCTTACAAAATACATATTATTGCATTTTTTTAATACGGCGAGTGTACATACAGCTAAATGTTTACTCAAAAATGTCATTGCCAAATTTATTCATAATATTTATTAAAAGAAATTGAATCCATCCAAAGTGAATCAAAATTAAAATCAAATCCTATTTGAATTAATTTAAAAAATGTGTACATTTGTTGCATACAATATTTTAGACCAATGATAGCAATTCGGTGAAATGTGCAAAAGTGCTACAATTTTTAACCCAATGAGCCGAAATTTGGTTCCGAATAACTTAATATGTAATTACTTAGTCTACGGATTTTTGTAAGTAGTGCATTAAATGTGTTAGTTAAATTAATATTACGATATCATTGATCCTACCAGCCGATTGGTGACGGTAGTATAGCGCTCCTCCTAAAATTATAAAATTATATTATAGATAACCATAAAATAATTAATTAAGTAACTATAAGGATAATGCTCAGTAAAGACTTTTCTATGATCCTCATGTTGCAAAATTTTCAACAAATCTTCTTTTCTGAATGGAAACAGCAATATTAATATGTGCTCAAGCCACATAAGTCATGACTTATGATGATGTTGTACAAAATTGACTTGATTGAGTAGGTTTGTAATTGTATTATTCTCAAAGGTACAATGAAACTTTCAAAATACTTGAAATTGAAATTCATTTGATATTTTAAAACGTTTTGGAACGCAAGTTTGGAATTTGGAACGTTTGGAACGCAACTAAATTATTTTAGTATTAACTTATATTGTAAATTACAGCTTTCTAGACTTAGTATGGGTGTGCCTTGATAGTTAGCCAGGACAAACGATTTTATAACTATAGATATGAATTTTGTATGGTCTTATGCAGGTACGTACATAAGACCTATGTATCGCAGTAACTGCAGTTTACGCTATTACGTCTAGCACTATTATTTATTTTGTACTAATTTATACCCTTGTACATACATAAATAAACTAATAATAATAATAAATATTTTCACATACTCCAGACAGCACCATCTAGTTGCACACTAAACAACTAATGCTTGTATCATGGATACCAGACAGTTGATATACTACATAGATTACTTTTTTTTTTGTAAATACATACATAATATTACAAATACAAAATGTCCATGACTCAGGTAAAAAGGTAAAATTTTAACACATAAACATTTGCCCCTAACAGATTTCGAATCTAACTGGTAAGGTTACTTACTAGCCACTAGACCAAACGTGTCGTGTGAGTGTGTGTGTGTGTGTGTGTGTGTGTGTGTTTGTGTGTGCATTACTGGGTGTGTGTGTGATTAGATGTATTATTTCTTATAAGGTATTAACTCTCGAAAACTCTAAAGTCTCTTGTTGCAATAAAATTCTTAAACGTGATTGCTTGCCAACAATAAAATGTCAACCATTTCACTTTGCATATTATAAAGGTACCCAAAACTAATTTTTGGCACAATATTACCTTACAGGGTTCAGATATTTAGTGAGTATTAGTGTGAATGGCTCATATTTTGGTTAGGTAAATTAGGTAAATCTCATATGAAAAGTGAAAACCGATGGACACTTAAACATGGTCACCCTACTAAGTAGTGAAAAGCTATGTTACTCGTACCTACGTGACGCTACTCGTTTAAATTGGACTTTTAGTCCAATCCAAGAATTAGCAAAAAGCGATATCTTAGGTACATGTTCAACATCTTACCTGTAACCTTAGAATTTAGAAAGTAGGGGTCCGGATGCCACAGATTATCGAAGAATTCAGGTGGAAGGGTAACATGATCGTCACCCTCTTCAAATATGTCATCCGGAAGTTGCAATCGGGTTTCACGCCACGTCTGCCTTATAAACATGTCAACCCTGAAGACAAATATTTTCGTCAAGAGTTAACGGAAATAGGAAAGTATGATTGATGACTTTTCTTTTCAATAGCGGAATGTAACATGGGTGGTTTAAAAATAATCCGTTTCGAACTAAAAATAGCCAATCGCTATAAGAAAAACGAATATATATATATATAGATTTTCTATAGGTTTTCTATCTGTTTTTTTTGTAGATTCACAGACGAGTATATATATGTCAATTAAGGAAACAATGATAACAATATATTTTGGTTTAGCAGTTAGGTCCAGTGTGAATGTATGAGGAAATAACAAAGTTCTACCTAAAGTCCATGTCTTCAACATTAATCGAGTTTACGTCGACAACATATATACTAAATTCGACAATGACAGGCTGTCCTTTGCGAGCTGGTGGACGCATTTCTGAAAAATAAAATAAATAATTACTTGTAGAGGATGAAAAAGAAATTGACCTAGGATATACACCATAGTATACTTGTATTACTCGTACTAATAGCATATTTTATTGAAAGGAACAAAAAATTGTTAAGCCATCAATTTCATCTAAATAACACATTTACTATCAAGTAGGCACTATAAAAATAATATTCAACTGTATTGTTACCTTTGACATAGTTTTCTGGTAACACAACTCTAGGTTTCAGCGTGTGATTCCTCTTAGACGCAACGTCGTTGCATAGCCTGTAAAAAAAAAAACAAATTAAGCCCTACAAAAATTTTGCAAGAAAAGTAAAGTAAAAAAAAAGCTTTATTTTGACTTCTGAATCTAACCTAAAAAGATTTTTTTCATTGTAAAGACGACGATCATACATAAAAAGCAGTGAATTCATGCTGTTGTGTTTCGGTGAGTATAATATATGGAATACCAGAGACAATTCTGTTATTCCCTCCTTACTCATTATCCTTATTATATCAAAATCGGAAGAGCACTTGCATTCGTACGGCTGTTTCTCGTGTTAATAGATGACAGTAACCACCAAGAGGATTGTCAGCAAGCAGCTTGTTTGGTGCACATAATGTCTCATAAAAATGAAGAGATATGGTCACCACGCTATTCTACAACATATTGACAAGACTTCACAACTTTGAAGATTACTAGTATTCATAGAAACTCGGGTTTCCTCGCAATACTTTTTACACCGTTAGAGCTTGTAATCATTTCAAATTCACACTTAAAATTGAAAAAAAATAATAATATGAAGGAGTTTCGATTCAATATTTTTTAATTGTTTCAAATCGTAATGATTCTTATTGACTCCTGACTTGGGGTACGTATGCAATTTTTCTGTAAATTATATACACAAGCCTTCCTCGTTTATCGGCTTTTCAATTAATGTAAACCGTATCAAAATCCGTTGGATTTCTTAGAAGTTGGCGGAGAAACATACAGAGGCGAACAGCGTTTATTTTATAATATGTATAGATTTATTATGACAAAACTGTTTCGCCATAAATTATTATTTTTGTCAGTTTTTTGGGTTGTGCCTATAAAAGAATGTTCGTGACTCTAAAAACTTAGCGCTCTGGTTATGACGTCAATGAAATTTGTTAATATGCCAAGTTAGCGTGTTTTAAATGTAATACCGGCTTGCTGTATGGCGTGTCTGTACCCTATATAACGGGGTGGAACGCCCGGTTAAACTAAAAACTTTTATTTTTAATTCAAGCCTACAAGGAAAAGATGTGCTATCATTTTACGTTAAACTCCTCTGTATTCAAGACACTGAACGCTCGGATATTAAAACGCTCTCGTGAAGATGACACTTGATTATGTTAAATATAAAAAATGGAATTTGCGAACGAGCCTTTGATATCTTTGAAATCCTCTAACCCATAAGAAACACATTAGTATGAAAATATTGTATTAAAATAAGATGAGTAAAATAAAAGGCGACACGACTCAGCTTCGCAATTGAGGTTTAGCCAACGTATTAGTATTTTGGCCTCTTTTCGGCGAAGATGGTCTAGCTGCAGACATCTGTTCCAGAGCCATTAGGTATGATCCTGAACTCTTTTTAAAGATCCTTAACACCTGCATGGCTCACCATATTTTTCCAAAAATATGGAAAGAGGCTGCAGTGATCGTTTTGCGAAAACCGGACAAGAATAAAAGTACTATTATATGTTAATAGCTATCTAAAATAAACACAAATCTTTTACAGTGTTTGACGTAAGTGGTGTACTGATGCGAGACGTGGTAATTTACTGCTATAGTTATAAATAGAATAAACACCTGTCAAAGAGGATTTGATGTCGAGAGGTTTAAATGTTAAAGACGTGCTCAACATAAAGATATTTGATAAAATAAGACACATGTAAATAAGGAAAATAATTATTAGATTTTAAGATATGTGGAAAAAGCCTAGGCAACCTCAACTTGCCTTGAGCTATGCTCAAAACGGACTAGAGATGGAACGCGCAAGTGTGTGACCAGAACTTAGTATCACAGACAAATAGGCATTTTTGGAGGAGGCCTTCACTAAAATCTAAAGTTCATGATATTCCGGTAATTAAATATTTAAATATTAACGATAAATAATAATAAATATCTTCACACATTCCACACATCACCATCTAGTTCCACACTAAGCAACTAAATGCTTGTATTATGGATACCAGACTACCAGATATACTACATAGATTACTTTTTTTTTTATAAATACATACATATTATAAATACAGAACATCCATGACTCAGGTACAAAGATAAAATGTTAACACATAAACATTTGCCCCTAGCGGGATTCGAACCCGCGACCGTTTGGTTAACAGCTAGGGTTACTAGCTACTAGACCAAACGTGTCGTCAAAATTAACTAAGGGATAAAATAATTTAAATACTAATGTTTTATTACTACTAACTGGAACTTTGTAAATATTAGCATGAAATAATAGGCTTTAATAGTAATATTATTACTAGAGAGCCTTCCACGGCTTAGCATCAATGCAATTCCTCGGGCAATTTTCTTCAATTTTTCTTTACCTAAGAACCTTACTCGCGCTTAAGTCAGAAGAACGGCCGCCAGTTCTCGAGGTTTTCTCTTACCATCACATTTTGCCATCAGTTTTTATTTATTCAAAACAGCAACAGCTTAGCACACTTATCATTCTAACCCTACCGCTCTACATCTAGGTCCAGTGTGCAAGCCAATTAGAGCTGAACACATAATTCACTTTGTTACATAAGCACCAACAAAATAATTTAAATTCGAAACAATAAAATAAAAAGAAAATAGAATCTAAACAAAAATTTAATTACAATTAATACAAACAAAAAATTTGAATACTATGTCAAACGTTAATTTATATAATATTTAGATAAGCTCATTACGTTTTTTTTTTTAAATAACTCGATAAACAAATGCGTTGCCATATTAATATAATCCTACTATAATAATGACTTATAATTTAAAACTTAAATATAAGTTACATTTAAGTTTTTAAGAAAACCGATAATATTAGAGTAAGTGGTGTTAGCCAATTTAAAACCAACATTTACATTAAAAAGTTTACAATAAAACTCATTTTCCTGTCTCATATAAAAACATTAACACTTCGAATGATGATTTGTATATTCGTGTAATATTTAGGAGGCTTGTTTCAATGCTTCACAATTAAAATGTACTCAAGAAAATGTTATTGTAAATTTATAAGAGGATTTATCCCCAACATCGAGACGGAAATTGAAAAGCTTTATCCATTTACATTTTATCAATCGTAAAAAATGAGCTTGTCAGCCAATCACGAAGCAGTCTCGTGAATTAACCATTAAATTAAACCGATCAAAACTTTGTTTTTTTTTTATGTTTAAGTTGGCGTACTTGCGATTGATGTTTCTTTTTAATTGTAGTCTATTATACTTACATGTTTATTTAACGAGATAGGAGATTCAAAAACAACGATAGTTGGAGATTTCTTTAAGGAAACCATTTTAGAGATAAGAAAATTTGTTGTGAACGTCTGTCAAATGTGTAGATTGATATTTGATAAGCCAGTTTACATTTCCACAAAAAATTATATCTACAACAAAATTGTTACAAATAACAATGCTTGGATAAGCCATTATTGGTTGTTACCTGACCTCTAAGCTAGGTAAATAACTTGTATTTTGGAGATCAGTTGTGTAGCGGCATTTTGGAGATATTTAATTATGACCGTCACGCTCTAATCCCTATCCTTTCTTATTCCTATCCCTTTATCATTTCCCCATCCCTTCCTAATTTTTATTCTTAGTGATACTATGATCTTCAGACTTGCAGCATTAGTGACGTTGCTTGTGTTATAGGCGAAGGCAGCCACCTACCTTCGAGTGGACCGTCAGCCTGTCTGTCGAGTTTAACAGAAAAAAATATATCCGATAATGACGTATAATAATTACTGCAAAATGACGTAAAATAATTATCAATGCAAGTATCCTTTAATGACGTGAAATCAAATTTCAGGCCAAGGCGAAGTCATCGATTGCCGCATTTCTTGTACGCCATGTATCTATATTTAGAATACATCGCGTAATTTATATTATATCTATCGATTCCGGTCATCGTTCATAATATGTTTTATTGCTTTCGTCCATATCGGTAACAATTATTTACAATCATCTAATTTAACTAAGTAAATAACCACATTCTTAATAAAGTTTCAAGGAGGAATTGATTTTCATTATAAAACAATGTTTCACGCCGCGTCTGCCTGTCTGTATGTGTGTTCGCTATGAAAACTACTGAACGGATTTTCAATGAGTTTTCACTAATGGATAGCGCGTTAAACGAGGAAGGTTTTTATTAATTTGCAGAAAAACCTTGAAATTTGTAATTATGCAGTTGCAACTGTGTCGGCTTATCTACTTGATTCATAGGTACCACGACCTTAACCTTGGACTTTACTGTATAAAGAAGCTTTCGCACTATATTTTTTAAACTGTACTTAGCTTACATTTGAACAAAGTAAGGTACGAGTATTGTATATTATTATTATTATATTAATATTATAAAGAGAAAACATTTGAATTTTTGTATGTTTTAAAACTTAAAATTTGTCAAATTTCAAAAATTCTTTCTCCTATATAAAGTTACATTATAAACGAGTACCATACTACATTTTAATAAAATACAAGAAAAAATAAAATAAAATATTTTATTATAATAAAAAAAAAATTGAGATCAATAATTTCATAGTCAAGGTTGATTATGATTATGTAATATACATTATTAGTTACCACCATATTGGTATTCACCGATCATGTAAATCATTCATTTCGAGTTGTTCAATAAAGATGATATAAGTTTTCAAATTTAACAGTTCAAATCTCAATTAAAATAAATTTATAGAGCTAGATCTATATCAGGACTATATAATGAAATTCCGAACCTTAATATGTGCTTAAGTAATTGCAGCGAATTTCTGTCACACATACAGATAGTTTGATGGGATTGCTTATAAATAAATTTGATGCAAAACAAAGGTTTTCCCAAGGTTGAAAAAAGAAACATCAGTTCTTCAAGACCATTTTAACATAATAAATACTGGGAAAATGTTTGTTAATGTATACCTGTAGGTTGGTGTTATCGGAGGCCTATCTGTTTCGACCTTAAATCAGTCAAGGGTAGGCTAGTAGTTTAGATTACTTAACCAGGTTACCATAAGTCCACCCGTCCGATGGGGTGGTAAAGTCGCGGACAAAAAAAGAGCAATCCTTGACCACAAAGTGTTTTATTTTTAGGTTATCTTCATCATGCGGCAATTTGAATATTTTTTGAGTACCCTCTATTTATTTGATTACCCTATTACCGAATTAATTCAGATTTGATGCAGATTTTCTGTACCTTTGTGTAAAATACCTTTATTAAAAACTCGACAGTTAGACTGACGGTCCACTTGATGGTAAGTGACTATTATCGCCTATAACACAAGCAACGCGACTGGTGCTGCAAGTGCGCTCTAAAGAATAGGGAAATGAAGCCTGGCATCCCTTAATTGCTCACCGAAACATAAGTTATTTATTTATTTTCTATAAGGTACACCAACAGCAAAAACAAAAAACTTACAATAGGTATAGGTAACATAAGGCAATTTTAAGTCATATACAAATAAACTAACAGATAATGCTATTATATCACGGTGGTCTTGGAATGAAACAGCAATTAAATGTTACGGAAAGCTAGTTACAATAAATCAGTGAAAATTGCATTTAAATAGGTCAAGTTGTTGAAATTAGCGCGCATAGAAAAACAGACAAAAATTCTAAAAATTGTTTTTTGACCTCGATAACATAAGTATAACGTGTATAAATATTTTTGAAAAAATATTTGATGTACAAACACGGCTCGTTTTATTACATGTATATACATATATATGTATAATTGTATAGTTATAGATATAAAATATATAGATGCAACCGGATAGAGATTCGTGTAATGCAACCACCTCTTTTGAGAAGTCCATCGGTCTATTATAGAAGAGTGGCTACAGCCGCCAGACGGGCTTAGTATACTGCTTAGTATACTACATCGATATGTGACTACATAGACACTAGTCAATTATCAATTATGAAAATTACTGCATCACCAGATGTTCGTGTCTTAACTTGGTCTGTCTTCAAGTGTACAGTGTTAAGTTCAAGGTGAAAGGTTGGAAGCGTTTCAAATAAGATTAATGGGGGCGATATAAAAGTTGGACGTTGAGGGAATGTTCCGATTTTTAATCTGATTTCGACGTTGTAATAATACCCCATTATTTAGAGTTCCCTGAATTCTAATAACCTAGGAACACTTGATTTATTAGCTCATTTACAGATTTTACTTCAACATTTAAAGAATTTATAAGTTTTTATTATGAATGTTATCATTAGCTACTGATTTGTTTAAGAAGAGTTTAGCCTTTTCCTGTCAGAGTTGGTCTCGCACTTACATTTAACTTGATATTACTTATGCTTATAATTTACTATCTTTACCTGCGACTTCGTCCGCGCTCCATTTTTTAATTGTTAATTAAACAAGTAACAGAAATATTTAATATGGTTTGTATTTAACTTTTTGTAAATATTATTATACTTGTAAAATTCGTTCAGGGTTGCTCATAATCTTTATAAAAAAACTCAGCTTCGTTTCTGTGTTTGTGTCAAAAAACATAACTAGTCGATGGATTGTCTTGAAATTTTAACACAACAGTGCGTTTTAATAGAAGAGTGTTTTTATAAAGGTACTTTTTTAAAATATTAGACTGACATAATAGTGACAAGAAATGAGTAACATATAAAATATTTGTAATAATTAAAAAAATGTTCTTTTATTTTGTTTTATTTTTAACTTACAAAGAAACTTGCAACATGTAACTTCAAGGAATCAAACATATAAGAAATCTCATAACTCACTTCGAGTTATGAGATTTCTTGTAACTAAGTATATGTGAATGGAAAAACATGATATTGCTTACATACATGTTAACTACAAGCTAATTTTATTAATTCAGTCTAACGAAGCGTATACATGTTTCAAATAAAAATTAATAAATTAATTAATAAAACCAAAATAATAATAATTCTTAAGTACACGCCAGGAGTGCAATGACTGCAACTGCACCGGTGAGCGGGCGGTACAATACAAAGTACGCGGACGTTGACTATATCATTTTTTATTTCGAGGTGAGTCGAAAATAAGTCGAGGCATGGACGTGGAGCATGGAGTGGTGCTGTCTATTTAAAGTAATTATTAATTGTCCTGTTATTAATTGTTTATTTTGTGGCTTTTAATAAGTCCATAAAAATATTTGGATCTCCCGCGATAGGGAGTATCATCCTGGCAGAACAGCATCCTCCGGGCAGAATATTCACCGGGTCGGTTACCGGCATTCATCGGCCAGCTCCGGGTCGCATTAGATCCGTTGCCGGTCCTATCTACCGGCATTCATCGGCCAGCTCCGGGTCACATTAGATCCGTTGCCGATCCTATCTACCGGCATTCATCGGCCAGCTCCGGGTCACATTAGATCCGTTGCCGGTCCTATCTACTGGCATTCATCGGCCAGCTCCGGGTCGCATTAGATCCGTTGCCGGTCCTATCTACCGGCATTCATCGGCCAGCTCCGTGTCACATTAGATCCGTTGCCGGTCCTATCTACCGGCATTCATCGGCCAGCTCCGGGTCACATTAGATCCGTTGCCGATCCTATCTACCGGCATTCATCGGCCAGCTCCGGGTCACATTAGATCCGTTGCCGGTCCTATCTACTGGCATTCATCGGCCAGCTCCGGGTCGCATTAGATCCGTTGCCGGTCTTATCTACCGGCATTCATCGGCCAGCTCCGGGTCGCATTAGATCCGTTGCCGGTCCTATCTACCGGCATTCATCGGCCAGCTCCGGATCGCATTAGATCCGTTGCCGGTCCTATCTACCGGCATTCATCGGCCAGCTCCGGGTCGCATTAGATCCGTTGCCGGTTCTATCTATCGGCATTCATCGGCCAGCTCCGGGTCGCATTAGATCCGTTGCCGGTCCTATCTACCGCCATTCATCGGCCAGCTCCTGGTCGCATTAGATCCGTTGCCGGTCCTATTTACCGGCATTCATCGGCCAGCTCCGGGTCGCACTAGATCCGTTGCCAGTCCTATGCACCACGGAGACAAACATCCCTCGGGTTCACTACACCCACCGGGAACATCTACCGGTTAGCCTTCACCGTTGTCAGTTCACGCATCGCATACCACCACACCCATCACGCCACATCTACCATCTTCGTCGGCTGGATTATACAGGGGAGTGCCTGCACTGCGTTGAGGAGACAGATAGGCCGTCCGCTCACCTACATAAATTTGTATTGCCTACCACCGAGCGTACAAAATATAATAATTTATTTTCGATCACGCTGTTTTTTTTTTTCTCGGTAGGCTACACTGGCGGCAATCAAATAGATTCTCTTCACAGTCTAGTCAGTGTCACCGTTAGAAATACCTAACGCGCGACATCAGTTACAAATTTCAAAATTAAAAGATATTAAAATTTGTAATACATATTTTTTAAGATATATTTTAAAAAAAGGCTGATCTAATCTTATAAAATAAGATATTAATAAATATTAAGTTTCTTTCTTACCATATTAAAAAGAATAGTGTCGTCGGCCATGAGCAAGGGATCATTTTCGAAGACAGCGTCCATAGGAGGTCATTCCAAAGCCGCTGATGTAACTGAAAACAATAAATTGTTAAAATGTATGTAAACTTAAAAATATAAAACCTTTTTACTTTCAATAACATACATATACATTTCTTTTTTGGTCTTATAATAATAATTATTTTTTTAATTAATAAATAAATGTAAAGATATAATTTTTATGATTCTTTAGGCCTATTTGTATATAATCTTCTATAATATATATTTTTTAAATTTATGGCTGTATGTAATCTAAATAAATAAATAAATAATATTATATATATACAATATCAATTTAAGACTCACTGAATGAGATATACTTAATATAATATTTTGCATTAAAGAAGGCTGACGGTCCACATGTCAACACAAGCGATTCCATAGGGTTGCCATGGTTGCCGACCCAAATAGGATACATTGATAGATGAAAGGGCTCTGGCATCAGAAGGTTGTATTTATTTACAATTAATATCCAATTATTCTTAATTAATTAATTAAGAACAAGGTTTCTGACAAACTGGGCAGTCCTCCTAAAGGTCCCTTACAACTCTTACCAACCCCTTACAGAAGAACACAAAGAAATAACAACTTGTGGGCTGTTTATCTTTTGATGTTTTAAACTACGCAACGGATTTTAATGCGATTTTCACTAATTAAAAGACCTAATTAATTAAACGAGGAATTTTTTTACATATAATTTTCACAAAAAAATTACAGCTGAGCCAAGCCGGGAGCGGGTCGCTAGTGTTTAAATAATTGACAACAATTGTTAAATTTGCCTCCTAATATATTTGAATCAGTAATAAGAGTCTTTAACTCAACAACGTACCTCATTTAGACTTTCTGTTAAGTTCCCATAAGAATATTGAGTTGGAAACATGTTTTAAAATATAGTTTCTATGACTAAAATGATAACGAATTTAGTTACTGTAATTAACAAGTATTAGAACTTGTAATTTAGTAATAGACAATACCTATTGATTGTTTAGGAATCGATACAGAAATTGCTGTCCTACTGACCTTAGTACTGCAACGAAACGTCAACAAAGCGTAAGAATTAAAGTTTAAAAAGTCTGCAAGCTGGTTGCTAAGTGCCGCCGAAACAGCTATAAGCTATATATTCTTTCTTTCTATCAGTATATATTTTATTTTATTCAGAGAGTGTGCTAAGGATCTGCATGAACTCATACCGCTAAACTTTTTCTATCGGACATTCAGACGTACAAATGGTTACCATCCTTATCTTGTCGTAATCCCTCTTTTTCGGACCAAGCGCTTTAAAACATCCGTCCTAATATTATAAATGCGAAAGTATGTTTGGATGTATGGATGTATCGATGTATGAAACTCTTTCACGCTAAAACTACTGAACCGATCACCATGAAATCTTGCATACACGTTGTCTGGGACACCAGAAAGGACATAGGGTACCTTTCATGGACCAAGTCGCGGGCACTAGCTAGTCTTTTATAATGCGCACTGCCAAGGTTTGGAATTCCTGAGGTCATATAACCCAAATCTTTTCAAAGTTCGAGTGAATAGGCATCTTATGGGTTGCTCGCTCCATCATAGGCCTCATGTTCGCTACTCAGTTGGTTCGCTACTCAGTCGCATAAAAAAAATACATAAAAGTGAATTTTTTTTTACATTTGTACACACCTACGATGGTCTTCTGTATTTTAGAATAACTGGGCCCTTAGGGGCCCATTTGAGACTACAGAACTCTGAAGACTATGAAACAGATTGTTTCAAAGATCGTTTGTTCATGGTATAAAGTTTGTACCAAACAGCGGCTTTTTTTTTTTCAAGCAATGGAATTGAACTCCGCATCTACGTCGTACTCTATGGTAATAAAAGTCGGAGTAGGTATTATTTGGCATAAAATTTATCAGAGTTCTAACCATTGTAGGGTACATTGTAAACAATCGAAAAATTACACATGCCAGGTTTTCTTTCTCATTTAAAGCAAGTTCTTATAATATACTCATTATCGAACTTACGAGTAAGTTCAGGAATTTGAACCTGTGTCTACCGTGCTGAATAACCATAACATTACACTTGGCTATCAATTAAATTGAAAATTTTACTTATACACAATTCCATTGGGAACTCCAAAAACAATGAATTTGTTTTTGGAGTTCCCAATGGAATGAATTTGCAGATAATGAATTTGCAAGTTCTTAAATCGAGTTAATTAGTTTGAATAAAGTAATTAAGTAAATCTGACATTGTTATAACTCTGAGTTCTCGACCGTGAATTCACCGCAGCGTCAATATGGACTTTGAGAAATTAATATTGAGCTATAAAACGGAGTTTAATTTTATTTTTCGAAAAAAAAAAGTAAATTCGACGACATATTTTAATAATTATGTTAATTATTAAATAATAATTATCATATTATTATGTTATTTTTAATAGTAAAATAAATTTTTATATATGTAATTTCCGGAACAACTGCACCTATTTGAGATATTCTTTCATAATTTGAAAAGTACATTACTTTTTAAATTTTTTTTATGAAAATGCTTTTGGAAGTCATGCAATTTCTGATCTATATTTTTATGGATGTAAGGAATTTTTATCCGGTACCCTCCCGGGGTGCATTTTTTATATCTAAGAATGTTCCCTGTTTATCTCTCTGAAGTACTAAGACATTTCAGAGGTGTTTTTTTTATTTGTCTTGAATTGAATTGCAAGTGTAATTTAACATTATTTCTGCTTTAAAATTTACAAATTGTCACATTTATTTACCTATTTCACTGTCGTACCTGACAATACTTACATTTTATTCTTCTATAAAAATCAAAGTGTGCGAAACAGCGACTTTTAAATATATTTAATTTTAAAGTCACTTCTTCGCACAATTCGTACGAAACAAAATTATGCGAAACCACTACTAAACCTTCCTCTTATACATTCATTAATAATCATTAAATCCTTTGGCTACTTAGTAGATAACTAAGTAAGTAAATTGTAACGAAATAATACAATAATAGGACAAGAAATGTTCACGATAACTTTTGATAACACATCGATATACGGTTTGCAATAAAAATGTAAAGAGCACAAGGTCTTCAAAGCAATGTGAGGCAATTTAGTAAAACAAATAAGCGATATGAATCGACCGACTTTCCCACATGGAAGCATTACCAGTTATTTCTGTTTCTCATATTTGTTCAACGTAATGTGTATTGATGAGTTTTCAAAGTCTCCGACACTTTTAACTTTTATGAATATAACTCAACTCTAAAATTGGATTTCTTTCACACCTCTTGAATTCACATATTCAATACATTTTTTATTTTGTAGTGACAGGACATACTGTGTTTCGTATTTGGGCAACCCATCTGGCGGTAGTAACCAGTGAAAATGTGTGCAATTGTGTTCTATCTCTAAGGATTAAGGAGCGACTTTATTTTAAGTATACACTTCTGTCTGTATCTCTGCTATCTTATAAAACACCCAACGGATTTTGATACGGTTTTCACTAATGGAAACACCGATGAACGAGAAAGATTTGTGTATGTGATTGAAAACAACATTGCATCAGTGCAAAGCCGGGTACGGGTAAACATAAACTCGTTGTTTCAATTTACAGGCTCCATAAACAACTGTCATTTATTAAATTCAAATCATTTGTGAAAAGAAAATTGCTTTCTAAGGCAAACTCTATGTCGTAGTGAAATACTTGCTCACGAAAATACGTGGAAATAGAATTCAAAATGTCACTTTGTTGATATTTAGTTAGTTTACATAGTCAAATAAGTATTTGAATGTAACTGCGGCGGAGGATATTTCCCAGTTTCTTCCCATTTAAAACAGCATTCCTAACTGTTTACTTTTATTTAGTTTGTTGATCTAAAAATACTGCTTTACCTTTACAAGGTATCTTCTTTATGTAGTATAAAATAACTAATATTATAAAGAGAGAAGATTTGTATGTTTACTAAAAACTACTAGACTCAAAAAAGCTCTAGAAACCTATATTATCAGCGAGTAAAATCTATACTAACCTATACTAATATTATAAATGCGAAAGTATATTTGGATGTATGGATGTTTGTAACTCTTTCACGCAAATACTACTGAACCGATCACCTTGAAATTTTGCATACACGTTGTCTGGAACACCAGAAGGGATATAGGGTACCTTTCATCAAGAAAAAAAGGACTATTCCCGAGGGATAAATAAAAAATAAAAAACTAGGCCAAAGTGTTATAACAACACGAGGTCAAGCGTTATATTGCTTTTTTTTTTAAATTTTCAAAGCGGACGAAGTCGCGAGCACCAGCTAGTAGGCTATATTTTATAAAATTACGCGGACGTAGTCGCTTGCAACAGCTAATATAAAATAAAGTTGTTTCCCGCCGTCTGTCTAAGCATCGGAACTAAGCATCGGATTTTATTACAGTTTTCACTAATGGAAAAAGCGTTAAATGAAACAGGTTTTCATATATAATTTGTTAAATAAAATTGCACTCGTGCGAAGCAGGGAGCGGGTCGCTATAGTAAATTAATAATTTTTTTTTCATATTTATGCTTAAATTTATAGGTTGACCTAAGCCAGGGAGTAGCATAGTATACCTACTTTTCAAATGACGACTCTACTAAATTAGGTCGCACAGTCCGTAATTCCCAAACGTCACGTAGCTTAACAAGATCCCCTTTCGGTTACATAAGAAGCTGACTATAATGACCGTCAATTTTAACTGGGGTCTCTCGGGACGAAACTTGCCATAGAAATACAACATTAATATCTAGCAAGATTTTCTCTAAAAGCATAAAGTTTGAAGCAGTCAATATATTTATTTCCCTTGAAACCAGGCAATTTCATAAAACGTTTTATAAATAAAAAGCCTGAGAACAAAACTTGTGAACGCCTGGACCACTACGCGTTATTGTTTTTCAAATATTCGTCCGAAAAAGGTTCTGATGAAGAGCAAAACTTGAAATATTGTCTAGAAAATTTTATCTGTGGGAAGCCTGTCTGTTATTAATATGAAATTATGTTACACATATTCTTATTTAGTCTGAATATATTTTATATATATATTTTGTAGACCCTAGACAAAAAAATATCGAATGCTGGACGAAGACTTTATTTTTATGTCACATAAAAAAAACATAATTACTGGTTACTAACACTAATATCACTAGTTTTGAACTAACAAAGGATAATAATAACTTTGTAAACACAAATTGACGCTATTGTTTGTTTAGCTCCATCTAGCGGCAATTATATCAATTAAAAAGTCTTTGTTGAATTTATGAAAATTCGTAGTTGGCTTTGATTAGTGAAGCGATAAAGAAATAGAGGACATTTTGAATATATTCATATGTCAGTGAAAAGTCAATTGCAATTGTGTGCGATTACCAAGGAACATAATGGTAGACGCCCTGACACCTCACATCCTACACGTGGTCCCGGTTACAACCGGGATGTAATCCAAGATTAACCCAGTGTGATAAATTATTGTCTTGCATTAAATTGCTTACGGACATCTTAACAAGATGTATCTTGCTATTCGTATTTATTAATATTTATTTTTTTAATCTGCATTACTGAACAAACCAGCTCGGACATAACAATCTTTACTTAATAATAACATTATAAAGAGGTAAAATTTGTATGTTTGTATGTAGGAGGTAATCTAGGAAACTGATTTAAAAAAAAAATCACCAATAGAATAGAATTTCAAGATGGACATAGGCTAAATATTCCAATAGGGCAACATCTATCTAAAAATAAAGATCCATAGCTTGGCAAAAGTATAATGTCAGGCTGACTTATTGCTGTACATATTTTGTCAGGCGTTATATCTTTTATTTTTAAACGCGGATGAAGTCGCGAGCACCAGCTAGTATAAAAATATGTATTCTAATAAATTAATATAATAAATTATATAATAATATAATAAATTTGTATGTTTGGATGCAGAAAGTATTTGGATGAAATTTGGCACAGAGATAGTTAACCTGGTTTAACATATAGGATAATTTTTATCCTAGAAAAATATTAAGTCCCTGTGGGATTTTAGCGCTACAGCGCGTACGAAGTCGCGGGCACAGCTAGATGTAAATAAATGTTCAAAACAATACATTGTACTTTTTTGTTGAAAAGATTTGCGATCTATTATAAAGTATTTAATCATCCAATACTTTTAACAATCAATCAAAGTTTGACAAGCTAAAAATATGTTGAAGTATCGAAGACGATAATTTAAGCATCTAAATAGAAACATTTAATTAGATGTATAACTCAAAAAACTACATAATAACATTATAAAGTACTAGCTGAATCCGACCACGTTTCGGCTAACTCCCACTTTAAATGTGACAGCGGTTATCTTTGGCGAGTTAGTTCTCCTCGCTTTCGGCAGATGGCGCCGTAAAAAAGCGATTCTTCTCGCGATCGAGATTACATTATTACGCAAAATATAGATAAGATCAATCCTTGAAGCGGATTGCATATTGTGTAAAAATTTCAAGTCAATACGTTTTCAAGTTTTTGAGAGATACATAAACCAACACAACATTATTTATATATATAGTTTTCTTATGAAATTAATTTTCATTGTGGATCCCGCTTTATTTATTTCACTAGTCTGTGGTTGATAAGTTATTAAATTGAAGTTCTCTATTTCGTAAATTCGACTTTAACCTCTATTTTGAATCTCCGGGCGTTCACAAATTTATTATCTATAGCGGAGGTTGAGATCGGTCTAAGAATTTAGTAATAATATTTTAATATGACCAGAATTAATAGATCCATTAAAATTCTGTCATCTTGAGAATCTCTTTGAAGAAAATAGATTCTTAAAACTAAATAGAGTAATTTCCTTTCATTGCTTAAAACCTACTTCATTAGCAGCAATGAAAAATTCACTATTTAAAACCCATAAAGATCACAGTAGTCGGTCTCTATAGACTTTTTATTTAAATAAATTAGACGACAATAATTAAAAGGTGTGACCCTAAGGGCTTCTTTCACCATGTGTCAAGTAGGCTAACCGCCAATTAAAGTCACCAGTAACCTGGAATGATGGAGCTGATATACCTTTGTTTGTACAGTAAAAGTCCCAAACATTAAAAAGAAAATAATAAAAAAAAAATCATCTCAGAAATCTAAAAATTTATAGAAAACCACTAGTTAAGAAAATGTAAACAAAAGATGCATTAAATTTATTACAGAAGTTAATTTTAGAACTTTTCTCATTTTCAAAGAACTACTCGTAGGTAATATTCTGTGAACTTTGAACAGAAGGCTTAAAGTTCCATCAACATCGACTTTAGTGTTATTTTAAATGATATTTATTGTTATTGCAAGTCTACTTAAATAGGAGAGTACTAAATGAAAGTGATAGTCAGCCTGGGTAATTTTGAATAATTTTTAAAATATTTTTATGCTTAGGGCCTCTTTCATCATGTGTCAAGAAGGCTAACCGCCATTTAAAGTCACCGGTAACCAGTAATGATGGAGATGATATACCTTTGTTTGTAAAAAGTCCCAAACATTAAAAAGTTAATAATAAAAAAAATTCGCCTATCGAAGGATGCAGTAAACCGAGTGCATAATTTAATAAAACATAAAATTATTTCTAAAAGTAACTAATCAACACTTTACTTGTAGTTGGTGAAAGAGGCCCTAAGGGTATTAAAATAAATTAATAAGAATAGTACTGCGTCATTAGTTCACTAATGAAATATATGCACTGAAAAAATTAATCAAATATTATATTAAACTTACTCCACAAAACTTACCGGAAATATAACACATTTCGAAAAGTTACAATTTATCACAACACACACATTTTTTTAAACACTTCAGTCACATGTAAAGGTAAAGTGTAACTTAAGTATTAAGTTTTTTTTTAATATATAATATTGGTGTAAAGTTAGGCGCGGTTAGGACGGCCACGGTAGTCAGTAAAACTGAAAAGTCGTTGCAGTATGGGTTGCGTGTTTGGTCCGATGTTAAAACGCCCGCCTTGGCAGATGTGACCAACATTTAAAGAGCATTAGTAAATTTTTATATTTTTCTTTCTTACAAAATTACTATTTTCTATTCCGCGTCTTACAATCTTACATTAAGTTTATGTTTCATATTTTTTAGAACTGCTAGTGGTTTTGTTTGTATTGCGTAGTCATGGTAACTATGAATACAAAATGAAGACGGCGTTTGCAGTCACATTTAGTTTATTCTTTGTGAAGGATTACTTTAGTTTGTAAAACATTAAAGTGGCATCTATTATAATATTTATATGAAATTTGTAATATATTATAATATTAATCGGTAACAGTTATTAGTGTAAATTGATTGAACGATATTTCGATGTAAATTGGAAAAGTTCGAGTGAGTAAAATGTCAATTAATTAAAATTATTGAAAAGTGTCGTCTGTCAAAGCTTTAAAATACTTTATTATCTTTAAAGTTATTTTATGAAATATTAATGAAGTTTTAATAAATCTGACCTTTCAATTTGAATGGTAATTAATTCATTAACTGTTTTATATACAAAAATGTATAGTTAGATTAACTAATTAAATACGGAAGAAAATACAAATTGCTCTAATAATTATTAAGTATTATAAACGCATGTAATTCTTGGTATTTTTATTGGCATATGTAACGATAAAAAACAGTTAAGCACCCCTGGAATGACGAACGACAGACTGTTAGTAATATGACATTCGGTTGTGGTATTCACGACGACACGATTTGCACGATTACGTGACGGATCCGCAACGACATTGACCATAGGACGACGACCTTGACAGATTGTTGTACATTATGCATATAATCATTTTCCTTTGTTTCGCAAAAATAAATATGGGGCCTGTTGGATAAGCGAACGTGACGGGTGACTATGTGACGGAAAATATCATTATTATATATATCTCGTTTTTTAAATTAAATCTGTATGAGCTCGTTTTATTGTGCAGTTCTATCAAATATATCTTTTAACTTAGGCTTAAAAACATAATTATTACAATAGTTGGCGTATTACTTAGTGTTATTTATGAGTTCTAAAAAATATATTTCATATCTTCGACAAAATTGAAAGTAAAATTATGTCTCAAAGCGAAAAATAAATAAATTATGTGGAGTCTATCGACCAGTCGATCGAACTAAATTTATTGTGGAAATACGTTTCATGAAAAACTAACCAACATTTAAATGCTTATTTATTTATTTTTAAATAAAATAACCAAAGGTTTTAAGCCTCTGCAAATGACGCTTCTGCTAAAAAGGATTAGGTTATTCCCAAATTATAGTTGTCTAAAGACATTTCCTGTATTATTACGTGAGGTGACTTTTAATGATTTCTTTGTCTTGATTTCGAGAACTCTTAGCTATTTTAGTTGCAGTGGCAACGAACAGTTGTGAACTGAGCAGCACATCAGCCGGTCAGTGTCTAATCATTTACACAAGATTTTCGTATATTAACAGCATGTGTGCTATTTTTTGTTTTTGTGTGAGTAAAGTATACTAGAGTATATTTTTTTATCCTTACATTGTACATTATTCTTATCATGTCAGGATAAGAAGAGCACTTTCTTCTACTTATAAGCTACTTTATATAAGCTAAGATGACAATAGGTTAATATTATTTGGCAAGAATCCAATCAAATAATAATAGCTACGTCAAAAAAATTCTTTTTCAGTTTTAACTGTAATTGTTTACGTGGAAAAGAATGAACGACCTTTCAGCTATTCAGCGTGTGAATCACACCACAAAGGCTTTGCGGCGTAACCTTGGTATTAATCGATCGTCACAAACTAAACTGTGAATTGTATTTTATGCGACATTGTAATTTTAATACTTACCACGTGCTATTTTAGGGCAATGACAAGATTTATATTGATAATTTTACTAATTCCAAACTTTTTACAATATAATTAAGGTACATAAGGTAGCTGGGAAGGGCTGCAGAGTGAAGAACCTCCTTGATTTAGCACTCTAGTGAGAACCTCTAGTGGAGTTGGTCGAGGCTCTTCTTTACAAGACGACTATCGGGACGACAAGTGTATGCAAATACTCTGCTAACCCTGATGAGATTAAGGAGAAGCTGGGATAGACAAATCAGCTCTCATCATTTATTCGAAACATAACAACATTCGAACTATTTTTGTTTGTATATTAACATTAGACTAGCTGCAGAGAGCAATGGAGAAGTCTCATGGAGGTCGAGAATAACTTGTCACATTCAGACATTTCATAACTACGACACAGCTCCGTCAGGAGTGTACGACTTTGCCAATTTGAGCCAATTTGAGTTGCCCAATTTATGACTGCGAAACTGAACACTATTTCCAAAATGGTGCAAATAAAATGTTTACTTTTAAAATATGATTAGACACTATTACTATGATTACACCTCCATACAGAGGAGATAGAGATCTGCATATGTCTGTAATGCGTGTCACGTGATAATTCAGAGTGAACCGCTGAACAATGCAACGTCCTTGAACTTGTGTTAGTTTTGTTCGCTGCACACTGCGATTAAGCGGTGGACGGGAAGCTCTAGATTACTACTGGCTGTTACTCAAAGGAACACGTTAGGTACCGACCGGGCCATTTGTCAATAGACATAGATTAAGAAATTCTTAATTAAAAACAGACTGTATTTTTAACAGATTTGACAGACAAAATAATACCCTTCTTGCATCAGTTTATTCAAAACAGTTTTTTAATCGTCACTATTTTTACCAGGGATTCGCAAAACTAGCAAAGGTTATGACGATACCGATAGAAACTCAGAATTTTATCACTTTTTTTTTAAGTGTTAAGGTCAGAAGACAGAGGCTGACGGATAATTAAGGAGAAGGAATTGGAAATGGTTCTGTCATCCCATACTCACTCGCCGAAATACAACAGCACATAAGCTTATATTTTAGAAATAGGAAAGGAACGAATAGGGAATAGGGTGATAGACTCAGGCATCCCTACTTGCAGTAAGTACCCAGTCTATTTCTAGTATATTATTCCTTCCTTATTATTTATCACTTAATAACTTACTGTCTTAACTGAACTGTCTGTCGACCTTAATATTAAAAGAAAAATGTCTAATCTGTTAAAAAAACTAATCTTTGTACTGATGCCAAGAGTACAATAACTGACAATTTACCCTAGCGCCACTCGAATAAGGATATGTCGTACACGCCACTCTAGCCATTAATTCACAATTACAAGGAGGCTAATCGGCATCACATGTGTTTCGCGCATGTCAAACAACACGGGAACAACCTTGAACATTCATACTAAGTAATACTCAATACTTTTTAAAAGATGTATTTTAAAAAAAAATACATAATATGAATATCAAATAAGCCGGGATTACAATGCACGCTTCGGTTAAATAAATATTTGCATATAATATAAAATCATAAAGGAGTCGTATCTGTATTAAAACACTATAAAGTTTACATATACAGGTTGTCCTAGAAATCAACGTCAAGCGGACACGGGGCGATAGGTTAGGTTATGACAGCTCTAGGAAAAATAAGCAAAAAAATTCAGGTCACATAGTTAAGAAAGATCACCATGAAATTTTGAATACACGTTGTCTGGGACACCAGAAAAGACATAGGGTACCTTTCATCCAGAAAAAAGGACTATTCCCGAGGGATAAATAAAAAAATAAAAAACTAACGCCCGGCCAAAGTGTTATAGCAACACGAGGTCAAGCGTTATATTGCATTTTTATTTATTTTCAACGCGGTCGAAGTCGCGAGCACCAGCTAGTCTAATATATATTCATACTTATAAGAAGGTTAATCAGAAAATGTGCTTCAGAAAAATGATAATCGTGGAGCCTGGTATCGGTATCGGCATTAAGTAACGGATGCTTCGTTCCGCATTGGGAATTCAGTTGAGCTAAGTTAACGAGACGTTACGATATTAGAGCTCTCAGGATGAATCACAAGCGGAAAACGCCAGAATTCAGGAGATTAACGCTCGTGCACACTTGTCCGTAATGATCTTTCAAATTAGAGATTCGTTTAGTCTGCTGCGATAAATTTAAGCTCTTTATAGCATAGCAATAGGATAATAGGATAATCAAACACAAAGACATATTGTTTTAATTAATAAACACATAAGATAAGTAATACACGGTTCAAACGTATTATACTTTTGAACAAGCATATAAATATAAAACAATGATAGAGCTCAATTTGATCCTCTCTGGTTACGATAACCGCAAGCGTGCTGTTGCTGAGCTTATTAGTTGTATAAGCCCAACAATTTGTTAATGTATGTAGCCGCCATTTTGACGTGATTGACGTCATCTAGTGACATAATCAGAATCGTTAACAATACAATGTACTAGTCAAATGTAATTAGTAATTTGCGGTGCTTATCTATAATTATAAAATCGTATGTCCTGACTGATTATTTATCAACGCACAGCCAAAAAGTTTAAAAGCTTATATTTGTAATATAGATTTATTTTATAACGTAAGCATCCGCTAAGAGAGGTTTTTGAAAATTTCAACTCCGTGCGAAGTTGGGGTCGGATCGCTAGTAACAGCATAATATATGCTATAGTATATCGATACGTGAGTATGGTAATTTTACCAAGCTCATTTCCCTTGTCTGCATCCCTTCCCCTCCGTTTCCTTTGTCATATTTAAAAAAAAAAAAATAATTCATAACTAGCTGTTGCATGTGACTTCGCCGGCGTATTTTTATAAAATATAGCCTATGGTTACTCGCTCATAATGTAGCTTTCTATAGGTGAAAGAATTTTCAAAATCGGTCTAGTAGTTTTTGAGTTTATTCATTACAAACATACAAATCTCTCTTTCTCTCTTTATAATATTAGTATAAATAAATAAATAAATATCTTCACACATTCCACACAGTACTATCTAGTTCCACAGTAAGCAAATAATGCTTGTATTATGGATACCAGACAGTTGATATATTACATAGATTACTTTTTTTTGTAAATACATACATATTATAAATACAAAACATCCATGACTCAGGTACAAAGGTAAAATGTTAACATATAAACATTTACCCCTAGCGGGATTCGAACCCGCGACCATTTGGTTAACAGTTAGGGTTACTAGCCACTAGACCAAGCGTGTCGTATAGATTAATACATATATTAGTATAAATGATTTTGCTGTTGACCAGCATATAGTCGTGTAGGAAATCCGTTGCTTGTGTGTATAAGGCAACGGTAGCCACCTTTTTTAAATATAAGATGGCATGGATACGTTTAACATAAAAAATAATCAAAGTAATGTCTCTTAAAATAAATGTATAAAATAACAAACAGACCTTGTCCTGTTTAATTAAATTATAAGATATTAGTTAACTGAAGCCCTTAGTGTGTGGTAAGCGATCAGTAAGTGAAGTGTGTTGCTGTTGGTTTAGGAATTCTAAAATATAATGGAAGGTAATTCATTTCTTGTTGCATTATTCATATAGAAATAATTTGTTTAATCAAAAACAGATTTCATAATTAAATAAAGCTTTCTAAAGAGATATTTTATATTATACTAGCTGGTGCCCGCGACTTCGTCCGCGTAGAACGATGAAAGGTACTTTATATCCTTTCTGATATCCCAGACAACGTGTATGCAAAATTTCATAGTGATCTGTTCAGTAGTTTTTGCGTGAAATAGTTACAAACATCCATACATCCAAACATACTTTCGCATTTATAATATTAGTACGGATATATTTACATTTTTCTAGGATAAAAAGTATCCTATATGTTAACCCCGTTAATAAACTATTTGTGTGCCGAATTTTATTCAAATACGTTCAGCTGTTTTTGCGTGATTGAGTTACAATAACAAGCGAAGCCGGGGTGGGTGGCTTCGCTTAGAAGCTCGGGCTGGTATACACACGAGTATATGGGTTTTTTTAAGTAAGGCAACTTACTTCTTAATTACTTATGTTGTCGACTTACAAATTGTACATTAACGAATCCACTTCACGTGTATTTCCGTCAATACAACGATACATATAACAACGAGTTAAACATATATAATGTATCCTTAAATTTTTGATTTAGTCGCTGCGTCACGTATATTTATGTAATAACACATTAGATTTAAGACATATATTTGACGAAGGTAAGACAGTTTAGGTAAGAAGATCCCAATGGAGTTCACTCGTCACTTTACTGGACACAAAATATAGCATTGCCTAAGGGAATTTCAAAGTGTTCTTAATATAAGTTAACTAGCTTTAGCCCGCGAATTCTTTTGCGCCCCTTTTTCTTCGGCGTTGAAACTTTTATTAAATCTTTATTGCTCATAATATGAGGGTATATGGGTAGGGTAGGCAGGCAATCCTCTTAGCCTATAGCCTATTAATACAAACTACAAAATAAGTCCTACAAGGGCGCTGTCGACTAAAGGTGGAAGAAAGAATAAGGGATTATGTGGGATAGCCTATTTAGCTCTGGAATAGGCTTGCTTACTTACTGAAACATAACAGCTCATGTGTTTCTATTATATAGTCTAGATAGGCTGCCCAATTTACGACTACGTAATACACCTATTGTTCCCAGCCAGTAAAGTTCTTGATGCAGTTAGTGACTGGGCACACTGCGCTACATACATTCTTTCTAGTTTGATATAATATTAAATATAAAAATTTCAATTTCAAATAAAATTTGTACTTTATGTCTGCAGTTGACCCAGGAGTAGTTAAAACTGGCGCGTACAAATACGAAGATGGCACCCGTTACGTTGGTGACTGGAACTCGAAAGGGCAGAAACATGGGATGGGACACTTAGTCCTGCCAGAAGGAACAAGATATGATGGGGCAATGATTGGCGGTCTTTGTTCCGGATTAGGTGTGATGGCGTTTCCGGATGGAGCGAAGTAAGTTAATGTATAAACCTTATGGCTTACGTTGGCTAAACCTTAGGAGATATATATGATGTACTAGAGAATTGTAGATCATCTAAAATCCTAAGGAAAACTTATATCTATAAATGTATGTCATCGCGATCTGATAACATCTGATCTGATCTGATCCTTAACAGATCTGTTACGATTGACTCGCAGTAACAATTTCTTTCAGTAAAACTTTAATCTGGTTTCTCGATAACTACTTCTAAACCACCCAATGGATTTTAATACGGTTTTCACTTATGGAAAGAGAGGTAGACGAAGAAGGTTTTTGTTATATATATAGAAATGTATACTATTAAAACACAATTCACGCTGTCTTAAATTATACAAAATATTATTGAAATTAAAGGTCTCTGTTTTAATAATGTTAATTGTAAAACGGTTTTCAGATATGAAGGTGAATTCATGCAGGGTTGGTTCCACGGTCATGGTGTTTTCTGGAGAGCCGATGGTATGAAGTTCGAGGGAGAATTTCGTGGTGGAAGAGTCTGGGGCTTAGGTACATATTTGATTGGAATTTTTTAATTAAGCAACAATTATTTTTCGCAAATCTTGTCGTTTTAATACCTTTTAGCGTTTATGCAGACTATCAATATCACAGTTAATATCACAGTTATTGCTACCATTATCATGCACATCGGTTTGATTACTATTATATTATTTTTTACTTTTATTACAAATCAACATAATTTTTATCCAAAAATTATATCGAAAATATTTAGGAGTGCAGTTCCTATCAGTATTTAAACTTCTATCTGCGCTTCCACTTTGTGTAATAACACCTCTTCAAGAAAGCTCAACATAATCGATTGTTTGAATATCTAATTTTCCTGAAACGTCTTTGTCAGTCATAAATTATGATCTGACTCCGTTAATTAGTCGTTCTTGGAAGCATGTGTTTGGAAAATGGTTGTTCAGGAAATACGAATGCAGAAATGCATTCACATATTCAACAATGGCAATTTATTGAATATATGAATATTGAAAATATAAAAATTTATTGAATATAATGTTCATGTTAAGAGTTAACATTTAAATGTACATTATAGTTATTTTTCCTATTTGTTTTTATAAAACAAATGAAATAGACGAATAAATGTCTTAAGACTTAATCTTTATGGATTCTTTTTGGCAAAAAACCTATAAGGGTACAAAAGTTTTTTTATTTATTATTATATGTATCATTGTTGGCACCATTTTTTTCCTATTGCGCAGTTATTACAAATGTTTTTTATATTTTTTTCATATATTTTATTGATTGTCTATGTCGACCTAACCATATTACAATTAGGACGACGAGCTCTCCAATCTCCAAATATATCCGCTAGTAACAGCTATGAATATTATTATTATGAAATATTAAATTTCAAAGAGGAGTCTTTAATAGCTTTTATTAAAAGATATATCAAATTCTCATATGCTATAATACCGGGAAAAACTTGGCAACATTATTAAATTCTGAATTCTGAGCGTCCTCCTTTTGTTCCATCCATATTTAACAGATACAAAAGGAGTTGATACATTATTGTTTCGTAAAATTATTCTGTCTTTAATTGCATATTTCACGAACAATTCTTATTACATAAGAAGGAGTATCTCGTTTGAATATGTCATAATCGAAGCGTGAAGGTCTAAGGTCAAAGTTATGTTCGGAAGTTCAAAATCGGCTTTGTATTCCGACGAGCTCATTAAGGCGCTATTCTTAATTGAATATCACCGAAATAAGCTTTAATTTTGTACCGTAACAATTACATTCGATTCTCATTCAGAACTCTACGGCTTCATTCGAGAAATTCAACAAAGGAGACTCGAGAAAAACTATTCTGAAAATGTTGGAGAAAATTTTTATTGTCATTGAAATATAAACCTTAAATAACATTTAAGTATAAATTAAGCAATGGAAGTGTTTCGTAGTCATTTCTGTAAAGGTTCGGCAGTAACCACCCGTTTACAGGAGATCACCGTGAAATAACAGCATATGTGCTGTTGTGTTTCGGTGAGTGAATAAGAGTCCATCTCATTATCCCTTCCCAAATCCTTAACCCTACTTTAGAGAACCTCTTGCGTTGCTTGTGTTATACTTAGGCTATCAATCAAGTGGATCGACAGCCTGTCTGACGACTTTTGTGTAAAGTAAACCACAGTTACTCGTATCTGTTAGTAACCTATTGTAATAAATAAAATGTACACGTACTCGAGATTAAACACGAGTACTCTCAAGTACAGTCAGAGGCAGGGAATGCTATACTACGAGTATAACGCTTGTTATAGCAAGTTGATGCAGATTATCAAGTTAAAAATCCTATTTATATGTTATTTTTGTTGTATTTTATAGTTTATTATTATTATTTTGTTTAATTTCATTTATAAGTATTTCTTATTCTTTATACTTATTAAGTTTAGTCTATTTTAGTATACAGTTCAAAATCATTTACAAATTAATTTATTGCAAATGAAAATTTAGAAATTCCACGTCAAAAAGTATTTTTAGTCTCGAGTTTTTAATTTATCGTAATCTGTAAAAACTAACAAGAATGAAAACCATGGTATAGCTTTCTCTGCTTTCGACTGATAATTTTTTAACTATAAAACCTAAAATCTTTAAAAAAATTCTTCAGGTTTGGTCACGTTCAATGACGGCAGCAACGGATTCCCTCGAAACGAAGGCTTCTTCCAAGACTGCAGGATGGTGAGGCGTAAACGCTGTCCAGAAGTAGTACAGAGAGCTCAGAAAGTAGCTTATATGGCCAGAGCTCAGTGTCAACAGTTTTAAAATAATATTTTTCTGTGATCTTATACCTACACTTGATTTGATAATAGGAAATCTAAGGAAAAATTATTATGTAATACATGATGTTATTATAGACTTGACCCCGCTTCACACGGACTCAATTTTGATACACATTAAAAGTCGGATCACCCCTAAGTCTCATTTATTTTGGATTCATTAAAAAAAAGTTAATTTTCCTTAATTGGTAGTTAGTCGTGACTTACTTAAATGAAACTGTACAGGAAACTGACATTTCAAAATTCTTGTACAAAATACATTACAAGCGGCTGCAACCATAAGGTATGGAGTAATTTTCTGGGGGAACTAAACGTATAATCAAAGAGTATTTAAAGCTCAGAAAAAGTGTGTTAGGGCCATCTGCAATTTAAAATAGAGATTCATATAAGATGCATTTCAAAAAGTTGAAAATATTGACTTTGCCTTCAGTGTTTATATTTGAATGTTAAGTGTTCATAAAAGAAAATTCCCAAATATTTAAGTTCATGGAGCGTCCACGTCATATTAGATAAACTTTGTATGGTCCATGCCAAATCTAGAATGAAAAAAATAAGTGTATTTTGTATGGCACCGCACTTATATAATAAAATTCCAAAAAATATAAGAAATATCAGAAATCTGGCAACTTTCAAGGTTCACTTACAAAATTTTTTGGTGCAAAAGGCATATTATACACTTAATGAATTCTTAAATGATGAGATATGCGAGCGATGCAAACTATGTCTTACATTAATAAATATATTATAACATAAAAAAAATACAATTAATATTGAATTATCTTTTAAAAATTATTGTTAACTTTTAGATACTTTTAGATTTGCACACCGCTTGCCGGTTTAATATGTGAACATCATCTAAAATTTAAAACAACTTATATATAACTATATTCAGCAAATAAATAATTTTTAAATTTTTTAAATTTTTTTTTTTTTAAATAACTTAAGTAATTGTATTAAAGACAGTTGCATAGCTTACAAATAATAATCACAAAAAAAAAGATATCAAATTCATTTGTTTATACTATTTTTATTTATTATATTATTTATTTGTTATCCGTTCCCGGCTCGCATCGTCGCATTTTTTTTTGCAAATTATACACACAAATCTTTCTCGTTTATCCCTCTTTCCATTAGCGAAAACGGAATTACATTCTTTTGCAGACAACGACTTAATTTTTTTAATATAGATTACGATATTATACACACATATTTAAAGAATTTTGCATATTAAGGTCTTCGCTAGATTTCATTTCAATCATATATTAGAGATATAATTATAATTGAGATATATAAAGTTGGAGGAAGTTTAGTTTCGGATTTAGACCTTAGTTTCAAGTCAGAGTTCGTGTCTTTTGGTCAAGTTTGCAAGTTGAATTCGTGGGGAATATCCTCCGACTTGTGTAATACTCGTGACTTATTTGAATTAATGAATTCAGAGTGGTTTAATTCACTATACTGATCAAAGTCAGGAAGGAAAGAACTGGAACTAAAGTCTGAGTAATGTAGATTTTCTCGACAACTTGTCAAGATTTTGAATATTTATCCGCAATTCTTAAAAAACTGTCAATTTGTAATGCTAATATTTTTTTTCTATCTATACTAATATTATAAAGAGGCAATGTATGTTTGTTTATATATAGAAGGTAATCTTCGAAACTAACTCATACGATTTAAAAAAAAGATATTTCGCCAATAGAATATAATTTTAGAATGTATACAGTATTATGTCAGGTGTCAATGTATGTCAAGCGTTATATTTATTTTTCAAAGCGGACGAAGTCGAGGGCACCTGTTAGTTTGCTATAAAACAGTAATAAATAATGTATGTCAATCAAAAATTGTGATACATTACCAACGAATGAAAGTCAAACAAAATTGAAAATCCATAAACAATTTTCATTTGTTTCGTTGTTGGCTCATTTCAGCTATTTGCCCAATAAATACTTATTATATTATTAGTAAATTATCTTCGTTTTGTATGTTTTGCCTGTTTGCCTCCCTTTATTGTTGATTTATGTTAACAATAAAAATATTACGCAACCAGAACAACAAGTTGTTTCAGTCGCAAAATTGACTTTAGTGTTCTCTAGCGACCCTAGCCCATGGATTTGCATGGATATTATTTTTTTTCTGAAAAAAAAAAAAAAAGGGTCCTTGTGTATTATCTATTCTATATTTTAGAAGAACAGTCATTGAATGCGACTATATTTTTAATATGTATAATATAAAAAAAAGTATATATAGATGTGAAATGAATGTTGATTTCAGTAAGCTTCTTTAAGATAATTTTTAAATATGTAATATTTGAACATTTCTGTAGTCAAACCAACGGGGAATTAAGTTCACGTAGTCCGATCGAACTATTACTTCGTGTCAGCCCATTTTTTATTCTATCAGTTAAATCTTTCTAATAAGTAGGCAAACATAAGCAGTTTAAAATACAAAAAATAATCATAATAAATTATGTTTCACGCTATAAACTCCAGTCGAGTTAGGTTAGGGGAGGATAAAATATTTTATGACCACTTACCAAAACGGATTTATTTTGTTAACCAAAGTATCATAACTATAAAATATTGATAACGTTATAAACGATTACTTATAACGTGTATTATATTACTTGGAGAGGTAATGTTTTATTTCTCCTACCAACTTATCGTTTCACTTTAACGATTAGCTTTTATCTACTACTAGGCTTTGCATATGTGCTATTTTTTCTGAATAAACCTTCCTCGTTTAACGCTCTTTCCATTAGTGAAAACCGCATTAAAATCAATTGCGTAGTTTAAAAGATCTAAGCGTACATACAGAGGGACAGAAGGCGGGTAGCGACAATATTTTATATTAAATTAAACTTTCCTATGGTAAGAATAATAAAAAATGGAAGATTCAAATATTTCCAAAATCTTATACATTTATAACATGGCGATTTAGTAGCAGTTAACAATGGCAGGATGTAGGTTCCGGATTCCATTTGCATCTTACAGAAGCTGTATTTCCGGCGTCTGTATTTCCGAGCTCATATAACCCAAATCTTTTCAAGTTTCGAGTGAATAGGCATCTTCTGGGTTGAGAATGAGGTTTGCTCCATCATAGGCCTCATCCTTGGCTACACGGCTGGTTGTTGGCCAAGAGCAAACCCTTCTCTAATAAAAAAAAATATCTTACAGAAGATCACAGTAAAATAACAGCTCAATATGTGCTTTTATGTTTTGGAGTGTGAGTAAGTTATGGTAGAAGCCATAATGAGAAGTAACAGATCAAAGTGTAACAGATCAAATCGTTGAGATAAAATCATAACTTTCAATATTTTAAAAAGGGATACAGGGTACATAAACAAGATACTTATGTTATTGAAAGTAATACGGTTTTATTCGTCATATATTGAAGTGAGTTAGAAGGTCTAAAAATGATTAAAATTCCGTTTCGTACCATCCTTTTTGGATGGACAGAGTTGGTACGCTTTCATATGTTACTCTTCCATTATAAGATTTACCTTGCCTTTTATTCCGTATCCTATTGAATCCTTTCTTGTACTGCTTATTTTATAGGCCACGGCAACTATCTGCCAAAAAGCCTACTATCAGTCTGCCTTCCGTATAAAATTAACACAAAAACTTAAGTTTTGTAACTATATCTATTATTATAACAGTTATAAACAACAATAAATTATCATTGACTAAAAATTATATTCAGTAGCCAAATTAATTTAGTACAAAGTCAATGAATAAACACCCAAACATATTTTTGTGTAAGTACCTTTTTGATTAATTAATATTAATTAATTTAATAAAAACTCAATAATTAAATACCCAACAACAATACATATATTTATTCCCTACTGTACAAGCTTAAAGTTATTTATTAATAGTTTAAATATAAGATTCTATTAATTAAAATCAGTTGTATTTCAGTTTTCTCTTCGCTGTTGCTGCCTCGTCGTCCAAACATTCGCCATATCTGACTTCCATGCACATGCTTCCCTGTAATGTTAAAAAAATATCTATAACATACCCACATAAAAATATAAAGCGGTGACAGCTCAGGGGCCCTAGCCAAGAACCAAACCAATGCAAACATTTCGTTGCGTTCTTACGAAACGAAAGAAATAAAGCCCGGTGATTGGTTGTTGTAACGCCCACATAAAATTTTGACCAATCACAAAACTTTCTCCCAGCGTAGCGTAGCCTGAGCGTAGCGTTTACGACTGTACGTTTGCTCTTGGCTAGGGCCCAACGTCTTGGCAACGTTTGCATTGGTTTGGTTCTTGGCTAGGACCCCAGTATTTCAAACGCTCGGCGCACTAAATGACAGACGCAGATTTGAATCCCGCTAGGACTTGGGGGTTACAGGACTCCACACAGTGGGTCCTGTATCAAATTTTGTCGAGGGGCTTACTTACTTACCTTACTGAAGCTGAAATGGAAACAAAAGACGCTCGTTTTTAAACTTTTAAACGCTAAAGTCTAAAGTTTAGATAGTAGGCTACATACCCACTCAACGACGGGGCTATTTAAGTGCTATTAATGGGTATTTACCGATTTAGAATAAAGGGTTTATAGTAACGGTTCATGGAATTTCTTGCTGATGCACCTAAACAGAACAGCAAATGTGCTCTTATTTTACAGTAAGGAGTTGCTTACTGCCGCCAAACTTGCTGCCAAGTTGCCACTACTAAAAAGTTTATTAAACTCAGTTAAATCTTATTATTTTTAATTGACTATAAAATAATGCCAACTGCTTGCTCCTTTAGTTATTGTTGGAAAATAATACCTAGCACATTTTGAATGACAAAAATTTTACTGAAAACAGTACCTACTTTTTTAATGTTACGGTTATCAATAATCAATGTAAACTACCATTTATATTACATTTTGTATTTTTAAGACAACACTTTCCTATTAGACTCATGATCCTACTGAGTCAGCTCAGTGGGTCAACTGTCGACCCACTGACACTTAGCACTGGCAGGGGCACACTTTGTTTTGCGAGTCCATTTGACGGCAGTAACCATCCCTTACAGAACAGCACCGTGAAATAACAGCATGTATGCTGTTATGTTTCGGTGAGTGAGTAAGGGATGCCAGAGCCCTTTTCCCTATCGCATATTCTTATCCTTAATCCTTCTATGGTCGGCAGGGCAGCTTGTTTTGTAGGCGACGGTAGCCAAAATAGCCACATCAAGTGGACCGTCAGCCTGTGTGATGACCTTAACATCAAAAAGGCAAGATAGACTGTTTAATTTTGGCCCACGATTTAACTTTTGACCATATTTGAAACTTTTGACCTGACCATTATATATTAAATTACATGAAATATCTATTACACTGTGTGGCCACATTTGTAAAGGAGCATTACACAAAAACTGTAATTTTAAAACTTAACATGGTATCAATGTACAGTAAAAAATCGGATACAAAACAGCAATTTCTTACGTGAAGCAAGACTCAATATAACGGCACTGACTGACCGCATTGAATTGGCTTTCACTCGGAATTCCGTTTACTTATATAAGAACGCACTGTACTTTATAAGGGCATTTTTTATCATCACATCAAAACTTGAAAGTTATCCGTGAATGCGTATTAACTCTATAAGAAATAGAGGTTTCTTCGTGACACAATTTTTTTTTTTTTTTGAAAATAAAAGTCTTGAATCGAAATGTAAAATATATAGATTTCAATGTAGAAATTCTTTTTGTTAGAGTTGAATTGAACATTTCTCATATAAATGTAAAGAAAAAAAAATAGAAAGCCACAACCGTAAAAAAAGAATAATTAAATATATTATTGTTAAGTAAACATTAATTATTTACTATTAGATAGATTTCTTTTTTAAATATGATTTGATTATGGTTTTCACTAATGCTACTCAAAACAACAAGGGCGAAAAATTTACTTATGAAACTATGAACAGGTGTAAAACTAGGAAATAAATAAATAATAATTTTAACCAACTTGTTTAACTTAATAAGAATTATCAAACTACGAACCTTCGCCAGGTAAGCCTTAATGTAAAAGTTGCCGAAGAGAACGATGAAGGAAATCATATAAATGATGAGAACATAATGCATCCAAAGAGGGAACTCGCAACCCATTCTGATGCCATTGACGCCGAGGACCAGAGCGCAGGTGAATTGGATCTGAAAAACAAATTATTGCTTATTTTTAATAAATAAATAATAATAATAAAGCTGACAGTTAACTGTCTTCGTAAAAATAAATATTATTATTAATAATAATAATAATAATAATCATTTATTTTAGATATAATATCCATTTTATCTATTAACAAAATAATAATAATAATATTTTACATCAATGTAGGTTGAATTTTATAATATATAATATTTACAAGCGAAACAAAGATATTTAAAATCTACATTTAGTATTTAGTATTCCCTGAACAGACTTTCAAGTCTACAACTAAACTTTTTTCCTAGAATTTTTTTAAATTTCGGTGTAAATTCCGTGCCCGCCCCCGGCTTCGCGCGGAGTTTAACTTTTCAAAAAAAAAACCTACTTTCTTAGTTTACTTGAAACTATTTTTCAAATTTCGGCTTTCTATACTTAGTAAATAGTTTTGCTGTGAGTTGGATGTTCAGTCAGGATAAACGATCTTATAAGTATAGATAGATGTTTTACATTTATCCACATATAAAACATTTTTTAATATGTGAACTAGTAAACTATGTAACATATTATAACAAAAATATATTTACAAATTTTTGGGATTTAGCTTTGTGTATATAGATTTATCTTTTATGGTATGTTGTAGAGAATTTTTAAAATCACAATCTTTTGTCCTAGATTAAACGCTCGAATTCATATATTTCGAAATCATATAATATGTTATTTAAACCTTGGACAAGAAGATTATGTTAGATTATGTTGTTATAAGGTTAATTTCCAAAATTATATATATTATAAATTATATCTTTGTAAATTATATTACATTATTATACTAAATTATATTACATATTTTTCTATATTATATAATTATGTTATAAGACTTGAACGACGGTTATAGCAAAATTACCCTTGAAATAATTTTTGAAATTGTTAAAATTTTCAATGTCAAGCAAGCCTTCACATAAATCAAAATTCAAAAATATTCGTTGCTGGTAATAACGGAATCTGATTAAACAATCTAAAGATATTTTTTCCTTGATAAAAATACACTTGTAATTTTAGTAGACTGTACCAAACTGACTATTTGTAATTCTGACGATTTGAAAAACTGACCATCTGAAAGTCTGTCCTTTTGAAAATCTGACCTTTTGAAAGTAACAGGAAGAATATAGTATTAATTGCACATAACGTTGTTAGAAACAAAACGTTAAATAAATAATAAATAATAAAAAACAGTTGTTACATCATCTCAGAAACCTAACAATTTATAGAAAACCAACTAACTAACTAACTAACTAACTAACTTTTAACTAGTTAAGAAAATGTAAACAAAAGATGCATTAAATTTATTACAGAAGTTAATTTTAGAACTTTTCTCATTTTCAAAGAACTACTCGTAGCTAATATTCTGTGAACTTTGAACAGAAGGCTTAAAGTTCCATCAACATCGACTTTAGTGTTATTTTAAATGATATTTATTGTTATTGCAAGTCTACTTAAATAGGAGAGTACTAAATGAAAGTGATACAGTCAATAATTTTGAATACTTTTTTAAAATATTTTTATGCTTATTGACATAAAATATTATTTGCATAGTCTGGTTTCTTGAATATTATGTTCTATTGATGTCGTTGAATAGGTAAACTAATATTAACAAAATTAAGCTAAAAATTTTAATAAAATGATGATTAAATTCACATTCAAAGTTATTTTTGAACATATTTGTGAATTTTTGAACATGGTTTTTTTTTTAAAGAATAAAACCTAAATAACTAGATCAATTGCGGAGTTTTAGTAGCATTATATAAAAATATAAATAAACCTCTAATCAAGTTGGTGTATGCATTTTCGCTTTTCATTTCGTGAAGTGGTTATCTATTTTAACATTATTATTATTATTATTTATAAATATTTTTTGAAAATAATTAGTTAGTTTTTAAGTTTTGTATATATTAATTTGTATATAATTTATATTTATAACTTATGAGTACATATAATTTATATTTTTTGAAAATAATTAGTTAGTTTTTAAGTTTTGTATAAATCATTTCTGTATGAGATTTTTGTGTAGTATTTTTTAATGATCTTTTTGAATGAAGGAACACATGAACTTTTTTATGCTACACAATAAAAATTGATGTAAATCGTATTCTATACACGAAATAAATTCAAACTTAAGAATGTTTTAAATTTATAATATATGCTATTCAAATATATTTTAACATTATAGTAGTAGGATAAGAAAATATGAAACTGTTTATGTAGTTTTATTCAAAGTTAAACTAAAATGCAAAGTTGCTCAGGTTGACTGTACATTATTTACTTTATCTTGTATTTTGCAACTGCATTGATTATGTGTTATAGATAAAATATAGAGTATGGGTTAAGAAGATACTCACCAATTGCAAAATTGTCAAATATTTCTTCCACCATAAGTACTTGCTTACAGATGGACCGAACACGGAGAGACCATAGTAGGTATACATTAGGACATGTATACCACTATTGACCATAGCAGGTAGGAAAGCTGTAAATAACATAATAAATAATTTATAGATTTTTTTATACATTAAAATTTACAATATAGACATTATTGATACAGTTAGAAACTTTTCTTACATTATTTCATCAAATAAATATAAGAACCAACTAAAATACACTTTATAAATTATTGAAACCAAAAATAGATATAAAAATAATATAAAAATATTAAAAATAACAATAAAAAAAATTATTTAACTCATCATCTTAGTTTATTGGAGTTAATTTATGTCATATATATCTCAATGTCTAGAAAGTCGTATTAAAAGGTTCAAAGTTAACTCGCAATTTCAGTAATCCATGAGAAGTAACTTTGTTACTTGTATGAGGCAAGCTGACATTGCACTTGATGGCCGCCATTTTAGTGACGTAAATTTGTGACACACTCAGTAACATCAGCAACAATGGCCGGCGAGTTTTTAGTTGCGAATGACGAACATGTATGTTAATGTGACAGTATTCCTGCGCATTGGCAATTTGCGAGGGTTATAATTGGCTACCGTCGCCTATAAACACCAACAGTATATGTAAAAATGCGTTAATTGGCCTGACAGTACATAGAAAAATGGAGGGGATGAAATCTTTCATCCCCAATTTCTTTTGCAGACATGATATTATTTCATAGTTGTCATTATTCATTTAATAATGGTTATTTCTATGGTCTGGGTTACTGACAGAGTATCTACTGGCAGCTACTGGCAGTTTCAGACTGTAAAGCGCAATGTGGCCTACAACTAAAAATCATTCCCATGTGTTCTATTGTTCTGTAAAACAGGTGTAACAAAGAAAAATTAAAAACGAAACTCACTTGAACCGCTAGGTACCCATTTGATGCCAATCCACCAAAAACTGAACATAGTGGAGTGATGGTAGACGTGAAGGAACGTCAACTGTTCGTCTTTCTTCCTGAGGATAAAGAAGAAAGTGTCGCAAAACTCTAAAAGTTTTGAGAAGTAGTACCACCACACTGCATCAGCTATCTGAAATTTGAAAACACTTGTTAGTAACAGTTAGAGTTATTTTAGTCGTGTTTTGAACACAATAATAAATAATATTGTTATTTAATAATGCGTCTCCATGAGTTTTTACTTAAAAATTTCTTAATATTTATCAATTGAAAAATAGCCTGGTTGGAAGCAAATTTACTTCTTAGTTTCACACTTAATAGTAGTATTTACCTATTTTTAATATTTTAATTTATTTTCCCTGTTAAAATTAATTGTCATTTGTTGTATGATAAAGTGTGGTCATTGTGAATAAAAGTATTATGGTAATGCTAAGCATGTTAATTATAAAAACACTACAAGTTAAATGCTGAGCTAATAAAATAATTGAGAAATTTAATGTGACTAATCCGTTTTATAATAAAAAAAAATATTAAAAAAAAATGGCGATTGTACACGCAATTCGGCATGAAAAATGAGAAATTGTTACATTCTTTAATCTATGGTAATTTTCATGAATAATGTAAACGCGTATGCATAGGTATATCACATGAGTATAAATACAAATACTTTTACTTTTGCAAAAGTAGTTAAAAAATGTATACAGTACACATGAAATTTAGAAATCTGTTTCGTTGTGAGTAAGAATAATGGCATGTCTGACAAACGAATGGCAGCATAATGGCATCTGACATTTAACTTGAAAGTGTTACGGGTCCAAGTGCGCTTTTAACAATACATGAACTAATATATTATACAGTAGGTATATTTACTAATTCACATTTCTAAAACATAGAAAGAATTACTCTACTCAGAATTTATTTTTAATTATGAACAGATTCTCGGTTCTAATTAATTTTAGACACGATATATCATGTAAAAATATATCTACGTGTATCTAATGTAGTTAGAAGTTGCAGAGCACACTGATGTGAAGTTCATCTGGCTGCAGTAACCATCCTCTACAGAAGACCATTGTGAAATAATAGAATTTTTACCATCAAGTAGACCATCAAACTGCTTGTCTATCTTTACATAAAAAAGCGATTAATGTCTTGTCTTTAATCCTTACTAAATATTATCTTTATGGGAGGCAAACAAAATAATTTTCAATATTTTAAAATTACATTTTAATTTTTAACTCTTTGTACAAAATGCACTTTGTATTGGATAATGTACTGTGACATTCAAGAGTAACCGCATATTTCTTAAATGTAGCATTCTTTAAAGAGCATTGTAAGATTGATTGCCCAGATGCATTTGCAAACAAATTGACAGAGTTCTGTGTTAGCATTTGATGTATTCGTTTGTATACGGTCGCGACCTTCGTCAGAGACATACGAGTCAATAGGACGGTTAAATGTGAGACTCATATTCAGACATCTTCAATAAATTTACTTGTCTGGAAGGGATTCGTTTTAGGAATAAGTCTGTCATCGTCAATTTGTTTTTATCGTATTAAATGATGACAAAGAAGAAAACGAATCAGATTCTAAAGTATTCATGTTTTTCTTTGTAAATACTAGCAGATTTGATATATGACAATAGGTACCTATTTATATAATAATAAGTACAAGTTACAAGGAGAATGCGTATACGAGATCACCGATTTCGCGATCCATTGGTCGAGTGATTGACGTGCTTGCCTTGAAGCTCTGTCTATCAGGAATCCTGGGTTCGCTTCCCGGTAGGACCAACTTGGGAAATGAACTTTTAAAAGTTTTCTCTAGTCTGAATCTGACAAGTAGTGGCAGGGTACACTGCGTTTCACAGTCATTTGGCACAGAGGATCGGATACGGTATCCAATGTGACCTGACCTAACACTACTAAATAAATGTCAAAATGTAATTCATTTAATAAATCTATTGTCTTTTCAGTTCGTAAAATAAATTGGTCTAAACTTTCTCTTAGTTATAAGTATGATTGCTATACACTGAGTGGGTAACCGTTAAAAATTGAACCCAAATACGAACAGTTAAGATAATAATGCTTATATATTTTTTTATGTCAATGAATGGTCATTAAGTGTATTATATATTTAAATCACAATTCTGAAAGTATTTTTTGTATTAATATTTTGCCGGCAGCGAAGGTTAAGCACAGTTGAAACTCACATCTCGTTATTGCTATGTGATCATACATAAAAAACCACAAAGATTCCGTTTATATGTTTTTCTCTAAACGCAAAGGAAAATCTTTGAAAAATATATTCCAAGTAAAGATTTTTGTTCTAAATTTTAATTAAGAAACTTCTATTGACTTTTAACATAAGATCGAATCAAATTCGTATGTTATGTTCATTGAAATATTACTTCTCTATATATCATAAAATAAAGTCCCTGTGCCCTACTGTTTCTTTGCATTTCATATGATAATGATAATTTTCATATGATAATGGAAGGTTTGTGTATACAATTTCAAAAAGAAAAAAATACACATCTGTGCCAAGCCGGAAGCGGGTCGATGGTATGAATATAAAAATAATTGAATTCGATTCTTTGGTAAAATTTAATACTAAACTAAAAAATAATTATACAAATATTTACAAAAAAATATCAAACTTTCAAGCTTGTGCTTGCGACCGCTAAATAATTCAATGACTTCTGAGCGACTTTCGTAAATGTGTATTTAGGGGGTCTAAATAATTCATCCTATTTAGTCCAGGAAAATTTACTAATAAATAAATATTTGATTTCCTCGGGGGCATTTTTGATATAAGTTTCTACAGTGTATATAATATCGATGGGTGAAAAGAATTTTTCTATTCCATTCTGTAGAAGGGGTGGATTTTTTTTTTTTTTTCAGATTACTTACTTATATAAAAATTTAGTTATTATTCTTACTCTAGCAATGGTTACAAATATGGTGAGTGTTCGACTTGCCTGCATTTCGTCTGGGTCATACTTTTGTCGGCATGGTTCGCAGATATAACTGTATCTAAGCCTGAACGATGCTGTGAGAAGTCTTAGTGCTATGTAAGCATTCAACGCAGCCATCGCCAAGTTGTATGGTACCAACAACCAGGTCAATTTGAACGGTTGTCTATTTCTCATTATCTTTGGCCCTATCCACACTATGAATAGGTAGAGTGCTGTGTAGAATATGGTTGGTAATGGTGAGTCTACCAGCGGCCATCCTTTGGTTCTATCGTCTGAAACAAATAATACAATACGCCAGTTAAACATAAATTTGGGTTAAAATAAAGCAGGGCATTGGATTTCTGGTTGGGCAAATATCTCAGTATTTCCGAGTGTTATTAGTTTTCTAGTTAATTTAGTGCAAAAGAATCTCGTCCTCATTGTCGAATCTCTTAAGTTTTTTACCTATTTTATTATACGTAAACCTAACCTGAAATGGAATACTGCGTATATATAAATATAGTGCTCAGTGAAATACAGAATCGAAAAAAGCTTATTTAATTAAATTATTTATATTTTTATCTAAATATTTACATTAAAAATAAATTGATCAATTGATAAAAATCCGAACCGATGCGGAATAATAAAAAAAATAAAATTATTTAACAGGTCATAAGAGAAGTAGGTAACCTGCTATGCGAATATTATAGAAGTAACGTATATTATTATAGAAAGAAAAGCTATTTTAAAAATATTGGCCAACATTATTATATGGAATATCAAAGCCACAAATAACTATATACTCGTATAACTACTTACGCCTTAATGTAAGCCACAAGTGTTACTTTGAATTGCATTATTATTGTGCATATTGCATTAAAAATGGCGTATAAACCGTAAACGATTCAATGTTATAGTGAAAGTCAGTATTTCCGGTTGCATAACGGTCGAGAGAAAACTCAAGGTAGGATCTCAGGCAGACTGTGCATCAAGTGTCCGTCGTGTAGGCATTGAAATTATATAATGTAGCCTTTAAAACTTATAAAATTTAAGTGTATTTTCCAATAGGTACATAATGAAATTATGTTATTATGTGCTAATTGTAAATACTGACAGTGTTACATCTTGACGCTTCATTTGTTAGCTTTAAGTTTGTTTCCTATTACAACATCTAATCAAATGTAGATGTAAGTTGATTAAAAGTTGATCTTGAAGACTTCGAAGGCATGCATCTGATACACTATCAAATCCTAATACTATATACCCTTTGCCATATTCATACCAAGGGATTAATGAATGAATGGAATAAATGGAATGAATGATTGAAATGGAATGGAAACGCACTTGCAGCACAAATAGCGTTGCTTATTTCAAAGACGACTATAGACTAGCGAAAAATAAAATACTAACAAGACTCCTTTCTCAATTACTATTTCTCGTACGGTCTATGTGACCATTTTTTTTATCACTTTATAATAATTTTAACGATAAATTTAACATTCAATTATTACAAAAAAAAAAATGCCTGTTAAGAGAAATCTTTAACAAAATTCCTCACTTTAACTTCAATTCAAACATAAACTTTGCTATACAACATTAAAATGTTAAATGGATCAAAATTACGAGAACTTATAAATTTATTCATACAAGCACATTCACACTTACGCCAAGCACTTACTTAATGTGTAGTAGTAATCTTTACTACACATTTTGTCTCATACTTGATCTCTATGCACATTTCTGTATTTATGCATTATGCTATGTGACGGAAAACTAATTTTCGTAACACAAGTTAGTTAGCAATTATTTGTTCGGTGTTCGTACCTACTTTTATGAAATACAAACCAAGTGTTCTTAACTTAATGAATGTACTTTAATGAAGTACAAAGTAAATATTTCTTGACTTCCGAGTCATGTGGTGTATAAATAAACTCTATATACAACTACCTGTTAGTATAATAACCAAAAGTACGAGTTTAAATTTCTAAATAGATTTCTGCATTTAGAATATTTTTCAAAGTAAACCCCATAAGATATTGATAGTTTTTACAACTAGATTTATTCGAAACCGTTAGTAGGGCATAATACCTACGAGGAAGTACCTAAGAAATTAGTGAACAGAAAATTTCAATAACCTAGCGTCTTGACTGGATGACCTAGGAAGTGGAAGAAAATTCACATTAAGTATATGCTCACTAACAAGTAAATTCAATTGAATCAAGGAGCATTCAACGAGAGCAGTATTTACCGAAGCGACCTGTTAGTTTTATAATGACATTCCAGTATAAAAATACGACAGAATAGAATTTAAATATTATTACGTATGCAGCAATGTTAGGATTACAGAAAACGACGTAGGGTACCTTTCATCCAGAAAAAAATGATGTTCTCGAGGGATTGCACTACAAAAAAAATTCACCGCATATGTGGATAGAAATACTGAATCAGCCCATTAATATCCAACAATTATTCCGCAAGCTGATTCCGACTCAATTAATTTTTTTCTGCCCATTATAATAATTTATGTCAAATATCCCAATGAAATAATATTTTCTATCATCATTTCGAATTTAACAATTTAATTAACTTACCTGATAACGATAATGTCCACAAATAATAGTCATATGAATCCTTTATAACGCTTTGTGTAGAATTTATTATAGTCGTCGCCATTGTGTTTCTATTTAAATTATCTGTAACAAAAAATACAATTGGATTGAGAATACAACACGCTATATATGCTGTAAGTTACTGAGGAATTGGTTATTTCGCAGATTACTAGGTTCTGCTGCATCAGGTCAAGGTAACCATGTCATGGAAATACCACCGAAGTAACAGGTATATCAATTTTCACATCAATTAAACTTGTGGAAGTTAGTGAAATCCCTGCATCAACAAGGATATGGTCTGATGGTCTTCAAACGCCCGAACAATATCGGTACTAATATTATAAATGCGAAAGTATGTTTGGATGTATGGATGTTTGTAACTCTTTCACGCAAAAACTACTGAACCGATCACCATAAAATTTTGCTTACACGTTGTCTGGGACACCAGAAAGGACATAGGGTACCTTTCATCGTTTAACGCGGACGAAGTCGCGGGCACCAGCTAGTATCTTTATAAGTTATAGCTAAGAACCATCAACGTCAGTTTTTAATTAAAAAAAACGGATCAAAATCAGTCTATCCGTTTGGGACGTACGATTTCACAGACAGATACACAGGCACATAGTAAAACAGGCACACACGTCAAATTTATACACCTCGTTTTTGCGTCGTGCGTTAAAACTAACACTGAACGATGTGGCATAGAGATTGCTAAAAATGGAATGATTTTTTTTCTAGACTACCTATCTTTTGTTATTAAATGTCTTAATTTATTACTGTGTTAATCACTATATCTTACAAACCTCAAAAACTAGCCTATGAATTAACTTGAAATTTTTACACAACATTGTATTTTAACAGAAGAGTATTTTTTATATACTTTTCATAATATTAGAGACTGAGCCACACGAAGCGTGGACGCGTTTAGATAGTTTATTATAATTATTATCGATACGCCTTACCATCTAATACCTACTGCTGACTTAAGTAATCAAGAATTGTATAGACATGAAATTTGGAAAAAGAATACCACTTGTCATTACAACTCGTAGACCAACTGGCAATGCGAGTTTCAAATAACAAAATGACACTTGCACGAACAGTTTCCCAAGTGGACCTACGATTTCTAACTAAGTATTTGGAAACATTCAGACAGTACGTTTATTTAACCTATAAAAATGAACGTTAGTACTTGTAGAAAGTACCTCGTTATCATAGACAGTCATCTTAAGGCGTGACTGTAACAATAGTTCTGCTAACTCATCGGAGAGATTCAAACTGGTTTATAGCAGGTGACGTTTAGCTTACGTATCGGTGAACGTGACATCTGAACACTAATCGACTATTCCTCTTTTGGAAAGTAAATCATTATTAATTAATTAATTAATAACGAAAATAAAAAATATTTTCACACATCAACAGTAGGTAAGTGTATAGAAGATAATGGGTTAGAAGATAACCCATTATCTATCTTAATTGACATCTAATGGAGAGAATACAGTACAGAACAATGTCACATCACTTATGCAAACCAATTATATCTACATACTAGTAATATTACTAACTTTTGTACGCGACTTCATCAGCGTATTTTTTTTTTTTAAATTATAGACGATATGAAATTTTGCATACACTTTGTCAGAAGAAACATAAAAAGAACATAAAGTACTCCAAAACGGCATGACCTTTTTTATGAATTTTTTTTGTGTAGGTCTGAGAATAGTTTAAAAGAAGTTTATTTGTTTTTGTTTTATTTACCTATCCAATGTAAATAGTTTTAATAATAGATTTAATATGATGTCTCATAATCAATTACTACTCTATAAATTATTAGTCTGGGTGTGCAGGGTTTCGTGGTTATGGTTATAATATAACACAAGCATATAAAAGTATTTAATATAGTTTTATTATAATTTTTTTATAATAAAACTAACTTTAGGTCGCCTGAAAACTTAAAAAAATAATTAAAAAATTAAAAATTTAAAAAGAATTTTTTAACTGCTCATAACTGCGTATCTTTCACCAACTGCAAGTAAAGTGTTAATTAGTTACTTTTAGAAATAATATTATGTTTTATTAAATTATGCACTCGGTTTACTGCATCCTTCGATAGACGAATTTTTATTATTATTTTCTTTTTAATGTTTGTGACTTTTACCGTACAAACAAAGGTATATTATCATCTCCATCATTCCCTGTTACAGGTGACTTTAAATGACGGTTAGCTTACTTGACAGATGGTAAAAGAGGCCCTTACACTTATGTATCGTGATTATATTTTAAAAATAATCATAAAAAGAACATTCATGGAATAACGCATATCCAAAAACTATTAAATTTATGATAATGATTTTAAGCTTAAGCTTATAATCGCTTTAAGCTTATGATAATGATCAATTACGTTATACAAATATCGTAAGTAAAAAAAAAAAAATTTAAATTGAACTCTGGCGTTTTTCTTAAGGTTTAATGTTGATATTCGACTAGCTAGGGATACTATTTAATTTTACAGTTAAGTTTTTACAGTTATTTAGGTTTCGAATTCAGTCAGTAGGAGCGAAATTATAATGAACTAACGACCAGCACCTGGCTTCGCAAGTAATACAATTTTATCTGCAAATTATATACATAAATCTTTCTCGTTTATAGCCTTTTCGAATTCATAAAGAAATCTTTGTGTGTCAATACTTTCATTTTTAAGAGGACAATATAAAGACCAAATTAATCAACGAGGTATTTATATTAACTTTTTTTTGTATTCAAGTGGCAAGTTTCTTTTTTTTTATTGATGTAACTCCAATACAAAAGACATAATTGTGTACGTAACCTGCTGTGAAAGTAACTCTATTAAGGATAATACCAAAGTAAAAGTTTGCTTTATTAAAGTTTTTATTAATGAGCACTAGGTTTGTAAATAACTTTTATCATTATGTGTAAATATATTTGTATTAGGTACATTATAATGCGTATAATACTGGTCATATTTATCTTCTTTATCTGAAGGAGGAGACATAAGCTATTGTCCAATAAGCTATTGTCCAGCTCCTTCTAATAATTTATCATTTATCCTTGTTAAAAGACGACTGTAGCCATTTACTAACAAGTAGATCGTATCTCTGACTGCCATCTTTTCATTTTAATATCTTCAAAGTCTAGGCTAACAGACAGCTTGTCAGTCCATTTGATTGTCACAGATATACAGATACGTATCTAGTCACCTAAAACTAAAGCAACGCCAGAGGGCCTGCAAATGCTCTGTCGACAATCATATTTTAATAATAATAATATACGTTTATATCAGACACCTAGTGTTCATATAGTGTTAGTAATACAAGAAAACTTAAAAACTATGTTAGTAGTGGTATTTACAACATGAAAGTGTGGTTTGTGTCCACATCTTATTTAAATGACAATCTACACATATCGATATTGTATTCAGGAGGCTTTTAGAGACTCCCAAAGCACGAGAGAAAAAATGAACATGAAAATCGTGGACTCTGGATTCAATGACAAATTGACAACAAAATAAAACAGCTTAAATTATGCTCATAGCTTAATTTAAACTTTGTACGTTCGTAAGGATAGCTACTACCGACAGACTAATTGTCCAGTAAATAAATGCGTAAAGCAGTACGTCCTGTCACTAGTTTAGTAGCCACTTATTACTTTTAACGCACGATATTTTCATATATTATGCAAGCAAGAGATTTTTTTTTTCTAAAGCTCATATAAAATCGATAAACTATCATAGGTGCAAACCAGACGGGGATAAGAATTTATATCTCTCGTGTACTCCCCCTTTTAATCATAAATTAACTAGACCTCCCCCTGTTGTTGCTTGTTTTTATAGGCAATCAAAATACCTAAATGCCATTAAGTCAACTATCTACCACATTCTCATAAAACAACGAAATTACGATTGTGCTCTAAAAGAGATTAAGGTTGTGGGCGAAGTTGCGGTTGAAATCCATATGAGTAAATATTTGTTTGAAATATTATTATAAATTAGACTGTAACTTCACAATATAAATAAATTAGACTTTAGCGAAATAAAAAATAAAAAAAAGTTTTAATGTCAAAGCAACAAATAATAAACAACTTTCACGGAAGCGTTCAAATTTAACACCTATAAAATTTTCTTTTTTCACACATAAGGTACCTTTATAAATTAGAAAAAAATTAAAAACACAATTGACACAAAAAAATATGGCGGTCATCTATTGTGTTTCCAATGGTCAATGAGAAGAGAAAGTGAAAAGAAAGGGACAGAAGTTGCGAATGTCTGTATGTGTGACAAAGAGAGAGAAGGCCTTCAGGGCGGATCACAACAATAATTGCCGTTGAGATGTTTTCCGTCTCTTGTACTAAGCCTTATTAATGACTGTTTATTTTCATTCAACAAAATTGTTATTATAAATGTTAACAGTTGCAATTTAGATTTTTTTTATTCAAACTACACATTAATGAGGCATTAAAGACGCTAATAAATTCACTAATTGGATACCATATTATAACGGAAAACTAGTTACTATTATGTAGAGAAGAAATTATCAAAACTATAAAGAAAATAGCATTAACATCTGTCGTATATTTTAGAAGAAGTAACCGAGTAACTGAAACTTTATTTTACGCTAGCTGTTGCACGCGACTTCGTCCTTGTAACTTTATAAAATATAGCCTATGTTATTCGCTGATAATATAGCTTTCAAACAGTGAGAGAATTTTTCAAATCGGTCCAGTAGTTTCGGAGCCTATTCAATGCAAACAAACAAACAATCAAATCTTTCCTCTTTATAATATTAGTGTAGATTATTACTATCTGTTCCCCGCTGCTTCGCCAGCTTTAATGGCACATTAAGAAATTAAAGAGAATTTCCCAAATCCTTCTATTTTTATGTTACTTTGTATAGAATGTTACACAGGAGCTTTGGTTTTTCGGGTATTAAGTTAAGATATAAGCATTGGTGTTATTTGAGATTTCCCGATTAATCATTTGAATATAAAACATAATAAGTAACTACTTATGAAAAACTAATACGTGTATAATGTTAAAGTGACTTTGTGACTTGTCACCCCTGAACTACTCAACTGTTCATCACCTTTACCTTTACTGAAAAAAGTTACTGTTCCCGAAGGATCATATAAAAATTTAAAAAAATCAACGCCTGACAGATATAGGTATTAATGACCAATAAAGATCGATTAAATTATTGCTCATATTTTTTTGTTAGGCGTGATTTTATTTTTATTTTTGAACACAACAAGGGGCGCAGGTGAAGTCGCAAGAAAAAGTTAGTATTATATTGATGAAATTATTATTCAGTAACATTGATGTGTTGACCATTTTGAAATTAACTCAATTGGCTTGAAACTGTTTCGGGTTCGGTGAGAGGCCTTTAAACTTATTATAAGAAAAACATTTAAAGTGTCACAGTTTGAACAAAGTGACGAGTTAAAAATTATGAATACTCAAAACTGTTTACATCCCGTTGACTATTTAAACACAACTTAACCTGAAATCCGGATATTGCAACTTTCTAGCAGACCATTGTAGTAACATTGATTGAACTTCGAAACAATTCGAAATTTACATTTGTTTGAATAAATACAAGCAATTATATGGCGAAATGTTCTACATACCGGTATTATTTGAGACGAGAGAAAGCACAATATCCTCTCTGAGGTTACCATTTATGGGCAAGACGGAATCGGTAGACTGACCATAAGATTGGATCAGTACGTTCTACTGTTTCCAGTGATAATCCCCACGAGATATCAATTATACATTTTTGAAAAAAAAAAGCGAAATTGAATTTAAAATTGAATTAAATTGAATTGAACTGAACTAGTATACCAAATGCTACGTATAACTGGTGTAAACATAAACTCATTAGAGTTTTACCGCACACCATGTTCATATTATTAAAGAGTTATTTGGAATATATAAATTCAGATATATATAAATATATATAGACAGATATTATTAAAATACATACAGATAATATAAATATATACACATACTTAATTATTCATATTACGCTTGATTAAACCTTTTGTTGACGGTTAAGCATTACTTTCGATTCTTCAATAATTACTTTAAAATTTTAGAATTCAAATATAGGTCTAAGATAATAAGTTAATTTTGCTTGTTTAAAAATAATTATTTAATAATAATTAAATATAATATTTAGAGAAAAAAGCTTTTCATTTGGAACAGTCTTGGAACACATTCTTTGTGTTGCCAAACGTCAGAGAAAGCACGTACATTTGAAAGCACAGATTACTAGCGAGTCTTTGAATAGGACTATTTACTGTTTTATCTGTGTCTCTATTACCTATCTATTTAGAAGAAGAAAACAAGTTTAGCAAAGTTTAGCAAGTGAGATTAATTGCCATCGCTTTCTACGGTTCCGGTGAATGACCTGTTACAGGGTTACCGGCTGTGACTTACGGCGTCTGTAATTCAGGAAGCTGTAAGGATATGGACGCATAAACCGAACGCCCGACAAATGTTATTAGGGTTTTTCACAAAGTATTTTCTCAAATGGAATTATAAATGAAACCATAAATAACTGTTATTGTGTTCCATTTAAAGCAGTTCTATTTTTAGTTATATCCGTATTAATATTATAAATGCGAAAGTATGTTTGTAACTTTTTCACGCAAAAACTACTGAACCGATCACTATGAAATTTTGCATACACGTTGTTTGGGACACCAGAAAGGACATAGGGTACCTTTAATCGTTCAACGCGGACGAAGTCGCGGGCACCAGCTAGTAGTTCTATAAGACCTAGAACGATTGGCAGTCTTACTGTTCATTTGATTGTAACTATAGGTATCTTCGTGTAAAACTAAAGCAATATCAACAGTAAGTGTAAAAATGGAATGTCTTTGTGTTGATTTGTACACTTCTTAACAATAATACACCAGATATATTATCGGTTAAAAAATTATCTTCCGATGATTGTAGCAATTTGTAATTAATTCTGTTAGGTACTTTCATTGTTTAGAAATGAAATAGTCAAAAAACAATTTTAAGTATAGCTCAAGCAACATGTTTTGACCAAATCTTATAAAAGGCGTTTAATGTAGATTTCAATTTCTCTTTACTAAATAGAACATGTGCCATGACGAGGCCATACGTTTGTATATTTCTGTCTATTCATTCTAAATAATATTATAAAAGCGAAAGTGGGTTTATTCGTTTGTTTTTTATGCTTTCAACTACTCCATCGATCATAATGATATATCGCATACAAGTTGTCAGGGAAACAGAAAAGCGCAATGTACCTTTCATCCCGATAAAAAAAATTGTTCCCTAGAGATTATCTAAAAATATAAAACGTTGCGCCGAAAAAGGATTGCTTAGGACCTAATAAAATAAAATGTCATTATTTAAATTTGAATCATGAAATTTGAATTTTGAATATGAATTTGTATTTTTAATTGCTCAATGTCATTGTCATATTTTGTCAGGCGTAGATTTTTAAAGGGGTCGGACGAAGTTGCGGTAAAAAGCTAGTTATAAAGTTTTAAAATCAAGTTAACGTTATATTATTATTTTTTTAAAACTTTTAGCCAAATGACATTGACGATTTGACTTTCGACGCTTATATTTTTTGTAGAAAAATATTTAAAAAAAAAAATATTTAACGGACATTATCTTATAAATCGGTGAAGGATTCATATGCACGCAATAAACCGTTTTAAAACTTTTTAAAAAAAACTTAAAAACAGAAATTTATATTTTGTTCTTTATGTAGAGTTCCTATTACTTTAACGAAAATTCCAAACAATAGAATTTGTGTTTCACACGTTTAAGTTTTTATTTTTTCAAATTAATTGCGTTGTATAATTATTATAAATTTTTGAATAAACAATCATAATCTTCATTTTTTAAAATTTAAACCTTTGTTTCCACCTTAATAATAATTACATATAAATTAAAATAAAAAAGTTGCAGAATTTGCTTCATTCGTTTCTTAAGTCTGGTCACGTAAGTGGATCCCATTTCACAAAGGTTCATTGGCTTTTTCGTGTAGTAAACAATTAAGTAATGCTACTAATTACTTACTTGTTATCTACTGTTATGTTACTGTCGAAAGCTTCGTATTAGGTCAGAAACGAAACTGTTTTCCAAAAGTGTCAAATGGCCCCATACAATGATGCGAACCATCAAGAAGGTCAAGTTTAAATAACTTGACCACCTGCTTAGACACCTGCTTAATTATGACGGATAAGTAACATCTAGGAGTGGATTGCAATTGCTTTAGTCGAGCAACTAGTTTAGTTGGCTCTTTACAGAGAAAGCTTTGAGTTGACGGCATTCAGACCTTCAGGACTTAAGGGGCCCTTGGCACAGAGAGATATTGATAAATCATCTGTACTAATATTATAAATGCGAAAGTATGTTTGGATGTATGGATGTTTGTAACTCTTTCACGCAAAAACTACTGAACCGATCACCATGAAATTTTGCATACACGTTCTCTGGGACACCAGAAAGGACATAGGAAGTCGCGGGCACCTGCTAGTTATGAATAAAGGTAATCTAATTTTAAATAATTATAAATATAATTATAGAAAAATAAATGTTAACAAAGATTAATAATAAGCATTGCTAGCTGTGACCGCGACTTCGATGCGCTGCAAACTCATTTTTGAAAATCTTAAAGGAACCTAAAATTATATAAAGATAAAAAGTATTCTATATGTGAATCGTGGTAATAAACTATCCGTGTGCCAAATTACATCCAAATCTAAATATGCAAACATATAAACTTTCGCATTTATATGTTTATCTAATGTTGTATAAGAATTAGTATTAAGATATTTTCTATAAAGATAATCAAAATGTATATTAACGTATATACGTATCTTTTTGCTGTTTACTCATTGCTTAATTTTAGACTAAATCTATGTAATGTGAAGAACGTCATTAAAAAAAATACTTACTAAAGACCAGTAATAGAGTATTATTAAATAGAACAGAGTATTGTAAACCATCCCCGAGAAATGTATGCTAAAATATTATTGAAGAAATCAATGGAAATACATTTTCATTAATATTTAATAAACTTCAAAGATTGTTGTGAAAATAAATATTTCACAAACTTATTATACCGTAATTATTGACGAGAATATAATATATTTCTTCTGAGCCCACCTCAATTTCATATTTGATTGAGTTGTTTCGTCAAAAACTTAACAGACAGGTTGCATTGACCTCGAACTTTAATGAAAAATCCTCTTTTTACATTAAAAGTGTGAACTCAGCTTTTAATGCGATTTTAATCTTATTAAAACTTATGTACTTATTCAAAAACTTTAAGACATTTCATAAATTGTCAGAAATAATATTAGTGAAAAAGCTATAGCTATATAATATGAATGTAAATTCATTTTTTTCCAATATATATATATAAAATGTCCGTTTAAAAATATACTGTACGCCATTTTTATTAAAATAAGAATGGGCATATGTTACTCAAAGACAGTCTATTAATTAATGATATAATAAATTTTAATTTTAATTTTTTAAGTATATATAAATATAATAAAATAATAAGTTCCACAGACAGATAATGCATAAAAGAGTTAAACAGAGAGACAAAACTAGTTGACAAAATGTTAACAACAAATTATAATATCTACATTATGAACTAAAAAAACTAATAATTCATTAAGTAGTTTTGAAGTCAACATATTGCATGTATTTTAATTTATTTTCATTAAATTAATTAATTTATTCATTTATATAATATACTAGCTGGTGCCCGCGACTTCGCCCGCGTTGAAAATTATATACTAAAACCTTCCTCGAGAACCACTCTATCCATTGGTGAAAACAGCATGAAAATAGGTGCAGTAGTTTTTGAGTTTATCGCGAACAGACATACTTTGTTATAATATACAGTGATTACAAGTTTAAGGGCCTCTTTCACCATGTGTCAAGTAGGCTAACCACCATTTAAAGTAACCGGTAACCGGGAATGAAGGAGATGATTATACCTTTGTTTGTACGGTAAAAGTCCCAAAAATTAAAAAAAAAAAAAATTAAAAAAAAAAATCGCCTATCGAAGGATGCAGTAAACCGAGTGCATAATTTAATAAAACATAAAATTATTACTAAAAGTAACAAATCAACACTTTACTTGTAGTTGGTGAAAGAGGACCTTAGTAGCATTAAAGCATCACTTTTAAGTCATATTTTAAAAAATATGCCATAAAGGGTTTCATTTAACTTAACTCGAACAGTTAGGCATTGAATGTTAATCCAAATACATTAATTTTTTTTACATATATTTAATATATATATATATTAAATTTATATAGATTATATACAAATAGGCCTAAAGAATCATAAAAAATATATTTTTCATTTATTTATTAATTTAAAAAAAATAATAAGAAAAAGAAGAGAATATTCTATAAGTGATAAAATTAATTTTTCAAAAGTAATTCGCCAATTTTCTTTTTATAAGAATTCAAACTGTTGGAAAATATGTCAATATAATTCAGAACCTTATTGTAGCGATACTTGGAACGATAAAAGAAGGAATTTTTAAAATGATTAGTTCTACAATAGGGAATATGAAATGTATCACTTGATCTTGTTCTAAGTTTTGGTATATTGAAGTGAATACATTCTAAAAGTATTGTATATATTTTATTGTATATGTTCCGCTTCTGAGCTTACTTTTTTCTTTATGTGAAAGTGCAATTCATAATGATGGTGATTAAGAATTTTCTAAGCCCGACCAGAATTCAAACTGCATTTGTCGTGGCGTTAATGTACTATAACTGTATATTGTTTTTTTTTTTTATATATATATATAATTATTTGTGAATAACAGAATCAATCGCGTCACGCGATATCGTCATTAAATTTGAAAACTAGATTAACGAATAATAATTTAAAATCACGAATGATAATTTTATACTAATATGAAAGCTATTTCTTCGAAATTATATTTGATTGTTGAATTTATGACTTTTTTATAGGATACATTTTCAACAAATTGTATTTTCAGTATAATAATTACAAGTTGTCTATATGTGTATCAAAATATTATGTTTATATGTATCACTATATTAAATACTGCTTAAAGTTCTGGATTGACTCCTAAAAGGCCCTTAAGATTTAGAAACCTCTTTATGAAAGACTTTCTTGTGTCAAGTCTTGCTTCTTAGTTTAATTCTCGTAGAGCCCTTTCTTATTATTCTACAGTTCGTTTTCTATGTCATATGAATATAATAATAAAAATAAGATTAAGTTTGAGCTCAACTGTGAGCTCTTTAACAAAAGAATCCTGAAAATAAAGGAATAGTTGTTGAACATTGTGTATACGCGAAATAATCTTTATGTGCTATTTATTTATGTTTGGTAAACTTTTTTGTTCTGAAAAGCTGGTCAAGTCTCCTTAACAGTTTCAAACAAGTTTTTTTTTTTTTACATATATTAAAGTCCACTTAATTATTAGGTCCACTTGATGTTAGGTGGCAACTTTTTTCTTTATGAAAGGTACCCTACGTCCTCTACTGTACAGGCAGACAGAGATACTTTCTCATTTATAGTATTAGTATGGACAGTATGGAAGTATTTGAGTATGGATTCCAAAAAAAAAAAATTAAGAAAATTATTCTGTTGTTGCTGTTTTCATCACACTTTTTGTTAAAAAATAAACAAGGACAATGTGAAATAATCTATATTTATGATGGTTTTCACCATTAATTTTAATAAAGACACAATGTTTAAAAATCATAATGTGCAAAAAATTAAAAAAATATTAATTTATGAATTAAAGGTGAAATGAACAATTAAAAGAAATTTAAAAATTCAATCTGGGTTACTGAATCTTCAGCCTTTGTATACTGGTAGTTAGTTACTCGAAAAATAAAAGCATACTTCCATTATAAGATTTAAAAGTAATTAATTCCCTTGCCACGTATCGACAAAGAATGCTTTTAATATTTAACATCAGCAAAATATTCAGCTTCCAAATTTTTTAATAATAACATGCTCTTTCGGGAATTAATCTTGCTATTGCTTGAGTTTTTGATATTTTATAATATTACAATGTTTTATGTAAGCACTAATCTATGTTTCTGTACTTATATAAATTTATATATAATGTGTACGCTTCTGTCTCTCCGCTATATTCTTCTTAATTAGCGGATTTAGATACAGTTTTCACGAAAGGAACGAGCAGTAAACAAGGATGGTTTGCAGTTAAAACTTGCACCTAGTCGTTAGTGTTAAAAAGTCATACATCAAATTTCAAGGAAGTTTGTCACTCCTTTTTTTGTTCAATAAATGTTGAATATATTTTGCGATCTTCAGGCATGCAACTTTTCAGTTGTCATGACTGTAAATTTAGTTAGATTTCTTTAGTATAGGTAATACTGACTGGAGACTCTCCTCCATGATTTGTTATAAATTTAATCACAAATAATAGGTGAAGTATAGGTTAAAATACAATCTAATATCGAATTTGTTCGCAAGAAGTATGTAAGTTCCATTCATTTAGTTAAAATTTAATGTAAGTACTCATTTATTTATAGTTACCTAACATTTTTATATATTTAACTTTAAATTATATTTGTAAATAAAACCTTATTTTCGTTTGTTTTCCTGCAGTCAAATTAACTAAGAAACTTTAAAAAATTATAAAACATGTGTTTTAAATTGACAAGGGACTATTAAAATAATATTAAATATTTTTAAAGACATAGTAATATAATAAGACATAGTCAGTAAAATAATAGCTATTTTAAATAGAATGGGATTATTTAAAAAAAAAATAATAGTATTATTAAATATTTTTACTTTATAATGTAATTATATAAATTAAAAATATTTAATCTTAGTAAAAAAAAAAGTTTTAAATAAAAATATTTATTAAAAAGTTAATAAAATAATAATAATATTAGTTTACCTTTTATCACAAAAATGTCATTTAAGCAGTCCTATTTGGCGGTACACTTTTGTTTCAACGTTTTGCGAAACTCACGCGCAGCCCGGATGCGCGCAACTACTTCAAGTTACGAACCGCGACTGGGCAAGCGCACCGAGCCTCAACCACATCTGAAACCGATTGAAAGCTCTCTTCTATTTAATCCAAACTTTAAACTTGACCTTGTTACTCGACTTTGATAGATGTAGGTTTTCATGTATAGATAGATAGCTTATTATAAGTTATTCCACACAAGTAGGTAATACAGTTATTAAGTATATCGACACTAATTAAATTTTATTTGAATTAATGATATATTCAATTTATAAAATTTAATATTTCATTTGTTCGTGCTAAAATAACTAAACCGTAAATCTTCGGTTAAAACTCCCATTTTTATCCCGGTCAAGTTAAATAAAAAAGGACTTCTAAATAATGAATGTTTCACCTAATAATACATAAGAGGCTGCTTGTGAATTGATATAACAGTTTTTTATTATTATTTTAAGGTCGACAGAGAGGTTGATGGTCCAGAGAGGTGCAACCCCACAGTAGGATAAGGATAGGGGAATTGGGAAGGGATAGGATAATGGGCTCTAGCATCTCTCACTCACTCACCGAAACACAACTGATCATCGTGAAACAACACATCTCTTGCTGTTATTTAACGGTGGTCTTCTGTAAGTGGGTGGATACTGTCGCCAGACGGGCTGCCCAAATGACTGTGAAACGCAGTGTGCCCTGTCAGTACTTAATTGACAAAAAATATCTGATACCTATTGAATAGGTATCAATTATTTTTTCCAAGTGGCCAGAACTAAATTACAATTTTAAATTCATTTGAAACGAAATAAGTGTAAATGTAAAATGTACAAAAAAAATGATATATACAGGTATCTCCTTTTTAAATTTTGTTTTTGTAACTATATATTTATTCAGGTTTTATTGCGCTTTATTTTTAGAAATGGAAATTAAATCCCTTTTAACAACAACAACAATAAACCAAAAATTGTGCGCTCGTATGTTTTAAAAATGCGATGGTTTTGTTGATTTATTTATTCAGAGAGAATTAATCCATTAGAGCCGAAAGTATTTTTTCCAATTCTCTCGAAAGGCTAACGCCGTGTGACGTCACTCATTCTGTTCGTTTTGCAATTGCAACCTATAAAAAGTGCAAGTCGCTCGTCCAGTTTTCACTTTCGTAAAAGGTTCCCTCGGTAAAATGTTTGCGACATCAAAAATGAAAGTATTATAATGATTACTTACTGTTCTTGTAAAGAGCCCATTTGCGAAAAAATATTCTGATATCTCACGATTAACCCACCCCTTATTCTTTATTCAAACAGTGCACTTTGTATGTTAAAATCAACAGATCCACTCGATGGTAGGTGACTACTGTCGCCTATAAAACAAGGGATAAAGAAATGGACTCTGGCATCCCTAACTTACGCACAGACACACAACAGCACACATGCTGTTATTACGCGGACGTCTTTCGTGAGCGAGTGGTTACTGTCGTCAGATGGGCTATTCAAATGACAGGGAAACATATTGTGCCCTCGCACAACTTTCTAAATCCAGACCAGTCAACTTTGAAAAAAGAATTTCCTAAGTATTTTTCAAAGTATGTTTCTTGGTTTTGCTCAGTGAAGTCGACAATAAATATGACCCTAAAACCTTCCTTTGGTAAAAGGTTTACAACTTCAAAAATGAAATTATAATAATGATTACAGCTCTTGTAAAGAGCCTAATATCTACGAAGACCCACCCCTTTATCCCTTATCCTTTATCCCATCAGTGCACTTGTATCCTTCTTAGTGTTCTCTCTGAAAACAAACATGACCGCAAACCTAAAAATATAATAAAAAATTGTCACCATTTCTTTGAAGTTTTACACCACTAAAATTGTGCTTTACAAAAATAAACAACAAAAGATTTTACAAATAATCTTTATTTGTCATGTCAACATCTCCCTTCCGGTGGCCTTTGCGAACTTTTCTCAGCATCTCCAATATAAATATTTAACTTCCTCAATTTAACACTGTCACTTCGTGAAACAGGTACTTTAAAGTTTTCTAAAGTATTGTTTTATTAATGGTATTCATAAGTCTGTATAACAAAGAGGCCCAGTTGAAAGGAACTAAGTTTTAATAATATAACAATAACAGTAGGATTTACAAAGTAGTGAGAAGTGGTGTATAGTTTTGTTTTTTATGTTAAGGTCCTGTCTGACAGGCTGATGGTCCATCTGGTGATAGATGGCTGCCGTCGCCTATAACACAAGCAATGCCACAGGTGCTGCAAATGCGCTGGCGACTATAGTAGGGTTAAGGTTAAGGAATAAAGGAGGGACCTGGCATCCCTTACTTACACACCGAAACACAACAGCACACGTGCACCAAGAGATGACGTAACCCATGTACATGAATTATAAGGATTTTTTATTAACTTTTTTTATTTATTTAATTTTTATTTCAAAAATTTATTTTAATAAAATATTAATAATAATAAATAATAATAAATATCTTCACACATTCCACACATCACCATCTAGTTCCACACTAAGCAACTAATACTTGTATTAAGGATACCAGACAGTTGATATACTACATATTTTATATTACTTTTTTTTTGTTGTAAATACATACATATTATAAATACAAACATCCATGACTCAGGTACAAATGTAAATGTTAACACGTCATAAACATATTGCCCCTAGCGGGATTCGAACCCGCGACCGTTTGGTTAACAACTAGGTTTACTCTAGCCACTAGACCAAACGTGTCGTCAATATTTTTTAACATAATTAAATATATTCTAACTAGGCCTTTAAAATAAGCCTCAATTTAGTTGTTATCAAAAGATTGTAATTTCCTTTCCCTCTAATCAGCATACCCTAATGTCGGCAAAACACAAAGTTTCTGTCGAACGTTACAAATGGCTTGTAATTCCTTACTTTGGTTCGGAATTATCACCAATAAATCAAGTAAGTCTCACTCATTTATCTTCGAATGTACTCGAGCTCTCAAACTTAAGGTCATAGTGGGTTCACAATGATATTGTAGTACAATTCGGCAATGGATTGTTAACGAAATTATCAAAGATATAGCTGCGATACAATATACTTAATGTATTAGAGGTCGATGCTTCTCAAAAAAACAAATAGTGTGATTTATTAGTTACTTTCTCATCGAAGTCACATACTGGCATCAGTCACAATAACTTAGAACCACCGTGAAGTAACAGCATATGTGCTGTTGTGTTTCCGTGAGTGAGTATCCCCATCCTCTTATACTTAATCCTTTTATGATCGGCAGCACACTTGCAGCAACATGGCGTTGCTTGTGTTATAGACGATGTTAACCACCCACCATCAAGTGGACCGTCGTCGGCACAGTATAAATATGTATACAGTACGGAAACTACCTACAAACGTTCGAAACGGCACACTCACACACATGCGCATCGAAGAGACTTCTAAGCGGTTTTCGCGGTGCTGTCAGTAGTGAGTGGTAGTGAGTATGGGTGTCGTGTTCATGGTTTTCGAGGGTGTTGAAACCGACAGTGCTGTCAAAATGCAAATCCAAGATGGCGGCTCAAACTCAAAACTGAAACTCATTTATTTGCTGCAAGAAATTATCAACTTTTTTTATCATGGGTGTCGTTTTCATGGTTTTCGAGGGTGTTAAAACAGATAGTGCTGTTAAAATGCAAATCCAAGATGGCGGCTGCAAGAAATTATCAACTTTTTTGTCATGGGTGTCGTTTTCGTGGTTTTCGAGGGTGTTGAAACCGATAGTGCTGTTAAAATGCAAATCCAAGATGGCGGCTGCAAGAAATTATCAACTTATTTGTCATGGGTGTCGTTTTCATGGTTTTCGAGGGTGTTGAAACCGATAGTGCTGTTAAAATGCAAATCCAAGATGACGACGGCTGCAAGAAATTATCAACTTTTTTGTCATGGGTATCGTTTTTATGGTTTTCGAGGGTGTTGAAACCGATAGTGCTGTTAAAATGCAAATCCAAGATGGCGGCTGCAAGAAATTATCAACTTATTTGTCATGGGTGTCGTTTTCATGGTTTTCGAGGGTGTTGAAACCGATAGTGTTGTTAAAATGCAAATCCAAGATGACGACGGCTGCAAGAAATTATCAACTTTTTGTCATGGGTGTCGTTTTTATGGTTTTCGAGGGTGTTAAAACCGATAGTGCTGTTAAAATGCAAATCCAAGATGGCGGCTGCAAGAAATTATCAACTTTTTTGTAATTAGGGTGTCGTTTTCATGGTTTTCGAGGGTGTTGAAACCGATAGTGCTGTTAAAATGCAAATCCAAGATGACGACGGCTGCAAGAAATTATCAACTTTTTTGTCATGTTTTAATAATGTTTTAATGTTTTAATAAAACAACAATATAAAGAAAAGTGACAACCCTATTGCTTCAATGGAGCGTAGGTAATTATTTTATCAACTAGCCTTAGTTTCCATACTGTATACATATTTATACTGTGCCGTCAACTTGTCTGTCGACCTTAACATTGGAAAATTATTTCTTAATTGCTCATTTATTTTTCTATGGTGTTGTTTTTTTACCTTTTGATTATTTTTTTTGGAACAGTATACAGTATACCAGTACAGTAAATGACATTGGGCAGTAACAACTACCCGATGTCATTTTCTGTGCCCCTGACAACGTTTATGGAAAAAATCATGATGATTAGCTAAATAGATAAGGGGTGAAAGCGTAACAAACAAACAAGCTTTATCACATTAGTATAGATAAAAATTAAACAACTTAATAAAATATGAAAAATCACATAGTTTCGGTTAGTATTGATTTTAACTCTTTTTTTTTAATTATCTGCGAATGAAGTTCTACAACTCCTAGTATTCTAATAAAAACTCTAACCTGTAAACAAAATTGTAATGACATATTTTTAGTTTAGGTTAACTATTGATAAGCACTTATTCATTAATCATATGTCAAAAGTAATACAACAATGGGAGGCGTTAACGACAGAGAAAGGCAGAATGTCACTTGCTTTCGACTCTCACTTATTCCAACCGGACTTTACTTTTGGGAGGTCATTAAGCGCGCGAACCTTCTTTGTTAACTTTTGATAACTGTTAAATTAAATTATTGACGATTGCAATGGAAATTCTTATACAATAATATCATGAATGACATAGAAAATTAATAAAAATTTTTAAAAACATCACATAGATATTTATTGCCAAATAAAAAACATAGGTTACTTTTAATCTAGAAAAAAAAATAGTGTTACAGAGGATAATCTGAAAATAGAATTACAACGCCTGACAAAAATATATGAAATACTGGAAATAGCAAATTTTACTCAATTGTTTTCCTCTCATTTAATATACCGTGTTTGTTATAGAGATTTGATACTTACGGTTGGCCTGTCGATTGATGTCGATATAAAAATAGATTAAAACAAAAAGCCTTAAAAAAAATGTAATTAGATAATGCTCACTGGACATCTCAATATAACTTTTTCACTATGATCTTCAACTGAGTATTATCGTAATAAATAAAAAAGGTATAAGTAAGTAAGCTGTTAGATATTAAAGATTTAAATGGAAATTAACAAAATAATAAACATACTAGGTGTTGCACGTGACTTCGTCCGCGTAATTTTATAAAATATAGCATATGTTAGTTGTTGATAATGTAGCTTTTTATAGGTGAAAGAATTTTTACAATCGGTTAAGTAGATTTTGAGTATATTCAATTCATTACAAACAAAAATACAAATTTATATTGATGATTTTCAAAAACCAGTTCGCCTTTCGAAACAGGTCGTTTTCACTATCCAAAAACTGCCTATAAGTAGATACTGTGCTGCCTATAAGTAGATATTTATATAATTTAAGGTCTATTATTGCGTATCTATCACAATCAATCAAACTGTAAAGGGCCGTTACGTGCGCCGCCATTAAGCATATTATATTATAATTAAGCATATTATAATATATTATTATAATTATAGCATTCCTTAATAATGTATTTTTAATTTGGTACATTTTGATATTTTTTTTTTTCAATACAAAATATATTTTTGTAAACATAGTTAAATGAAATTAACGAGGCTCGTAACATAGTAACACTTTTGTTACAAAAAACTGATACATTTATTAAGAAAATAATAATATTTTAAATAATCTTCATCGTCATCTCATCTGTATACTCGTAACATTGACTGCTGGATATCCTGTCGAGTACTGGTAAAAAAAAAAGTTATGTCTGTAACTTTCTTTTGTCTACAGTTCTTATTGCTTATTCAATCTCGCAGAGTAACCCAGAGCCTTTTTTTTTTTTTTTTTTTTTTTTTTTATAAAAGATGGGTTTACTCTTGACCAACAACCAACTGAGTAGCAAGGATGAAGCCTAAGATGGAGCGAGCTCATCCAGAAGATGCCTATTCACTCGAACTTTGAAAAGATTTGGGTTATATGAGCTCGGAAATACAGACGCAGGGAGGGAGTTCCAAACCTTGGCAGTGGGCATTATAAAAGATGTTTGGACGCTGTTGAGTTGAGCTTTCTTACGAGGCCCATAATTAGAGAAAACGTTTCAGGGGTATGTGTCATCACAGACAACATATTATACATTGGTTAGAAACCGTTATTTTTTAGGCACTGTGATGTATAAGTTTGTAGGCGTGAAGTTCTGTGCAAAATTGCGACTATAGCAAACAAGTGTCATTCCATTGATAGAGTATGTCATTGATAGATTTTTGTTTATTTTAATGGTCCACTTTATATTAGGGGCACAAGCAACATAATCCTACTATCGACCATACTAGGATTAAGAATTAAGGAAATGGACTCTGCCATTACTTACTCACTCACCGAAACACAACAGCACACGTGCTGTTATTTCATGGTGACCTTCTGTAAAGACTGCTAAACACAGGGTCACTACTAAATTTAGTTAAATAATATGTAATAACATTTAGTAATAAATTAATACGTGGATTTTGTTTGTCTGCGAAGTGTTTGTTGTCAATAATAATAGTGTGTAAACTTTATTAATATCGTTTTTCATGGTTTTGTTATACGAGTAAGAAGGAAAAATAAAAAAATGCAAAAAAGTCAACTGGAGAAATCAACAGTTTTTGTGATTTATAATTATTTTTATTTTCCTAATAAACACAAATTATTTTTATAATTATTTTACAATTTAAATACTAAATTGTAAAATAAACATTACAAGGATTACAGTGTTTAGCTAAATCAATGATTAAATAGCAATATTTTGCTACACGCCCATAATATTATAGCGGGGTCATTGTTGTTTCGCCACATTGTTGATTCGCCACAGAAAAAACATGTGTTGTTTCGCCACAGTTCTATTTTTATGAGGTAAATTTAATAAATTTATTTTGGATTGTTGTTCTTTTGCCACAGTAGTTTTTTCTGTACAGACCAGAGCAGAGAAACCAAAACAAGAATAAAAATAATATAAAAATAATATGATCACAGTAAAATTTTAATTTTACTATATAGCGTACCTACAATAAATTTACGCGAGAACTATCGAAAGCTAATAAGTTGCATAGGGCAAACCACGTTCGTTAAATATTCCTAAAACTCCAAGAAAAGAAATCTATGCAAGATGCCAAAATCTTGCATGGATTTCTTTTCTATGCAGGAAAAGAAATCTATGCAGGATTTTATGCATATATATGCATAAAATCCTGCATTTATAATATATAAATGCATAAAATCCTTCTGCATTCCAAAAAGACTTACATGAACTTTTTCTACTTAGGGTAACACACAATGTCCTCCCTAAAATACAAATATTTGTTATATAAAAAACTAGCCACTCGCTCCCGGCTTCGCTCAGAAAAAACTTAATTAGGTTTTATTGGATGCCAACCCCTTATCCTTAATTCTACTGCAGTCGGCAGCGCACTTGCAGCACCTGTGACGTTGTTTGTGTTATAGGCGACGGTAGCCATCTAACATGAAGTGGATCGTCAGCCTGTCTTCCAAAAGAATGCAAAAAATATTTTAATATATTTTCGTTTTAAAATACTTATTGGATAACGTACATATGCTCAAGCGCGCAATTTAATCGTTCTAAAATTTTTCAAATATTTTTTCTATAATAACTCAATAAAATTACTTCAAAAGTTATTTATAATTAAGTGCAGTAAACAGGTAATTACTTACTATGTGGCGATTTGTAAAATGTCAGGTGAATGAGTGTTTTATGTCGACTCAAGTTTCTATGGTCCTAACAACTGCCATGCATCGTAAAAATTAACTAAATAATATCGATATATTAAAAATAAATTATACAATTAATTTAAATTAAATAGGTGCTTAAATAAATTAAATCATAAATAAATATTGGTGACTAATAAAAAAAAGATCTAAAAATAAAACGAATACACTATAGGTACAATGCAAGGGAGGAATAAGGAAAAGTAGACAAGAAACTATAATCCTATTTGGCTGTACAGTAGCTGGAATGATTTAAAGTCTTGTTCTACTTGTACAAAAAAAATATAGATTTTTATATTTTAAGATTTAACCTCATTTGACACGTTAGCACCTCACATTTGGCAAGTTTATTATAATTTATTAGTCAAATACCTGACAATTTATTGCAAACGAAATCCGCATTTAAAAAAAAAAACTTTCTATTGACTTAAGAATAATAAAGAAAGTTATATTGATTAAGACAAAGGAATTGCCAAAACCGAACATCACTCATAAGCCACGGAGAAAGTAATTGATAAACAAACACGTTAAAAATGTAGATTTTGTAACCGTCCAAAGTATTTACTAGAGTCTAACCTCTAAGTTATTATCCAAATTCACAGAACGAATTTTCGTTTCACATTTAAATTGATTTTTATTACTTCATTTTCTCTATGAAGTACTTATTATTGTAGTTCTTAATATAAATTAAATTTAGATTAGATTTAGATTAAATTTAGATTTAGATTTTTATGTATGGATAATTAAGGGCCATACATAAATATGCCTGACTGACTGACTGGCTGGCTGATATCTGTTGTATCTATAGAAACAAATAATTTTATTTAATATGTAAATATAAACTGCCCTATTAAAAAAATAAATAAATTTAAGTGCCTTCAGAAATTTCTTCGTAACATATGAAATCACATTTTAAAAAAAACTGCAATCCCAAAAAACTTTATAACATTTCTTTCGATTCCTTTTTTGAGTCAAATGCTTGAGTCAAATCGCATCTAATTTTCTTCTAGTGTACACACACATATTAGCAAAGTAAGGGTTTTTTTGATAATATTAATAAAAAAACTGATTAAAAGCTTTCTTTTCCGACATTTTCCGAGTATTCGTTTTTGTCTATTAACAAGTTTACCACATTATGATTATGATTATTATTATTTTTTTAATTAATAAATAAATGTAAAAATATAATTTTTATGATTCTTTAGGACTATTGGTATATAATCTATAATATATATATATTAATTTATGGCTGTATGTAATCTAAATAAATAAAAAATAATGCTAAATATGACCGGCGTATCCATCGAATTTTCGAATGCCTCATTCGCGGTTGATCACTCGGATGTGTCACACGCAACGCAACATTTTCTTCCGCGGTACTTGACACTCATGTTGCCTCTACAACTACGAACACCAGATGAAACTGATTTCACATTGTAAATCACAACGTTATGTTAATGAATGTTACTTTAATGACCTTAAATAATAATGAAATTATTATAATGCGTTAAGGTGGGTTGTGCTCACTCGATAATAGGCTCTTCTAGTCAAAATAAAATTGATCGTAGCTGTCATGTGTACAGATTACAAGACAGAGTAGCGGTTAACTAATAATTATCTTGGAAGCAGCCTACAAGTAACTAATGCGTATAATACGACACATAGTACAAAACGACCGCATTCCTTGATCTAACCGAGCTAGCATTAGAAGCCCGTGTTCTCATTGGGGAGAAACATAATATTAACACATATCATATAACTTTAAATATCTTATAACAACGAAATATTTCAGCGTGCTGAAGGTATGTTCAATAAGAATATTATAATCTTTTTTATGTTAAGGTCAACAGATAGTAGGCTAACGGTTCACTTGATGGTAAGTTAAGTGGCTACCGTCACCTATAATACTAGCAACGCCACAGGTGCTGAAAGTGCACTGCCGGGTTAAGGATGAGGGATTAGGTATAAGTAAATAGGCTCTGGCATCCCTTACTCACTCGCTGAAACACGGTTAGTGTTTAATTTCGGAGGTTTTCTGCGTGGTTACGGTCGCCAGACGGGCTGCCCTGCCCGATTTATGACCCGGCATGCATTGCCACTGATACATAAATACTACATACTTAAAGCGCGGAAGCTAAATACATTACAATAACTATGATCGATTGACTAATGTATACTCTGTTATACAAATATATAATTAATTATCTCAGTGTGTGCCCATTTTCTATCAATTATAAAATTCATTGATCTAAAAAATAATCTATCAACCTATAACAGATCTATTTCATTTTCAATTCACAGTTAATATTTAACACCGTTTAAATTTAGAGACTTTTTAGACTTACCTATCATTTTATCAGCAATTATCTACTGACTGACATATACTAACGAGAGATACTGACGCCTACTGCTTATCTTAAGATATATCGCAACCATTCATTCGCTGATTCATTGTTTTAAAAATTAAAGGCGTCTTGTCAGTCTTTAACTTTAACCATCTATTGAATGACACGTAATTTATACATTCTCCTCCTGTTCTTTATATCATAGTTTGGATTTATCGGTCAACAATGTCTTTGCTATATTAAAAATTTCAGACGCACACATTCTATTAAACAGCTACGATGATTCATTCCCTCTATAACAGATTTTTAAAATACGATATCACCAAAATACCAGATTCCTTAAGTCTGTTCCTATAACAAGTCTTCACTAATTTTATATCAATATACTTACCCATTAATCACCCTTTCTTGTTTATTCTGGGAATGGTTAGGTTCAGCATGCTAAGTGCTAAGAGGTCTAAGACACGACATAACATTTTTATATTCCTGTGAGGGAATATAAAAATATTTTAATTTTATACAAATATTATAAAAATATTTATATTTTAACCGTGTTTTACAATTTATATTGAAATACGTTAAATAAATTATAAAAAGCAACACTAATTAAAAAAAAAAATCAAATTCAAAACTATGTTACGAACTTGTTCATAAAGTTTTTTTGAAACTAAATAATTAAGCCTGAGGTGATTTTTCAGAAACAAATATAAAATCGAAAATTTGTTTTTAACTTGAAATTTGTGGATGTCTGTTCGTTTGTTATGATAATTTACTAGATTATTGTATCAGACCGAGCACAAAATTCAACTTGAATATTCTCCTAAGCTGATTCTTTTGTAATTTTATTTTTTGTAACTATGTTTTTGGGGTTAGTCCAACTACTCGTAGTTCTACTATTAGTTCTTCGATAGAACAGATTGGACAAAAAAATCCAAGTAGTTCTACTGCAGAGTATACCCCTTAATATATAGAAATTCACACTTATTTCTCCTTTACAGTTTTCCATCAAAATTGATTTTATAAAAAACGAACTCAAAACATAATTAACACAAAACAAAATACTTTTATTGGCTGTTTTCCCTACTTTGTAAAACATTGCACGCACAGACAGACTTGTGTTTGTAATCTTTACTATTCAAAGTGTTTAAGAGTGATTAATGTTTGAATATGCAGTTAATATATTTCCACAATAATGTCAACGTCTATTTGAATAAAACGTAAAAAATACGTGAACATTAAAATAAGGTGACATCATGTTCATTAAATCATCATAAAGATTTTTTTTTTTTTTTCATTTGAAATAAGCAGTAAAGTAAACAGTTTAACTTTAATCTTGTGTGATTCATTGTCTCTTTTTATTACTTACAACATTTATTTTCTCACAACAATGTACTCAAAACACACAAATTGTCTAAAGAATTTTCTAAGGATTACCTATCTGCTACTAAATTTCCTGATGTATAATGTAAACTTAAAGTTTAGAATATAAAACATATTTGTGCGTTTACAATGTAATGTAATTACCTTTTGTTTTGTTCTTTATAAGTAGCACTAACCTCTAACTATATTTATTATGTCAATAGATCGTCTAACTATATTTATCTTTTTCCGCATAATTGTTTTGGTAATCAATCAGGTAACATGTGAGCACATATTATATACATTAAAATATCGATTTATATCACATTTTTCAATCAACACACCCATTATGGTTTTATTTATTTTATTTTTATTATTTATTACATTGCTCAAAATAGTTTTTTTTATTGACATCTATAGTTTTTTTCTTTGCTGTGTAACAGAGTCTGCATAACAAACACGTGTTTTATGTAAAGGTAACTTTAATAAATTTAATTAGTTTTTAGTTATTTTAATAAATAAATTACGTCAAAGATTTTTTTTTTTTAATTGAGTCAAGGCAGCGCTTGGCCGCGATCTCACTTGATGTAAGGTGCAGATGCGGCCGAAGGTGGACCACGCTTACCTAGTAAGTGCCCATTTATCCTTGATTTGAAGACCTAGAGGTTGTAATTATGAGGAAACACAGACGCAGGCAGCGAGTTCCACTCACTAGCAGTTCGGACAAGGAAGGTGGAACTGTAACGCTTCGTGCGTGACAGAGGAACATCAACCACGAAGGGATGAAACCCCTGTCCGCGCTTCGTGCTCCGCAAGTGGAACGGTTCCGGTTGGATTAGATCGTATAGAATGGACGCACACTCTCCATAGTGCAGACGATAGAAAATAGATAGGCATGCTACTTTTCGGCGATGCTGCAGGCTTTGAAGTTGAGACTCCACAAGTGGAACGTTTCCGGCTGGATTAGATCGTATAGAATGGACCAAGACGATAGAAAATCGATAGGCATGCTACTTTTCGGCGATGCTGCAGACTCTACAAGGGTGACGTTGCCAATAAGTTTCTTAGATCGCATTTCAATCGAGTCCAGTGCAGCCAATTGATAACTGGCAGACCCATCCCAGAGGCACAGTACTCCATTCAAGATCGGACTTGTGCTCTGTATACGTCAACTAGATGACCAATTAATAATTGTATTGTAATTAATAATTAGTAATTGTTAATTACTAATATAAGTAATCCGATGGAGCACTGATTCTTATCTTGTCCCATTGAATTTTAAGTTTAGATTTAATGGTTAATTTAATCTTTTAGTTTTCAAAACGGACCAAGTCGCCGTACCAGCTTGTTTATAATAAAACCAAATTAGGTGTTTATGTAAGTAGAAAAATCTTGCAACCGTGTCGTCAAAATATAAACTAACATGGCTTAATTAGGCTAAATATTAATAAACGAATAGAATATAAAAATGTAGTCCTTCTAAAATTCTAAAGAAAATATAATTACGCTTTCAATAAAAGTTTGATAAATATATTGCGTTAAAAATCATTGTCTGTCTGTTTCTCCGCTAACTTCTTCTATACCATCCAACGGATTTTGATACGGTTTGCACTAATAGAAAGAGTGATAATGATGGAAGGTTTGTGTGTATTATTTTAATGTTTATTTATATGTGATTGGTCTATCTATATAAATGTAAATAAACTTACAAAAACAGTATCTCTATATAACATTAGTAAGTATTAGAATGTTATATTTTTTATTATAAAAAGGAGATTAAAAATTGTGTAGAATTCTACAGTTAATCACAATATTTATAATGTTATCTAGATTCTAGATTAATTATGTCAAAATCGCTGAACTCCTTGACACACAATTTTTTTTTCTATATTAAAAAGTCTTTTACCCCACGCGTTTTACGAAAGATTGATTCCTTTTTCAGCTAAATACAATTAAAAATAAACAAAACCTTGCAACAATCACTGTTTTGGTGACAGTTAATAAGTGTGGTGAATTATGGTGTTATGGCCTTGGTAAATGCAGTTCCAACAATCGAATATAATTCTTATCGTTCAATGTTATGTTCTAGATTGGCTTGACAGGATAATTTTGACACTATAACGATCGACGGATCGACTCGAGCGCATGCTTTGTTTATTTAAGATTAGCGTCAGTCAGTTTGTCAGCAAATGTCATACAATTCGCACTGACTTATCGCTTTTTTTTATTATTATGTTCAATTGTGTTTCTTGTTGCGGTTTTTGTTTGAGGTTCGTAGTACATTTTTTATTAATAATTATGTCATGAAGTTTTTTTTTTAACTTTGAAACTTGTTTATTTTTATTTAAGTTTACCTATAAAATAAGTCGCACTTAACTTAAAAAGTTATAAAAATATTATACAAGCATTATAATTTTTGATATTGAGTATTTACTATGTTTTTGGGAGTTAATTGTAAATAAATTAATTTGGGCTTTTTTTAAGTTTTTTTTTATTTATTATTAAGAACGCCATAGGTGCTGCGACCATTGAAGAGTTAAGGAAATGATGGTGTAATGGGCTCTGGTATCCCTTACTTACTCACCGTTACACAAGCACACAGTCTTTGATTAAAAGCCTATATGTTGTGGACTTTTAACTGTTGTTACTTTATTTTAATTTAAACAACGAACAAGCCAAACTTATTGAGTTAATTTGCACAAAGAACAAGTATTTAAACAATGAACACAGCACAAATTTTAATAACGAATACAGCAATGAGAGAGTTATTTCTCAAATTAATTTTGTACATTCGCAAAATGAATGTATATATAGTTTTATATTAAAATTTAACTTTAAAGAGAGAAGATTTGTATTTTTATATTTTTGTTTGTAATGAATAAACTCAAAAATTACTAGGCCGATTTAAAAAATTCTTTCAATTGTAAAAAGCTACATTATCAGCGAGTAACATAGGCTATATTTAATAAAGTTACGCGAATGAAGTCGCGTGCAACAGCTACTGTTAGATAAGTAGACTAGATGAATGTACAGTGTGTCCACTTATGGACTAACGATATTCTATGTACATATATTACAGCTATTTTAATACACAAATACAGATCACATTCTGTCGGTCTGGTAAAAAAATTTAAAAGGGTTATCTTTGCAGTAATTTACATTTAATTCAAGAATTTTTTTTTTAAGTTACAAAAATATATGAACCTATTGTTTCGTAACGTAAACGATATACAATATTATTTCCCTCCGAATAAAACTATTTTTATCTCAGTACGAGAATACCATATCATATTATGATTTTTGTACACACGTAGAGAATATATCTACGTAAAAAAAAATGGCTGCCACATAAAGGGGAAGTAGATTGGACTTCAATATATGGATTCTTAAAAATAAAACAAAAAGTGAACTTTTGCAAGAAATATAGTATGACTTAAGCTCCTCGACGATAATAAGTATAGTAACATTTTATTTTCTAAAGACACATTTCGGATTTATTATACCGTTCAAAATTCTGTATTAGTTAGAATTTTTTTAAGATATTCGACCATTTTAGACTTAGTTTATTTTTTTTAGGTAACCTAAGTTGGAGCCTCTATCTCAGCTTGCATTATTAATGTAATTAAACTTTTAAACAAATGTATCAAATTTGTACAAGAAATGCGATGTATTTTTTTTTAATCTTAGATAGTTTAACACTTGAGCCAAGTGTTTAATTTCTGTGGTATGAGCGATAACTGGGGAAGACTTAATCGGAGTGGTGTACTGTTGCTTTTAGAATGTAGTAAAATCCTACAAGATTACATAAGTGTTATAACGACGCATATTCCGCCGGCGTGAAACTTGTCAAGTAGGACTGGCGTAAAATCAGCGCTGTGCTTTGCATCAGCTTATGCTGAGCCAGATACCTTTTTGCTGCCATGGCGCTCACTCAATTGGATTTTATTTAAGTGTGTATTCTTATTCTAAAGTGAAAAATATTTTATTTGTTTTGTTATCTTTATATGTATTCGTGAGTGTCATGTGTATGCAAATAAATGTTTTCTATTTCTATTTTCTATTCTATAAACGACTGCTGTTTTCACATACATATATAAAAAATACACATGTATGTATTTAGTATACATAATATGACTAAATGATAGTGATCATATTGTGTGTTCGTTGCAAAAGGCTGTGACGACATTGTAAGAGTATAAATATAACTTGGTTTCCTGCTGTTGTTTGCACTTTCCTGTAGCCTCTGAATGAAATGATATTCCATGAATAAATAAACAGTTCCTCAAGGAGAAGTCTTATGCAAAAAGTATCGATTATCTACTATGATATGGTATATATCTTCTTATATAAAATAATAAATAATCACATCGATTCCTCTTCACTTTTAGAATGTAGTATTCACTTCAATGTACCAAAACTCAAAACAAGATCAAGTGATACATTTCATATTCCCTATTGTAGAACTAATCATTTTAAAAATTCCTTCTTTCATCGTTCCAAATATCGCTACAATAAGGTTCTGAATTATATTGACATATTTTCCAACAGTTTGAATTCTTATAAAAAGAAAATTGGTGAATTACTTTTGAAAAATTAATTTTATCACTTATAGATAGATTCTCTTCTTTCTCTTTTTTGGTCTTATCATTATTATTATTATTATTATTTTTTAAATAATAAATAAATGGAAAAATATAATTTTTATGATTCTTTAAGCCTATTTGTATATAATCTATAATATATATTTTTTAAATTTATGGCTGTATGTAATCTAAATAAATAATAAAAAAAAAAACAGATATATTTACGAAAGTTTATTTTATTCATATTGGACACTAGTTGTGTAACAATATGTTTAAATTACCCATAGATTCTCCTATAGTTATGTTATCTGTGCAAGATAATGTTTCAAGGATCTTGCTAGAATACCGTCTCAATCGGTTGTTGAAAACCGTATTCAAATCGGTTAAGCCTTTTCTGAGATTTGCGTGCACAAACGCACAAACAGACAAAAATTCTACAAACTAATTTTTTCCTCGGTAACATAAGAATAATCTTTTATAAATATTAAACACAGCTCGTTTTTTATATATTGTATACCTATAGGGGAGAAATTATATGAAAGTGACCTTCCTCAGTTTCAACCCATTTCCACGAAAAATCCTATGAAAATCAGTTATTGTATTATCGATTGAGATTAATTTATTTTTTATTTTAATTAAATAATTAAATTAAAATATTTATGCATTTTAATTTGACAACATAAAAACATAAAAGACATTAAAAAAAAGCCTTAACATAATATATATATCTCCATCCTTGTACACGCCAAAAAGTTATGGATTCATAATCAACTAACTGAAATTTCACTAGTGAAATTAGTTAAGAAATTAGATTAGATATAAGTGTAAAATATTGTTAACAGTAATAAAGGCTATATTATATTATTATAACTGAAATTTAAGTCAAAACTATTGGAACAATTATCTAATGAAATAAACCTAGTAATGTACCTATCGACGGTAGTACAGTTATCGCAATAAATTATTTCGTAACCTATTGTCAATGGGTGTATTGCAATCTGTTTTGTTTGCTGACGCTTCAATTCAAGGCCGCATTGAGATTTTTATTTCATGAATGCTTTCATAGATTTATCGCTATCTCAAGTGGTGACTGTATCTATCGGTTACTGATTCGACATATTTTTTTATTAACCTCATTTAACTTGCATCATTGCATCGATAGTTACGGTATTATTCCATACCTACTGATATGATAATTCGACATCAAAAATTTCAGTAAATAATATATCTATCAATGACACTGTATATGTTGTCCTCAATTTCGGTTGCTAAAGCGACAATCCGCATACAAACTGACCTCTCATAAATGATAGAACTGTTTCATAAGCGACTAATCCGTCGCTAAAGCGATCCATTTCGCTCAAAAAATTCAAAATTCGACAAGAACGATCTTTCAAGCGTCAGTGCAGTTGCGAAATTGTCTCAAGCTGATGCTCAAGCTCAAAAGATGTTTTTAAAAACGAATATTTTTGATGGTTTTATTATAATTCTATGTTTTATTTTATTAGATGCGACAAAACTATATTATATTTATTAATTATTATAAATATAATACTGTTTTTATTAACGGTCGTTCTCAGTCCTATTAAATTTAATATTTATTTTGAGCCTACCAATTATAGAAATCTCCTCAGTTGTTAAATTTTATGTCTCCTATAAATTTAACGATCTGTGCTACTAGCGTTCACAAAATTAATGATGAATAGGTATTTCGAGAGTTAGTAGTAGGTGACCTTCGCAAACTTGAGAGATTTTTACATTTCACATTTTCAAGACAACTTTAAGAGGATCTGTTTTCATTCTTTTTATATATATGTAAGATTGGTAGGTAGGCTGACGATACACGATCATAGTGTAAGGATAATATAAACCACAACGGTAATATTATACAAATAGAAAAGAAAGAGCTGTCAATTTATTTTATATATATATATATATATTTTATTTATTTTAAAGTATTATTTCGACAACAACGTGTAATTACAATATCAAAGTAGTTCTTTGTAATATTACAGTATTTTCCAATACCAAATTTTAATTGAATGGAGGCAGTAACCATGTAAAATTCATGTATTAACGCGGCTATTCAACAGCTTACAAAGGAATTATGTTGTTTTCGTTTCAGATAATTCTACAAAAATGGCGAATGATGAAAAGCAGTATACTAGTGACAACTTCAAATCGACGTAAGTGTCTTTATTTATATTATCGGTCGACGATACCACCTATCAGAAATATCGCACATTGTGTATGAATTTTTTCGCTCATGTACAGTCGAGGTAAGAAAAAGTTAGTCACCTTAAAGTCCACATTTTCTTGCACCAGGCCAGTCATCAGTTAAGCAAAAATTTCATTTTAAACGTAGCCTGCTTAGTGCGCCTGCTTAGACTTAAAAGGAATAAGTTTGAAGTTAATAAGTACACTGACTGTACTTGTGAAAGGTCACAGTATTATCAATCACGCATGGAAGTAAGTAAATCTATATAGCAGAATACATCGATGTACTACATAATAAAGTTAAAAAATGTTGTTTTTTTTGCATTTGATTCTTGAGGAAGGTTATAGTTATACTATTACCTATATACTTATACTATACTAGTTTATACTAGCACATTGCGATATTTCATTCTAAAGTTATATTGATAGTTTATACTATAGCAATGCGTTATTACCAACATCCCACGAAAATATCAGGGATTATTTTTATCTATGAAATGGGCTGATGACCATCTTATTATCACCAGCAACGCCATATGTACTGCAAGTTCTCTATCGACCTTAGTAATATAAGACCTTAGTGAAATCTATACAGGTCTGTCTATACATATACATACATCGAAGTCTCAAATGTGTCACGACAGACCAAAGAACGCAAATAATTCGACTTGGTTCTGCCGTGATAGCCTAAATGGTCTACTTATGTGGTTAGCTTACTAACTTACTTGGCTGACTATACTCTTAGTGCTGAACAGCCATGGTTTGTTGAGGATGTCGTGTCATAGTGTTGCCGCGACCCCGCCCATCTACGGCCGCGCTAGAAAGTTTATATATAAAAATAAAAATATATAACAAATTACCAGATAATTTAAAAAAAGAAAACAACGATATCATATTTATAAAAAAAAATAAAAAAAATCCTAAATAGTAAATGTTACTATAATACTAATGAATATTTTATAGATAATATAATTATTATTTAATATAAATATAAATGTAAATATTATTTAATTTAAAATTAAATTTAAATATAAATAAATATTATTTAATAATATAATAATATAAAATAAAAATCTTACTAATATTATAAATGCGAAAGTATATTTGGATGTTTGTAAGTCTTTCACGCAAAAACTACTGAACCGATAACCATGAAATTTTGCATACACGTTGTCTGGGACACCAGAAAGGACATAGGGTACCTTTCATTCAGAAAAAAAGGACTATTCCCTAGGGATAAATAAAAGAATAAAAAACTAACGCCTGGCCAAAGTGTTATAGCAACACGAGGTAAAGCGTTATATTGCTTTTTTTAAAGTTTACAATGAGGACGAAGTCGCGAGCACCAGCTAGTATAAATATATATTTAGTTTAGACTTCCTCTCTCCTAGTCCCTTAAGTTGCATGCCCAACAGGGTCCATAACACTGGTCTTTATAAATTTTGTAACACCTTTATACATTATGGTTTCGCAATTAATATTTGAATTGAATTGAATTGAGTCCGGCATAACCCCGCAGCGTCCCCTAAGCAGCCTAGGGTATCTACGAGAATTTCCCAACGTTAAAAAAAGGCTGGCTACATTACCACTTAACTAAAACGAGTAAATAATATATTTGCATTAGATCTATTAAAAATAAACATTCACTTGACTGTAGCTAATTCCATAAACCTTGATCATTTGAACCATTCATTCGAAGGATGTGACCGCGTGCATTCGACCGGAACGTTTATTCATACTATGCGCTACTCAACAGAATACCCTCGCTTAAAAAAAATAGAACAATTACTTTTAGTACTATCGTAGAAAAACTACGCTGATGTAGTGTAAATTTACATTAAACTAGTCCCATAAATGGACTAGTTTTACCTTTTTTTTTTGCTAAATGGCTTTGGGAAAACTGACGGTTCACTAGATAGTAGGTCAATTTTATAAAATATAGTCTATGTAACTGATAATGTAACTTTCTATAGGTGAAAGAATTTTTAAAATAGGTCCAGTAGTTTTTGAGTTAATTCATTAAAAACAAAAATACAAAAATACAAATCTTCTCTCTTTACAATATTAGTATGTATAGAGAATAAGTCATTTATAAAATAAGGTCCGTCCGATTTGAATAATTTAAAGAGGAATTTACATGCACATAATCAAACTTAATTATGAAACTATTTACATAGACAAGGATGATCATTATACGAATGCATAAGATATGTTGAAGAGAGAAGATTTTCAACTTTTTTGTGTATAGATCAGATTACATATTATTTGCTTCAAATTTGTTGAATTTAATTGAGTTAAATTATTATATAATCATTATGCATTATCAAAGATTTTACTTAAGAAAGAAAAATAAAAGTTAAAGATAAATTCCAAAAGTAAAAATAGGCTCACTAAAAACCTACTGGTAAATAAATTTTAGTAGTCGCAGGTAATGGGGTTAGGGGGTTAGGGATGCAAGAAGCTATTCCCCTAACCCCATATCCTTTTTATCCTATTAAAATACGCCGAACTTTGGCATTTCTCTTTTTTTGCAAATAACTTAATTTGGTCGAACATCATCCTATATTTATCATAAAAATCTTTTTTATTTAAAAATCAATCGCCTTGCGGTTTGTATATAAGAAAATAACCGGGAAAAGCAGGGAAATGACTAGTGAAGTCATGAACAGAAATTAATTGTGTTTATTGATTCTGTCAACACTTCCCTATTACAAATACCATCACGTTCTAAATCATTACGTAAATGACGTATTCTCCAATAATTTAATTAAATACCAATTATTCGCACACACACACCTTCGATGTTAATTTCCAATTCCATTATTTTCAACCCGAAAAGTGATTCCCTTTCGAACGTGTGACAGCCAATCAAATAGGACTTAGAATATGATAATTATGTTTCATTTACTTGTAAAGGGAAATGTTTAAACTATTAAGGTTTAATAGAGCAGACGTAGTGAGAATAGTACTTTATATATTTACTATATATACTTTATATACTTTATATATTTACTATATATACTTTATATACTTTATATATTTAAAACTATAGAGCGAGTGTTGCAGGAAAAGTGGTTTAAATTTTATTAGTACATACATCTATAAGTTAGGTGTAGGTGATTTAATGTATTGCATATTATAATGACTGGCTGGAGTTCAAATCCTTCTACGTTTAATTTCTTTTTAGAATTAGCCTTTTTGTTAAAGGAAATACTAACATCATGTATAATTCCCCCAGCCCCAGCCGTTACTCGTAGTTAAGAGAAAATAAGATTCATTGTTTGATTGAAATATTGATTGAAATAAGATTCACACACACAACGCGATAGAGTAAGAAAATTACATGTACCAATAAAATAATTATGTGATATATCTATATTTTCTCTTTCAGAGCTGATTTAACAAGTAATCCAGGATTTCAGTCGTCATTGAGTGTAATAACAAAAAATGGGGACGAAAAAGCATATAATCCCTTTGAACATCGCAATTTGGAACATCCAAATTCGTAAGTATTGACAGCCTTATGTTTTAAGTTTTATCTTTCAAATGTCAAATAAACAATTAAGTAATCCAATTACTTTATAAAATACTAGCTGTTCCGCTCCCGGCTTCGCCCAGGGTGTAATTTTTTTCCGTAAAAACCTTCCCTGATTCTATCCATTGGTGCAAAACCGCATAAAAACCGGTGCAGTAGTTTTTGAGTTTATCGAGAACAGACAGACAGACAGACAGACTGACGCGGCGGAGGACTTTGTTTTATAATATTTAAGGATTACTAAATTAAGTTACAACTCATTCATGTTTAAATGTACATAATCACAGAAAACATGATTAAATTCTGTACAAATAAGTATTAGGCAAAAAAATCTTTAACCAACTTTAACAACGCTTTGTTGGTTTATACGCTGTAAAGTCTTGCGTTTCCCAAATTTCATGACACGTCTGTGTAATTTCAAGAAACTTTTCCCTATTCGCATACTTCGTAACCTATGTTAATTTAAGAAGGAGTTTCTGTATTACATTAAACTCAAGTTAAAGATAATCTTGTTCATATTAATAAGTGCGTCGGAAACTTTAGAGTAACAAACATAAGTAGCTACTCTTCATTCATATACATATAAAATTTATCTTTATAATCTGGCATTGAGATTACAAAGAACAAGTAGTAGCATCATCATCATCATCTCAGCCTTAGGACGTCTATTGTTGGATGTAGGTATCCTCCATAATTTCCAACTTGGACCGGCTAGAAGAAGCCAGGATCCACCGTCGACCCGCGGTTCTTATCAGGTCGTATGTCCGTCTTGTGGTTAGACTTCTTACGCTGCTTTGACCGATGCGTGATCCCACTCAAAGACCTTTTCTTATGTGTAGATATATGTAGATATATCCATGGCGCTAAAACATGGCTAAAAAAATACGAAATGACTACTCATCATGTCATCACAAGCAACACACATTGGTCGAAAACTTTTATTTAGAAGCACTGATCCGAGATGGATTTGACGATTGACTTCTTTCTCGAAGTTGTCTCTACCTAATTGGACTGATTGTCCTATGTACTCGTCAACAACTTCGAGAGTTAAATTCCCGGTTTCCTGAGATCATCTCGTGTAGATTTTGATTGGTTTTTTAAAGCGAAAACTTCTCCAGGCGCGTTGGGCACTTGCTTGTAGTATGGTTAAAAAAATAGTGAATTCGCACCGTCACTCTCTGTAAGCGCCACCCTCAGTGATATATAATTGTATTTAATAAGCGCCTGAAAGCCTATCTGATTTATTACATACTTTGTGGTTCATAATAAGCCTACTTCGTCATTTTTTTTTGAAAGATGACCTGATTGAGATGGTTCTTAGCTATAATTCATGAAGATCTGTCTAAGCGTTTGAAGATAATCAACTCATTTTAACTCTAGTTGACGAAAGGACCTCACTAACTTCCACAGGTTCGATTGATTTGAAATTTGATTTGAACTGTAACTTCAGTAGTATCTCCGTCACATGGTAACTTTGACCCGATGCTGTAGCATCAAGAAGTCTGGGGGATATCCAACTCCTCAGCAATATTAATTAATTATTAATAAACATCCGCTCGATTCAAACTGAATTCAAGCGACTCGTACCTCTTCCAAAGGAAGCCTTCGAGTTGCATTTATTATGAATGGTTGATATTTAAAACGGAGAGGAAAAAGGCTTCAAGATTTGAATAATTGTACACTATCGCACGTTCGTGCGTTTGTACATAAATGTTTATGTTTATCATTAAGTTATCCATAACATGTGTGTGTCACTGTCGGTTGCCGAAAAGATAAGAAAACGGGTTTTCCTAGAAGACAGATTGTTTAGTAACCAAGCAGATTATCAGAACACAATCAAAGTGTAGGCCAAGATGACACTTCATATAATTTTTTTGTTGCGTAAGGTTTAATTAAACAATAAGTCGTGAAAGATTTTTTTTAATTTAAAACCCATAGCTTTTGTAGAATTTCTAATGAGATTTATTTTAATATTACAAACTTAAGATTTAAAAATGTTTAAAAAAATTGATTGTTACGTTTACTTCATACAGCGTTATAAAAGATCATTTTTAAATTTTAATATAAAACCACGAATTTATTTTTCATAATGGAAATCTGAAACTCTATTCAAGAAAATAAATTTTATTACTCTTTGCATTATTTAATTTAATTAATTATTACAGAATTTGATTAATGAGGGCACCTATAAATGAAAAACACTGCCAGACATTATCTGGCGGCAGTAACTGTCGACTTATATAAGACAGTGTGTACATGTGTCCAATGTAAGTGTTGTATTTCGCTGCGTGGGCTCGCGTGGGTGAGGGAGTTCGAGTTAGGATATAAGGCTTAATAAGGCAGTCGTTATAACTCTTATAATATTATCGTTAGATCTTATTAAGATTTTTTTTAATCTTATCAAGATCAGTAACGCATTCTAAACGATGGTCGTTAATGTTTTCTACCGTGGCACTTTTTTTGTACTACTTAGTACACTACGCTCGCAGTCAGCTCGTCTGGCGGCAGTAACCAACGCCGTACACTTGAATAACACCACTTGTCTTCAGTGTTCAACAGAGTAAGAGACAACAAGACAAATTCTCCTATGCAAGCATAACTTTTTGTGTAATACAGCTTTTTAATTTTGGTGACAGTAGCGCCACTAAACATGAAATGTTTTGTCAGCCAGTCTGCCGACCTTTACATAAATAATAAATTATATTCTACAAATTAAACAAAAACCAATCGAAAGACGCTTTGTTTTATTTATTTTTAATTATGAAAGACGTGGGTTTTTACTAAAGTAAGTAGGTGCCTTAAAAATTTAAAAGTACTTACGACTTATTGAAAATAAACATGAATGGTAGTAAAACGAAATTAAGGTGCACAACTATCAACAAAGCTGTTGACGTTGTTTTCTAGCTGAGGCAGTAGGCGTTAAAGGGATAAGGATTACCCAATTTGAACCCGGAATATACGACGTTTATCCGGACAATTTTGGATATTGAATACAAAGAGATCCTGTTTCTAAAATAAGGTTTCCGTTGTTAGTTTAACGTTACAGCTTGATTTAAATTGAGTTTAATGAAAATTTTAGAGGTCTTTCTGCTACAAATAAAAAGGTCAGCGAACTTAGACTAATTAGTGAGTTCGGTAAATTTTAATTTGCAAGACTTTTTAAACATTTTATTCTCTTTGGCATTGCTTTTTTGTGGATAATGTGTGGGTAATAAAAAAATCAATTTTTGGACGAGTTTAAGCGATCGGTTTTGAGTAGTGAACCTTAAAAATTTATATGACTGTTAACAATAGCTGATATAAAATATTTACAAGCGAAGCGTAATAATAACGTGAACACCGCGAAGCTTTTTTTGAAGAAATACGAATCTTCACTGGTGCTTTCGAAGCGCTAATCCTTAGGTTTATTTATGAATCGGCGTTCAATAAAATTCTATTAACTTTTTAACAGAAATTGAATGGCCCCAATTGAAACGCGGGTGGCCATTAGTTTTCTCTTTGAAAGCACATAAAACGCTCCATTCATTTTAGGAATTCATCTACAATTTAATCACAGTTTGTAAGTCGATTTTTTAAATTTATTTTAAGATACACCAACAGCACACAGTCATGTTAAAATTATTTATTTATGATATAATTATACACAGCGTATTTTAGCTGACACGTGCACCAATTACAGGAGGTGTATATACAACATTAGCCAAAAGAACGGTAACAAATTTGATATTTTTAACACCCAGTTTCTTTTTTTACCGTTAACGGCAGAAAACAGATTAACGGTTCACCTGAAGATAAGTGGTGATCATCACTTTTAAAAGTATAAACAACATCTTATAAACAAGACCGCCTTAGGGCAATGAAAGTGTGCTGCCAATTTTTAATGGTCACTATTATTTTGAAGAGTTTATTTTTTAACTAGCTTTTCCCGCGACTTTGACCGCGTTCCTTTTTCTTATGTGATACATTTTACATATATCTTACATTATATATATCTTTGTTGCTCATTTGCGTTTGTAAAGAGTTGAAATTATAGAGTTTCTTATTCGCGAACCGAAATTCAACTGCACCAATATTATTTCACATTTATGTTCTGTAAGCGTGTACTTCTTGTCCTTTTTTTAACGTTGCGAAATTCTTAGAACTGGAAACGTCAGAAGTAATAATAATGCTATTCGTACGAGACATTCACTATATGAGCAAAATCTTGAAAAAAAGGTATGGATTTTATTAATTTTATTAGGCAACACTATTAAATTTGTTTAAGCTTATATTATCAATTTTAAGTTATTCTAAATCAGTTCAATACTACTTTGCACATACAGTAAGAAACAGATTTAAAAAAATTTGAATCGCTCGCTCCATTAAATCTCTTTGAATCATCAAGATTGCTTTCCATTTAGCTAAGATTAAAAAAAACTATGTAAGTAAGTCTGAAATGAATCCAGACTTACTTAATTCGTTTTAGTATGAATGATTCATACTCTATAAAAATAAAACAAATAAAAAAGTGTATTTGCTTCTCTTAAAATAAATATATATTTACAAGTTACATCCAAACTAATATGATAAATGCGAAAGTAAATTTGTTTGTTTTCACGCCTTAACTACTCAACCAATTACCATGTTGGTAATTTTGTATATACTTGTCAGGGGTACATAATAGGACAAAATGTACCTTTCATTAAGAAAAAAAAAAAAATAACTGTTCCTGTGGGACGCGGTGAAGCTGATAGAATCCAGCATATAATTTACGAGTACATGCAATATATTTACCTACACACATTAGGACATACTGCTGTTCATATGACTTTCCTATTAGTGAGAAAATATTGGCTATAATCACGTTACGGTAGCGACACGCAGATTTTCTAACGTTTTTTTTATTTTACCTAGTGTAAGATAAGAACAATCATGCGTGAAAAAGAAAAATCTCACACTTGCTGACTCGATCAGGAGAATATTTTTGCTGTGATATATTGTTTATAATAAAATGGCGGAAAGGAAACTTACGTTCGATGGTAAATGCTATCGTCGTAAAAACGAAGCAAAAACGGGCAAAGGTTCTAAAATAATTTCTTAATAGCATCCACATAGACGCACATGTATAACATCAGTGAGGAAATGTTTAAAATTGTTTCAACGTTCTTGGAAGATATATTTTTGCACATTTGTTGGCACAAGTATCACTTTTTTAAACCACAACCATTTATATCACGGCAGTACCTACTAGCATACTGTGATATTTAATGTAATACTTGGACTATCAGCGTTTTGGCATTTTTTTAATATAAAGATTACAGATTATAAAAAAGTCAAAAGAAAGGATTTTATATATTCTATATATATAAGGATTTCTATATAGGTATTTCTTCTATTTAACAGATTTATCGGGTCCGTATTGCATCTCTTGAAGGCGTGTATCGGTACAGGAATTCTGGCGATGCCTGCAGCATTCAAAAATTCTGGCTTTGTAGTCGGTATTGTGGGCACCCTGTTGTCAGGAGTTATCTGCACGCACACTGTACATATATTTGTGAGTATGTTTTCTTTATTACCCTCTAACAAATACACACAATGTCCTTATATAAAAGCAAGGTAAGGAAAATATGTCTAACTTTTTAAATAGCATACAACTCCACATAATAATGCTCTGATACCACTCTGGGTCCAAAAAACTTTTACTATCTCAACTGAGTTACTCCGTACCAATAAACCGTATGTCAACACCGAACTTAGAGAACTTAAAGAACCTTTGCTCGTATTAGTTACAATAGAGCTATTTTTGCCATATATGATGAATATATAACGACGATTGAAAAGTACTAAAATATCTTTCAATGTTAACGTGTGCTCTGGGTGAAAACGCACCTGCTGCTCCGTACTATTTGCATCAGAAGTTGTTAAATTAAGTTAAGTTAATTATGTTAAGTTAAATAAAGTTAATTATGTTAAGTTGCAGATCATGGTAAAATAAAATAAAATAAAATTTCCTTTATTATTCTTATATACTTTTCTTGGACACCTTGTTCTTTGAGTGATTTCCATATCTCAACATGTCTTCGAAAGCTTTGTTGTAATCTACAAATGCTGTATAGTATTGTTTTCCATATTCATGATATTTTTCTATTATTTGTTTAATTACTAAGATGTGGTATTTCACAATTGTGTGGAATTTTTTTTTCGGAATCCCGTTTGCTCTCGAGGTTGATTTTCGTCTAAATTTTTTGTTATACGTCCCAATATTAATTTAGAAAATATTTTATATAAATACATTGAAAATTGTAGCAGATTTTGGACAATTTGACCTTAAAGCTAAAAATTATACCATAAAGCCATAAGACATCAATTTATACCATAAAGCTAAAAATTACATGATTTATACTATACGACAATCGGTGAAACGATAATTTAAAGTTGCTTATAACATATTTTTAGGTAAGAACTTCACAACAAGTGTGTATTGATGCTAAAAAGCCTTCAATGAGCTTCGCTGAAACATGTGGAGCAGCTTTCTCCTATGGACCGAAAAGACTGCAACCGCTTGGGGAATATATGAAGTAAAATAATATTTTCTTTTCATTTATCGAAATTACTCTTATAAATAATTAAATAATAAGCACTTAGCTTTAAAAAATGCACACTAGATAAAACACAAATTCTTTTTCACCGGTCCACCAGTAAAAGCCGTCTTTCATATCCACTTTAATCCAGGGCTAACGTCAATATTGAACATTTCAGAACATTTATGGACATCTGCATGACATTTACCTATCTTGCCGTGTGTAGCGTTTACGTCGTATTCATCGGATCTTCATTTAAAGAGGTATTGTGTTTAGGAATTTTTATTTCTGTGCACTGAGTACAGTCAGCCTTTGATTACTTTTTTAATATTTTTATGCTTTCGGACATAAAATATTGTATGCATACTACGATTCATTGAATATATGTGTTCATTGAACTAATGTCGTTTATGGATTAATAAGTTGAAATTATTATTTAATTATGATTGCACTTATTAAAGAATTATTTTCTTCCAGGTTTTGGATGTCTACTATCCTGATCTACATCTTTCGATCCAGACTTACTGCGCTCTTACCCTAGTGCCGATAATTCTGATCTGTCAGATCCGGAACTTAAAATATATAGTTCCTTTCTCAGCGATCGCCAACTTTCTGATTCTCATTGTGTTTTCAATCACAATGTATTATGTTTTCACCGATTTACCTTCAATTAAAGAGAGAGAAATGATTGCTGATGTCAAACAGTGGCCACTATTTTTGAGGTAACAAGTTATTTAATAACAAAATTCATTTTAATGTTACAGACTCCCATTTCAAATTATATGTTGTTTCGCTTATTCCTTTATTATTTTCCCCCTGAAATATATATTACACTTATAACAGCTGGCAACAAAAAAAATTTGTATTTATTTGTATATTTCTTTAAACAAATTATTCCTTCTATGATAAAATCATTCTTATTGAAGATGTTACAAATGGTTATTGTGATTCAGTTTTAACTGACTGTTTCGTCAATTAATTAGTCAAAAATATGATTGATGATTTAAGTTTGTATAATAAAGGCGTCGGCGCGGCCATGAAGAATCAAGGAAGTTCAAAATAACGAAAGAATAGTACTTGATTTATACTTTATTCTTTTTTGGTATAATAACACTTGCTACAATTAAGATATTTCATCATTGACAAAGTTTAAGTTTTAGCAATAAAGCCAGCTCTAAATGCGGATAAATATTTTTAAAAAATCAACACTTGTGTTAGTTAATAATATTAATATGTTAATAATAATAAATGTTAATAGTTAATATGCTTATTGACTTTAAAAAAAATATGTCATATTATAATATTTAGCTAACAAGGATGTTGCCAATGTTATTCCTGACGGATGACGAACAGAAAAAATCTGCCGAGGAAAATATATCATTGTATGATTTTAGAAGACGTATGAATGAATTTTAAACGTATTTACTGAAACCGAAAAGTCTCGAGCGTCTGGTTCGGATCACTGGAGCTCACAAATTTTATGTATTACATTAGTTACTAGGTCAGCGTAGTAAATAGTACCATTAAAATTTTTTTTTTTTTTGTTGTCTGACTGTTTGCTTGTTCCGTCTAATCTGCGAAACTGCTGCTGTACCTACCGATTTGGACGTGACTTTAACTGGCAGATATCTGATATAATATTATAAGAAATAACTGAGGCTACTTTTGTTATCGAAAAAAAAAAACTTAAAATAAGAGGAGCGAAGTAGAATGAGCAATATTAACTTTATTTACAAATAATTAGCGATCGCTCAATATCAGTCTTTGCACGACGTGTAATAACTTCTCAAAGATAGCAGCTATTTCAATTGTTTAAGAATCATATTGATTGTAATATCTTAAGGAATAGATTGAGATAGGTAAATACGAATAAATAAAATAAAACTTTCCATGTGTACAAACCAAAATGTTTTTCATTATTATGACAATTAAATTTTTTTCTATGGGCTCAGTAAGAGGTACTACTTTAATATTAAGTAAGTAACTATTAAGCCAGTAGTAGATTAATTTCGCCTTTATCCCAACCACGAACTATTTAAACTAAATTAATGGTTCTTGTTATAAGATGGTAAAGTTCAAAACGGTCAAAGTTATCACCTGAGTTGTTATTAGTTGGGACGCCCACAGCCTTTGATGTAAGGAATTTTATTGTTCAATTTGCTCAATAAAAGAAAGCCTACAAAATAACTTCACTTTAGACCGAGAGACGCTCGACTTGTTTTCGTTTCAAGATTTTATGAGATATCTTCAGACATTTTAATATTAATCTTCATCGTCTTTGATAACGTTTAATTTCTTTGGGGATATTATTAAGGGTCGTCTCCCGACTTTAGATGATTATCGCATAGTTTTTTTACAGCGTGATATTATATTTTTTGTAGGGAATGAAATATTAGGTACCTATGTGAACTACATGTAAACTGAACTTTTAAAAGTACTTAGTATAGAATTATACCTTATAATGCTGTCGATGTTTTAATAAAAGACCTGACTACAGTGAAAATCGGTTATAGCGACCTTCAAATGAACACAAAAATTGGTCGTAATAACGGATTGGTCATTATAAGCAATACTAAATCGTTATAGGCATTCAACAGGGGCCTTGCCATTTGGTCGTTGTAACCGATATGTCGTTATAACCGAAGTCGTTATATCCGGTTTCTACTGAATTACTGTTTCACTATTTACGGATTCACGCTTTTTTTTTAAATTTGTAATATAACTTGCACCCCCTATTAAGCTATTTTATTCCTAATTTAATAGGGATATCTTATTTTACAGCACAGTAGTGTTTGCCATGGAAGGAATAGGCGTTGTAATGCCAGTGGAGAATGAAATGAGAAAACCTCACAAATTCCTCGGTTGTCCAGGCGTGTTGAACATCTCAATGGTTACAGTTATATCATTGTTCTCAATCTTTGGTTTCTTCGGATACCTTCAATACGGAGACGACGTTAAAGGCAGCATCACACTAAATTTACCTCAAGATCATATGTAAGTGTAACATTTTAAAATTAACACCAGTATTCTATCTAACTGGACATACGATACTTTGAGGGCCTCTTTCACCAATTACAAGTAAAGTGTTGATTAGTTACTTTTAGAAATAATTTTATGTTTTATTTAATTATGCACTCGGTTTACTGTATCCTTCGATAGGCGAATTTTTTTTATTTGGGACTTCTACCGTACAAACAAAGATATATCATCTCCATCATTCCCGGTTACCGGTGACTTTAAATGGCGGTTAGCCTACTTGACACATGGTGAAAGAGGCCCTGAGTATATAATGCACATGTGCTGTCAGCGTCCGTTAAACAAAATTTTCCCTTTTTTCTAGAAAAATTCAAGATATTTTTATCATAATTTATTTACATTTGATTATAATATACTAATAGAATATAATGTCCCTTGGTGCATTTTTTCCCGTAAAAACCTTCCCTGATCATCCCTCTATCTATTGGTGAAAACCGCATGAAAATCGGTGCAATAGTTTTTGAGTTTATCGCGAACTGACAGACAGACAGACACGGCAGAGAACTAGTTACAACCATTGCTGAATAAATAATAGAATAGAGCAAGATTTGTAGAAGCTTGCTGTTGCAATCTTACAATACAAATTATCACATAAATTAAATTACCTACATTAAAAAAAAATATTTCTTCTTTTTGAATAGTTTTCAATTTTAAAATAGCCATACTATTTTAACTTTATAAATGTACATAACATAACATATATGCTATATGACTGTTTTATATGTTCTGTTAGAATTATTTTTGGAGAATTAAAATTGTTGTTATAATAAATAATAATTTAATTTTGTTTTCAGAATTGCGCAAAGTGCAAAATTATTAATGGCAATTGTTATATTTTTTTCATTTCCCATACAATTCTACGTACCAATCGATATTATATCAAAGTATTTGGAGAAAAAGACAATAAAACACATAAATTTGGTGCAAATTTTTATGAGGACAGTAATCATTTCGGCTATCGGTAAGTACTCGCGTATATGTATATCTAATCACTAATAAACAACAAGTTTATTAGCTCTATTATTCAAATAGTATCCACAATAAAAGCTATCTATGTAATAGACAACTACTTTATTTTGTTAGTGAACGAGCCACACCTAATTTAGTTTCAAATTAATCCCTTTGTGGTGCGGTTACTTGCTAATGGAAAACTTGTATGACCGAAACGTGCGTACATATTCAACCATTGATCCCTTATTTGATACTTAAATAGATTAAATTAATCACCACAAATACTACTGAATACACAATCCCTAAACTCACAGTTCAAAAATATAAATATTTGAAATCATTTGTTTTATATAAAATATATAGACAGTTTGAAATAAATCGACTCAATAATATAGACCACTAGCTGGTGTTTGTGATTTCGAACGCGTTAAAAATAAAAAATAATAATAATAATATTGCCTGACATATGTATTGCTATTACATATTTGCCAGGCGTTAGTTTTCTGAATTTTCAGATGATCCCTCAGAAAAAGTACTTTTATTCTGGATGAAAGGTGCCCTATGTCCTGACGTTTCAGTACGAATATGTAAAATTTCATTAAGGTCGGTTGAGTGAAAAGGTAACAGACAGACAGAGTTATAATTTGCAAAGTTGTCTATACCGGAAATCGAACTCGGGACCCATAAGTCAGTATATTAAAGTAAGCACCTTAACTCGAAACTAGGAAGCTATGAGGTATAATATTTTGTAAATTTTATTTTGATTATTTTTAAAATGCTCATTACAGTTGCAGTAGCGGTTTTATTCCCTAACCTTGAACTGGCCATCAGTCTCGTCGGAGCCGTATTCTTTTCGACACTAGGTCTTCTCACTCCTGCCATCGTCGACACCGTTTACCACTGGGACAAAAACTTAGGCCCTTGTAACTATGTTTTGTGGAAAAATCTCTTTATAGGAATAATATCGATAATTGCTCTCATATCTGGTTCATATGTATCGATAATAAGTATGTACGAGCATGCTTCAACTGATGATTTGATTGGTGAAAATCATGTAAATTCAACTTTAGTCTGATTTTTCTTTTTTGTTACATCCACGGATATAAATGATATATATATATTTTTTTTATTTACTATCATTCGACTAGACACCTTGGCAAGATACTTAATAATTCTAGTCTGATAGATAATACTGCAACAAAAATCGAAAAATTGGATAAAAGATGACTTAGTATTTAGTAATCTTGCAAAAACAGTAGTATTAATAAATAAAATGTATTGTGGCGATTTTATAAGATTTTGTTAAAAATAGTATAAGCTCTTAATAGCATCACGATATATATTTACTTTTATTTATAATTGAAACTTTTTTCTACATAATCTAGTGTTATGTAATATAGTGTTTTGTTGATTCTATTCTCTTTTCTTAAATTTAGATGTGCGACAGGTTAGATTAAAGGAAATTCTACAAATGATTGTTGTTTAACGCAGCTGTAATTAATTTTTCACCTTTCAAATTTGTCATTTCCTATGTGTAGTGTAAAAATGCTGTAAGGAAATACCTGAAATTTCCGCAAGTCACAGAAGACTGGTCGATAAAAAACTTATTGACAGCGATTAGTTCATTAAGAAGGATTAGAAATAAGATCCTGTATATCTAAAACAGTAGATTACAGTACAGTATATTACATGACACCTGGTAGTTATAAATAAATAAATAAATAAATAAATATCTTCACACATTCCACACAGCACTATCTAGTTCCACAGTAAGCAACTAATGCTTGTATTATGGATACCAGACAGCTGATATAATACACAGATTACTTTTTTTTTGTAAGTATATACATATTATAAATACAAAACATCCATGACTCAGGTACAAAGGTAAAATGTCAACACATAAACATTTGCCCCTAGCGGGATTCGAACCCGCGACCGTTTGGTTAATAGCTAGGGTTACAAGCCACTAGACCAAACGTTTCGTCATAACATGTTACCATAACATGTGTTATGGTAACAAAATGGTAACAAAAAGGCAGCGACTAATTGCAGGGTCCAGATTTCATCACTATTAGCCATTTCGTAATACGATATAATTTTTTTTCGTACTTAAATTTGTATTTAGCATATTGACAAAATCAATTTAATATAATATTGTATACAAATTCACAAAATTACATCAAAACCGCTTGGGCGATTTTATTTACTTAAATTAAATTACTTGAATATTTATTAATTAAATAAATGAAACGTTTGTAGAAAATATAAATCTATAATAAAAATTCGTGATTAACGTTAAATATAATCTGAAGGTAATTAAGTAAAAGTCTGAAAAACTGTGAGACCCTCTTTCACCATCTGTGAGTAAAGTATGAAGTAGGCTAACCGCCATTTAAAGTCACCGGTAACCGGGAATAAAGGAGATGACACTTTACTTGTAGTTTGGTGAAAGAGGCCTTTACACTAATAATATTATTAATTAATTAATTAATTTTATATTTGTTTTAGTAGGTAATTTCTGTCTTTAATTTATATTAATTTCGTATAATTTCGTATATAAGTAAAACTTTTAGTAAATTATTCAATCTAAATATTAAATTCTTTTAATTTCCTTATAAATTTTGAATTTTAAATCAGTGATTAATAAAATGCTTTTATTTTCAATATGATAAAAAAACTATAAGTATATAACATACTTTTTTGCTTGTAAACTAAATCTTTCCCCTGACAATTTTATTAAGTACAATTAATTGCTCACTTAGATAAGGGACTGACGTCTTTTGGTCATTAGAAAATCTCTTATATAAGATACAAATTTATAACTCCGTACTAGTTTCCTTGGGCTTTCTTCCTTGATTGTAATAGATGAGACAATTTGGAGATAATTGAGCCCATGTTACAACTTAGCTGGTTAACGAATTTAGGCATTTTCAGAAATTGGGTATGCTTTGCTAAAGGCCAATATCATTTTTCTCACGAGCACAGATCTCATTCGACTGCAAATATATAGAAAAAAAAATAATACAATTGTATATTTATTGTTGTAATAAGCCACAATATAATATAGTTTTAAAAATAATTAATATTGTAATATTGACTTGATTAAGGACAAAATTTGTTTGCAATTACTGTAAGAGAGCCTGAAAATAGAATATGAGAATGCAGGGTCTTTTACACTCATACGTTTTAAAATAATTTAAATTGAATACTTGAGATACTTACTATTTGATTATTAAATTAAATATTCTTAAAAAAATACTTAAAAATCAATAAAAAAATAATAATATTCCGTTTTGTTTGATTGAGGGCCTCTTTCACTATGTGCCAAGTAGGCTAACCGCCATTTTAAGTCACCGGTAACCGGAAAATATTGGAGATGATATACCTTTGTTTGTATGGTAAAAGTCCCAAACATTAAAAAGAAAATAATAATAAAAAAATTCGCCTATCGAAGGATGCAGTAAACCGAGTGTATAATTTAATAAAACAAAAAATTATTTCTAAAAGTAACTAATCAACACTTTACTTCTAGTTGGTGAAAGAGGTAAAATAAATTTGTTTAATTTAAGTAAAAACTTTTGTAATGTGAAAACCTTTGAAATGTGTAACATGTTTAACTATTTAAATTATTTTGTTAGACGTAAAATACATAATTTATCTTAAGTGAACTGACAAATAAATTAATGTTATAATAACTACTGTTTTAAACTACTGCTATAATTTTAAGTCTTATAAAAAACTAGGGAGCCCCCTGTCTACGCATGGCTACGCTCATTTATCGCTCTTTCCATTAGTGAAAATTGTATCAAAATCCGTTGAGTGGTTTAAAAGAAGTTAGCAGAGCTAAATACAGATACGGACGATACGGATACAGCGACTTTTATGGAAAAGGCCCATAACTATCGATGATTGTGAGGCTTCAACCCACTAAAAACTCATGGCATTTCTTCCTCTCGCCGATAAATACGGTGGCATGAGATACCGTCAGCACATCACTTGTCAGCACTCATTGCAGAGTTTACTTGGTATCCAAATATTCTGAGTATTACTGACTTAATTCTGTTTAACTTGAAGAATTTATAAATTATATTAAATACAAATTATATACTATCCAATATTTAAATGAAGCATTAATAATTTTAGAATAAATCCAAAGTAATGTAACAACTGTTTGTTGAAATTGTTGATGTAATCACACGGCTGTACAAATATAATGAATGCCAAATTCCATAGTTGGAAATACAAATATTTTTTTAAAGTAAATAACTTCTTTGTAATACATACATTTTATTGTTCTATAGTCTCGCATGTTACAAGGTCTTATAATTTAGGTAATTAACCCTCGTGTTACTACCACGTTTGCCAGTTATATTGCGAAATTGGTGTACTTTTTTTGTAATATATATATTCTTGACGGTACGCTGCGTTGTACGGAATCGCCATAAATCCTGGTATGGTATTCTGACGTAAGTATCCTGTATACCTACGTCATGGACCTGTTTACTACTAAAAGTGTTTGCACTAAACCTACTTTTATAAGTATTTCCTGTGCAATCGATTTAAGAAATTTAAAATTCGAGTTTAATGCATAAAGTGACCTTTTTTTTTGAGTTTTCGCCATTCCTTATCTGTCGGGCAGATTCTGAATGAAGTTTTGATAATATTATCTGGATAGACTTTTAATAAAATGTAATTTCTAACTTATATTTGGATATTTTTTAAACTGTGTAAGGTTTGATAAATCTTTAATTAAATACCTACATATGTATTTGCGTTCACAGCACAAAATCTTTTCTTAAGTAATCAAGATTACCTATTGTTCCAATATTTTTAACATTAGGGATACTGAATTACACAAATTTAGTTTTCGTGGCATTTAAAATGAGATTATTTACACTAAACTAATGTTAGAAAGTGCATAATTTATCTCATTATAGCACCCAAGTTGTCTTTTAATCTTAAATATTCATGATGTGTCATCAGCAAACAATACAATATCGTGTTTACTCACAGAATGAGGTAAATCATTAATATAAACTAGGAACAAAAACGGACCGAGAATCGAGCCTTGAGGGAAGCCCATTTTAACTACAGAACCCAGAGATTTCTTATCATTAACATCGACCTTCTGAATTCTATGGCTCATTTAAGAAGTCAGAAGATCGAGAGCCTTATTCCTAATTCCACAGTGGCACGATTTCCTTATTAAATTGTCATGCTGGCCATAGTCAAAGGCTTTGGACAAATCGCAAAAAAATACCAAAAGCGTCCTGCGAGTTCTCTTGTGCCTCAAATATATTTTTCAATAGTTCAACACCTGCGTCCGTAGTAGACGCCCCTTCGCGAAACTTAACTGCTTATTAAAAAGTAAATTATGATCATTAAAATGTTTAAGTAATTGATTCCAAATAATTTTTTCAAAAATTTTACTAAAGTTCGGAAGTATTGAGATCGTTCTATAATAAGAGGGATTAGTTGTATCACATCTGACTTAAATAAAGGCACAATAAAATATTTTCATTAGATTAGGAAATTCGCCACATGTAACACAGCAGTTGAACACAGTTGCTAAATGAGGTGCAATTATATTTATTCCATAGGCAACTGACATGCCCCAAAGATCTACAGTTTTTTTATTTTATTTCAATTGTCTTAAAGAACTTCACAATGTCACCTGGGTTAACAAATGTATAGGCAGAAACTAGCGAAAGTATCCTCGAGGTTATAAACCATATTAGTGAAAAGCATAAAGCGAATTTCCTGACACTGCACGCTTTGACAAGTTATGGCGTAACATCCTATATAAGCGAAATAAGTAAACCAAAGGTTCTGAAATAACCATTTATGCACTCTATGATACCATGATGATACCCCCAAGAAACACTCACGGATGTAGGAAGTCATGTTTCAACTGTACAAAATGAAACCTTCTGTAAACAAAACAGATGAAGCAAGGCATACATGACGCTCTGTCACCAACTTCAGATGCAGCTCGACTACATATATACAGAGCCCATTATTAAATTTTCATCTGGAGAAATGCACACGTTGGACAAATCGAGCAGCTTTCTTCAACAAATTATAGGTGACGTCAGGATAGTAATAAGCTGTTATCAGTGCTTATAACTTTAAAATCAGTCCCAAAAGCTTGCAAGGATTTCCTTACATGCGGCTGTATGACAGGTTGCAAAACTGCGGCTTGTATTTGTCATAGGGAAGTCAAGCAGCTTTGCACAACACCACGATGCTATTGTAATGGGATATGTGCCAACGCTGGACTACAAAAAAAACCAAGAATAACTTTATTTTACTTGATTGTAACGGCAGCATTAATATATTATTAGGCTCTACAATTGCTTCCGACTTTACATTAGGTTTTCCTATCTTAAATTCGACTCGATCAGGCCACATACCTTGTTGGTAATGTATTCAATCTGCTCTGATATCCCATAAGCAAAGATAGCAAAGGCATTCCCATCAAAAAACCAAACATCTTAAAAGCGCCAATGGTAATCTGCATATTTTAACTTTTCAAGTATCATTTTCACTCTTTCGAAACTTTCTTTAAACAATACAGAATGTAATGTTGCCAAGATGTATGTAATGTACATAAGAGATAAGATGTATGTAGATTATGTATGTAATGTACATAAGAGTGGTTTTTACAGCTTTGATAGACAAGAAAATACTCACTACTGTGCCATTCACAAATAATATGCAATTTGCGATCGGGTTCTGCTGCTCTGTTGCTTATAAAATCAATTAAAGTCTTTAAAACTTACATACTCGTATCGGCGTAAATCAGTCAAAGGCAAACTTTAAAAGCTAAAAATTGAAATAAGTGATTTTCTATGTCTAGAATCAGAATTTAAGCATTAGAACAGAACCCAAAAAAAATTTTCTTTGGTTGACCTGTGTTACTATCATTATATTGTGTGCTAGCGGGTGCCCGCGACTTCGTCCGCGTTGAACGATGAAAGGTACCCTATGTCCTTTCATGGTGATCGGTTCAGTAGTATATGCGTGAAAGATTTACAAACATCCATACATCCATACATCCAAACATACTTTCGCATTTATAATATTAGTACGGATTTAAAAGTTTATACCTACAATATTACTTTATATAAATTGTGTTAGAATTTTCATTAAGTTTATTATTGATTTGTTCTGTGCCCATAATATGCCATAACCCATTCGTATAATATGAATAATTGCTACATAACCCAATAATAGATAAATGTGTAAATTACTCAATTATTAACACTAAAGCACCGAAATATTAAATAATTATAATTTATAAAATAAATTTCATTTTATTTAAGTACAGCTGTTGCACGCGACTTCGTCTGCGTAACTTTATAAATTATACCCTATCTGTTAAGTTGGATCAAACTGTACACAGTGTGCAAAATTTTATTAAAATCAGTTCAGTAGTTTAGGAGTTCATCGGCGACAAACAATGTGACACGAAATTTATGTATATAGAGATTAGAGCTTCTGGTTTACTTATTTCACTTATATAAGATATTACGTAAGAACTTGTCAAAGCGTTCGGTGGCAGGAAATTTGCGTTTACCTGTCCACTAATATGGTTTATAACCTCGAGGATACTTTCTTTCAGCTCTAGTTCCTGCCAATATCCAGATGTTTGGAGGCAATTCGTCCCCTATGATGCAGAAGTAAGAAAAAGGCATCAGTGTCTCATTAATACAACAACGCCCTCAAGCGGACTGTTCACAGTGTGTGTTCTGCTTCTTCGTGATGTCCGGTTTACTTTAATAAAATTTAAAGTCCAGCAGTAGAACTCATTTGGTTGAGATGATGATGATGACGAAATTCTTTTAATGAAGTAATTATTTTAAGTAGATAGCGAGCGGCATGGCGGCGCGGCGTCTGCGTTATTAAGACCTATAAATCGTAAACGAATATTCGTACGAGGGTAAGTAAAGTCTTGTTTTGTAGGTTGTATGAAAAATAATTCACTTATTGACTAATATATTTTATAACAGCTTCGTTTGTTTTTCAATAAATTAACTGCAAATACAAAAATATTGAAGAAAATAAAAATTTATATAGTTTTGTCAGACATTATTTCTTAAGTTATTATGTCTGTCAAATGGTTTATACACAAGCATTGTAAAGAATTTAATGCAGATTATTTTTGTGACTGACAGTTTTCTTTTATCTCCAATAGTTTCGCAATGAAATTGATAAAATTCTAGATCTGGACACGTTTTGGAAGGAAAAGGGGGAGAAGGGAGCGGGGGAAGGGTTGAAACCGGGCAAAATCGTGTTCAGTGGGGTCAAATTAGTCTAAACAAGCCCGGTGGCAAAAAGTTACTAAATGTCGTTAACCGTTGAAAAGCGACTGCTTTCAACGGTTAACGACATTTAGTAACTTTTGAGATTTTTCCACCAGTCTACATTGCCTAATATTTTATATATTTGTTTCCTTCTTACATATTTGTTAAATGACTTTGGTTAATTTCTTATGTTAAAGTCGACAGACAGGCTGACGGTCTCATTGATGGTAGGTAACTACCGTCGCCTATAACACAATCCCACGGGTGCTGCAAGTGCGCTGCCGACTATAGTAGGATTACGGATAAGGGATTGGGAATGTATAGGGAAATGGGCTCGGGCATCCCTTATTCATTTTTAATTATTAGGGAATTTATAAAACACCAAATGTAATAGAATAAATTTTATTCTACGTTGCTGATTAATTATTTATTTATTTTTTTACATTTTTTAGTATTCTATATGGCTTGCACTTAAGGAGATTAATTTCACAATTTAGTTAATTCCTTTTTTGGTTGTCTTCCTATAACAACCATTACTGACTTCCTGGCTTTGGTACAGTGCGCTTCATCGAATGAACTCGGAATGTATCAGCACGACTGTTACCGCTGAGACGAGCGGTTACAGGTCCGTTAGGAAAGAATCTACTCGAAAAGGTCACCTCACCTTCACCACAAAATAGCTCGATTGTACTAGCATCCACGAATATTTTAATTTGTAATTTACCACGAGGACGCCATTGTGTCCGCCGCACTCCATCTTCTCCACCACGATTGAGAGTTACCTGTCCTTTACGCGCATCATACTTGATTAATACCGCTTGGCCATTAGGTGAGTCGAGAGTCAATTCTAAGTCTCTGTATCGTGATGCTTCAATAGAAATTTCGCCAGCATTATCTTCAAATGTTGCGAAGGTACCAGGACGACCTTTTCCGGAATATACCGATTTTCCTCTCGCTACTGACACTTCGCTTACAGGTTTTTGGATAAGAAGGCCATTTTTTAAAGACAATTCGCGAGGAATTGTCATTAATCCGGTCCATCCATCCTCCCTCTCAGGATAGCTATCTTGTTCCCACATGTCGAACCAGGCAACGAGAACTCTACGGCCGGCTTCATCCAAAATTGTCTGCGTGGCATAATAGTCGTGACCATGATCTAACTCCCTGAACTTAGTTAAAGGAGTGAATATATTAGTGTCGTAATCGAAATCACCAACAATATAGCCAGTTTGGTAAAGGTTCTTGTATTTGTCCCCTTGTGGTTTCATCCCTTGAGGAGAGAACAGAAGCACGAAATAACCGTCGAGTTCGAAGAAATCGGGACATTCATACATGAAACCCAGGAATCCGTCAGATTGATGAAGGGTGGACACCTCTTTCCAAGAAATCATATCATCAGATACATACAAAAGTGCACGACCAAGAGTGTTGTTATTGAAGGAATTCCCCAAAACCATATAATAAGTGTCTTCGTGTTTCCACACTTTAGGGTCACGTAGGTTTGGTTGTCGATCGGCACCAACAATGATAGGATTTTTGTCAGATTTAGTTACTGTTACGCCATCTGTGCTAATTGCTAAGGCTTGATGTTGTTCATGATCTGGAGTTTGGTCAGGATGGTTTAAGTTTCCTGTATAGAATAGGTACATCGTATCGTTCTCAATGAGAGCACTGCCCGAGAAAACACCAGATTTGTCAAACCACTCATCAGGGTACATTGCAATAGGGAGATGCTCCCAATTGAATAGATCTGTGCTCTTAGCGTGTCCCCAGTGGGCGATGCCGGGTTCTAAACTGCTCTCAGGGTTGTATTGATAAAACAAGTGATATTCACCTTTGAACACGCTGAATCCGTTGGGATCGTTCATCCATCCGTGCGGTGGAGCTAAATGGTAACGTGGATAGTATCGGTCGTTAACTTCGCCTGCTACGAAGTTAATAAGAAGACAAAATCCAAAAAATATTTCGAAAGAGGAAGTCATCTCGCAATTACAGTTAATAAGTACACCGTCACGTTAATTGAGTACTTGCTTGAGAATAGATCATTTCCGCGGCTACTTCTCTTTTATATAGTACTAACTAATAGTCTAAGATCCGGCTGCAGAAATGCTACATCAATCAAGTATTAAATAAAAGTATATATTTTTTTATGTATGATGGTATGACTGTGGTATGACGTATAGTTTATTTTAATAAGTAGTGAATAATTTCTTTTCCAAACAGTCAATAAATATTAATTTAATTAAAAATATTAGCGGGCACATTTTAATCGGCACCCTGGCCAAAACATATTTATTTAATACTTAATATTTATTTAATACTTAATACATTTTTATTTAATACTTGATTGATGTAGCATTTCTGCAGCCGGATCTCGTACTATATGGTCGTGTCGAGTTTTGTTGATTTTCCTTTACAATTAAATTTTCCTTTGTCCATTTAAAAAGGGGATTCTAATATATTATATATGTATTACAATGTATTTATAAGATACATGACAAATAACTAATTAACACATGAACATACGACATTTTACTGAATTCAGGCACCACAAAGTGTATTGTGCCGTTTTCTAGAATCCAGTTTTGCATTTGAAATTGTTTAGATTATAATAAATACTTCCTTATTTAGTACTTATTTCTTGTTTAGTTAAAACATTATTAAAAAAATTATAACATTATAAAAAAAATATTTATCCGAATCAGTTCATGACAATTAAGTATTAGTATTGACAATTAGTAATTAAATCACGTACATGGAGGTAAAACAGTTAGAAAAAAACTGACAGTAGTAGGTAGCTAAGGATAATAGATAAGTGTTTTTGAGGACATGCGTAAAAAATTACAATATTTGCAGTCTTCTTAAGTGAGCAGACAAATTTTACGATTATATTGTACTAACTTTGTACCGTGACTTTGTTTGCGTTGTACCTTTTTTTTAACTTTGCGAAATCCTCTTGAATACCCGGCAGTGTAGGGGACACTACGACTTTCTTTCTAGCACGGCCGTTGATGGGCGAGGTCGTGGGGACGTTATGACACGACTTCGGTGCCCCGCCAGAACCTCAGCGTACCCGAATGTGGAGGTACGCCGGCCATCTACATGACTTGATACTGCAGCATCAGATCAAGGTTACCATGTAATGGAAATACCACCGAAGTAATGTTATACCAAATTTCACATCAATCCAAACAACTTGATAGAATTAGGAAGTAAGAACTGTGGAAGGTCCGTCAAATAGGTAATGGGCTGATAATCTTCAAATGCCTGAACAGATCTTCATAGACTATAGCTAAGAACTATTTTGAGCACGTCAGCTTTCACAGCAGATACACAGATACTCATACGCGTATACACAAACGTCAAACTTCGTTTTTAGATCGACCTGCGAGAGTTAAATTTTTAATGTTAGTGTCCACAAAGCTCGAAAACTAGTCGATAGATTAACTTGAAATGTTTACACAACATTGAATTTTAACAGAAAAGATTTTTTATGGACTTTTTACTGGAAGTTCCAACGGAAACGAAAAAAAATTACGAACTACACCGAAGCGTGGCCGGGTTCAGCTCGTCTATACTAATATAGTATAGAGAGGAAAGATTTGTTTGTTTTTTAACATTGAATAGGCTCCGAAACTAGTGGACCGATTTGAAGAATTCTTTCGCTGTTGGGAAGCTACATTATCAGCGAGTAACATAGGCTATATTATATTTTCAAAAAAAAAAATTAGGGATCCTTACTAAAACTCCAATAATGTAACCCAGGTTTAAAAAAATGACCTAAAATATTCCTTTCATCGCGTGCGCTGCGAAAACTATTGATAATATAATAATTATTTATTTATTTCAGACAAATTAGTCCATACGTATTAAATTACATAAAAAATAAACATAAATTAAACTAAACTTAACTATTTACATTTTCAAGTAAAAATAATAATTATAAACATTCAGCGACTAAAATGCAGATTGCAGACATTGCAGATGCGCTACAGAAACGTGGTAGTTTCAATAAAACCCTGAAGGTGTTATTATATTCGACCCTTAAGTCATTGTAGGCGCTCTGTGTAAAATTAATCCATAGTGCACATGTGTAAAAAAAATTGGCATTATGTTCTGAAAAGCATGAGTTTGACATTTATGGTACATGTGCCAGCTTATTACCTCTAACTGAAAATGCTCTGCGTTCTCTCTCGATATCTTATACATTTAGTTACAATGTGACCGAGATATTTCAACTGTGAAACACATTTCAAGGTACGTCGTTAAGATGTATTGGTGGTACTAACAATGGTTCTTTATTGTTGCCCTTAAAAAACAGAAACTTAAAAATTTATAATACAAAATAATGTACTACTACTTTGCAAAACACATCATTATCTACAAAAAGTGTCGCGACAGCATATGTCTAACTATTATAGTTATGCCACAATGTGTTTTTTATTTTAAAAATTTAATTGAAATACCGCCGCTAGGCTCCTTATTTGTATCTTGGTATTAATCCTTATCAAAATAAATTACTTCATATTCAAGACTGCTTCAATACCTTTATATAACTTTTTGAATTATTCAATTCGGACATTTTATTCGAAAGATATCACGAGTTTAAAAATTTAAGTATTAGTAAAAAGTCGAATGGTCGATGTAGGGGGTACGGGAGTAACGCGCGGCTCACTCGCGCGGTCGGCTCCCTAAGCACCGGTCGTGTGTGGAATCCAATAATTTGTTAAATACCAGTGCAAAGCTGGTGCGGGCCGCTATTTATAAATTTAGAAGATTTTTGTGCGCAATTTTGCTCGAAAGTGTTTTATAATGTAAATGCCTACCTACATTTCAAATCACTCTTTTATTTTTTCTGAAATTTTAGGTTTATTATTATTCAAGTATATATTTTCTTTCTTAGATATAAATTTTTTACAATATAAATAAAAAAAACAATAAATATTATAAAAAACTTAAACTTATTATATATTATTATATTAGCTGTGCCTGCGACTCCGTACCTGTAATTCGTTTTTTAAAAATCCCACAGGAACCGCTCCCACAGATAGAGCGGTTCCCACAGATAGCCTGCTTGCAATTGTGCATAGACTGCTGTTGGGGTTGTCCTGCACTCGGCGTACTATTATAGGGAAGCACATCTCTTCCTCATTGTTGTGTGAAAACCACTGGAAGCGGGGCATCCCCCTCATTACCCGGGACGCATCATTGTATTGTATAGAAATGCGCCATACGTTTTCTGAGTGTACCTTGCCCACAGAGCATCTATGACCCTACACATTTTTATTACTACACAAATGACGTACCTATAAACAATTATAATTCAGTATTATAATATAAATAATATATATTTATATAACATGATATACTAAAATAAAAATATACCAAGTACTTAGTTATTTATTAATGATAAATACTTCATAAAAGTACCTATTGGAGGAAGTGAAAATTGCTGAGTAAAAAGAAATTCAACATTACAAATCTAAAATGTAATTAGAATATATCGATGGCAGCTAAGTAAACTATCGTATCTTCAGCGGACCTACTTTACAGGAGAGCTGTTTAAAGACATTTCTGCTTGTCAAAGTTATGGACTGAAGTATATTTATTTGAATTTCTGTTATATTAAGCTAAATTATATGTGTATTCGTTGGCTCGAATTAATGATATCAAATTATTGCTACTTTTTAAGATATTGTTGTTACGATTTTTTACTCGGGATATTTTTGCCCTAATAAAATTGTATGTATCACTTACGCCACTTTACTTGGATACTAGCAACTTCATTTTAATCGTATGTTGCACATACTATAATATACTATGCTAAAGTAGTGTGTACAAATAACGTATCAATTTATAAATTACTAAAGTAAAGCTAATTTTAGTGATTAATTAATTTGTAATTTAAAGTTGGAACATACTAAATAAAACAAAGGAGGTATAGTAAAGAACTGAAGTATTTTTGTTTAAAAAAATGGAATTTTCCTGAACCTACTCTGAAAATAATAAACTGTTTCCAAAGTATTGGCTACATGTCTTTATGCTATGTTTTCTTAGACAGTAATAATAAATCTAAGTAAATAAATAAATAATATATACGTGACCATAAAAATATACAAATAAAATAAATTTTGTATTTATAAAATAAATTATACACAAATAAGCAACCACATGTACCATAATATTTTAAACAATTAACAAAAATATTAATTTATTAATTAGTATTTCAAAATATTTTACATACTTATCTATTTGCAAAATTAGATATCGGAAATTTTTCGAATCGATTATAAAAACGTAATTAAACTTTCATAATGACGGTAGCGCTGGTAAAACAAAAATATACTAACTTTGACTTTTGATACTTTTGACCAATGAAATGACCTTACTCCGAATCTGATTTATATGAAACTTGAGTAGTATTCTGATATGCAGATAATTTAAAAAAAATGTATGATGAATTTCAGGAATTATGCCTCTATTGCAAAGATGTATTAAATCATCCTTTTTAACTTTAAGTAGTGGACCTCCAGCAATAGTTATTTGTTGTCGTCGTCTCATTTGTGTTTTTGTAACTATTGTCATGTATTCTGTATCCATTAAATCATATTTATTGGGATCTTCAGGGAGAAACCTTCAAGTTTCCTATATTGGGCCATTTTACGGTGTCACCCTTCAAATTTTTAGACCAATTTTTACCGTTTAATGTTTCTTTAAAGTCGAGAAAATTAGTTAGTCCATTTCTATTACGATATGAGGGTTGCTATCTTGTTTTGCCCATCTAACTAATGCACAAAGAGATAATAAATTTCTCCTTCTTGTTTGTGTGTCCTTTCTCTAAAAACGTATGTTTTATAATGACTTTATATTTTTGTGACAAATAGGTACAAGTAACTGGAAAACACAATAAGGTTTCTATTTTGACCTGTACAGTTGTTGTCAGGCCAAAATCTGAATTCGATTACTCCAGCTTTTACACCTTTAGATATAAAATTGGCAAGACAAAACTAGCTACTTCGTTGGCACCTCTTTCACCTTCTCCTTCGTGCCACATGTACCAAGTAACTTCTTTTTTGGATAAGTTAAACATGGTGAAATTCATGGTTGATAGTTTTTGTATAAAACACTTATCTGTCCATAAGGTGTGTTCAATACTTTCTGAAATACGAAAATAGTACTAACAATCTTAGCGTAATTGCCTCTTTTTTGTCTTAATTTTTTAGCTCACGCGCAGAATTTTTTATTTAGTATATGAAGTTCATATGTTTCATAGCGTTTCTGAAATGTTTTCAATATCATTAATTGGAAATTATCTTTCCGTGGTTTTTTCTTCCTTTATTTGAATTCATACCATCATTCTTATAAGAGGACAGTGGCGTATTTGCTTGGGGTGTTGAATAGCCTGACATTTGAGATACTTGTACTTTACCAATAAAATATGAAGAAAAGTTGTTAAAATGTTTAATTGAACAATTCAAGGGAAGGGTGAGGAGTAATTAAAGAATTTGAATTATCAATTATTGTCTTGAGTTGGCAATATTGTCTTGTGGTGTAGAATCATTTAAAGCTGAAAATCTGGATATATAACTGAAATATATAATTTATCAATGAATTCATCATTGTTAACATTGATTTCAAGTGAGTCTTTTTCAAAAATATCTTCATCAAGCATCATGGCAAGTTGTTCTATTTCCTCTAAATTAGCTCCCTCTGACAGAGGAAATCCTAGAATGGGGAGAAATTATGAATATGTGAATACATTTTTTATAGATTATCGATACGATACGAACATACGATTATAGATTATACACTACTGTACCACGTAAATAATTGTAAGTAACACATATTGATTAACACGAGCCTAGAAAAGTATGGTATGTTGCACATACGACTCGTTTTTATATTATCAATGCATCGTAAAAAACCGTATGAGCTACATACCATACAATTTCTGGAGTAAAAAACAGTGTAGACAATCGTATCTGTCTCATACCACAGTTTAACACAAAAGTCGTTAAAAATCCTAAAATGAATAACATAAATAATATATTTCTACAATTTAATTGAATTTGATTTATTTTCTTCACTATTATTAATCGTATTTAACAGTACGTCATCTTGATCATTCAAATTTGAATTATCTTTTTTTGGGGAGTCTGCTTTGAGAGCTAAATTCAACATTTTTTCTGCTCTAGTGTGTCGGTGTTTTCTTGAATAATTCATGACTAAAACTATATAAACTAAAATATAAACAATCATATTAAAACAAGTACTAAATTCTGTTTTAGCTATACACAAACGAAGTGCGTGCTTACGTGCATCGATCGACGTAAAGTGTAGTATCTTGCTCTTACGACACGCGCCCCCACTGACTTCTCTATCGTAAGAGACAATACGTTAGTTTACTGCGCGCGCATTCAAAAGATACGATTATATTCGGCAAAAAAATCAGTCATTTTAAGAGATATTTTAATTTTGAATACACCATAATAAAGATAAATTTTTAATTCGAATTATTGATCTGAAATCACAAAAACGTCAATTTGTTGGATACGATAGTTTACGTAGCTGCCATCGATATAAAGGACCTACTTTTTCTCGCTATATTAAGAAGGCGTATAAAGAAAGCGAAACAGCTAATCCTAGATTTTAAATTTATCTAAATAAATAAAGTCCAAATATTTTTTTTAATAGGTAAATATGTACAATATAATTAAAATTACTAAAATTGTCTTTTCTCTATAGAAAAGATAATAAAACATAATAAAATTATATTTTCTCTATAGAAAAGCAATCAGAAAGTTAGGTAAAATTTTAAAATCTTTAAAAGTATAGCTAATAAAAATAAAAATAACTACTAAAAAATTTTAGAAACGAGACCCGAGGCCTGCAGTTGTAGGTCGCGCGATTTGAAGTTAAAAATTTTATTAGCTTTGTTCATTCGTCAGAATCATGCTGGAGTCAAAATTTATAATTTCTGACGGAAAATAAACCAATGATGTGTTTAGTTTGCAGATAAGATATATAACATCATATTCTTTGTAGTTTTATAATCTAGTACATGGCTGAAAAATATTTTAAAATATTGAGATAATTTTCTCATTAGATAAATTTTTAAACAGCCCTTTTTTTAAACTAGCTTTTGACGGTCTACCTACGCAGAAGCGAGATATTAGTAAAATTATATGCGACAAACCTATAGAAATATTGATTTTCATATAATTTATTAATTAGTACATGGCTGAAAAAAACATACGATTTCTGTAAATTTTCATTCAAGAAAAGTATAATCAAAAGTGTCACTTTTAGTTATTTTTTCGTGATATTAAACGTGTTAGATATATTAGGATCAAATTTAAGATATTTCTGTTTTTTCTTCTACCTAGTATGTGAAGTCATTTATGTTCTAAAACATTCTTATTCCTACAGATATTTGCGATATGAACAAAAACATGAAAAAAGGCACCTTCAACCCGTTAGGTATAATTCTACCAATTTTCAAAACTACACGTATTATTTCCCCTGATTGCCGATATTTGGTTTAATACTAAAGTGTATAGTAACAGTTTGGCTGTTTGTACAACTGCGTACAAGAAACCAACTGCGTTCTTATCACCATGTACCTACCTGTTCTTGTACAAACAATGATGAAATCACAATCCATTTGTTTTAATATAGAGTAATATTAAATTCAATACTATTAGAAATAGATTTATTATATTGGAAGTCGGCTTCCCAGTATATGAGTGAGAAGCACAGAGTACCCTACTAGTGAATATGCACAGGTTTTTCAAAAAGTTTTTATATATTATAAAGAGTGGTGGCAGGCAGGCTGACGATCCACTTATTGGCAGGCGGCTACCGACGTCTAAGGACACAAGATCCTCCAGAGGGACTTGCTTGGTGCAGGTGCGTTACCCACCCTATTGGGATTTGTATACTGCTCTCTTGAAGAAGCCTATATTGTAGATAGGTGCAAACGCCTCAAAAGAGAAGTTATTCTAAGGTTCGCGCGTCTGCGGGATAAAGCATCTATTCGTCCGGAGTGTACATACATTATATAAGTAAAGCGGATGAAAATTTTGTGGCAGAGCACGTGTTGCTGGCGGCAGTAACCACTTCCTCACAGAAGACCGTGAACACCTATTGTGTTTCGTTGAGGTAAGGGTTGCCAGATCCCATTTCCTCTATCACTTATACTTAATCCTACTATGGTAGCCAGCTACCATCAAGTGGACCATCAGACCTATCAAGTCGTACGACCTTAACATAAAAGAAGAACTCCGCATCTATTGATAAAAACTCTATTGCTAAAAACTACGGAGTACTGTGCTGAATACTCCGGGTAGGAATTAATTTGGAAAAACTCATCAGAGCGCTCACGATTGTACAGCCGGTAAAACACACAGAGAGGCTACATCCCTTCTTAAATTAAGAGGTTCAAAGCATTGTTGTTGTTGTTGTTGTTCGCTCGTCAACAATTTAAACAATTCGGCGCTGCAATTTTTTTTTTTTTTTTGTATCTTGGTCCCACAGGTGAAATTTTTATATGAAGTTAAGTTCTGAAATATGGCCAAGACGGGTCTAAACTTTGCCATAATTACTTGTTACTTATACTTAACTTCTTAATAAAGCTAATTTGGATATAATTTAACAAAGATTAGATGTGATGATTTACAACTTTATTATTGCAAACAAACATGGCAAGGAAAGTAATGACAATATCCAAATTTTAGCATCGTTCCAGTCATCCAGTTTAACTTAAATGAAACATTAAAGGTTATCATATAATTAAGTGAAAAAAAAAAACCACAATCAAAATAATCCATGGAACTGAAATACATGACTAACCTCAGCTTTCACTGACAAGTAATTAAGTGTCATCTTAGTTAGATTTTAACAAACTTTAATAATTATAAGTTTTACAAAATTTTATTCAACACTACATTTAATTGTTCAACGAACATAAAATTATTCAAATATTTTCACAAACCTACTTTTGTAACATAAATAAATAAATAAATAGATAGATATCTTCACACATTCCACACATCACCATCTAGTTCCACAGTAAGCAACTAATGCTTGTATTATGGATACCAGACAACTGATATAATACATAGATTACTTTTTTTTTGTAAATACATACATATTATAAATAGAAAACATCCATGACTCGGGTACAAAGGTAAAATGTTAACATATAAACATTCGCCCCTAGCGGGATTCGAACCCGCGACCGTTTGTTTAACAGCTAGGGTTACTAGCCACTAGACCAAACATAGAGATAATATTGTTCGAAAAAGTTAACAACTTAACATCTTGTAGTAAGGCTCTTTTTAATATTAATTAATACAAATTCCTTTAAAATAATCCCAATCCAATTGATGTAAATTAAATTTTTTGATAATTTGTGTAAGCGAATGACTAAAATATGTATTTAACTTAGTAATTTATTAAGGCGTTGACATAAAAAGGAAGCTAAAATAAAAACAAATCCCACTGCTAAGTACAGGAAGTTCATTATTATGCCATCATCACCTTATAATGTTAGGTAATGAGGCGAGGTAGGTGACAAAGCTACGAATAAGTAATTTATTCGTAGTGACAAAGATAATAACTTAATATCTAGTCATAACACGAGACAGAAATTGTTTCGTAACGTAATGATTTATTTTTATTGATTCCTATTTCGTTTATGTTATCAATTTCCACACAATACAATTACGAATGGCTCGCATGAGGAGATATCATAAAAATGGAATAAACAATGAGAATCTATTATAATAAATAATTCTTAGTTATCATTTATATGGGAGTGCAACACAATATAATACGACAGGGCGAAAACGGCATAATTAAAGCAGTAAATATGAAATAATGTACAAAAATATTTCGGTCAAAATGGCGGGAAATTGAATGCGAAACATACAACCTATTACTGAAAAGTATGTCGCTGAGATATCAAAAAAATACTTATTATCATAAATCGATAAGAAAGATCTATTTTGAATTCTATGTGTCAGCAATGCTAAAATTCGGAGAATAAGTTATGCGAAAGTTGGGAGCATTAAGTAGGCGAATTTTATTATTTCCGCGCATGCGTACAGAGGAGTTAATTCAAATACTCAAAAGCCCAGTCTCGTGTAAGCTTTCGCGTTTATCGCAAGCTCTGAACCTACTGAAAGTACTTTGAAACTTGTCCGTTAAAACGGCAAAGTCCTATTACATGAAAGTCAAATCCTGTCTGTGAAAAGTGAGTTTCTCAAAGGTTTTTATCTGTTAATTTTGTAAATAGAACTTGTGTGAAGTTTTATAAGAAAAGTTAAGTTTTAATAAGTACTAAATAGTTATGAAAGAAAACAGTTAATAAGATAATTGTTGTATAAGTGTAAGTTAAGTGTGTAGTAAGCTTAGTTATGATTAAAAAGTTATGGAAGTCACGTGCGGTTAAAGTGAAATGTTCAAATAAACTTTGAATAAAGTAAGTAACACTCGTATATGTTTCTTCAAAATAAATATTGTTTAATTTTTAAATTGAACTATATTTTCAATTTTTTTTTAAATATGATGTGCGTAATAGATTTTTTTAATGGGTAAAATATATTAGTATTCTATAATAATATTATAAAGCTGAAGAGTTTGTTTGTTTGGTTGAACGCGTTAATCTCAGGAACTACTGGTTCGAATTGAAAAATTCTTTTTGTGTTGGATAGTCCATTTATCGAGGAAGGCTTAACATTTTGAACGCGGACGAAGTCGCGGTCACCATCTAGTTACTCATATATATGAGTACTTACTTTTTGATAATAATGTTCTACCCTAAATGAATTTTATTTTCAAAATGCCAACTTAATTCTTAAATTAAGTTCTTTTACGTGGATTTCTTTTTTACTTATATGTGGCTAATCTAAAATATAAGTAAGAAATATTTTACGCTGTATTGTTTTTATATAATATTCACGACCGACTCCGCTCCCGGATTTGCCCAGGAAAAAAATTAATTGGTTGTTTTTTAGATTAGACTTACAGACGCGGGAAGCGACTTCAAATTATACTATGTAAATATATACTAGCGACCGGCTCTGGTTCGAAAAACAGACTCAAGCGGGCAACGTCTTTATTTTGTAATAGTTATAGACGATATAAATAATTATAAAGGTTCAGTCAGGCCGACGATCCGCTTGATGACGGTCCACCGTAGGTGGTTAATATCACCTAAGGAAAAAACACAAAGTGCGCTGCCGACCCTGATTTTTGTGCCGACCTCGCTGATTCTATGACTAATGATCGTTAGATCTTTTTGTTTTGTAACAGTCTGTCCTCACATAAACCTTTTTATATTTATTATCATGATATTATGCTTTGAATTATCCAATTTGCTAATTTAAAAAAACACTATATAATCAAACAGCCACAAGGCTTACGATTCGACAAATTTACTTTATTCAAGTTAGACACTTAATAATTTAAAATTCACAATAGATGGATTGCACATAAAAACATTTATCATAGTTATTAAGTTTAAAAGAAAATTTATTGTTATATTTTCTACAAGCATGGAGTATTGCTCTCAACTCTGGACTGGTGTGAGTACCACCTAGATAAATTAAACATTTAACACCTTGTAACGTGGAATTATTCGAATTGTTGACGACTCAATGCTCACACAGCAAAGATTATAAGAACAGCAAAGATGTAGCCTCCCTTTGTTTGTTCTACCGGCTGTAGAATAGTGAGTGCTTCGATGAGTTCTTCTAATTTATGACAAATTCAAGATGTTATCACCGTACTGCGCGCCATTGATGCGGAGTTCTGAGGTGTTGCCATCTCAGCCATCTCAAGGACTTGTTCAAGCGTGCCGTAAACAAATTGCTGCAGACTGCTGCTTAGGCGACGGTAGGTACATCATCAAGTGGACCTTCAGCGTGCCTGCCACCCTTAATCCGTACTTTCATACGTATTATAAATGCCATATTATAAATGCGAAAGTATGTTTGGATGTATGGATGTATGGATGTACCGATCACCATGAAATTTTGCATAAACATTGTCTGGGACACCAGAAAGGACATAGGGTACCTTTCATCCAGAAAAAAGGACTATTCCTGAGGGATAAATAAAAAATATAAAACTAACGCCTGGCTAAAGTGTTATAGCAACACGAGTTCAAGTGTTATATTGCTTTTTTTTTTTTTAATTTTAAACGCAGACGAAGTCGCGAGCACGAGCTAGTAATATAGAAAAGCGACAGTGAATCTACTACAATATAATTATGCACAGTAATTCTGCAATCCGCAGTCATCACTTGGGCAGTCTGTCAGCCTTAAGTCACGATCCTATTACACAGAAAACCTCTGTGAAATAACAGCACTTATGTTGCTGTGTTTCATGAGCGAGTGATTGATGCCATCAGAGCCCATTGCGCTGTACATATTCTTGTCTTTTATCCTACATGGTCGCACCACACTGATATATTCCATTATTAATAGTATTTATAGGCGCGACTGTACTTACTAGCACTCACCAGCAAATGGATGGTTAGTAGGGCTGTAAGCTATTTAGCTCACCCAACCGTTTAGCGGCTAAACGATATATTTAGCCGCAGCTAAATATATCGTCACCAAAAAACGGCTAATGGCTAACAGCACTGTCAACTAACATGACAACTTTGACTGACAACTGCTATCGATAGTTGGTTTGGTTAATTACGGTTGTGGATAATACCTTAACTGTGACAGTAGGTTAGATATTTAGCTGTCAGCTGAATTAGTTATCTATGGTTAATATAGTGGATTAGATATTTACGGAGTCTACAAAATGCATACAATATGCATTTTTCTTTATTTAACTGATAAACGAATACCTAGGACGATTTTTGACGTTATGTAAACGAAAATAAGTAATTTTTTTAAATAGTTTTGAAGTACATAGGTACATACATATTTTTATAAATGTTATAATTTCGTTTTTATAACCTTTTATAACTATTTAGCCGATTTAACCAACTAAATTTAACCAATTAGCTGGTTGGCTAAGTTAACAAAAAAACTGTTAGATGACCAACCCTAATGGTTAGTCTGATTTTCGAACTTTATATATATTAGAAGAAATAAAATAAAATGAAATCTCCACCGGATCATTGATATAAAAGCGATAATATTAGCTAATGCAAAGTATGTTTAAAATATCAACTATAATATCTTTTTGAGTATATAAATTTTCAATATCTACAGTGATTTTATCATTGTTATGAAATTTACATTAGCAATCCAACAAATGAAGACACAAAGGCGTCTGCCACCATTTATTGGTCACTGACTTGTGTTTCTATGTTTTATTCATTCGTATTTTACGCGTCTGTTTCTTATAAATCGAATTGAGACTTTGCACTCGTTATCGAGTCAATAGTCCTGTTTTTACGAGTGAATTCGTCGGTAAAAAATTCCAATACAAAACAGTATACGTCTGATAGGTTTAATGTCACTTTTTTTCTAAATAAAATGTCTAACAAGCATACCAATTTTATTTATCAAATGACCATGAGACTTATTGAATACAATAATCAAAAACAATGACCATGTGGAATAGAAATTAAATTTAGTGTTTCTTTCATTGAACATATTGTGTTTTTTTATAAAATTATAATATACTATATATATATGATTTGTTTTAATAATGAACAACCTCCTAATTAAGGTTTAAACTAATTATATTTTTTTAATTCCATATAAAAAATATTATTTTTGATAGCTTCAAATTAGAATGTTTTAAATTTTTAAACTTTTTCAATGCAAATTCTGTAGGTACTTTACACACATTTCAAATATAGACCGAAAACAATTTAGTCAAAAAAGTGGGGTGTAACTTTGTCGCCGACACATTAACTTGTGTATTTTCTATGAAACGTATACGTTACGAGTATGTGATACTTTTTTTGAGCGTATTATATCCATATATCCAACGAATTCTAATATACCATATAATATAGCAAAAGAATCTTTGATCATTTATGTCTCGAGTGGTGTAATTAAATTTTGAGTGCAAATGATAGACATGTAGCTACATCATCAAACTGTATATCATCAGTTTTTTGAATTTCCTCCCACTATGTAAACAAATTTATAGACATATATACATACCCTTATTATTCTTTATATATAAAACACTAGCTACCCGCCCCGGCTTCGCACGGGTGAAATTTTTTACTCAATCCAGCCGATAAATTACCTTAAACCGCCATCTATTAGAATCTTATGAAACTCACAGACTATTAACTCTTTGTCATATAATAAACAAATAATTTGCAATAAAAAAATATTGCGACTATAAATCGAAATAAAAACTATAGGGACTATCTTTTAAGTTGGACCAAATTACACATAGTTACGAAGTTTTATCAAAATCGGTTCAGTAGTTTAGGAGTTCATTGGCGTCAAACAACGTGACACGTAATTTTTATATATATAAAGATTATAATCATCTTAATACATAAAAATCATGTGTTACGATGTTCGTTCACGCCAAACTCCTAAACCGCCTAAAGCGATTTCAATGAAATATTGTAAATAATTTGAAAGATAGATATAATATATGTAAATAGATAGATATAATATATAAAGATATGCTGAATTCGCGAGCCAAAGCTCGTATATCTAAATTATATATTAGTGCATAAACGAGCACTATGTGCTTTTCTAGCCAAATTTATAAATAAGATAACCAAATGTCTCTCATATTATCATTTTATTATCTCCATTTCGTTTGTGGTTGACTACATTTGTCTGAAGATTTATCTAAAAGTACTTCCGCAATTTCATTTTTTTTTCTGGCGCAAACGACCTACCTCATCAGCCAGAATTTTCGAATCGTTTTAAAAAGTCATTTTGCCGGACAATAGACTTTTTGTTATTAAGATACTGTAGTAACGTAATGATTTTGGCAATAAATAAAAAATGTGGGTAAATAGACAACATAGTTTAGAGGGGAAAACACCTTAAATATTTTTATTAACATTATATTATTAATTATAATAATAATAATAATAATAATAATAATAATATTTATTTATTCACAAAACTATAAACATATAGGGGTTATAAACATAATTCGATCTTATAAACATACAATACAATTATGTTGAGTACCTTTTAATATTTACTAACATGTCAATAGACTTTGAAATCCTCAAATAAATATGAGAGTTGTTTATTATAGTGACATAATAATAAACAACATAGATAATTATTATGATATTTTTGAGGACCGTCCAGCACGGTCTTTAACTTTTACATACTTAGAAATGAAACTCGTTTTCATAAAAGGGAAACAAAATTTGTGATTCCGTTTAAGCGTATTCGTAAAGAATTTTAAAGTATTATACATAATTTGTTGCGAAGTAGATTACAAAAGAAGTTTGTTAGAATTTGTCAAAAGTTTTCAGACGAACTTGTTTGAAAGAGTTGAGAAATAATAACCAATGATCAGTTGAAATAAACAAAGGTTTGAGTTACAAACTAACTTAAACTTTAACCAAAAATTTTACATTCGCTGTGTAATCACATGAATTGGGTAACAAAAAGTGCATGAAATATTCTTACTGTAATTTTTAATTATTCAATTAGTGTGTACAGCATAATTACAGTGAAAATACAGAGTTTGACACAAATACTCAAATTCACAGAGATATGTTTTGTATGTATGTATAGTCATACGACTATACATACATACAAAACATATCTCATTATAAATATAATATATAAAAAAATATCAACTTGACCAATTCCTGGTTGCGTGGGAGTGTAATTCAAAAGAAAAATCTTAATTCTTAATTCAAAAATCGAAGCCTTAAGTTCCTAAGAGCTAATTTTCATAACTTACGGTCATCATGTATATAGATGAATAATGGCCCTCACTTTAACAATTAATAATAAATACTGTTGTAATATTATGTTGTAATATTAAATTGTATTGTAATATATTATCTCCCTAAAAACTTTACTAATGACAAAGAATTTGTAAACTTCGATATACAGTTTTATTTTCGACCAAGTTTAATTCATTAAAAGTTACAAATTGGACATTCCACTGTAAGGAAGTTGACAAAGGGAAGGGAAGTGAATTGTTCAATATTCGAAATTTTGCCCTAAATTGTTTATGATTTGTGTTTAGTTATTTTGCAACAAATAACATCATTGTTTCGACACACTTTCATGAGTTAAATACAAATTCATAAATGTGGCAGTGTGGAGTCGCCTTAGGCATACTGTATTAGAAAGTTGAACTGTAAGTTTCTTACATGTACAATGTACGTTTTGCAAAAAAACAAACACATATTGTATTTACTGTAATTGTTTCAGAAATAATTTGTAATACGGATGTAATTTTTTTAATGGGAACGAAAGGATACTCTTTCAAAGCTACCCAAATAATAAATAAATTCTTTGTGTCCCGATTATGCCCATGTGTGTGACAGACCGTGAAAAATTTGTTCAATTTTGAGAAACAATTTAAAATTCTCAACAAAGGCAACAAAATGTAATATTTATTTATAACAACATTTAATTAAAATAATAACGTTAGATAAAATATACAGTAGCGTTACCACGAAAAGGTTTTTTTTTATTTAACGACATTTAGAAAGGTCTTTAAATAAATATTTATTGGAAGACCTCCTTTGAAGTTAGAAATTAAGAAGTCGAAACTTAACAAATGCCTAAGGGCTTCTTTCACCATGTGTCAAGTAGGCTAACCGCCATTTAAAGTCACCGGTAAACGGGAATGATGGAGATGATATACCTTTGTTTGTACGGTAAAAGTCCCAAATATTAAAAAAAAAATAATAAAAAAAAATTCGCCTATCGAAGGATGCAGTAAACCGAGTGCATAATTTAATAAAACATAAAAATATTTCTAAAAGTAACTAATCAACACTTTAGTTGTTAGGTGGAAGAGGCCCCTCATACCATCTCGGGGCAGAAGTCCGACATATGAATATATGTATACCTGATTCGATCTCTTGGTGTAACCCCGAGCATAGTCTTCCTTAGCTAGTTGAGCTACTTTGAGCTCTCTTTCGAGGCCCACAATTAAAGTTTGCGTTAAATTATTATATTATAAATATTATAAATATAAATATAAATATAAATTTTCGTAAATATCACTAATTTTTTCGAAAATTAAATACAGCCAATGTTACATTATAATAGGTAAAAGAATTTTTAAAATCAGTTAAGTAAGTAGTTTTTGAGTTTATCTTTTGATATTATCATGCGATACTTTTAAAAATAAAATAATGATTTGTTATTTGTTATAAAATGCCGTTAAAGAAGAGAAGAAACAACGACAGAAACTCTTCAACAATCGCTCTTTCTAATTTGAAATTAAAATTATGCTAAACTTAAACACGTAACATGTTTAAGTTTAAATCCCACAAACTGATTTGTGAACAAGCTTTTATCAAAATCCATTCAGTGGCTTAGAAGTTTATGTACGTAGAGGAATTAAATAATATTTGAAGCGACATTTCACGTTCATTGGCCCGCCCACGAAATTTAAACATCGGCTTAAATTTTTAATCCCGTCATATAATTCTAATGTATGTTGACTAACAAGTCTAACTGAGACATGGAACGAATTATAATATATATTAAGCTTAAAAAATAAGCTCGATTTCATAGCTCAGCATACATTTATCAACGTGACAAAACGAAATCGTGGCAATTTGAGATACGACAGAGAGTTCCGAAATGTTAATATTATCACCATTAATAGTTACTAGTGAAGTGCCGGATATCCGTATCCGTATCCGTATTTGGCGGATCTTTTACGGATCTTTTACCTTATTAAATACCCGTTAATTTTCAATTCATAGATAAAATTCTATATACAGGTGTTTAGGTAGCAATGAAATACTATTAAATTCCATTCAAATAATTTTTTATTTCATAAATTCAAATATTTGGCACCTTTATATTGCAAACATTTATCGTACCTAATGAGTTACTATACCAGTACATAACTCGAAGGTACTAAATCAATATCTTTATAATGAGATCAATTACAAATCTTTGTGATAAGCTTATTAAAATAATGATATATTTAAATTTTATTATGGGATGTTTTTATAAAATATTAATTAAAATATCTTTATAATGAGATCAATTGAGTTTAAATCTTCGTGGTAAGCTTAATAAAATATTTAAATATTAGTACTGCCTGTCACCGTCACGCACAGCGTCAAGTGGCGGGAGTCAACTATCGTTTCAAGGTCACGCGCACCGACACCGATTGAGTAAGAAAGTTAAGATCCGTATCCGTATCCGTATCCGCGGATCGTGATACCGAATATCCTTATTCGAATCCGTATCCGCGGATCTACATTTTTAACGGGCACATCACTAATGGTTACTCGAAAAAGAGCCGCGGACGAGCTCACGCACAAAAGCTATTACATTTTTTTTTCTAATGATGCTAATAAACGAAAAGAACATACGAAAAAAAATCCAAAGGATTTCTTACTGGGAGTGAAAATGCTTTAGATCGCAAATTATACAGGTCAAGATGGACAAATAGCTACAATCATTTTTATACTTGTAGATGTACCTATAGCTTATTCATAAAAAAAACATCTAATTAGACACAATCATTTTTGTAATGTAATAATTATAAACTCTCTTTTTAATTTCATTAAATAATTTAGTAAATAAGTTTGTTGTTATGAAAACAGTAATGTCGTTATAAAAAATAAAATAACGAGTTGCATTATTAATAGTATTAATAACATACTATGTGTTCAATATTTGTAGTTCAAATGTTCATTGTATTAATAATAGTAGGTTTTTGTTAATAATAATTAAAAAAAATAAGAAATCGAAGTAGATAATATAACGAACACTTCTGGAAATGTTGCGAACGTCAAAAAAGATTATCTTAATTAATTGGGACCGACGAACAGACCGAAGAAACAAGATTATATATAATTATAACGGTGTTTCCTTTATCCTCAAACACACAGGCTTTGAGATATAGCTTTACTAATTAACGCGACAGAAATGGATTTACCCATTTAGTAATTGAACAACAAATTTACCCCAGGTTTTTTTTTATATCATAAAGTGTGGCAGGCAGTCTAACTTTCCACTTGATGGTATGAGGCTAACTGTCGCCACCTACCGTCAAGAAATAATAAAATAAATAGGGTTTTTCTTGTGCACAAACATTATTATTTTTAAATTTATTCTTTAAAAAGAAAATTTTCTAGATTTAAATGTTTAATGATTGAACGCTTTTGTCTTATTATTTCACAAAGAATTCTCTAAGACTTAGTAGTTTGGTTTGAGTAGTCTCTCTCGGGTCTTTATTGATAGGGAGTCGTTCAACTTAATGGTGGTTAAGTAAGGTCATAAGTTGGGTCTCTCTTCCCTTTCTTTACTGGAGCCCATTAGTTACACTTTATCTGAGAATGTGTCTATAAATATATATAACATAAACCTCGACATAAAATATAAAGGTGAATTCATATCACTGATATATATTTTTAGCAATCTATTTTTTATTTTAAGAATTAAAACATTATGATTTAACTCATAACACAAGCAAGTAAGTTTAGTATGATCTTTACTAATATTATAAAGAAGTTTATTTGTTTGTGTGTAGGAGTTATAATCTTCGTAACTACTCATCCGATTTAAAAAAAAAATCATTCATAAATAGTTAGAGAAGAATATCAGGATGCTCATAGGCTAAATATTACATCAGGCACCATCAGCCATCTGAAAATAACGATCCAACTTGCGCCAAAAATATAAGTATTTCAGGCTTTATATTGCTTTACATTTTTTGTCGTCCGCGTTGAAAAATAAAGATATATATCTTGTCATTGTACTGTACAGTCAAAGCACTGTACAGTACAATGACAATAACCCGACAATATGATGACAGACTAAGTTAGAAATAGTAAAATGATCAATTACACCCACCAACTATTAGCACACTCGATCGCTCGTCTAAGTGTCTGATGTTGTGTAATCTATCACTTAACTCCCTTTCATAACTATCTGCTATTTATTAAGACTTTAGTTAGAAAGTCAAACTAGAATTAGAATTGAAGACGTGAGTGGATGAAGGTGATAAGTCGCTTAATTCCAATTTTGAGTAAATCTAGGTTAAAGTTTTCCTTTTAATTTTTGAGATAAGTCGCCACGGAACTGATTTTTGTACTAAATTATGATGCAAAGTTGTGTAAACAACCTAAAATATTAATGGTATGATAGCAATTAAACACTTGTATTATTTTTTTAAATAAAAAGTGAACATAACTGTAAACGGTGTTACGCTTAGGGCTTAGGGGTTTGTGTAGCAAGTGGAAATAACAAAACTATGGTATCGTATACGTGTTCATTTATATATAACACGTGGCAAGCACAAAGGAGGCTCGTTGCGCGTGCACGACCTTCACTTATGGGCGATCGGACCAACACTGCTTTAAAAACCTATTCAAATAGCTTATTGTGCAAGGAAATATGCACCGCCGCCCGCACCATCCCATTCTACTACCTGCGGTCCTTTGTGTTTGCCAAGGGTTGGTTTAGTGGACTGTATTTATCAACATTTAACAATATTTAAAACATTACTACTAATTACAAAATAACTTATAACTAACACTTTACTTTAATTCTGCCGTTAACACTCCACCCCCTTGTTGGAGAAGTTAATTTTCTCCAACACACACGTCGGTAGGCAGAACAATAATTTTTGCCGTGGGTCTTTTCAACATTCCCTTTGCGGTGCGGACTTCGGCGACACGTACTTGACCATCAACGCCCGGGTATACCTTATCAATTATACCTCGGGGCCACGTATTCCTAGGCAAATTCGTGTCAGCGACGACGACTATGTCACCCTCTTTCATGGGCTTCTCTGGCGTTATCCACTTCGCTCTTTTCTGCAACGTGGGGAGGTATTCCTTGAGCCACCTCTTCCAGAACATGTCCGCCAGAGCTTGTACTGCTCGCCATTGTCGACGTAAATCCACTGTGACGAAATCACCCATTCTGTTATTATCAGGGTTTGACCCTAGCAGCAGATGATTCGGCGTAAGTGCTACGGGGTCTTTTACGTCTACTGGAACGTGGGTAAGTGGCCGGCTGTTTATAACGTTTTCCGCCTCTGCAAGTAACGTCAACAGAACTTCGTCCCGTGGGGCACGTTCGCATAGTGTAGCCTTTAGTGCCACTTTTGTCGATCGTAGCATCCGCTCCCAAGATCCTCCCATGTGGGGAGCTGATGGCGGGTTAAAATGCCAGTCAATTTCTCTTGCCGTCGCATCATCACGAAGGGAAGTTAATGCTGCCTTCATTTCTGTCACGGCGCCGACAAAATTAGTACCGCAGTCGCTATACATGGCTACGGGTTGTCCTCGGCGTGCAATAAGACGTCTTAACGCCATAATAGTGGAGTCGGTATTCAGTGAAGCGGCAACTTCAAGATGTACCGCGCGTGTCGTTAAACATGTAAAAACTACACCCCAACGTTTTTCGTGGCGTCGACCAACTGTTACTATCATGGGTCCAAATAGATCTACTCCAGTATGGCTGAAGGCACGCTGGTACGCCATTAATCGGGCAGGCGGTAGATCGGCCATTTTAGGACATGCTGGTTTAGCGCGCTCTATCCTACAACGTTGGCAATGCGCTACCACTCTCTTCACAGTAGGTCTCACCCGCAATATGTGAAACCTTTCTCTTAACGCATTCACGACAGTTTCGTTGTTCGAATGATTGGCTTTATTATGATAAGCTGCAATGATCAGTTCTGTAGTCCTGTCGCGTCCATCCAGGATTATAGGATGCCTCGCTTCGTACTCTATAGGCGCTAATGTCAATCTACCTCTTACTCGTAACAAACCATTGACTTCAATAGGATCTAGAGGACTGATTCTATTTCCCTTCTCTAATCTTTCTCCTTTACGTAGTTTTTCCATCTCCGCAGTAAATGTACTTCGTTGGGATTCCTTAAGGAGGACTACCTCTGCATCCTTAATATTACCGGAGGTAAGGCGCTCCACCTGACTTCTTCTTGCAAGGGCGATGAAGGCGAGTACACGTGCAGTAACGCGCAGAGCTCTTGTCCAAGTGGAGAATCGCGTCGTATCGATTAGACGCGTTGTACCATGGTTCTCGACGGTGACATGAGCCCGTTGCAATCGCCTTTCGTCATCTTCTACGCCATCGCCTGTGTCGCTGGGTTGCTCTCGTCCCGGCCACTCCAACTCCGGTCTGGAAAGAAACACAGGACCCGAAAACCAACTGCTGCTGACTTGGGACCAGCCCATTCTGGTCGCCCCATCAGCAGGATTAAATGAGGAGGGAAGCCAGCGCCAGTCACTTACATTAGTAAGCTTATCAATTTCTGCTAAGCGGTGTGACACAAACGGCTTGTAATCACGTGGGTCTGACTTAATCCACTGTAATACTGTCCTGCTGTCAGTCCATATGATTCTCCTACTAATACAAATATCGTGTTCGCTTGCTACCGTGCGTGCTAATCGACTTGCCAACACGGCAGCCTGCAATTCTAAACGGGGAATAGATATTATTTTCATAGGAGCTACACGCGCCTTTCCTGCTACTAACGCCACGATTGGATGACCGTTCTGGTCTTTTCCAACTAAATAAGCCACTGCGGCATAAGCCTGCTCACTCGCATCTCCAAACACATGCAATTCATATTCAGAATTAACTATGCCATACCATCTTGACACCGTCAATTTTTGCACCGAATGGAGTAACTCTAACCATGTCTGCCACCTCACAAAATCTGGTTCAGTAATTTTGTCATCCCACCCGATGCCTGACTTCCATACGTCTCTCATAATTATTCTAGAATTTATAATTATGTCAACAAACCTAAAGGGTCAAATACGCTCATAATTACCCTTAAAAATTCCCTCTTTGTTGGAACTACCTCACCGCTAATGACACCAGCAGATGATCTCTTGAAAGACAAATCAAAAGCGAGACGATCTTCTGCTGGGGTCCAGATCATACCTAAAGTCCTCTCGTTGTCTCCACCCCCTAGTTTTTTCATATCTACCTTGTCAGGTGTGGTGAAAGATAGTAACTGACTTAACTGCGGTGAGCTCGTTACCCAACCCCTAATGTTAAAATTGCCTTGTTGATGGACATGTATTACATCATTTATAAGCTTGATCCCCTCGTCTACGTTCTCAACACTATGGACATAGTCATCTACATAATGATTACGGCGAATAGCTTGCACTGCTTCAGGGTGACTATGTATAAATCTATCCGCGTTTTTATTAAGTATATAGATGGCCGATGTTGGAGATGAAGCGGCTCCAAATATCATCGAATCCATCATATATGTATCAGGCTCTCGGTCCCTATTCTTCCCTCGCCATAAAAACAACTGAGCGCCTCTATCTTCTTTCCTAATTCTAACTCGTAAAAACATGTCTGCTATGTCTGCCGTCACCCCAATTCTCTTGCATCTAAATCTAAAAAGTATTCCTAATAATGAATTCAACATATCGGGCCCGCTTAGTAAGAAGTCGTTCATACATACGCCTTTATACCTAGCCGCTGCATCAAAAACCAATCTCAATTTCTGTGGCTTATTGGGATTAGTTACACCAAAATGTGGTAAATACCAAACTGGCGATGAACAGACAGAGCCACCTGTCACCTTATGTGCATACCCATTCTCTACTAATCTGTCAACTTGTGCACAATAGGCGTCTGAGTATGTTGAATCCCTATCCATCCTATTCTCTACTCCATGAAGCCTCTTCTTAGCATAATCGTAATTGTCCGGAATATTCTCCTGATTACCACGCCACAACAGCCCTACTTCCCAGCCGTCGACTGTGTATTGAGATGTACTATTCAAAATATCAAGTGCCCGGTCATTATCTCTATGTTTCCGCGTTTGTTCTACAATGCCCAGCGACTCTAATTCCAATTGGGATCTAATAAGATTATGCATTTCAATACAACAGTTTACGGTTTCTGGGCCATCACGGGACATGTCAACAGGACCATGTATTACCCAACCCAAATCTGTCAAAGAAGCGACTGGACGGCCGGACTTACCCTGTCTCATATCCCGACCGACGATCAGCTCCCAGTTATCCTGTCCTAGTAGCAGCAGTGGTTTCGCATCCCGCATCTCTTCGCATCCCAGGTCAGCTAGGTGGTGGTGGGCCCTTATGACGTCGCCACTCAAACTTTGTGCCGGTAGCGCCAAATCCTTCACAGTCCGGACTCGTACGCTGTGAATATGATTATTTGAACCCCGAATATTTATATTTACACATCGGGACCCATTGTCTTTAATTATATGGCCTTTAGCCATTGCGAATGTTAGAGGTTGGATCGGTCCACTCACATCTGTAGCGATTGTTTCATCTATTAGTGAAACCGTCGCACCATCGTCCAACAAAGCATAAGTCCTTATAACACTATAATTAGATATTATATCAACGGGTAATACTTTTAATAAAGTCTTTGGTGCCCCTATGCCTACACTTACGTTTAAAACAGTCCCATTTTTATCCACGTGTAGAAGCGAGTGGTGTCCATAATTACACTTCTTACACTTTTCGCTTCTACAAAATTTGCGAGAATGATTTTCACGAAAACACTTAAAACATAGCTTCTTATTTCTAACCAAGTCCCAACGCTTACTTATGTCCATATCTAAAAATTCACTACACGTGCTCAGTGAGTGGCTCTTATTATCACACAATTGACAGATCTGTGCTACAACATTCTTTGTTTGGGCAACCTCTGCCTGCACGTGCACCCTGTGTGCGGGGCGCGGAGGGTGCGCTCGGGGAGCAGGTAGTGGAGGTGCGCGCCACAATGTCGACGGTCGCGCACGTATTGTTGTTGTTGAAGACAATACCCCGGGTTTTGGCGAGCTTTCTACTTGCATTATGTACGTCGCCGCCTTTGTTAACCTTTCTAAAAATTCTACAAGAATGTTCAAGTCCGGCACTATACACAAATTTAAATTTCGTTCTTTGTCAATGTTCATTAAGAACTCACTATACTGAGCACGTTGTAACGTCGTAAACTTGGAAACTATTTCCTCAATGACTTGGGGGTTATTCACATAGCACTCAGCCCCCAAAGTCTTAAGGACTGCAACACAGTTCCTCACAATATTATGAAATTTACACAATTCACTTACACTATTGTCACTTAGTCTGTTTAATTTCCTAATATCGTCCAAAGCGCTCTTTAAAATTACAGTTGGATGCCCAAATTGTCTTTCTAATGCCCTAATTATAACTACCGGATCTGCACAACTTATTAACAAATATTGAACTGCTAATTTTGCTTCCCCCTGTAATGCAGATTGTAGTCGTGAAATGTTTTCACTTGCCGTGTAACCTCCACTTCTAGTCGTATCGTCATATTTCCTCTTAAATAATAGCCATTCCTCTGGTCGCCCACTAAAGCTAGGTAATTCATAGAAATGCCTAGGCATAGGCCGAGGTAGTTTCTGCAACGCTTCAGTCAGGCAAGTAATAATGTTTCCATCGGAGCATTGTTCATTTCTTCGCCGTAACGATGTCGGTGGCGCTGGTGAAATCTCCCGTTCATTTACGTAGCGCTTGTTCGTCGTTCTTTCAGCCACAGGTAACTTCAAATTCTCACGTGGAACCGCCCATTCACTCACGTGGCGCTCACCCATTCTGTCTTCAAGCACACGTGACGCTAAGTTCCCACGTGGAATTGCCCATTCACTCACATGGCGCTCGCCCATTGTCTCCTCACGCACACGTGACGCCAAATCTTCACGTGAAATCGCCCGTTCACTCACGTGGCGCTCGCCCATTCTGTTCTCATGCACAGGTGACGCCATATTCCCACGTGGAACCGCCCATTCACTCACGTGGCGCTCGCCCATTGTCTCCTCACGCACACGTGACGCCAAATCTTCACGTGAAATCGCCCGTTCACTCACGTGGCGCTCGCCCATTCTGTTCTCATGCACAGGTGACGCCATATTCCCACGTGGAACCGCCCATTCACTCACGTGGCGCTCACCCATTGTCTCCTCACGCACACGTGACGCCAAATCTTCACGTGGAACCGCCCATTCACTCACATGGCGCTCACCCATTCTATCTTCAACCAATGGAGGTGGCGCCAAATCCACACGTGGTTGTAGTCGCGTGGTCGTAAATGTGTCTTCCACCCATTGTTTCACCCGACTTCTGTTGGACACGCTGTGATTATGGCTTTCTTTTTCTTCTGCTTCTAATTCAGCCATAAGCATAGCCATCTTTTTGGCTATTAAACCCTCTTTCAACTTCATAATCTCAGCTTCGGCTTCATACTCTAGACGAAGCTGTGCCGCCTTTCTGCTCAGTCGACTCTTCACTGATATGCGACTGCTCCTGCTGTCTTCATTTCGACAGGCTCCCTGTCCCTCGTCTGTAGCAGGTGGTCGCGGTTTCGACTGATCTCCACTCCCTCTTCTTGGCAGCATCGTTGGTGAGTGCGGGGCTCTTGATGCAGATTGGAGCCCTACGTCCGTCGCTTGTTCCTGCACGCTTTCCTCCATCATAGATGTTCGGCTCCTGGTACGATAACTTGACATTTTTCCCACTCAAAATCACTACACAAATCCGGCTCGAAGGACCAATGTAAACGGTGTTACGCTTAGGGCTTAGGGGTTTGTGTAGCAAGTGGAAATAACAAAACTATGGTATCGTATACGTGTTCATTTATATATAACACGTGGCAAGCACAAAGGAGGCTCGTTGCGCGTGCACGACCTTCACTTATGGGCGATCGGACCAACACTGCTTTAAAAACCTATTCAAATAGCTTATTGTGCAAGGAAATATGCACCGCCGCCCGCACCATCCCATTCTACTACCTGCGGTCCTTTGTGTTTGCCAAGGGTTGGTTTAGTGGACTGTATTTATCAACATTTAACAATATTTAAAACATTACTACTAATTACAAAATAACTTATAACTAACACTTTACTTTAATTCTGCCGTTAACAATAACTCCTTCTTACATTAACAAAAGTAAACTTTTTTGCACTTTTTGCTTTTTAAAATTAACTGTACATAACACCTTTTTCAACTCTATTTTCCAAAATATATCTTAATTCGACGGCCTTAAGGTCTGTGATATGGACATTGGACATATTACCTTCATCAACGCAAAAAAAAAACGAAAAAACCCTGTCTGACGACCATCATATTGACAAATATCTTAAACTTATAAACACAGCCAGAGTAAGTATATGTTCAATTATTGGCCACATTGTTCAAATTATGTGTTCAACATTTGTCCCAACATATAAATTTTTTACTATCTACTTTTTATTTTTATTATTACGTGAAAGAGCGTCAGGCAGTAGACGTACACTTGGTGGTAAATAATTATAAATAAACATAAGCAAACCCAGGTGCAAGAGCGCAGTCAACGCTATTAGGGACAATTGATGATAGGGGTTAGTTAGACAATGGAGTCCATTAGTTTATTTTATTGCATTTTAATATATTTTTAATTAACACAGTTGGATTAACCGAGTCATTCATCAATCGAGTCATGGCTGCTGTAAACACATTTTATTCTTATATTAAATCAAATATATTTTATTTGCGGATTTAAATTCTATAGGAAACACTTCGTGGCACAGATCCATCTCCATTTTGTGGATCAGTCATGATGAGTCACTAAATGAATGAGTTGAAACGCGCTTACTCACTGTCAATATAACTTTTCGAAACAGGTATGCGATCATTATTGCATTACATAAATGTGATCACATATTGATTATCTAAAAATTTATTTATTATTATTATTTTATATAAAAAAAAAGAATGTCCCGCGAAGTCGTGCGCGATGTATGTGTCATGTCGTAAGTCGCGTCGACATGAGTGACTTTCGTATCAATCAACACGACAGTCGCCCAAAGAGTATAGGAATATATATATTGTCTCTGTCATTGGAGATTGGAGTATCTCAATCTGTCTGCATTAACCAAAATTGGGCAGACGCATATTATTTTGACGTTACAACCGTCATATATAAATATGAAACTGTTTTAGGGAATACAAAAATTACGATAAAAAATAAATAAAAGTTACAGAAATCATATTTTATGGTTTCTATTATTATTAGTTTTAAAAACTAAGTATAGGTATTGTATAGTAATATGTTTATAATATTGATAAAATTATATATCATTAATAAAATAGTTGTATGTCTGTGCGTTCGTGCACGCTAATCTCAGAAACAGCTTATGAAATGCCGTTTTGCACTGATGTATTGTAACATGCTTCCAGTAAATTTTAGTGTTTGTTTTATCGGTTACAAACAAAAAATTCCAAATATCATGCTTACGTATTCGCAGGCACAGCTAGTATTGAATAAAATATTAACCTCGAACTTACCCTCTTAAAATTATGTTCAATCTTTTATCAGATTTTATTTTTATTCCATTTTTTAACTGTTATTAAGATTGCCCTGAAACATAATAAATAGAAATGATTCCATATTTAACATTGTACAAGTTATTATAATTTAGATTTTTGTTTCAGATATCGACATGATGGAGTATTCAAATCTAACATCGATGTTCAACGTCACATCATTAATGCGGATAAGAAAGATGCATTCGAGTGTTACGTCGATAGTGCACAACACTACAATATCACCAAATGTTGCGAGCAGCGCTTACGAGTGGAGGTTCATTTTGCCGCCATATTTCTTGATATTCCTATTGTCGATATCGGGAAACGGAATGGTGATTGCAACACTAGCTAGTAATAGGCGAATGAGAACAGTTACAAACGTTTATTTACTTAATTTGGTAAGTAATTTTGTAAATTACTCGTAGGTAAGTCATGGACACTTTTAGATAGTTCTATATTTATAAACTATTGCACTTATTATGCAAGTGTTCATTACTAGCTCCATATCCAATACTAGACCTTTGGAAAGAAGGTTTTTAGGCTGACGGTCCACTTGATGGTAGGCGGTTACCGTCGCCTATAACACAAGCAACGCCACGATAAGGGATAGAGGAATGAGCTATGGTGTCCCTTACTCACTCACAAACACAACAGCACAAGTGCTGTTATTTCACGATGGTTTTCTGTAAGGGGGTGGTTACTGCCGCTGCTGCCAAAATGAATGAACAGCATTCCGAACCGATAGTAATTGCTATATACTGGGTACAGAGAATACTTATTTTTTTTAGAATAACTATCTATGTCATAAATGTACTCTTATAAATAGGTGACAATTTAAAATTGTCTGTCTATCAACAATATTTTCATTCAAAAAACTGTTTATTTAAAAATAGGAGAGACGGTTGTTTCAAAAATGTAAGAAGTAGCAGCTGTTTTGATTATTTATAAGACAATAAAGCCCGGTCGTATATCTTACTATCTCAAGGGATTCGAGGCAGTAAACCCAAATAGTTTTGTGAATTAATGGAAAATTTAGTTACTTTACATACTAAGGCGGAGGCAGCTTGGAAGTACCTACTGACGCACCATTTTTAATTTAAAAAAAATTGAACATACTAACGACACGTCCCCGGGTTCGCACGGTCCCATCCCCACCCCTTTTTAAGTTGAAATTTTCAAAAATCCTTCCGTAGCAAGCATCCTTACGTTATAAAACAAAACAAAGTGCCAAATTTCCGCTTTCTATTTAGTAGTTTTGGCTGTGCCTTGTAATATAGTCAGGACAAACGATTTTGTAATTACGATTACTTTTATTAACAAACATTGCAACTTACAATTTATTACAAAAAATAATTTGTGCTATGTTTAAGTCTAAAATTAATTAAACACAGATTACATCATTTATTAAAATTTTTACTGTAAATGATGTAACGAAACAAATACAGGTGAGTCACGCAATAGACCGTTCAGAATTAATACTCAAAATAAGTTACGAGCATGGCAAATACTCGTAGGCTTGTAAATGTTGATTCTCTCCCTAAATGAGTTGACTTTAAGTTGAGTAATAAAAGCTTATTAAGTTTTTATGCAAGTAGAAAAAAAAATAGCTGGTTAGTCTAACTAGGTTCTACTAAAGGTTCTACTATTAGTTCTACGATAGAACAGATTGGCCAAAAAAATCCAAGTTGTTCTACTGCTAATTGTATAATATCTAACTCTAAACAAACCAATGGATTTTGATACAGTTTTCACTAACGGAAAGAGCGATAAACGAGAGAGGCTTGTGTATATAAAAAAAATACAACCCGGGCGAATCCAGGAGCGGCTCTCTAGGAAAAGCGTTAAGTGAGGAAGGTTTAACGCTTAGTGAAAACCGTATGAAAATCCCTTTAGTAGTTTTGGAGATCATCGCGAACATACATACAGACACACAGACGCGGCGGGGGACTTTGTTTTATAATATGTAAAGATAAATCTATAAAGGTATTTAGTTCATAAATATTAAGTAAGTAGGTACTTGATTAATTAAATCAAATAAATTTAAATAATTGTTGTTGCATTGCAGGCCATATCAGATTTCCTGTTGGGCGTATTCTGTCTACCATTTACCCTGGTCGGACAAGTATACAGAAGATTCCTTTTCGGTGCAGCGATGTGTAAACTAATACCGTTCCTGCAAGGTAAGATTTTGCTTTTGTCCTGTATCGAATAAGCTTGAATAATTATTTAAGAAGCTTATGTTGTTGACAAATGAAATCTCTTTTGTTTCTGTTCTAATTTATATTACATTCGTTTTATAATAAGCCACGTGAAACTGTCAAATTCTTGTCAAAGCTATAAGCTCAGCTTAGTTTGGGATGAACTATAAAAGTGTATATAGGGTGAGGGTGAGCTATAAAAGTGTATATAAGTGTATATAGGGTATATATAGGGTGAGCTATGTCAATTGAAGTAGCTTTTATTACTGTTGCAAACAAAAACAAAACATGCATTTTAAAATTTGGAGTAACTCTACATTTATCAAAAATAGATTGGAGATTTTTTTTGAATGCGTTTAGAAGGACTTGCATTAATTTATTTTATTGAAGTGAAAACTTCTTTAGGCGCTTTGGGCATTTTTGAGATGGGATAAAATCATTGAACTCGCGACATTGTCATGTAATGTTGTAATGTAAGCATTGATGTAGCTGATATTAATTTGAAATAATTTAAAAAAAGAACAATAAGCAGACAACTGCATATGAAAGTAAACTTACTAGATATGATAACAAGGATCAATATGATATACACTTCTGACCAATAATCTAGTTTCATATCAACATCAAACTTTTTTAATGATCTATCATTATGAAGTTCATCTTAAATAATTATGTTCTATTTAATTGTCATTGTGTGTCAATTTATGATATTTTCTCTTGTATTTCTTGCGATCAATAATTCTAAATAAACACATAATTGTTCAAGTTTTCACTTCTGTCTGCACTCCCGGAGTGCCACTGTTCTTTTTTTAAGTAGGAACTGTCTAGATATTGGAAGGAACCGTGGCCCTAGATGGTAGGTGGCTACCGTCACTTCTAACACAAACAAATGTCACAGGTGTTGCGAGTGCTCTGCTCAGCATAGTAGGATTAAATATAAGTGATTAGGTTGGGATAGGGAACTTACTCACTCACCGAAACACAACAGCACACATGCTGTTATTTCATTGTGGTCTTCCGTAAGATAGTGCCTACTGCCTCCAGACAGGCTGCCCAAATGACTGCGAAATGCACCTTGCATTTCGCAGTCATTTGGCTATTTGGCATATTTAAGCTACGCAGCCCTGTGTAGCTTAAATATATCTTAAATAATTATACATAATTCTTAAATAATTATGTGTTTCATAAATCAAGCACTCGACGGATAGCAATATACCTTTAGGTCTCGCAATTCTACTTGGCACTTGTAATTAAGGTTGAAGGGAAAAAATAATGTGAAACATGTCTACTTACTCTCTTTCTTAATAGGACCCGAATTTGTTTATTTAAAGCGTTGTCGGCGACTGTATTTTACTTTGAATTTTAAGGCTTACTAAACGTGATTACACTTGTCTGACTGGATTAAGTAATTTAGCAATTTAGGGCAATAAGAATTTCAAGATGGTGTTAATTAGGGTAAACGTGTTCACAAAGCCTTAGTTACATCCATCTACTACAACTATGGATTTCGCATGCCATACAAAACACTACGAAGTTTATGGAACATTAGCTGGTGCCCGCGACTTCGTCCGCGTTGAAAAAGAAAATATATGAGTAATAAAATAACGCTTGACATCATTATCGCTGTGACGACGGTGGCGCCACCACACGACAGTGGCGCCCAATTCTTTATATTTTTAGACGATCACTTTGTGCGCGGCGCAAATGTGGCCTATTACTGATGTATATCGTACATCGTAAAACACGTTTTAATTTTTCTATAAACCAATATTTATATTCTTAAATTTCGTAGGAAGGGGTTCACATTTGTGTAACTTAAAAAAAATGTAACTCCTAAAAATTACTGCAATTAAATATATGTAACTGCTATTGCTGCAATTACCGCAAAAACAACTGCTATGGCCTTTTTTTAGTATACCGACAGATTTAAGTTATTATTTGTGTATTAAAATAGTTGTAATTTATGTACTTAGAATATCGTTAGTACATGACCGCACACTGTATAAAGTTTGATCTCCAATTAAAGATTAATTGCAAAATGGAGCGAAGTCCATTCCGTTCATACTAAAGTCAATAGAAGAGACCTAGAGGCTCGAGAATCGAATAGAGAGAGCACTCGACGCTAACTCGACAAGCGTTTTCGCCACCGAGCGATGTATGTTTGGCTCGTCATTATTAATACGCAAAGAGTCTTTACAATTTTGTATATATTTTGACATATTGAATTTAACCTGTCTTGCGATAGTAACATGCATTTTTTGCATATAATGAATGTATGCTTTTTTTTTTTTTCACAATACCAGAGCTCATACCCCTCATAATCATTTACCAGATATAATCAATAATAAGGTCAACACACTAACATTCCTATTCGCACAAAAAATTATTTACTTGATTCCGTGCGTCTTCTAAAATTTTCTTGTTAAATATTTAGAAAGGACATTCGTTCTATTGAAAATGATGGAAGGTTCAAATTGGACAATGGGATTACGAGGACGCCTAAGGCTTTTTTGTGAGACCTTTAAATACGTGTAGGAAATAAAAATCCATCCTTAGCAAAAGCGCTTCACATTTTAGAAAAAGAAACAAAGATTATTAATAGTACTGTAAAACTAAAAATCGGCTTGCTTACAAATATAAGTGCTATAACTAAGTATATATATACACTGTAAGACTAAGAAGCTGAATGCCTAAAATAGTCATTTGGTGTTGCTTGTGTCCTCAGGCGACGATAGCCACCTACCATCAAGTGGACCGTCAGCCTGCCTGCCACACTTAATATAATATTTAAAAAAAATGCAATGGTGAATCCGAAATAATTATCGCTTACGCCAACGGTCAGGGAATACAACATAAGTTATCATAAAAAAAATTAGAATATTCAAGTTGACCAATTTAATCGTGGAATAATCGCATAAATTTGTACAGAATTTATAATACAAAATTCCAAACAAACAAAACAAAACAAGATTTCGCAGGGACCTATTAAAAAGTTTAAATTTCAAACTAAATTGAAGTTTAAACTACATATTATCCCAGGAGAACATATTATCCACATTCTATATGTTAATCTATATGTTAACATTTCTGTAGGCCAAATTTTATTCAAAATCTCTTCAATGATTATGTACATCTTCGCAAATTTATTCATTTAGAATATTAAGTAGAGATTAAAATTAATATTATTTATTTTATTAATTAATTTATTTATTTATTATTAATACAGTAATGTTACATTTAAATTAACACTGGTGTAAACATAAACTCATTAGAGCTTCACCGCACACAATGTTCAGTTTACAGATACAGTTATTAAACCAAAATCTGCTATTAGCACTTTTTTGGGATTCCAAAATTGATATTAATGAATAGTCCACTTATTTATCGTATAAAAATTGCTAATTGCTCATGTGCACTATTTGTCGAACTACGACTTCTTAATAAAATATGCTATGGATGGTAAAACTGTGGCTGTGTGCAGCAACTAGAATCTGTTATGTGCAAAAACTATATATATTATGTATATTACATGTGCAAAACACAGGCAATCTTAGTTTGGAGGTCAGGGGACAATATATGTATATGTATTTTAAAGCCTATTTTACTGCCTAGCTATGTTCCTGTTAAAATGTAAATATATGTATACAATACTTACTGGCTTAAGAAAAAAATAAAGTATATAATATATAAAATATTAAATTTTCTGATTTAAGACGAATAAGTTTACGTATACTATAAGTTTCAAATAAAAACTTTTTTTTTTAAATAAACTTTCATGTAAATTTTGCGTAGCCTGTACATTTTGCGGTTTGCACATGATGCCATAATTGTTCAATCAGTTTATTAACCGCTATCAAAAAATTAGCAAAGAATTAACAGCAACATATTAATTAGTAAGCTGTTTTAAATTTCATTTAACATTGTACGCACATTCACAGAATTAATAATTGAGTTTCAATTTTCATTCAAGCCCATTACAAATAAACTTTTATTCAATGTAATGAATCTAGAAAAGGAAAACGCTGATTTATACAAAATGTGAGTAAATATTTATTGTATTCTTATTTTGGGTTTGATTGTATAATATTAAATTTTGTATGTGTTATTTTCGATTCAATAGAACTTGTTCAATTCGATTTTAGAAATCGTTATAAAGTAAATACAAATTAAATTTGCATGCATGTCGCTATTGAGTCTGAGGCCTTAGTCAAAGTAACATTTTAAAAACGATAAAAAAGTTCGAAAGAATAATGTATGAGATGTATCACGTGATTTAGCAACGGCATATTATTATGTCAATCCCATACATTTTATTGTTTTCAAACTTTATTATTATCGTTTCATTATCGTTTTAAATTGTTACTGATTGGGGCCCACGTGACATTATAATGTCTTAATAAAATCGTAAACGAGCCGTATCTGTACAATAAATATTTAAAAAAAAAATGGTTTATTTAAGATTTTTATCTTGCTGAGATCATCTGTCCTTTTCTCCGTAACTTCTAAACCATTCAACGGATTTTGATACGGTATAAAATAAAGGAAAGAGCGATCAATGAGGAAGCCAAGGAACTGTCATGACAGCTGTCAAAATAATATTAGCAGCTCGCATTCGGCTTCCTCATTATCGCTCTCGTGACTGTCACGACAGTGTTTATTTTATTTTATTTATTAGGAAGCCAACACAGTATAGAATAGAAGAATAGAATAGAAAAACTTTTATTTGCTACAAAGGACAACTACAAAACTAAGATGCAGAGCCTGGCAAATAGACGTAAAACTGCCAGTCTATGTGTCTTTTATAAGTTGTACTTCGGAGAGTGTGCTCAGGAGCTGCATGAACTCATACCGCCTTCCTCTTTCTTCCATCTGACATACAGACGTACAAATGGTTACCATGCTCATCTTGTCGATATCCCCCTATTTCGGACCAAGCGCTTTAAAACATCTTTTATAATGCGCACTGCCAAGGTTTGGAACTCCCTCCCTGCGTCTGTATTTCCGAGCTCATATAACCCAAATCTTTTCAAAGTTCGAGTCAAGAGCAAACCCATTTTTTATGATAAAAAAAAAACAGATATATATATATAAATATATAAATATATATATATATTTATATATATTTATATATATATATATACAAACTTAAAAGACACACACAAACGTCCCCTGCAATAAACCGGCTCCAATACAGCTTAATGCAGGTTGTAGAAACCTGCGCTGGTCTTCCGTTAGAGTCGATGGTGAGGTTACGTACTTATTAACAAAACATACATAAAAGCTCCAAAAAAAAAAAACAAAAAAAAAACCAAAAAATTAAATAAAAATTACAACCTACCACTACAAATTACAGACAAGAAAAAAAATATTCAGAAGGCATTGGTGTCATTCCGCAGTTGCTCCTGGCTTCTTTGGTGCTCAAACATAAATGTCTTTAATTTATTTCTAAAATTATTAGTACTTCGCAGGTCCCTAATAGTATACAACAATCCATACTCTTTTCACATTTAAATATTTTTTTAAAATATTGTACACACCACTTATAGGCTAACTCAGCATGCAATTATGATTATTTTATATTATTATGTTACAAGAGATACCAGTACAAATTCCCGCATCGAATCTCGCAGATTTTGGTCTTTTTTTTTTTTGAAAGCTGACCGAGAATTGTTCTTAAGTAGCTATAATTTATGAAAATGTCTTCAGGTGTTTGAAGACCATCAGCTCATTTCCTATTTTGATGAAGGGCTAACTTCCATAGGTTCGGTTGATATCAAATTTGGTATAGTGTTAACTTCGATGGTATTTCCATGACATGGTAACCTTGAAATCAATAGTCTGCGGAATACCCAACTCCTTAGCAACTAGCAGCAGATATAGCGTGCTTTTAATTAAGTATTGCTTATTATTATATGTTATGTTATGTAAAAAGTTTCAAGGATTCATGCTTCCGTCAAATCATTTAAAAAGATATAATTTTAAACATGTCAAGATTCCCTTTAAATGTATTAGTGCAGATAGCTTTTTTATTGCATATTTTCATGTCTGGTAAAAAAACTCGTAAATTTTTTTATGTGTCTAGTAAAAAGCAATAGTCACTTTGAGTTTTACTGTCGCTGCTAAATACGTCTAGTTTGGGACATTAAACTCACTACCGCCAATTAATTGAAGTGTGCAAATGAAATAAATGAATAACTCACAAAAAAAAACTTTAAATTAATTACTATGACTAGTCATTTGAAGGTTCAATAACTTGTTTAACAAAAAATAAGTCCATTTCGGAGTTATTTAATAATGGCATATCGCCTAATTGAATTATTTAATGTAGCAAATATTATTATTATTTTTTTCAAATAAGTTTTAATTTAAATGTGCAAATAATTGATGCGACTACTCTAATTGCATTTTTCTTAATTTATCAAAAGTTAACATAATTATAAGTAAAAGTACCTACACTTTTCAATGTTATGACAACTTGAAATTTTATATGTGTACTTCAATTAGTAACTTTTGTTTTGTTTAATTTAACTTTTGCTTCAGACTATACTGATCTAAGTTTGAAAGAAAACTGTCAAGGAGGCTGCTGAAGGTAAGGTGCAATTATACTTTCTCGTAACCCCCCTATATTAATACTAGCCAATGCCTGCGACTTCCTTTCCGTGGCTTTCATCTTAACCTAATAAAATATAATTTTATAAATAAAATCTAATAATACAAATACTTATAAATATAAATTATTTATAGGTTACGTCGGTTATGAAGATTATTTCACAAGATTAGGTTTTTTTAGAACTGCGTGATATTAGCTCATGATAAAGTCTTCCCTTACCTTTTACTACACCCACAGGCGAGTAAATGTATGATCTAAAAAAGTAATTATAGGTCGTACTAACTTTCAGGTAGTAACCCCGGGTATACACCACAATAAAAATATGTAATTACAGCCCTCATAAATAACACCTTTAATCTGTGACAGCGATCGATTTTTATTTGTTGTTCTGATATAAAAATATTTCGATACCTGGATGCCTTGAAGCAAATCTTGTTAGGTTTCATTTTCATCATTACCAATAATATTCTTCAAAGAGTTTGATAGAGGGAATATTGAAAGTGAATACGTTGCGTGCGTACAAAAATAATTTTATTCAAAAACTTAAGATATAATTTCAAAAAGTTGCAGGTTGTCCATGCCAGGATTTAAAGGAACGATTTTAAATTTGAATGTCCTTACAATTTAGCTATTATTTGCTACCAATATTAAGTTTCATTAGAAATATGTCGGTACTAGAAATTTCTAATCCGTACGAAATTAATACAATTTACATAAATGTATCGCAAAAGCCGTTCTAACCACTCGTATTGATATTGAGACATTTCAATATATACTATACAAGACTCCGAATTGACATGCACGCGACTTCATCCGCGTAAATTTATAAAATATATTTTAACTATATAAATTATAAAAATCTGACTCAAAAAAAAAATCTGACAGGATCTATTAAAGTGCACACAAAATAGATTCACTCGTGTGGCAGAAAAATGTTCTGGTTTAGAATGAATAATCGCTTGGCTCTTTTCCAATTCCCACGGGCTCACGGGTTTTATCTTTAGCTTTAGGCAATTTAAGGCTTGATTTGTTTGCGTTAATGTGAGAATTATTGGTGTTTTGTTCTTAGAAAAATACATAAATATTTTACGAATTGAGTCGATGTTCTTGAAAAATGTACAAAAAAAAATCATGTCGGAATTAAAGATGTTAATTTTTAAAATTATTTTAAATTTAAATATTTATTTACCTTTACAAACTTCTCTATAGTAAAAAGGCTTAGTAATAGCTTAATTTCAAAATTAGTTATAATATAAGCGACATTTTACTGTATCGAGTGCACTCAAGTATCGAGTATCGAGTGTATATATTTGATTGTTATATGGCAACATCCAGTGAGCCAGAATGAAAATAATAAAAAGTTACAATGTGCGATGGGATGTGACTTTCTATACTGGTTAAGTACTATTTACTCTATAATAAACCTATTAAGTTAACGTTTGCCTCAAATCTAACTGTCTGCTTGCAAAATAGGCAATAGGTATTAGTAAGCTTTTCTTTATCATTTTAAAAATATATATCCACTGACAGAAAATTCGTTTACAAAATAAACATGTGATTGAAGTCTCCTTTCAAGTGGAGATTTCCTTGAAGACATTATTTCACTATTCTTGACATGTACATATCTATCATCTCTACGTCATAGATAACGGAATCGGAATGTGATATTCAATAATAATGATATTGACAAAATAACATGACGAGACTGACAGCGCCATCTCTTGATTTGTTAAAGAACTACCTAATAATTTAGTAAATATTTTTAAGAGAAATATTTTCTAGCATAATATTTCATCATAACATACTCGTAGGTACTTAATGTTACAAAATCGCCAAAAATGCATTAACCACAAAATTAATTTAAATCAACTTTGCACACAGTCATATAATAAATTATATTCTGAATTAAAACATGGAACACTTTGTATGCCGGCAATTGTTCCTATGTGACAATATTTCACACTAGATGGCTCTTATAAATTATTATATATTTATATTTATTTATACAGAATTTTTCTACCTTTGCTTTAACTAGTTGGAAGTTACAGCAAGTTAGTGTTTAGCGTCGTATTGGTGACTTAGTAATAAGTTCCCATACTATAATATTTCACATTATAATTTCCACACCAGTTTTTCACAACACGCGGGCGAGACCGCGGTGATAGCTTGTATTTAATAAACAGTTGTTTATGATCGAAGTTTTTTAAAGGCGTCAATTCGCTTTTCATAAAAAATATAACTACGCAGTAATACGAAAAGCTACCCACTATAGACCAACTGTGCGAAGCAAATCAATAGAAAACGACTGAAAAGGTTTTTTTGATGGCTTTCCGATGAACGCTTGGACATTTTCTCAAAACAAAATTATTATTATATTAGATTGTAAGAAAAGTTTTTACATTATTTTCGCGTGACATCTTTCGTGAGAAATTTTTATTTGTCCTAAAAACGTGCTCTCAAAATCCACCCACAATCTGTATCTTGTTCTCTTTACATTTTTTTTTCTTTTTACTAAGACTATATTTATTTACTTCTAGATCCTATAGAATTGCTCGATTTCATTTTCCGATGAATTTTCTCCGAGGCTCATAAATCAGTAGAAAAACATGTTTTAATAAAGGGAGATGTTAATGAAATCCACATGAGCTATAGAAATCTACTGCAGGAAAGGATAATTTTTTTTTTGCTCTGTAAATTGATATGGATAAATAAAGCTTTTTTATTTTTATTTATTTATTTATTTATTTATTCATTTAATTTTAGGGAAACTTACAGGTATTATTACATGATAACATTTTGAATAGGTAGCTTACACCTAATAAAAAATTTCCACTTATAATATTTATTTACTTATATTACACGTATTTACACGGATAGATATCATATAACATATGCTTAATGTAATTTAGATATAACATAGCAATTATAAATTGGATAACTCATACAGAATAAAATAAATTGATTAATAAAGTGATTAAAAGCCCGTTCACATAATGGGAGGGACAGTTTTGCAGGAAGATTCATTGCAGGACAGTTTTAATACGGGGTCGAAAGTGATTCTCGCAGTATTGTCTTTAATTTCGATAAAAATGAACGTGAATTTCCTTTATATCTCTTCGTGAATAATTCAAAATTTAAGTGCCTTAGGAGAATTATAGAATATATGTAATATCGATGGGTGGAAGGAATTTTCGATTCCAACCTTTAGAGGGGGAGGAAATTATTTTTTAAAAACATCCACAAATTATAAAAAAAATATATATTAAACTAAAAAGTCTCTGCAAATATTGTAGAGACTTTAGTTTTACATAAAAATGTTTTTTTAACTATTTTTAATTTTAGCAAAAAAAATTATATAAACATTTTTGTGCTAAAACTAAATTATCTACTATATTTGTCTGAGGAAACGTTTAATGGAATATTGAGGAACAAACAACTGAAAGTGACGTGTGAACAGTGAACACACCCATAAGGAATAATGCGCCACCACCGACATAGCCTTTTAGAGCCCATTTCCCTACCACTTACACTCCTTCTATGAATGTAAAAACTTGGTCTAACCATATCATTATTTTCAGCTGTTTCCGTATCAGTCGGTGTTTGGACGCTCGTCGCAATATCTCTGGAAAGATACTTTGCCATCTGCAGACCTCTGAAATCTAGGAAGTGGCAGACACAGTGTCACGCTTACAAGATGATAGCGATGGTGTGGATATTGTCTTTGGCCCTGAACTCGCCAATACTCTTAGTGTCATCTCTCCAACCTATGAAAGGAAATGGTATGTTTTCAATATATTCTTGTACTTATTATATTTTTTTGTCAAAACACTCGCTAAGGAAAATAATATTATTAGATTACAATAAATAAGATTTCAAAATACAGTTTTAAAGATTTACAGTTATAATTTCAGTTTAATTAGTATCATGCGTGAGTATACTGGAATTTTTTAGAACTGGCCTATTTAAAAAAATAATTAAAGAATATGCTTAATTTTCTGGTAGAAAATTATATATTATACATTGTTCGAACGGTGTAAAAATGTTGAATATATAATTATTATGTGTGCGTATGTGTTTGTGTTGTGTTTGTGTTAAATCTGTGTATTCGAGAAGACAAATTTTATCATCGAAGACATTAATTTGATGCGCCCATATACATGCACAAAGGTCGTAAAGGTTGTCTATAATAATATTATAAAGAGAGAGTATTTTTGTATGTTTGTAGTGAATAAACTCAGAAACTATGACCGATTTAAAAAAAAAAACTTTCACCTATAGAAAGGTATATTTTCAGCAAATAACATAAGCTTTAAAAAATTTATAAAGTTACGCGGACGAAATCGCATGCAACAGCTAGTAGGTATAATATATTATGAAAACATAAAAGCAAAGCCTTTTTTTTTTAATTTACAATACACAGTAGAAGTACAATGTAAATCCGACATTAATATTATGAAACCCAGGAAGCGTTTTGTCTTTGAATAATACGGTATGAATTCTAAGAGCCCCATTTGCCTTTTCTCTGTGTACCGTTTTGCCTATTTGTCTGTATTACGCATCTGAAAATCTGATTAGGGATCAAACAATATGTTAGAGAGAAGTGTGTATACTTACATAAATACAAATATATATATTTTTAAGTTAAACGAAGGCAGGCAAGCGGACGATCTGCTTGACCGCAGTTAGATGGTTATTGTCGTCTATATTATGTTAAACTTTATAACTTTTTATACAAAAAGTTAATATACAAATTTAAAAAATTAGTTTTACAGAAATTATATAAATACAATTTTATTTTTGCTAAGAAGATTTAATATTAAATTAAATTTTTATTACTTAAAAATTTACGGATATCCCATATAAAATTTCAACCTCTATTTCACCCTCTTAGAGGAGAGATATTCAAAAACGCTTAATACATATTTAATTATTACTAACCAGATGCTTGTATATGAAATTTCATGCTTTAACTTTAAAAACGTCGGATTTCCATATACAAACGTTCATCCCTTATTTTACCACTTTAGGGTTGTGGAATTTACAAAAATTTTCCCTTAATGGATGTTTCACTTAGTGGATCTCGTAGTGAAAGCTTTATAGAGGGTTTTACAATACGAGACTATTTATTCTTGTTATGCTAATGACAAGTACGAGTAATCTGACACCTTCGATTCAGTCGTATTCACAGATCAAGTTCAAAATTTCCTGGAGTTAACTGTAGCTATTCTCTCAACTAGTCTCTATTAATTACTTTGTTCTAAAACCAAAATTTAACCACAGTTTATAGACGAAACTTTTTTTTTTAATCTATAAAAAAAATATATATTTTATTATAAATATTGTGATTATGTTAATAATATTAAGGGCCTCTTTCACCAACTGCAAGTAAAGTGTTGATTAGTTACTTTTAGAAATAATTTTATGTTTTATTAAATTATGCACTCGGTTTACTGCATCCTACTGCATCGATAGGCGAATTTTTTTAAATTATTTTCTTTTTAATGTTTGAGACTTTTACAATACAAACAAAGGTATATCATCTCCATCATTCCCGTTTACCGGTGACTTTAAATGACGGTTAGCCTACTTGACACATGGTGAAAGAGGCCCTTACAAAAACATAATAGTATTATTTATGTTCTGAGAAAAATTAAATATTGCACAATATAAATTAGATACTTAATACCTACCTTATTGAAAATAAAAAAAGGTTGTCAAATCGGTGTTTGGCATTTCCTTATTGTACATACCTAATATACTTTATTTGATATTATTACTCTATATAAAGTACCTTACTAATTACATTTACAATCTAAATATAGAATTTCATTACATCTTCTTTAATATTTTTCAATTACACTGGCAACGTTATTTTCAATTACATTTCTCCATTCCACGTGTAACGCAATTACTTTCCTTGTACTGAAGATGTGTTATGATAGAATACTGAAGCTGTTTGTACAGACAAGGGTCTCTTGTCGATATTTTCCAGTCCATTGTGTCCATTTTCCTCCATAAAAGGAAAAGCCGCAGTAAATTTCGTAACGCTGGATAACAATCTTGATGGATGTATCACTTTATATATTTTTACTATAATAATGTAATTTCGTTAACCCTTTCATGTCAAAGACGATGTCGATGCTAGGAACATGCTTCAATAAATCATTTAAAGAGATACTTAGTGCCTATTTATATAATCGCAAAACTCCTCTTTAAGTAGTATAAGGGAAAGAACAGATTTTAGAAGTTTTGTTTATACGTATATAGTAATTTTCATAACCTTAATGTTTATGCTATTTTAATATGTAAAGATTTGTATAGTAGGTATATCCAGATATACGTATACATAATAATGTAAGCTGTTATTGTACTTATTTAATTGTTATATATATATGCAACTGCTAAATGCTCCCAATCTCCCAACCAATGAAGGTTCTTATATTTGACTATTCTTTCTTTTATGACGGTCCACTTGATGGTAGGTGGCTACCGTCGCCTGTAACACAAGCAACGCCACAGGTGCTGCAAGTGCTCTGCTGATCATAGTACTATTAAATATATATGATTAGGAAGGGATAGGAAAATGGGCTCTGGCATTCTTACTCACTCAACGAAACACAACAGCACACATGCTGTTATAACACGGTGGTCTTCTGTAAGGGGGTGGGTACTTACTACTTACTATTTACCGCATAGAATACAATAAATTAACTTTTTTATAACAATTTTTATTTTGCGTAAAAAGAAAATCTTCTAAAGGTAATTTTAGAAGATTTTCGTTTTAGGGAAAATTTCCTTCTAGACCTTGTACAAGCGCTTTAAAGTTTTTCAATAACTCATGTTTAATTCAAACACAAGTTCTTTGAACTTCAGGCCTTTCACTAATTTACTAGCTAAAGCTATCGACAACTTCATATTCAACGCTTTAAAGATTCTTCTGAAACCACAGCTTGATTCAGATTGATTTGATATTGTAGTCAATGATGTGGATGTAGTTAAACTTAAAAGTAATACGGTTTATTGTGCATTTAACAAGATACTTCTTCTTAAAGTGCCACTTCTCTACGAAGGTTGGCGACCATCATAGCTATCTTGAAACTGCTGCGCGAAAAAGCGAGTGCTCAATTCGAACCACTTTCTTAAATTCTTCATCCAGGATATCTGATGTTAGCAAGATACAAGTCGAATAAAAAAAAAATATTTAACACTAGCCGGTGCCCGCGACTTCGTCCACGTTGAAAAAGGAAGAAAACATCTGACATCTTATTCGTTGTTGAATAGAAATCAGCCATGCAAACAGTAAAACCACAAATATCTTACTGCAACTTGTTATTTATAAAATACGAAAAAGCCTTTTTCTCCGACTTATTATTTAGTTGATTTTTTTTGGAACAGTACTTTTTTCAGGATGAAAGGTACCCTATGTCCTTTCGATTATCTCTGAAAGCACGTCGTGAAAGCGTAACAACCAAGTGTTAATTCAAGCGACTTTGTCAACGTAACTTAATAAAATATAGCCTATGTTATGTACTCGCTGAAAAAATTTTTAAAATCGGCCTAGTAGTATTACAAACATACAAAAGTACAAATCTTCTCACTTTGTAATATTAGTATAGATAATAGTATTATTGGTATTACCTGAGCTTTCTGTTGACAAATATCAGAAATATTATCCCAGGGATAGCATTACTTTAATAAAACTTATTTATATTATACAATAATTTAATACTTACAGGATATGTTTAATGAGTTATTACATATGTTTAACGGTTTTCACTTTATTGAATAACAAAATATTCCAAACCTAATTTCACATTTGTAATGCCGTTTAATTTGACGGCACTAATCGCCTTAATGTATAAATAAGAATAAGAGTTTAAAGTAGTTGCATAACTAGTGTTTTTTGTTGCAACCTTAATAAATATCTCCGAAGTTACGGCTTTTTTTATACCTATTACAAATTTCGTAGTCCCTGGACGTAGCCTCGTTTGTATAATATTTTCCATAATAGCTTCGCCTAATGCTGCGCTCCATTTATATTCTATATTGTTTTGGAGACAGGTGCAAAAAATTTATAAAAAAAATACGTAATAGAACAATTTCGTCAACAATTCAAATATTTTTAAATATTTTAAAAAAGAAAGTCACGTAGCATTTCGTTTGTCGAAGTAAATATTTGCTTCAAATAAATCTATACTCGTATATAGAAGTATACATATAACAATATCGTAAACAAACCGTGTCTGTATATTAAATATTTTTTGCATTCTTTCCTTCGGATAAAAAATTCCGTTGGATGGTTAAGTATATGTTTGCGGAGAAATAGATAGAAACGGACAGCGACTTTATGAGCTGTAGTTCCTTTTTTTTTTTGAAAATCCCACAGCTACCTAACATTTTTTTCCGTATAAAAGGTATTATATATATTAATCCAGGCATTAAAATAACTGTATGAGATATTTAATTCAAATCCATTAAGCCATTTCTGAGATTAGCGTGCACAAACGCACAGAAAAACAAACAAAAATTCTAAAAACTATTATTTGACCTCAGTAACAATTTTGACACGTTATATGTGTCATTGGATTTTTTTTTTTTTTTTTTTTCAAAAAATATTTAGATACGGCTCGTTGTTTACAATTTTATTATATGTTCAGATATGCATAGATATGTAGATAAGATGTAGAAGGGCCACAGGGACCACTTGATTAAGATATCTATTGTCACCTATAGACACAAAAGACCAACTTCCTTGAGGATAGCTAAGTTGTCATTAATGCAGGCCAAATTTATTTCGCTTTCATGTTATATGAGATATAAATAAGAATATTTTTCGTCTATATAAAAATTGACTGTACAAATCAAATTTCAAAGGCTTCAAGTTACTCGTCTCGTTATTTCATGTTTTTTTTTATGTTAAAAAAAAATATTTTCGGCATATATGACGTTCTCTCTTTGTGATGTAAAATGATTCGTGCTTCTGTCAACTCAATCAAAACACTGTGTTAATTTTAGTATTTATGGTTAATGTTTTTGTAACAATACTCTTTAAAATTAAAGGATTCTTTCCGTTGATATGGTGACAATATTCATAAACTGGTATTACAAAAACAAAATTATTTATAAACAAAAAAGAGATACGCATTATACGTAAATACATAGATAATATATGGATATCTACATCCATGTAAGTACTAACTACGAGTATGTATCTAGCAAAATATAGGACATCTAAGTTTAAAGTAAAAAGTTAATAAAGTTAATATTTTGATTAAATTCATTAAATTCAGAACTGAATATGAAAATTCTCCATATTTCTATATATAATTTATACGCTATTCTTACGATCCGCTTGGTGATATGTTTCTTATTAAAGTTTGGATCAATCGCTGTCCGCCTCCGTTTGGTTCTCCGCCAAAGACTTTAAATTTAAATTAATATACAGTTCTCCCCTAATTTTTATGGTATATAAACAAGCAATGTTTGTGTATATAATTTTCAAAAAAATATATCTATGCAAACCCGGGGGCGGTTCGTTAGTCCATATGAATAAAAATAGCCACACATGTAAGATGGAGCATCATTTGAAAACGGCACGTCCGGTTTTGCTGATTTTTTTTTGTGTTCTTTTACAATTGTCAGGACAAGGTTTGTATGAAAGAATTTATTTGGAGAATCCACTCGAAGTCGGAAATTTCGAATGGTATTTTGTTTAAAAACATAATATCTTTGGAAATAAAACGTGAACTTATATTTAGGTGAATAACAATATAAAAAAATAACTGTTTTGGGGGCACGCAGTGCCCCCACGTATCCCCACAAAAAAGCCCAATATATTTATATGAAACTAAGTGAACAGCTTCGTCAAGGATGCATTTTTTATATATACAAACCTTCCCCGTTCATCCCTCTTTCCGTAAGTGAAAACCGAATTAAAACCGGTGTAGTCATTCTTGAGTTTCTTCTGATATTTTTTCTGTAAAATATATATAAACCTTCCACGTTTTACGCTCTTTCCATTCGTGAAAACCGCATGAAAATTCGTTCAGTAGTTTTCGACATTATTGAACATACATACAGATTACAGACAGACGCGGGCAGCAAATTCAATTTATACAGGTGTCGCAGAAGTCGACGTCCATATAATAGCATGAAGGGGAACTACTATCGGGTCAGATAGTTCATGATAAAGTAACAGCCATTAGAATAAAGTTTCCAATGTAAAATAGCAACACTAGGTAATTTTTTAACGACAATACGTTAATTATTTTCAATTGACAGTAAGACGAATTATAATTTTAAATAAGAATTTGAGAACAATAACATTTCCAACAAAAGTTATTGTTTGAAAAGATGACAATTCAACATGCTAATAAGATAACTTTTTATTGCTCTAAAACTTTTCTCTCGTTAAAAAGGAAACGAAAAATCTTCAAGTCTCCGACGAAGCAGAATAATACTTTTGAGATTTTCCTGTCGATGTTAAGTTTAATAATAATTAATAAAGTATAGTTATAATAACTTTATAAATGACGATCATAAGATTCTCTTGGAGAAACCAAATTGTTAAATAAATATTTTGATTTTGATTTTTTTTTAATTTGATTATTCCGTAATCTTTATATACAAATATTTAATATAGATATCTATTGAGACTTAGCATTTATGAGTTTGGTGTTAGTATAACAGCAAGTTACTCGTAGATATTAATAGCGCTCACAAATAGCAAATATCCAAACATAATTATGTGTCGCTATAAATAAATAGTTAGTTAACTAGCTGGTGCTCCATACACGCGTAATTTATAGTTTTCAAGTATTTAATTGCAATCTGTTTGTGTACTATATCAAATATATAAAATATAAAATTTAATTTATGCTACATTCACGGTCATCACAATCATTGCGGTATTAATATGAAATATTTTCGTTCAAAAAACTGAAAACAAATTTCACATGAATTTTATCGAAAAACATGACTTCATTTATCCTCTTTTGTAGGCATAATTGTATAAATATTGTAATAAGAGGATAAATAAATAAAAAAAATCACAAAATTCCGTACATTAATTTCAACTTCTCTCTCCGCTCTCGTTTGTTTCAATTGGATTCAATATACATCAACATTTGTTTCATTCAAACAATTGATAACAATATTAAAAAAATGTCATCCGAACATATTCAGGATTACTGATGGACTAGCTTTGTGCAAACTGCGCATTGAGACCCGTTGACCTGTAAACAGGTATTTTTTAATACCAACCACAGACACTGGGCTTTCACAATTAATATCTTTCGCTTGTAATGAGTTTTTAACATTATATAATTTGATTTTGGGTGTAACAATTTGAGTGCCTGATTAAAGTTTATTTTAGACTGCCTGATAGACAGTATAATTAGTATGGATTAGGTTGGTAAGATAGATTAGAAATATTAATTTTATAATAAACGTAAACATTGGGTAAATGTTCAATTTGTTAATTCTCATGATTATGTAGACAAACTTGAGTTGAGATATAAGATCCATAACTTTTTGTAGTGGAAGTAAGTTTATGATTTTATTATGTGTATATGATACGAGTGCCAGGAGCAACAAGGACAAGGGCTAAACAAAACGATAAGAACGAAACTCAGGCCTTAGTCACATTTATATCAAAACATAATAATTTTGTTAGGAGAACACTATCACACAAAAATACACACACGTCATACTGATTTTTATTTAATAAATTACTGCACTGATCAAGAAAGCAAGAGAAGAAGACTTTATTAACTTCTATTGTGGAGAATACATTGACTAGATCTAACCAAGCGTTAGCGCGTTCTAATTCAAAAGAGTGGCGCCATCTAGGTTTCATTCACGGTATTACTTAGTACATATACAGTGTGGAAAAATAAGTCGGGCCCTGAAGGGAAACCTTAATGTATATGCACCTAACAAATTTGTACAGTAAAAATTAAGATTAATTTTATATTGTTACAGCATACAAATGCAGAGAAGTCTGGCAAGGTTTGGAATTGGAGAGGGCTTTTAACCTTGGATTGGACGCCGCACTTCTGCTGATTCCGTTTTTCATCATGTCCTTCGCTTACTCTTTAATTGTAACAAAATTATGGAGGGGAATGCGTCATGAGATACAGCATAATTTCAAATGGCAAAGGCATTGTAAGTTTTTTTTTTATTAACATAACAAAAGTGTCTGACTGCCTCGGTTTTTTTATTAAAGATTTTGCTCTTGGCCAGCATCTAGCCGTGGCCTATGATGGAGCGAGCTCACCCAGAAGATGCCTATTCACTCGAACTTTGAAAAGATTTGCGTTAAATGAGCTCGGAAACACAGACTAAATATAACTATAATCTGTTGAATTATAAGTGACTTTGCTTCCACTATAACTTCTTCTAAAGCACCCAACGAATTTTCACTAATGGAAAAAGCGATAAACGAGGAAGGTTTCTGTATATAATTTGCAAAAGAAATTGCATTCTTACGAAAACGGAGGCGGGTTGCCTCCGTTTTCGTTCATTACATTTTGATATACGTGTATAAAAAAATAACTCATAATTAATAATTATATCAAAAACTCAAAATTTTATTATTTATCTTATTAAGACTTCAATCTTAACTAGATTTAGGAAAATCGTTACGATTTTATTATACTTATGTTAATTTTAATTTTTTAATTTTAAAAAAACAAGTAAATAGGTACATGTATTTATGTTACTGATGACAAAAAAATAGTTTTTGTATTTTTATCTGTTTGTCTGTGCGTTTGTGCACGCTAATCTCAAAAACTACTGAACAGATTTGGATGAAAATTGGCACACACATAGTTTATTACCTGGATTTTTTATTTCTGAAAAAAAATGTTAGGTTCCTGTGGGATTCTAAAAAAAGGAACTACAGCGCGTACGAAGTTGTAGGCAAAGCTAGTAATGCAATAAATTTTCAAACAGAAGCAACATGAAAAATCTATGCGAGAATCATATCTAGAATCCTTACAATTTGTTAACAGTGCCAAACCAGAGTAGCTGCAAAAGTAATCATTTGATCGCTACAACTCCAACAATGCAGGGGAATTCCCCGGATGTGTACTGCAAGAACAATTGGACCACCAAGAAACTATTGAAGGTAACAATAATTTCTTAAGCTCAATTAATACGGAGATAAAACGGACTGGACAGGACTCAGCCTTCTGTACCTACTATTAGTCCAAGCGGCGACAGTAAAAAATGGACTTTATAACTTTCTGTATATTAGAGAAATAAGGAACCAACGGTCTAGCGACCTGTAACTTGACCAATTTTTGTTTTTAATAAATTTTTTTCCAAAATTTTTGTAAAATTGATGTATAACATATAAGTACAATGTTTTACTATTAGAAGGAGTTTTGATCAATAGAATATAAAAATTTAAGTCTGGCACCCCGATTCTTGACACAAATGTTTGCCAGAACACCCTCAAAATATTTGTTACAATGATAATTTTTTATATTAGCTATAAAAAAAAATTAAACGTCAAAATTTTTGTTTTTTATCCCTCCTTTGAATAGAATTCGTCTGGCACATTAATGCTTGACCAAAGTTCTGCCAGACCAATAATAAAAAGTCTTTTGTTGGTTAGAAAAAAATTGGTCATGTTACAGGTCGCCAGACCGTTGCGTTGGTTCCTTATTTGTGTAATATCCAAAAAGTTATAAAGTCCATTTTTGTACTTATTCTGGATCACCACCCTTTTATAGGATCGTCGCTTGGACTATATGTAACACCAGGGGTTACTAAATGCTAATTGCTAATAATTACTAAAACTAAATGCCTTTTTTCTCTTCCTAATTTATTTACAACTTTATTATAACTTTTGCAATTTTTTATATGCTGGTAAACATTGTAATATATTTTTGTAGGCATCATTCCGAGTCCAAAAAGTTCTCGAACTACATATATTTTTTGGAGCTTTATGAAGGATTTAACATCAGGATTAACAAGTTCAGTGAACTAGACTATATTAAGTTGTATTAATTTTTGACGTTCACGCAATTCCGGCAAAGGGTTGTCCTCTAAAATGTTTGTGTCCGCGAACAAATTTAATTAAAAACAATATACGCGGGTCCAAAGGCTTTCGGATCGTATATTAATTTGTTCTCATCCAAAATTGTATTCAAATCGTCATATTTATTAAAACAAATTGAATAAATTCATTTTGAAATACTCAGCTGACTCTTTTTTTATTATTAGGTACTTTCATTATACATATTAGATAAATATAATTAATACAGTATTTCGAAATAGAATAGGTCTCATCAAAATAGAATACATACAAAAATCCATACAATTTGTTTTTCAACTTATGAATAAAATTATTTGTATTTACAATATTTCTATAACTATATTTATTTATAATGGATTATTTGTAAGTGTATCATTTCAAAGTTGTGACCTACAGTAAAATGTTAATATTGAATCATAATTAACTAGGGACTCGCACTTGGCTTTGCACGAATGCGTTTTTGTTTTCAAATTATATACAACAACCTTTTTCGCTTTCGTTTTTTTCCATTAGTGAAAACCTTAACCTTAAAATCTAAAATCCGCTGGGTAATTTAAAAGGGTAAGGAGTGTGTTTTATACAAATTTTGTATTTCCCAATTAAATGTTAGTACAGTCGGCGTAAGAAAAGGTTCGTCACCTTAAAGTCGACATTTGCTTGCAAAGCAATTATCAGTCATGCCGAAATTTCATTTCAAACGTTTGTCAGTTGTCTGCTTAGTGCTTTAGTTTCTAAAGATACAAACTCTTAGTATCTTGGTAATGAATTAAGAGTTTACAACTTGGTAATGAAATTAATATGAAAATTGACGAAGGTATTCGTACCCCGACTTTACATTTTTAAAAGTGTTACCAGGTCAACGGTATTAGTTAAATAATACGGTTGTACCGGATGGCGACGTAAAAGATACATTTCTTTGTTTGCTGTAAAAAACTCATTTCATTCTATTTCACCTAAAGTTTTTATGTAACAGTAAAACTCAAAATGCTCTAGTTTGAGTTTTACTGTTACACACCTTTATGTTAGTATGGGTCTGTAAGTATAGAGTCAAGCGAGGCCTAAACAAAACGTGAAGCAACCCTTTACGACATGGCGTGGCGTTTTTATATAGAAAATTGTCAATTTGACATTGACAGTTGACAGTTTTTCATAAAAATATTTTACGCTCTCGCTAGCGAGTGTGGTCATTATAACTCATGGTAGAGGTACAGTTTGCTTTACCTGAAAAAGCTCTACAGCGCCCTCGCACGCTACATCTTTTGACTTTATTTTGCAATTTTGGGGTATTCTGGGAGAATGTGTGGCGTGTGGTGACAGTAACCAAGCCCTTTCAGAAGAACATAATGTGAATCACAGATCAGCACGTGTGCTCTGGTGTTTCTGTGCGAAAGTAAAGAATGAGTGAGCCTATCCTCCTTTGCCACGATTTACTATAAAACATTCACTTAAAGTTATATAGAAATACATTGCACTAATTGTACCAATATTGTAAATGCGAAAGTATGTTTGGATGTATGGATGTTTGTAACTCTTTCACGCAAACATTACTGAACCGATCACCATGAAATTTTGCATACACGTTGTCTGGGACATCAGAAAGGACATAGAGTGCCTTTCATCGTTCAACGCGGACGAAGTCGCGGGTACCAGCTAGTTTACTCTAAAACATTCACTTAAAGTTATATAGAAATAGATTGTATGTTTTTGTTGCCAGGAGAATCAACATCAATTGGAAAACGAATCGAAGCCATCTCAGTCGTACTGTATGCATACCGCAGTGGATTTAGACTTCCGACACGTTGTTAGATCGACACATATTGACAAAAGCATTGAAGCTAAAAGAAAAGTCAGTATTATATCCTTTTATTATAACAAACCTTACATATTAAACTTTTTCACCGACCTATTTATTATTCTTATTATACTATGTATTTTTCTTATTTGGCACGATCTTATAACGTTATTGTGTCAACCCTTCTCTGAAATTCTTTCTACAAATTACATTCCGCATTCTCCTGACTGTCAACTCAACAAATGGTACGGCCTAATTTCAATTTATCTTTCAGGCGTGCATTCTAGATAAGCCTGTAATCATTTGCAACATGTTTGCGTACCTAACTTTAAATTTATGTTTTATTCGTAGGTGATAAGAATGCTTTTCGTCATCATCCTGGAGTTCTTCGTGTGTTGGACACCTGTACATGTTATAAATACAGTAAGTACAACTTTATTTAGCATGTTAACTATATGCTAATCCAGGTAATTATCAATAGGTGGTCTCACTATTCCGGTTGATTTGTACGGTCGGACTTCTGGGAAAAAAAGTCTCACTAGTTCGGTCAACCGGACTGTTAACCGAACTACTGGGAATAGACCCAGTGTCTGTCAGTTGGACATTTAGAGGTTTCTGCAGGAGAGCGCACCAGAACACCAGTATAAGGTACGTGCATTTCCTTCTGATACCTATCCTGTCCTTCAGACGGTCATACTGTTCGCTTATAGCCGCAACCAGATACAGTCCACTTAAATCGCTAATAGGAATTCTGTCGCAATCCCGCCGCAACGAAATTTAGATTTCGTCAACTCCTTTGGGGGTTTTCATCGCGCCTAAAACATAGATTACTTTTTTTTTGTTAATACATACATATTATAAATACAAAACATCCATGACTCAGGTAAAAAGGTAAAATGTTAACACATAAACATTTGCCCCTAGCGGGATTAGAACCCGCGACCATTTGGTTAACAGCCAGGGTTACTAGCCACTAGACCAAACGTGTCGTCAACATAAAAATAATTTGCAACGATTTTATTTCAAACAGTTAGGTAAGTGTACCTAAAGTTGGAAAACTATTTAAGTTGGACAACTTAAAGTTTAAAAACTTTTGATAAACGGACTAAACCATACAATTGAGGTTATTATATTTGACTGGCAACACCTTTGCTTATATTTTTTATTTCGAATATGAGTACGACTGAACCAACGTTCGCTAGTGGAACCCATTCGTCGGCGTTCCATTGTACGAAGCATTCAATACAAAATTAGAGTTGCTTAACAAACCAGATAACATGATTACTATCCTCTTGTTACCATTCCATTATCAATAAACTAACAAACAAATATCTCTACTATACATTGTTAGTGTATATTGAGTATTTCCAATTAGAAACTATCTTCAAATCAGATCAGATTCGGTACAAAGCGATTTATCAAATAACGTTGTTATCTATACATAATTTGAATTGTAATTTAGGTCTGAATATGACCTCTTTACTCGGAATACAGTTAAAAGTCTTTTATCTATCTATATCTATACTTCTATACTAATATTATAAATGTATGGATGTTTGTACAACTCTTTCACGCAAAAACTACTGAACCGATCACCATGAAATTTGCATACGCGTTGTCTGGGACACCAGAAAGGACATAGGGTACCTTTCATCCAGAAAAAAAGGACTATTCCCGAGGGATAAATGAAAAATAAAAAAACTAACGCCTGGCCAAAGTGTTATAGCAACACGAGGTCAAGCGTTATATTGCTATTCTTTTAAATTTTCAACGCGGACGAAGTTGCGAGCACCAGCTAGTTGTTCATATTTTGTCATAGTAATTTTATCAACGTTTATTCAAATTCATAGTTGTTCTATGTTATGCTAGATTTATGCTATTTTTAAAAATAGTAGCATTATTTTCGGACTTACGAAAAATAATCTGTAATTACTTGTCTATAACTGCAAACGTATTTCAAATTCTTATTTTAATCCGATAGATGGCGAAAATATACAATGTATAGTTTATATCAATTACTGACAGTTATTAATGAAACTAACTTATTGTCTCATCCACGCCCCCACTTTCTTAAGAAATCGCGGACACAGCTAGTTTTAAAATAGAACTCCAATAACTTGAGTAATAACTAGAAAGATAACGTTAAGAATTTTCAATAAACATTCGCGTTTTATCTATATACTTATATATAAATGTTGTGTTGGTTTGTGTATTGCTCGAAAACTAGTCAACGGATTGACTTAAAATTTTTACACAATATGCAATCCGCTTCAAGGATTTATCTTATCTATTTTTCGCGTAATAATATAATCTCGGGGTTAAAACTTAGGGAAACAAGAATTTCTTAATTATATGTAAATTGTTATAAACTTTACTTATATTCGCCAATATTAGATATGTGTTTGTAGCACATAATAGGTATTTTTTTACATAAATGTCGACAGACAAGCTGACCGATCATTTAATGGTAGCTTTCCGTTTCCTATTCTTTAATACAAGCAATATTTTTTTAATATAAGGAATAAAGAATGCAAGCGATTACCTCGATAGATAGAAGAATAAGGGACGAGAAGATAAATAAAGTGGAATGTGCTCTTTTATCCCCTCTTAATAGAGGATAATAGATGGGCACATTTATTTTGATTTAATTACTCTAGAATACTAACTTTAATGAATGTACCGAAATATTATTAATCACTTTAAATACCTTTGTTACTCAATGAGTTTACGTAGAAAGAAAAGAAAGAAATAACTTTTATACAATAAACATAATATTGTATAACGAGTCTGTGCATCGTGCAAAATTAGCTGGAACTTAGAATATATTCAAAATTCAAATTCAAAAATTTGTATATTAAATTATCTATGTGCCATTTTGTTGGTGTATACATATTAATAAAATAAATAAAATAAAATGAAATCAATACTAAGTTAAATTGAAACTTTAAGAACTATCAAGGCGCGCTGCTTAAAATTCTAAAAAAAAAAAATTTTTTTCCTAAACATTTTTTTTCCGTCCGCTGCGACTTCAACAATGTTAAGTAATAAAATTTTCTAAAAAATCTTAACATTTGATTAATGAGCTCCGACGAGGCAAACGTATAGTGTTTTTTTTATCGAGAAAACATTTAGGCCACGCCCCTATTTTTTATTTTTATTTATTTATTTAGATTTAGATTACATACAGCCATAAATTTAAAAAATATACATTATAGATTATGTACAAATAGGTCTAAAGAGTTATAAAAATATATATTTTTACATTTATTTATTAATTAAAAAAAAAATAATGATAAGAAAAAGAAGAGAAAATTAATTAAATATAAGTGATAAAATTAATTTTTCAATATTAATTCGCCAATTTTTTTTTTTATAAGAATTCAAATTTTTGGAAAATATGTCAATAACATTCAGAATCTTATTGTAGTGATGCTTTAGAACGATGAAAGAAGGAATTTTTACAAATGTTTTCTAACAATATTTTTTTAGAAAACTGGCCCATCAGACCCCGGTTTAATATAAAAATATTTTTGCAGATATACCTCTTTTATCCGGACGCATTGTATCAATACATTGGAGCTAAGGGGATCGCGTCTTTACATCTTCTGTCATATTGTTCATCGTGCTGCAACCCAATCACCTATTGTTTCATGAACCGAAAATTTAGGCAAGCCTTCATCAGTCTCATCAGGACCTGTAAGTTTTTCCGGTAAGGCTTTATGTGTGTACATTGTAAGTAGGTATTATGTCTCATTGAGTGAAACGAAATATTACTAAGTTTACGAGTTTGTGTATGAAAGAATGAATTATTATTTCTATTAATAATAGTTACAAACATTAATTGATTTCTCAAATAATAATATATAGCCTTTGAGAATATTTGATGTGCAATTATCTGGAAATTTCTCTACACCATTTCCCCCTCAGTGGAATATTTGTGTTCCACAAAGTACTAATAAGCCTTAAGCTGTATTTTTAGGAGATATGCAATGTGTAATTGCAAATTGATTACATTTTATATTATCCAAATTTTAGTAATAACCCACTGCGATTCACAGTCATAAACTGTAATAATCGCCTCCTTACAGAAAACCACAATGAAGTAACAGCACATGTGCTGGTGTGTTTTGGTCCTTGTCTTAACGGAAGCCAAAAACAATTTTTACCAAAATGAGCACAACTTAGTAACCTATGAATTAAAGTGCAATACAAATTTAATGGCTTTTTAGAGATAACAAATTACAAATATGGAACATATGAAAAAGTATATAAAAGTAGAAAAAAGAAAAATAAAAGAAATAAAAGTACAAAATTTATATGTTATTCAATAATCTTATATAAAAACAAATGTAGTTGTAGCTAAAAAAAATATTATTGTTACGAGAATATAATTTTTCGTTTAAATCTGCCCGATTCAAACTTTTTTAAATATTATAGTCTACTGTATTTGGTTTTACTCTAAGAAGTCAAATTAGTTGAAGAAAATAAAGCTTTTCTCGCCTTAATAAATCAAGATAGGCATACGTAGGCATAGCATATTTGTAACTCCTTATACGATGTTTTTGTTAAAATGGATAATTACCACTTACCAGCAAATAGAACGTCATATTATAAAAAAAAAAATTATTTGTACTTCCAAAGTGTTACAATATAATGGCGAAATTATGACACCTTATAATTAATCTCTAATAAGAGTCTCGATTAGTTTGTTCATAAATATTCAACTATTCCTTCATGATCGCACTCACGTGTAAAAGGTTTGCGGTTACTTCTCTTATTTGCGCCTCATACATAATTCTGTCTCGCAAACACAATATACGAGTATTCGTTAGTTATTCATAGGAGTATGTAACCAAATATATTTTGAGGATTAACATGAAAAGCAAATAATGTTGGTTGATAGTGTTTTAATGTTTGCAGGATTTGTTTTCTGTAACAACACGTTTATTGTTGTTTGGGTTTGAGTGCGTGAAAAAATCCGTTCCACTCTCTATTAGTATACATTGCCTCAGTATATTGTCTACTAGTATACATTGCCTCAGTGTATTGTCTACTACTATACATTGCCTCAGTATATTGTCTACTAGTATACATTGCCTCAGTATATTGTCTACTAGTATACATTGCCTCAGTGTATTGTCTACTAGTATACATTGCCTCAATGTATTGTCTACTAGTATACATTGCCTCAGTGTATTGTCTACTAGTATACATTGCCTCAGTGTATTGTCTACTAGTATACATTGCCTCAGTGTATTGTCTACTAGTATACATTGCCTCAGTGTATTGTCTACTAGTATACATTGCCTCAGTGTATTGTCTACTAGTATACATTGCCTCAGTGTATTGTCTACTAGTATACATTGCCTCAGTGTATTGTCTACTAGTATACATTGCCTCAGTGTATTGTCTACTAGTATACATTGCCTCAGTGTATTGTCTACTAGTATACATTGCCTCAGTGTATTGTCTTTTAGTATACATTGCCTCAGTGTATTGTCTTTTAGTATACCTTGCCTCTTCTTGTCGTCAGTGTTTTGATGTTGCAACAAATACTAATGTTCCTTCCCAGGGGTTGTTTGCGTAAAGAGTCAGAATGCGGTAAGCAAGCGACTCCTCCTCCGTCGAGCCAAGAGGTTACCGCTTGCATTATAAGGGGCAGCCACACTGGACGAACAGGTATAACAAGCAATTTTAAGTCTTATTCACTTAAAAAGAGAGTTTTAATTCTAGAAATAGTTCGATATGTGAAAAACATTTTCATTCGTACGATAAAATTTTTTTTAGAAATCTTTTGAATAAGAGTTAAAAGTTAAATTTGTGTTTTGATAGGTATACTCACACGATTTAGTAAGATTTTAAACGAAAATGTTTTCTCCACACAAGAAATTCAATATATCAGACCGGGATTCAGTCATAATACGTATGTGTCTGTCATTTTTTCAACGGAGCTTTACGAGGTTTACTTTTTTTGCAATTGGGTCTCGACTTCCTGTCCGATGTTTCATTTAATACACATATTTTTAAATCCATAAATCATTAGGGGATATCAGATTACAATTATAACATATAATATCTATTGTCAATAGAATCACAGTTATTACAACTAAGTACATTAAATAATACAGATACGTGTTAATAATTATCATAGTTATAATTGTTATATATTATATAATAAATATAGAATTTATAATAATTTAAGGTCAGGTCTGATGATTGCAATAAATTTGGATTTATATTTTCAAACTAAGTATACCTAACATGTGTCTATCTGATGGTCTATCTATTTGAATAAAACACAACAAAACCCGCAGATTGTCTCAGGTAAAACAAGTTCATCGAATTTAGAAACTAATTCAACGAATTTCCATTAAATGATATTCATGTATTTTCTGTGCTTGTTTCATTTAGTACCACCTCTTTGAATGTGAAACACGCAGCTATTTCTATTCAAAACAAAGTTTGCTTATGAAGATAAATTAAAACATTTGCAATGCAAATGTCATCACTGTGTCATCACTAGAATTATAGATTAACAATAAACAACTGATTGTTTGTATACTAGCGATATAGGTTAGTTAACTAAAGCTGGCACGTTCACAGTACTCACACCAATGCATTTTTGATATACAGTTTGTTGAAAAAATGGTTATATTTTAACCAATTTCACAATGTTTAAGAAATCTGTTGGATAGAGATATGAAATCTCTGTAAAAATGATAAAACTGAATCTCTGTAAAATGAATGTGTTGCACATGCCAACTCTCGTTAACTTGCTTATACATTCGAATCTAAGTATGACTTTTGCTTGTACATGAGTCTAATATTTCGCAATCGTGACACTTGATTTTCATATACCTTTTAAGATGACCCTGGGTTCAAGCCACTCCTTTAATTAATTTAACTATGAGTAACAATGAAAAAGGTACGGGGGCAAATGTTAGGTTGAAATATCAATTTGTGTTGGTTAGAAGCTTTATTTCCATAAGACTACATTAAATTTAGCCATAAAGCGAACTAATCATACCTGCTATCTAGTCATAAAGCTTCTAACCCGTTATTATATAACGAGAGGATCGTTTTAGTCAGTCAATATGTGTCTACGTCAATACTATTGAAAGTTATTTTCGTGATACAAAGTGACTCAATTTCCCTATTTCATGTTTACCAATAAATTCATGACATAAAATTGAAATTCAAGTTATACCAAGCCACACATAACACATTTCGCCAGTCGTGTTAAATTATTTCAAATATTTGAACGTAGATAATTGTCAGTGAAAAATATATTAAAATATTTTGTGTCCGAATCGTCAGTAACTCAAAATTTATGAAACTGTTATTATTATTGCCTAAGAGACTAACGACCCGCCCCCGTCTTCGGACGCATGTAATTATTTTCTTCAAATTATATTAGGCACACAATACCTTTCTCGTTTATAAATCTGTCCATTATTTAAAAAACGTATCACATTGGGTACCTATACCTAGTAAGAAATTAGCGGAGAAACAAACAGAAGCGAACAGCGGCTTTATTTAATGTTGTGCTTCCTATAATCCGCCAGTTGCTAATTATTTTGAACATTGCGATATTGTTTGATGCCTGCTTCGTTGGAGGCCTTGTATTAAAATAAAATAAAAATAAAATAAAATTCTTACTAATAATAGCATTCTTACTTTCATATATAAAAATATTTGCAATCTTGTGAGCCGACAGCAGGATCTCCCTGTAAAGGCGAATTGACCGCGAATTTCCAGGCTTACAAAAATACGATGGGATTGCAAATCCTACCTGTCGCTTCGCACGCTTGAAATTTGCGATACAAACATTTATGGTAATCGATGAAACGATGTACTTTTAATAAAATGAACCACTTTTATGTGTTGTAATTTTTACTGGAATATACTTAAAATTAACATGACGCTCTTATGAAAGTTCTTCTTGTTATAAATGCTCTCTGGAGCAATGAAATCAGCTTGTTAGTGAGCAGAAAGATAATGTGTCTTGTAAACCTGCTAAATCATTGGCTATACCTCCCACTTACTACGCCTTGTGAGTTAAAACTGGTCGACAATCATATTTATATAAATGCGAACTTTTGTGAAGTTGAATGTGTAGATTTTTGTTATCTACTTCCCTGAGACCGGATTCAATTCAATTAAATTTTACAACAGATTTTATATATCAGATTAACATAATAATATACATAGACTGTAATTTATATAGATATATAGATGAATTCGTAAGTAACAACTAGTTTAAAACTAAAAAATTAAATATCTAATAGCTGCTGTTATTTCAAAATTTTTACATATTACTCTTTCTTGAACAGAAAGTTTAATTTTTAGTTATTTTATAAAATCTTTACTTATAGGCTTTTAAAAGTCTCATTAGTTCTGTGCACAGAAATACAGTTGCTACCTTTCGCACAATATAGAACCTACATATTTGTTTATTAATACTCAGTACACAACTACAGAAATAAAATGTTATTATACCACACATTATTATTATTATTTTTTATATAAATTTTCACACAAAACACAGCCTCACATTGCGATACAATAGTTCTCGATCAACCAAGAAATCAATGACCATATTTAAATCAAGTAGGTACATTTTTTTTTAGTTCCTTAAAATGCTTAAAAATAGATAGATATTGACTACAGTTTCACTTTTATTCCTATCACGATGAACAACATATATTAGATACAGTATCAGTTACATAGTTAAGTGAGTATATAAAAAAGAATTGCTTACACGCGCTCAATTGTGCTACAATATATTGTGGTGATTTATAAATCATTTATTTATCGAAAAGATTTCTCGCTTCGGAGGCCCATATCGATGGAGTTACGTGACTTGAAATTTTATAATTCTCCCAGTCGCACGAACGGGACTTTTTTTATAACTTTTTCTAACGAAAGTTACAAAATAAACGATAATGGACCCAATAAACTGAAACTCCTTGGGACTACACCTACGCACCAAAATGGTATTCCTTAAATTCTTCGCTGATACTTTGTATCACAATACAATTGTAATATACTTTGTATTATTAACAATTTGTACACGTTCGTAAACGTGTTTTATTGTTAACTATATGACCTTTTAAGGGACAATTGAGATTTATAGTCTTCAGGGCTAATCTAGTTAGCCTGTTGCAGTATATTAAACTATATTATCATTAAAATAAAGTCAAGAATCGCGAGGAGACTTCAAACATTAGTCTACAGCGTTCATATATTTGATTAATGGTGGCACTGCAGATGAAAGCCAATTTAACGCCCATACGGTCATATAGGTATATAAAAACCTTTGTGATAATTAATGACTTGGTATACTTCTTCAGTTGTATAATAAATCGAATATATGCAACCCTTGTTAGGTTTTTGCAATGATGATGATAATTTATGTTTAACTTAATTTGGTGACTAAGTGTTGTAATAGACCTTTAATTCCTATAAATTTATATGCTCGTAGTCGTATGAAATTACGACTATATAAAATTAGTTATTCATGGAAATAAGCCCAATGATATATCAATAATATAAATGTTATATCAAAGAAAGCATTAAAAGTTTTACAGAAATTGTCCCAAGGGTTAGAATCTTATAAGTAGGTTACTTTCTAAAAGCTCAAACCTTCCACGAATATGTCCACAGCGACAAATCCTGGCATTTTTGTATGTTTGCCTGTAAAAACAGTTTGCCTTTTTATTGGAAGTGAAGGTATTTCTTGGGAGTTAAAGTATCTTTTATACATATTTCAGTTGATTGTCTTTTTAAAAATATATATATTTGTGCAAAAGTTATCCCTGTGATCCACGGATTATTTTTTTTACTGTAAATTATGCACAAAAACCTTCCTCATTTAATGCACTTTCTATTAGTGAAAACCGCATTAAAATCAGTTGCGTAGTTTAAATGATCTAAGCGTGCATACAGACAGAGGGACAGACGGCGCGGGAAGAAAATAAGCACTTGAACTTTAAAGCTACATATTTCTGTTCTGTAGATAATAATTTTGTTTTCTTTTAGTTTAGTTTTAAAATATTTTCTTTTTTAGTAATGTGAATTAATTTGGAATTAATATATTATAATTAAATTATGTACCTAAGTCAAAATGCAAATATTATGCTCATTCGCTAGCTAATATTAAAAACTTACAAAGCAATAAAAGAATTTCAAAAATATTTTCAAGAAATCCGAGATAATTTTGATATTTAAAATTCGATTAGAAAATTATTGGAAAACATATGTAATAATGCAAAACGGATGTAAACTTAAAACTGGATTTCGAAATATAAACCTAACTCAGTAACTGACTCGACTACTTCAACATTTATGACATTTAAGTACTAGATTTCCAGAAGATTATTTACATACGAGTCTTGTGTTCGCTTTGAGTTTCTTGTTTGTTTTACATTTGCAACGTAGCTCTGAATTTGCTTTAAATTAAGTTCACTAAGTGCCTCTTTCACCAACTGTAAGTAAAGTGTTGATTAGTTACTTTTAGAAATATTTTATGTTTTATTAAATTATGCACTCGGTTTACTGCATCCTTCGATAGGCGATTTTTTTTTTTATATCTGGGACTTTTACCGTACAAACAAAGGTATATCATCTCCATCATTCCCGGTTACCAGTGACTTTAAATGGAGGTTAGCCTACTTGACACATGGTGTAAGAGGCCCTAAGTCATCGATAACTAAGTATTTCATTTGTAAACTGTTTATAGTTGCAATTCAGAATATGTCCAACTCGGAATACAAACAATATATGTAATCACTAGCTGGTGCCCGCGTCTTCGTCCGCGTTGAACGATGAAAGGTACCTTATGTCCTTTCTGGTTTCCCAGACAACGTGTATGCAAAATTTCATGGTGATCGGTTCAGTGGTTTTTGCGTGAAAGAGTTATATTTATAATATTAGTACGGAAGTATGAAACCGAATTTAATGATTTCTGATACGTTAAAAAATCCATACTTAATATTATAAATGTGAAAGTAACTGTCTGTCTGTCTCTCTGATACCTTTTCAGGCTTTAACTACTCAACCGACTATAATGAAGTTGTCAGCGATGCAGAAAATTACATAGGATACCTTTCATCCAGAAAAAAGTACTTTTCCCGAGGGATCATCTAAAATTGAGGAAACTAAAGCCTGGCAAATGTGTAATAGCAATAAAGATGTCAGGCGTTATATTGCTTATTTATTTCTAACGCTGACGAAGTCGCAGACACCAGCTAGTAATATAATATAATATTTATTATAAGCAACATAACGACTGACGCCGATTTGATTTTGCATAGGGGAATAGAGAAATTCTTTACTAACTTATTAAAATACAATGGTTAAGTGATAGCTATTTCACATTGGTCTAAGAGACTGGTTAATGTCGCCAGACGAGTTTTCCAGTTTATGTTTACAAAATATAATAAAGATCTTAAGTAATTTGTAGTTCTTTATATACGAGTGTATATATATATACTAGCTGGTACCCGCGATTTCGTCCGCCTTGAACGATGTCCCCCCTATGTCCTTTCTGGTGTCCCAGACAACGTGTATGCAAAATTTAATGGTGATCGGTTCACTAGTTTTTGCGTGAAAGAGTTACAAACATCCATACATCCAAACATACTTTCGCATTTATAATATTAGTACATATATATATACCTTAAAGAAAGGAATTATTACGAATTATATACTTACTAACCTCAAAGTTTATTACGATAACTAACTTACTCTAATGGGTATAATGTTTTCGAACAGAGCTGGATGGACTGGAAGGTGAGGAATGTGTTTAGCAGCGGCTCGCAAGGCACTGCTTCTTCAAGCGGAGTACATCCTGCGCTGCCCGCACCCGCCGTCCTCTCAAGACCCGTCACACAGGTAGGTGTTACACTAATTATGTAACTAACTTGTACATAATTATAATTATAATTAGTATTAGGTGGGTAAGAAAAATTACAAAAATCATTATAAAATTTAAGTTATTTTGTGGAAATGTGATTGATGTCAGGATGGCCGAGCGGTCTAAGGCGCTTGCCAGACTCAAGGCAACTTGCCCGCTAAGCAGGTTCTTTTAGTTCATAGTGATTTTCTGAAAAATGATGGTTAATGCAGCAGGAACTGGATGCCTAATTTATATGAAACCTAATTTAATAAGTTTATAATCATTACGAGTACGACCTTTAGTAAGTAATTATCATAAAAAGTCGAGCCGAGCTAAGACTAAGGTTTCTTTGCTAAGGATAAGGCGTCCTTTTTCAAATTACTAGACAAATTAAAGTCAATATCTATTAAGTAATCAGTTACATAAAAGTTACGAGATTAGAATTATATTAACGATTTAGTGAGTTTGAGACTTTATTGATAGATGTCGTCGCTTAGGGATTGGGGTTAGACACATGGTGAATTCAATGTCTATTTATAGCAACTTACTATCAACGTAATTGAGAGTGGTTTGACCCGAAGAATTTATTGAATAACTAATTTTAGGAGTGCGGCATTTTGAGGAATTTCGAGACAAAAGGAGGTGTTGTGGGGAATGTGTAAATTTCAAACTCAATGGATCACATACCTAGTCGCCTGAGCAGACAATTTGATTATGAAAAGGAATCTTATTTTTTTTTCTACTCAGTCTTCTACTTGGATAAGTTTTTCCTTATTACTGGCTTTTTATCTTTATCTTAAGTGTTAATTTATTTATTCATCTTTATAGCTAGTAAATTTTTGTCAGGCGTAATCTCTCGGAAACAGCAAATTTTTCTAGATGAAAAGTACCCTATGTCATTTTCTGTATTTCTGACAATGTATATGCGTGTGACATAGTGACAGTGACAATATCTCAAAACGAATTACTTCTGGCCACACACTCCCTTTATCAAGTTATCTGAATACAAATGTTTATCTAATAGGCTCTTAAAATTTATTAAAAAGTTTTAAAAAATCTATAAATTCCAATATTTTATGTAATAACAACTAGTTATATAAGCACAGTTTACGGCTCGATCATCCAATAAGAAAATATATTTCCCCCTATTCGAAATAAGACTTCTCTTCAAGTTTTCTTTGAAGTATGAAATAAATTAAATGTTTGAAACAATATTTATTCTGTTCGTCTTCAAAATTAATCAAATTATATTGGTAGTAGTAGACCCTTCAGTTGAACTCTACTCCCTGGGCCTACTCCTTTGGCAGAAACAAACAAATTAAATTTATTGAAATGCTTAGAAATAATTTTAAAGGAATTCGCCCATTCGTCAACATTTGGTATACGAATACATGTGTGTACATATATATTATTATATTCGTAGTTTAGGACTATAGGATCTATAAATTCAGCCGATCATGTTTTCGTAACATGAGAATGTCTACTTATCAGTAGGTACAATTTTTCCGTTAAAGCAGTATCACAGTTTTAAACTTATAATTATCTACTGAAAAATAAACAAAAATAAATTTTCATAATTAAGTAGTTATCATATAGTTTCTTCATTTTGTAATAAAATTTTTCAATTAAGTTTTTTAATTAAGCTAAGTCCTCGTCTATGTAATAAATGACAAAACGAAATGCCATAGACGAAAACATTAATTATGACCCTTCTAGATTCCACTCGACATAATATGCCATTATTCTGCGATAACAAACAAGATCAATAAGATCCTTTTGCCAGCTATTAATCTATTTTTGTAAAAGAAACTACTTTGTGTAAACGTTTTGTTCTTTTGATTACTCGGCCTTTCATTCATGAATATTCTGATAAATAAAAGTTATTTTAGTAAAAATTTGTTTATGGCACATTTCCGTGAGGCCACCAATTTATTGCTTCCGTTCCATTACAACCAAATCCCAAATTGCTTGAAATGTGAATACACCTGAATCCCAAATAGACTGAATTTTAAATGGACTGAATCTGAAATCGACTTCGACTCGACTGAAATCCCAATTCGACTGAATGTCAAATTGACATAATTTTTAATTACTAATGTAAGCCGCACATTTCTTTAATTTTTATGTTAAGGTCGACAGACAGGCTGACGGTCCATTAGATAGTAGGTAGCTTTCCTTTATGGTAGGTGGACGTATGGGTCTCGATTCAGCGCACGAAGACCGGTGCGGGTCGCAGAGGCCAACATCTCTCGAATAGCTCTGTGTCGCTTATTGGTAGTTGAGCAATGCGCGCGAAGACTGAGCTCTATGGCAGGGAAGGACCGTCTGGCAGAATACTGCAATGGTTTTATGGAGGGTGGTGAAGACCCGCTAGTACTTGGCCGGTCTAGTAACCGGTCGTCCGGCAGAGAGAACACCCTGTTGGTGTGTCTTTAAAAAAATATATTGGGCTGCCACGATTGATGTGGAAATGTTCAGGCTGAAACCCCCTTTATGCCGTCTACCCTCAATATCGTGGAAAAAGGGTATCTTCATTTTGTTACATGAGTTTTGGATATGACGATTGTCCTATACTCACACCGCGCCCATCCCACCAGGGACTTAAAATTTCCATAAATATTCCAAGGCGACGATAGCCACCTACCATAAACCAGCTTGTCGCCATTCACGTTCTCGTATATTTTTAAGCACCTTGACCCACCTGTTGTTTATACGTCATTTCCGTTGACTTACCTAGGAGTTACAGTTTATATGTCGTAAAACAAAGCCCTGGCAAATTTGAAAAGGTTATTAAGGCGTAATGTTGTACTCGTAACTCACTGAACCATAAATTTGTTACCTTTTTAATTGAAAATACTTTTACAGTATTGTTATTGGAGGTGTAGGTAATTTTTATATAAACTCGTAGGTGCACAGAAACTGTAAGACATTCCATTTGATGGTAGGTGGCTACCGTCGCCTACATAAGCAACGCCACAGATATTGCAAATGCGCTGCCAACCTTGATAGGATAAACAATAAAGTAGGTAGAATATGGCAATAGGTTCGGGGAATTCTTACACATTGCGTTAAATACGTGGTAGTCTTCTATAATGGGGAGGTTAAGGCTAACAGGCGGGCTGACAATTTGTGCCATTTGTCCAATTGAATAAATTTATTTTTCGTAAGAATAATATAACGAAAAATAATATAACAATATTTAAATTGAAAATAATTACCACCATGATTGGTAGTGCTTTATATTACAAATTTTAATTTGTAATAAATTATAAAAAATATTTTAACTATAACACAATATTATAAAACTGGCATCACCACGTCATAATATGATATCGTATCTATGTGTTAACTACAGACATAATTGGAATACATTTAATATATATATATATATATATATATATATATATATATATATATATATATATATATATATATATATATATATATATATATATATATATATATATATATATATATATATAATAAAAGCCAAAACAAATAATATTTTTCAGACATACAAATAAATAAACCTAGTTTAGGTTTGTACTTCATTAAACATTTTTATATAAAAAAATCTTATTAATATACAATACTAGTATATGCCCGCGACTTCATCCGCATCCGCATTAATTAACCATGTAAAACTCATTAGTCCTACTTCGAGGGCTAAGATCAAATATTTGGATAACATCGAATATCATAGAATATTGAATTTCTATTTTGATCCAATAAATTAAATAAATTGCTGTCTTCCCTCATTGTGTATGCAATGAAAAGAAATGTATATTTTATTTTTACTTTAAAAGTTCATAAGATCCTTTCAAATAAATTGTTTGCCATCGCCTTTTATTGAAGTATTAAAAAACTTTTTTATCCAACCTCAATTCGGGCGTTTTCTTTGATGACTTTTTATAAAATGAGCCTTTACATGTGTTTTCGTACGTTCCCCTTTTTAGACGGTGAAACTTTTACTCAATCTATATTGTCCATTTATTTTTGTATTCCTGCTTTGAATCAGGAATGAGAAAATCCATAAACGAACGAAATTTACCGACATAAGCCTGCGTAACAGAAAGTTGCAGTGGCAGCATGCAGCGCACATAGTACGGGGAGCCGACGGTTCTCGAATGAAGGCCATGACTTTACAATGACCGCACTCGCTAGCGAGAGCGTAAAACATTTATTTGAAAAACTGTCAACTGTCAATGTCAAATTGACAATATTCCATATAAATATTTTGGACTTGACCTGACTGCTTTAGACGTGACGGACTTGTTTTGGAAAACTAAGAAAAATTATAGACTTGACTTGACTAACTAGTGTCTGGATCTGTTACTTTTGATTTTAATTTCAATTTTGCCTTTTTTTTTTTTTTAAAAAAAATCTATTACAAATTGATATTTTTACTAATGAAAATGTGCAAAATCATAACGCGACAATCGACATTAACTTGACACTGGCAGACAATGGCCATTTTAAAATGAGCCGCATTGCCATTTAAACCTAAGAAGAAGAAGAAGAAGAAGAAGAATATAAATATTTTACGCTCTCGCTAGCGAGTGCGGTCATTATAATTCATGGTAATTGTACTGATAAAGGCAGAGGTACTGAAATTATTGTGGGAGGCCTATGTCCAGTAGCGGACGTCCTACAGCTGAGATTATGAATTATGAGTGTGCAAAATGAGTTAGGTTTTTTTTTAAATATACAACTAATTTTGTTCAGGTCATCGAAACGGGAGAAGAAGGCAGCCAATTCCTGTACCGCATCACGTGGTGCCGAACGGGTCAACAAAAAACTACGCCACAGCCACTTTATGAATGAATTTCAACGTTAACTTTTTCCTTTTCACTCATTAGCATTGGTGACGGAATCAGTGAGTGATTTGGTGGACAAAAATCAAAATATAATGAGGAGAGGTATAGTCTTTTTTAATTCTTAACAGGTAAATAAGTAAATAGTATAGAATGGTGTAAATATTTATTTTAAGTGTCCTTTGAGAGGTCGCCAGAAATCGCCTTTAGGTAAAAAGGTAAAGGCCTAATAGGCCTTTAGGTACTTTTTTTATTAAATTTTAGATTTTAATCGATTTAATATTTTTGCAATTTATTAAATAGGAGTGATTCTGCAAATGAAATATTTATCTAGCACAATATATTCTATAACAGTAATATTACACTACAAATATATATATAGTCTCGTTATTATATTCATACTAGTGTGTTTAATTTTTAAGCAAATTGTTATTTTGTAAATTAAAACGCTGAAACTTGAACATTCGAGGGGCACTTAAATAAATGAAATGGAATCAGAATAATTGTAAATTAAGTACTGTATATTAATAGTTATAATAATTAATAATTATAATATAGATTTTATATTGAATCAAAATTCGTGAATTTCGTGCACATGAGATTTCTAAGGCCCATTTATTCATGCATTAAAGTAAAGAAAAAATTTTTTTGTTCATTATACAAGCGGCTACTTATTGTAATAAAAAAAATACCATCTAATCTAGTTTTAAAAACTGATTAACTCTTTAGTCACACATACGGTGTAACATATTCTTTGTAAAATATTCGTAAACTGAAAACAAAATAACATCCAATTATAAAATAGATTAATTTTGCTATACTATTAATTTAATTTTTAATAATCTTCCTTCGACTTTTTTTTAATTAGTTAATTAAGATTACTTAGTAAATTATTTTTTTTTAATTTACTTTACAGGCTAAGTCTAAAGACTTAGTAGGTCTCAGGGCCTCTTTCACCAACTACAAGTAAAGTGTTGATTAGTTACTTTTAGAAATAATTTTATGTTTTATTAAATTATGCACTCGGTTTACTGCATCCTTCGATAGGCTAATTTTTTTATTATTATTTTCTTTTTAATGTTTGGGACTTTTACCGTACAAACAAAGGTATATATCATCTCCTTCATTCCCGGTTACCGGTGACTTTAAATGGCGGTTAGACTACTTGACACGTGGTGAAACAGGCCCTTAATCAATTAATTATATTATGGATAATAAGAAATTAATAATAATTTATTTATTATACTATTTTATTTATTTATGAGGGGGACCTAGTATGTCCAGTAGTGGACGTTCTGCGGCTTGTTTTGTTACTTATATTATTATTATATTATATTATATTACCTATAAGCTTCAAAAACTGTCACTTTGTATTGACTGTGTATTATAAAAAATAACCATAATTATAATTTTATAAGACAAAATCGTAAAAGAAGTGGCTAACGGGACTTCATTATGTATTCAATAATTATAGAGGCCTTCCTACGGCTTTTCACTGATGCAATTTTTTCTACACATGATGTACACAAACCTGCCCCGTTTTGATGGGTTTGAATGGGTGATTAACCCGTTGGATGGTGTAGAAGAAGTTAGCGGACATCGACTTTTTTTATAATAATATGTATAGATAGATAATAGAAGTTTTGCCAGTTATCATTGCAAGAATTATCTAAATCTATACAAGAGTAGGGGCGGGTCGATGTAATTACACCATTATACCTAATAAATTATATATATATAATCACATTATATTAATCACATTAAATGGAAACATTAAAGCATAAAAATAAAATTCTGTCAAACATGGTATTAACAGTTTTAATGTGGAATATTAATTCAATGTTTGTAAAAAAAAGACAAGTAGACAAACAAGGAAAAGTACGAAAATTTTTGTTACCCACCCAACTAAAGAAAACATTTCACATATACTTTAGCAACAGTCGAACAACAAAAGGAAATTGTACATTTTATTCAGTTACTGATGTTATCGTATACTCTAATAAAGGTTTCCTCCCACACAGAAAATCAAAGATGTAAGAAAAATATGTCTAACGAGCAAAGACAAGAGATCCAATAAAAACATTATTACTCGTAATAGCGAAGAAACAGTCAAATATTGATCTACAAAAATATGTATAACTATATCAGATCTTTATATATATATATATTAATTATCAGATCTATATATATATATATATATATATATATATATATATATAATTAAATTCATAAATTTCAAATTAGTTGTTCCAGGTTACATTTATGAGCGTTTTTATGTTGGCACACATTTTCGTGACCTAAAATCGTATCTACACATTTTAACACCTTGGTATGTTGCAGTCAAAACACTTTTTTAGTCTAAAAGCGTCTTCACTGGAAAGGATTCACTGAATAGGACTTACGTTTTCATTTAAGTCATTTAGTATTTAATAGTATATTCAACATTGAAATACGTAAATAGAGAAATAACTTATCATCGCTGATGCAGATTTACATAGTACAGTCAAATTTTATTTGAATTCTAGATTTATACATATATTTATTTAGTAAATTCGTAATAAAATACAATAACACATGTTATTATAATACATAATGTTACTATTAATATAGGACGTTAGAAGACGGCCACTTACAAGATGGATACACAACCTAGTAAAGGCTGCATGTTATCGGCCCTAGTAGAAAATTATTGAGGAAGTCATACATACTTGCCTTCCCACTATACTGGTAAAACACATACTGGTAAGGTTTACGTCTTCTCTGGCTGAGATAAGGACGATCATGACGATAAAGTTTAACACTTAGTTAATAAGACTAAGGCTCGAGTTCACCAACAGACGGTTATTTATAAACAACTGTTTAAAATTTAAACAGCCGTTTAATAATATTTTGTTGATCACCATCGCTAAACTGCGGGTTAAACGCCCTAAACATCAGATTAATCATTAAGTTAATCAGATGTTTAGGGCGTTTAACCCGCATTTTAGCGATTTTGAGCAACAAAATATTATTAAACGGCTGTTTAAATTTTAAACAGCTGTTTTAAAATAACCGTCTGTAGGTGAACTCGAGCCTAATACAAACATTTCTGCTAGTTGTCATTAATTTTATTTAAATATATATATTATTACCAAAAATAATCATAAAAAAAAATAATACTCTTACATTACTTACTATATAAAAGACAATATAATTAGTTATCTTTTAATTAGTAGTAAGTGAATACTAAATAATTGTGACAAACAGGTCTTAAGTATGAGCCGGTGTTTCCTAGTAGAAACTAAAAACCAACTTTTAACGTAACACATACATTTATTATATATAAGAGGAAAAATAAGGTTCATTTTTAACAATCATTTTTACTTATCAGTTCTTTTGTGTGCGTGGTGTACATACGGAATAAGAGAATACATTGGACACCTGTTTCTATTTACCTTTTTTCCCCAATTTTCGCGTTGAATACAAAAAGCCTTTTCAGGTTGTATTTTTGAGCCGAGCGTTTTGTTAAATTATCATATTACGAGCTCGTGAACGCGACTTCGTCCACGTTGATAAAGAAAATATTTGGATAATAATTATTATTATACGATGAGATATCGCAAAAACAAATTTAAAAAACCAGTTGCTATTTGCGCCATCTGATGGGATGAAAATAAGACTTTTTATCACTTCAGTCTGCCATTATTATATTTAATGTCACTTTTCACTGACAGACGACGCTAGTTGACGCAAATCAAAGTTATACTAAAATTATAGAAGTTATATAGTCTTCCTCGATAAATAGACTATCCAACACAAAAAGAATTTTTCAATTCGAACCTTCTTGAATATTTCTTCAACATTATTCAAACTTTGACATGAGTTCGAGATTTTTTTTTTTTTTTTCAAGAATATAATGACTATGCAGATAAATAGAGGCTCGAAAGTAATTTCGCATTTCACCAGTGACTTGATCCGATGGAAATTAACAAACCGAAGCGATGTTTTGCCATTTCACCAAATTTGTGCTTAGTCAGCGAAGACATGACAAATCGCTTTGATTACATTAAAGTCCAACCGAGTTGTCCAAGTCGGAGTTTACAATTTCGATAATGGTCATTAAGGAAATGAGATGTTTTTTTATTTTATTTTAATTTTACTGTCTCAAATGAAAAAAAAATTGTTTTAAATAAATACCAAATTTTTAAAAAAAAATTTTAGTTAAGTTAGTTGAGTGGTATCAGCGAGATAAAACCGTGATATAATGATATCGAAAAATAAAGTAGCGCAATTGTACTATAGCGGGTCATAATTAGCATATACCTAACATATTACAGTAATATATATGTATATGTGAAAATCTCTATGTTTTTTAAATACTTAATAACGCTTCTGAATAACACTATATAAATAGGTTTATTTCTCTAACAAAGTCAGTACATACACCCTTGAGATCAAACACCCTAAAAGGAAGGTCTATAACACTGCATTTATAGTCTGTTTTGACATTTTGAGTGACGACATGTTTCTTCAACAACTCGCTCAGCGAGCTATGGAGAGGGATTCTCCTTTAGATATATAAATTATATTAAATAAGTATAGGTTTTTATTGAAAGGGTGTCATTTAAATAATAAATGTATTCTTGTTCTTTAATTAGAGAACCTTGAGAGTTCTGCGAGTCACTGCCACTTCTACGCACTGATTTGCGGTTTATGTTGCTTACTCGTATCTACGGATTTTCCCTTTACCATAAGTTTAGAATGATCCCACTCAACTGTCAATGTCAAATTGACAATTTTCCATATAAATATTTTATGCTCTCGCTAGCGATTGCGGTCATTGTAAACTCATGGTAAAGATAGATTCCATCCGGCAAAATAACTCCGAGCATAGACCGTTGAGAGATATTGAGCTTTCTTACAAGGCCCATAGAGATAAAGTTTCAGCGCCATATATTATCACTGGTTACACACATTGGTCGAAAAAATTATTTTCAATTACAAAATCCTTTCTTTAATAATATGTATTTATAGGTAATTGTTGAAATTCCAAATATTTAGATTTGTCTTTTGATCAAATTATGATACTTTTTAATTATATTATACTAGCTGGTGCTCGCGACTTCGTCCGCGTTGAAAATTAAAAAAAAAAGCAATATAACACTTGACCTCGTGTTAGTTTTTTTATTTTTTATTTATCCCTCGGGAATAGTCCTTTTTCCTGGTTGAAAGGTACCCTATGTCCTTTCTGGTGTTCCAGACAACGTGTATGCAAAATTTTATGGTGATCGGTTCAGTAGTTTTTGCGTGAAAGAGTTATAAACATCCACACATCCAAACATACTTTCGCATATATAATATTGGTACAGATTTATTTAGTTGTGTACCTAGACCTATTATTAGAATCGTTAACTGCCACAGATAATTGTAATCCAACTTCATAAACCGATGTTACCGTAAAGTCTCTGAGGTTGCCAGACCACGGACGGACGGACGGTTTGTCTCGTTTCGAATAGTTTCAACCACTGTACAAGTGTACATATACGAGAAACATATCGCTTGGTGCCCTAGAACTCTAGATTCTATAAATTCGTTATAATTATGCGATACATTGCGATCTTATGTGGAATATAGTTTGTGTTATAATTTTTCGTGTAATAAAGTTTCGTACTTACTTCATTATAAAAGTGAAAATAATACCAAAGTGGATTGGACAATATTGACTACGCTGCCATAGAGAAATTCGATTTTTCCTCAAATAAAAAAAATACTGTCGCTATTGTTTAAAAGTATCGCTATTAGGTACTTTGTAATTATTCGTTTTGTAATTATATTTAAACAAATTTGTCGTAGAATATAAGGCTAGGACATAACAATACAAACTCATTGAGAAACTATTATAAGTGTAAACATCGAATTAAATTGGAAAATTTGTATACTTTAAATAGCCATTAAGTGTGTAAAATATTGAATTAATTACTGTTAAGTATATTAAGTGCCAGTAGTATCAAGCCAATTTTTTATATAAATATTGTACAGAAAACGTAGCAAATTTCAGAAATATAACTCTTTATTTATTTACTAAGTAACTGAATAAATTTTTATTATTTTAGGATTTTATTGACTGTAATTACATTACATAATATCTATTAATTGAATCTAACTGATTGATAATATTTAACATATAATTTTTCAATACTCATTGGAATACTTACAAAATATAAAAGATTTTATTATAAAGATAATTAGCAATATAAATATGATATTATTTACAAATGTAATAAATCGCATCGAATTTATATTTTTAAAATAAATTAAAGTCATTGAATGTTTAAATGTAAATAAAGTTGGTTAATTAAATTAAATCTTTTGAATGAACTATTTGAGTTTCCTTTATATTTTTCTTTATATTATATCTGTCCTCGTTCCTTGTTCTAAGCGAGAGATTTCTTGATTTGTATTTAGATAACTTGATTAAAGTGTACAGACTTGATTATCTGTCTATACTAATATTATAAAGAGAGAAGATTTGTATTTATGTATGGTTTTAATGAAAAACTCAAAAACTACTGGACCGATTTTGAAAATTATTTCACCTATAGAAAGCTACATTCTTAGCGATTAACAAAGGCTATATTTTATAAAGCTACGCGGGCGTAGTCACGTACAACAGCTAGGTAAAGAAATATTTTTTAATGTAACAATAACTAAAGAGTGTAAATTTAATTTAAAAAAGCAGTGAATCAGTTGAAACAGTTATGTATTCATTAATCAATTTTTTTTTTATTTTGTTTCCTACAGGAACAACTGAGGAACAGGAACAGGTACACTGAGAAATTACTTGATATTACTGATACCTATGAGATTGATATGCATAACTATAGAATTCGCATAAGACTATTTGCGACGACTGAATGATGATATTATAACAGAACTGTATTAAAATCAAACTCACATTATTCATATGTAGGTCTAATTAAGGTAAGCGGGTGCTTTGATCTTTTGTTTTCCATCTGGGAATAACAAACTAGATAATACGCCCTTTGGCAAACAGAAAACTTTGCGATGGCATTGTATTAAGTTTTTTTTTTTAATGTAAAGGTCGGCAGTCAGACTGATGGTCTACCCTATGGTAAGTTGCTACCGTTGCCTATTAATACAAGCAAAGCCATATTGTACTGCAAATATGCTGTCAATTATAGTACGACAAAGAATCCTAACTTCTTAAATGTGAAAGTACGTTTGTTTGAATGTTTATTGGTTTGTTACGCTCGATCATCACTAAATCTTTCATACACGTCAATCGGGAATACAGAAAAGGACATAGGAAAAAGTATACTGTGCCAGAGGGATCATCTAAATATATTTTAAAAAAAATTAAATGGGTGACAGCAATATATGAGCAATTAAGATTACAATTTCAACGCTTTAGAAAAAGGGACGCGTACGAAGTCGCAGGCAAAAGCTAGTAAAAAATAAGAAGAGGATAGGGAAATAGGCTGGTTCGTATCCCTCACTAACTCACCACAGCACAGCATGAGGTAGTATTATTAATGGCGGTCTTTTATAATATAAGTAAATTCGGAACGCAGAGTGCCTCAGGGCAAAAGATAGATATCTTCACACATTCCACACAGCACCATCTAGTTCCACAGTAAGCAACTAATGCTTGTATTATGGTTACCAGACAGTTGATATACTACATAGATAATTTTTTTTTTTTGTAAATACATACTTATTATAAATACAAAACATCCATGTCTCAGGTACAAAGGTAAAATGTTAACACATAAACATTTGCCCCCTAGCGGGATTCGAACCCGCGACCGTTTGGTTAACAGCTAGGTTTACTAGCCACTAGACCAAATGTGTCGCCAAAAAAAAAAAATAGATAAAAGGTAAATTATTACAGTGCTGAAATGAGAGGTTAAATTGAATCATACACTATCATACACTAGATTTTGTCATATCATACACTAGCTGGCGCTAGCGACTTCGTCCGCGTTCAAAATGTTATATAGCCTAAAGCCTTTCTCGATAAATGGACTATCCAATACAAAAATAAATTTTCAATTCGAATCAGTAGTTTCTGAGATTAACGCGTTCAACCAAACAAACAAACAAACAAACTCTTCATCTTTATAATATTATCATAGATTGTTGAGAGGAATATTTTATTAGAATATTTGTCGACCGTCGACACTACGGTCGGCAAACAATAGGCAAACAAGGTTCGTTTATTTCCCTTGGGAAGCAACCTAGGTACAAAACTAACATTTTGATGCCTTCTAATCTTATCTTCAACAAGACTGGAGAATAAAATTATTGCTATTCTTAAAAAAAAAATTTGGATTTTTAAAAATATTTAAAAAATATTCTTAACTGTTTTACAATAATCTCAGTGGGACTTATGCAAGATTGACGACATCACATATATTTTTTTATTATCCTTCTTGTTATGTAAATTTCTGACGAACATGCAAATTTTTTTTAGATTAAATATCGCCTATACAAAAATCACATAAAGAAGCTTTATTGAGAAAATCAATTTCTAATGGATGAACTCTCGGATTGAAAGGTTCCAATCCCGGTATTTCAATTATGTGCTATAAAAATGACGAAACTTGCTCTTATGGTGAAAAATATTGCTAGGAAAACTAAAAGCATACTTCCACTGTGGTATGTTATCGTGACTGACTACAGTCTAGACCTCTTGATTTGATACTACCTAGTGCCCGCGACTTCGTCCGCGTTGAACGATGAAAGGTACATGTCCATTCTGGTGTCTCAGACAACGTGTATGCAAAATTTCATCGTGATCGGTTCTGTAATTTTTGTGTGAAAGAGTAACAAACATCCATACATCCAAACATACTTTCGCATTTATAATATTAGTACGGATTCTAACTTTAGATGAGCCCATTTTTCAAATGGTAAGATTCTGTTTGTGACTTTAGTGCTCTGTAAATCGAACTCACGGATCCTGAGCTCAATTTACGATTGAGTCAAATTTGGAATTAAACTTTTCAAAAGTTACTCTGGGTGTGCAGCGTTTTGATGAAATCCAGCTCCGGATCAGCTCAAATGTTTCGACAAAATGTTGAAATATTACATGTACAATATAGCATTCGAATATTAGACCAAACCCAAGACTCTTGATGTTGTGCAACTATAATTTTCAAATTTCCTGCGCTGCAATCATTAATAAATCGTTAAGCCGATTTGGTACGAAATGCTCGTAACTACGAATAGAATTCGAGAGAACTCCGAAGCGATCGGAAACTTTGTGGAGTGCGATGTACTCGTAGCTTCGTTTCTCATCGAGAAAATATATTTGCCGCTACTTATGGTGAAAATTGATGCTTTAACAAATGCTTTAACAAAGGAGTTCATTAATAAGGAAATAGAAAAAAATCGATAAAAAAATGTATTGATTTGTTTTCATGAATATTTGTGAATAATTTGACGGCTATACTGTTTAGCTGAGCGATTTTCTATTTGCTTTTTTTTTTGTTATTGTTTTATTTTATTATATTTTATTCTTATTATTTAGATATAGTATAACAGTTTACTTGCCTTTGATTTTGATCTTTGTTCTTTTTTGCTTTCAGTTATTTATTGTTTAGTTTAGTTGACATGCGTGTGTTATTGATCGTCTCAATTTCTAGTTTGTAGTTTATCTGTGTATGCCTTAAAATTGCCTTATGTTACGTATGGTACCCTATTGTAAGTTTTTTGTTGGTCCTGTTGGTGTACCTTTTGGAAAATAAATAAATAAATGAATAAATTCTGCAATTCTGGCCAAAGCGGAGGTAAGTAACTACAGAAACTTTAAATCTGTAACCAGCAATACTAACAAAATTAAATTAAATTACTAATTAATTTAACTTATGTAACTAATTTAACGGAATAACTACTTGATTCTTATCAATTAATTTTCGTGTATTTCTTTATTTTATTTTAATTTTTAAGATCTACGAGCCTGGTCCACTTCATAGATGAATGCAGTCACTAAAATCTATGTCACACCACAGATGTTGCAAGTGCATTGCCGATCTTATTAGGATTAAGGCACTTATATGCTTTAAAAAAAAAGTATCATACAGTACAGAGGCCTCTACACTGCACTAACTCTACACTGCTTATAGTATGTATAACAATACAAATATACAAGAAAAACCGGTAAACAAAGGTTTGAGAACCTTTTCAACGTTTATGTAAAATATTATGTCTTCAAATTCATAATATTGACGCCTTAATAAAAGTTTTAATTCAAATCGTGACGGGCGACATAATGTTGGATTTAACACAAATCTTCTGTGATCGGATAAATTGTTAAATTTATGTAATAATAAAGAGCTTGCCTAACGACTTCGTTATTTTAAGATATTTTAGCATAAGGTTAGTCTATTGGAAATATTATCTATTGGAAATATTTTACCCCACGTGGGATTAACTTCTATACAGTGTAGTATCTAAACTAAAGTGTCTATATGACTACACTGTATTATTATATTCAAGTGAGTAGTCGCAGATATGTGTTGAAAATAAGAAAACTATTTAAATAATAAATATATAAATAAATCGCGGGCAATAGTTAGCATCTAATATTTTTCTTAGACCAATTGACATAGTGATTGATAATCACTTTTTATATATAATTAAATATTACATATGTAAATTAATACATTATAATTACATATGTAAATATCAATAATGATTTAATATATAAATAATATAGACGTCAGTTACGTTTTAAAAAAAGTAGAACCTACACATTTGCTTCCGAGTTATTAGACTACTCGCGGGCAATTAACTCCTGTAAGTCCGCGAGATTTTATGTTTATTTTTTACCTATTACAAAAGATGGAATCCTTACTCTTTCTACTAGTATTATTACAATAGAGATTATTTAGAGATTCAAATTTAGAGATTATATATATATATATATATTCGAGGGTCGAGGTTCGAGGTGATGCGGTAGTTGTGTTTTTTCCTTGGGAGATGAATAAGTGAGAAAGATCGATCGAGTTGGATCATTGTAGTTTTGATATTAGCGTTCTATTTTATAGTTTGTTGAAGTAAGGTGGGTGCCTTGAACCCGCTGCTCGGTCTAAATATTGTAAAGTGACAAATTACTGTTTATTTCTTAATTAAAATCGTATAAATCAGTGTTTATTATATTTGTGCTTGCATTTAACCCTAATGACGCCCACTAAACTTGCAACCACTAATGACGATGTCGAGGAAAACAATGTCTCTATATATATATATATATATATATATATATATATATATATATCTTGCTTCATTCATAACTGAACTGTGGACAGAGCATACTGAGGATTGGGATTAGGAGGTAGTAAATTTTGTGTCAAATACTTACTGACTCGTTTCGTAACAATAAATTTGTTTAATAATAAAAATCAGTAAATTGAGAGGTTAATTTTTGACATTTCTCTGTAAAAATTACAAGCAAATAATGTCCTTAGTTTTAGAAATAAACAAGCACATATCTATTTTTATTATTTGGATTACATAAAAGACTCACTGTCTCATCTTATACGAGTATATAAGGTTCATTATCCTCATAAAATCGACCGTGATGTAGGTAATTTTATCTATTTTATTTTAACGTTAAATTCTGTTATTTTTTTCCTTCATTTGATTCTGCTCAAATTGCCGCAGCATAAATAAAGTAAAATAAAGAAGAATGAAAACCACTTTAGTAAAGGAGAATCAAATCATAAATTATTCAGTAGCGTGATTAATCAGTTAATGTAAGGGCGGCAAAGATTTACGTCAAAATACAGAACTTTATAGGCAAAGATTCCAGCTTTAAAAGTTTTAAGGGAGCACTTTTTTTAGGAACATTATTTTTTTGTATTATTGGTTAATGTATATTGTATTAATGGCTCAGATTTTAACACGTTAAATAATGACTCCAGTTTCAAGTCGTCTACTTAAACTTGTGTGTATTTTTCAAGAGAAAGTCTGGCAGACAACATGACACGATGTATATTTTTATACATACATTGTTTAAATGAAATTTAAGTACTAATCCTAGGAAATAATCCTACAGTAGTCGGCAACCCAATTGCAGCAACTTTAGCTAAACTAATAGTAAACTATCAGTTTATCTGAGTACCTACATAAAAAATATTTTTTCACCTCTCCAGCACTTTTGGTGCCTAAAAACTCGCATAAAAGACGATTTTTGCTGCGAGCGTTTTTGCTTCGTTCAGAAACTCATTATGGCCTAGAGATTTATTTGATTTTATTTATTGAAATTTAAGTTTGTAAATTGTATTGGTATTTTTAAATCGTAATATTTAAAATAAAATCATTTTTGGGTTTTATAAAAATGTCAACCAGTGCAATTTCCGAACGCAATATCTAAAAAATATATAAACTTAAGTATAAAACAAAATGGCGGAAATCAAACTTTTTTTTTTCAGCATTATGTCAATTGAACTGTTTTGATAAATTCCAAAAGAGTTGAGAGAAAAAGTTTCTAATACTGATTATATGTAGCTTTTTACCTAATACGCAAATAAATAATACGACCATTTCAGTTCCAAACAAACCTTTAATCTGACAAATTGCAGTAATTTTACTTTCAACTTTTAATATTGTTAATTTAGTTGTGTTTTATGAAAGTTTGTTGACTATAATAAACATAATGCAATTTATCAGTCGTGCCAAAATTTCATTTCAAACTTCATCAGTTGCCTGCATACTGCTTTAGTTTCAAAAGGTACTAAGAGTCTAAGACTTGATAAAGGAATGAATGTGAAAATTGACGAAGGTTTTCGAACTTCGACTGTACATATACGATATCATATATAGAATATGACACTTGATAGATATGTGGGCCAAATATGGGCATCTATAACACTTGTAATTAATATCTAGATACACAAAGGACTACGAAATCCTGCACACACTCAAAGTCAAACCATATCGAATATCGAGATATTAGTATTTCGATATTAGTATATATCTGCTAAATTCAAGATGAAAAACAAACGTTAAACAAAAGTTGAAAATAGACAGAGATTTAGACTTGTATTTAACCTTGGTAGACAATCATTCTCTCAACTAATTTATATCGCATTGTTAAATATAATGAGCAATGAACAAATCTTTATCCATTTTATGTTTCTACGCTTATCTGTTTCTTTACTAAAGCTTAAGTAATTTTAATTATATTTAGATAACATGTTTCTTAGTGTCACAAGCATTTAAAAGAATTTTATAGGTCTTTGTTGATTTAAACATTTTTTATTTAGTAATGTTGTAATTTATTGACAAGTATAACGACTGACGTTATTATAAATAAAAGCACAAATGCGGCTTGTTTGTGTGTTTCGATGCCTAAGTAAGGGATAAAGTAAGTAAACGTACTGGTTATTGTTTAAGAATGATCGATCTTACTTTCTAAACCCTTTTGAGTGTAGGCTACGTTACTTCTTAATGTCACTACCATATAATATGATAGGTATGATAGCAACAGTACGTAAAAAAAATATATGCAATAAAATTTTAAACTAATTTACATAAATACCTATGTCGTGGAGTTTTTGTCGATATTTTATTCTTTGTTAGTACAATTAACAAATAAATTTTGAACTAATTGGCACAAAGTTTGTCGTAGAGTTTTTGGTCGTTATTTTAATTTTAATTAGTACAATTAACGACAAACTCGTACAGCATGAAGCTCCCAGCAGGTTTGCCCACGTGACAGGTTCACAAACCAACTACATACAAATAAATGCATTCACTATAGAACATTCCGCAGTTGAGATCGTCTCAAGTGTAGTGTCAATGTTAATCGAAATGTTATCAAAGAAATATAAGTCATATTAAAACGTATTTTAAAGATTAATTTTCATTGTTATTACACACGTTAAATGCGTATCTATACGATAAGAAGACTCACCTACAATTGAGAAAATGGATTTTACTGAGTGAGTTTCATATTGTTTTTATATTATTAAAAATAAATATATATATATTTTTAAAGTATTATACATTGGATATTGCTAGTCCATGGCCCCCGGACACACTTATGAAATATCTCAATGTCTCTTTATCGGTGTTTAAATCAAAGCAATTAAAATGTTGTCTTAAACGTGTTTTATTTAAATTGAACAAAATTTAAAGATAATTTCTCAATTGAGCAAGATTGAACATAGGTTGATATTAATTAATTTAATGGCTACAAACGTTGCAGACTTTGTAAGTTGGATACCCGGAATCTTAGAATTTTGACATTAAAGAAAATGAGTGCGATCCATTGGAAGTCCACAGGTGACGGTCGTGAAATAAGAAATTGAATGTTAATTTTCTCGTTATAGAAAAAACAGCAACAGTGAGTCTTCACAAGTGAATTCAACAATTACTTTAAACAGAATAGAGGCGGACGACACAGAGGGGACATATGATCCTTTCGAGCATAGAAACGTCACACATCCAACATCGTATGTATCATTTAACAATAATACCTTAACCACTTTTATAAAAGATGGGTTTGCTCTTGACCAACAACCAACTGTGTAGCAAGGATGAGGCCTAAGATTTAGCGAGCTCACCCAGAAGATGCCTATTCGCTCGAACTTTGAAAAGATTTGGGTTATATGAGCTCGGAAATACAGACGCAGGGAGGGAGTTCCAAACCTTGGCAGTGCGCATTATAAAAGATGTTTTAAAGCGCTTGGTCCGAAATAGAGGGATATCGACAAGATGAGGATGGTAACCAGCCGTATGTACGTCTGTATGTCCGATGGAAGAAAGGGGAAGGCGGTATGAGTTCAAAGCGGAGTTTTTCAAAGGTGACCCTGGTCTAGGTGAGCGTAGTGATGATCCTAGTCTATTGTGTTTATTTTGTTAACCATACCATTGGTGTGTTCAGTAATAACCTGTTTCCTGACTTCATTTCAACACTGTCCATTCTGCTTAATATCTAACCTACCCTATCTAACCGTGACGTATCTAAATAAAGTTAATATATCATCATATCATTGGCAGTATCTGCACATAGCAGTATCAGTTTTATTTGTGTAATCTGAATTTATATTAATATTTTTAAATTTTTTTTATGTAAAAGTCGTCAGACACGATAGGGAAATGGGCTGATAAAAAAGTTATAAGTATGTATGAATTCCAACCATTGACCTAAATGAGAGCAGCTGCACCATTTAGGAACCGCCAGTTTTCTTTTAGTATGGCTATAATTTTATAAGTTAATTACTTTCCCTATAATTGTAAAGAAATTTTTAAAGAGCCATTTTAACTATTATATTATAAGATGACATAATAGCTCTACTATTTAGTTTTACGTATTTTCTCGTAATTTCCCGCAACTCTCGTCGTAACGCAATTTCTCGTAGTTATCTGCTATTGACATATACTCGATAATTGTAAAGGTCGCCCAAATTAGTAATCCCACTTTGCTTCCAATTGAAATGGAATTCAATAGATAATCTTCGCGGACATAACACAATGGTCTATTTATTTAATTTCTGTCAGTCATAGCTTCATAGTGAGGTGGCCTGCTTAAAAATTGGCTTTTTTTTTGTCATTGTGTAATATTGTGTTCTTACCGTTACAAGGGTACCTTGCTGAATTTGTTGAAGTGACAAATGTGATTTGTTAAATTGGCCCTACTTTCGTTAAACACTGCGGAATGCAGCAAGCTTAGTCTCATTCTTTTTTCAGAACCACAGGTTCATTCTTCCATCTCCTGAAATCGTCTTTGGGTTCAGGATTACTCGCGATGCCAGCAGCGTTCAAAAACATTGGCTTAATACCAGGATGCATTGGTACTGCTGTAGTGGCTCTGATTGCCACACACTGTGTTCATATATTGGTGAGTATAAAAAAGTTATTTATATGTATTTTTTAATGTAAAGGTTTGTCAGAATGGCTGACGGTCCATCTGTTGGTTGGTGGCCACCATCGTCTATAATACAAACAAAACAATAGGCACTGCAAGTGCGCTGAAGACCTTAGTAGTATTAAGGATAAGGGATTAGTTGATGAAAATATTATTGTACATTTTTTAAGTAAAAGCTAACACACAGACTGATGATTCGTTTAATGTTAAGTGGTTATCGTCGTCTAAAAACCAAGCAACGCTATGATGTAAATTCGCTGCCAATCTGAAAATATATACAACAAATATTTAACATACTTGATTGTATTTCGCATACACTTATTACATTTTTCTGTTTACAAAATAATGTAATATTCTCATAAAGTGTAAACATTCTCAAAAGCTTCTAAGCTTCAATACTTACATTTATTTTCTAAGTATTTTGGATAAATGTTTATTTGTATGTATATTACTTATTAGCGGGTGACTGTGACATCGTCTGAGTTGGAAAATGAAAAATATACTCGTAATGACTGACAAATAGTATGAGTATTATAATGCCCGACATCTTTATCGGCGTGACGACGGTGGTCTCCAATTTGATACTTTTAGGCGATCCCTCGAGATTATCCTGTTTGTTAATCCAGATAATAAACTATATGTGTGCCAAATTTTATATAAATCCGTTAAGCTATTTGCGTTAAAGAATAACAAACATGCGAACATCTATCCTCACAAACTTTCGCATTTATAATATTACTTAGTTTAACTTTCAAAAATCCAAAGTAAATATTGCAAAACAATTGTTATTTTAGTAGAAATACAATAATGTAAAAATCAAAAATGTTCAGCAGATTTCAAGAAGCACCCGCGAAGGGTCGCATACATAATGTTGAATATTGAGTTCCCTTATATATATTTATATATCGTCTTGGTTCGTTGCTTTCTTGCAAAAACAATAAAATATAATCAATTATTTAGAACACGTAAAGAGGCCACGAATTGAATAGGACAATTTTTGGTGCAACTTCTGAACAAGTTACGAAGTTAATAAGTTGCCTTCCATTCTTATCTGACTTCACAAATGAAATGGGTCACAAAACTTGCGACAATCATTGTGTCATTAACATACTTTTGTCCCGGAAAACTTTGCTTATGAACGTGTTCAGAACACATTCAACCCCTTTAAAACAGTTGTATATTAGTATACTACTTGGTACTAATAATAATAAATTATAGTATTTATTATTATAAGGGCCTCTATCACGAACTACAAGTAAAGTGTTGATTAGTTACTTTTAGAAATAATTTTATGTTTTATTAAATTATGCACTCGGTTTACTGCATCCTTCGATAAGCGATTTTTTTTTTATTATTTTCTTTTTAATGTTTGGGACTTTTACCGTACAAACAAAGGTATAATAATCTCCTTCGTTCCCGTTTACCGGTGACTTTAAATGGCGGTTAGCCTACTTGACACATGGTGAAAGAGGCCCTTATATTACTAATTTATTAATGTTACAAAATATATGTACATACTCGTATATGTATATATAAAATAAAAGTCTCTGTTACCGACTGTTTGTTTAAAACCACTAAGCCACCTAATGGATTTTGATACGATTTTCACTAATAGAAAGAGCGCTATCGGTCCAAGAACACTGTCGAGTTATAAATGGTGTAACTAACACGACTTTCTTTTATATAATTCTATCGATCCGCTTCAGACTTCGCCAGTGATACACTTGATAATGCCATCTATCTATTGTAGTTTAAACTATAATTAGGTGAAACGATAAAAAGAATCACACGATATCTATCGGATTTGGGTAGAACTGCTTAGTGATATTTTTAGCGACCCGCTTCACGACAATATCCAGTCTTATATTTTTTATTTTTCAACGCGGAAGAAGTCGCGAGCATCCGCTAGTATCTTCTAACGCTCTTTCTATTAGTTAAAACCGCATTAAAATCCATTGCGTAGTTTTAAAGATCAAGCGTACATACATGCTGATAGACAGACAGACAGACAGACTTTGTTTTATACTATATAAATATAAATAAATAAAGATAAAAACAGATCAAGCTATCTATAGAATTATCTATTTGTCATAAAAATTAATAATATGTGTTACAAAAAGGGAATTCATTTTTCAATTGGAGTGTACTTCGACAGGTGTCAACGTCCCGAGAGGCGTGCAGATTGAGTCGAGTGTCTTACTTGAATTACGCTGACACCTGCGAAACGGTATTCAAATATGGCCCCAAGAAGCTGCGGCATTATTCCGAATTAGTTAGGTATCTTTAATTTAATTTCATTTAATTATACCACACTCCGCCGGTTGATAATCTTAGTATTAAATGAAACACAGTCTCTCTTTATACCATCTATAATATGTAGAGTTCTAATGAGTATAACTCATATAACTAACTACATAACTTAATGATCAAATATACAATGCTTAGCCCGCGATTTTTATACGAGCAGTAAATCGAACAGTTGTTTTTCTTTTATTATTAGATATGGGTTTGCTCTTGGATAACAACCAGCAAGGATGAGGCCTATGATGGAGCGAGCTCACCCAGAAGATGCCTATTCACTCGAACTTTGAAAAGATTTGGGTTATATGAGCTCAGGAGTTCGAAAACCTTGACAGTGCGCATTATAAAGGATGTTTTAAAGCGCTTGGTCCGAAAAAGAGGGATTTCGACAAGATGAGGATGGTAACCATCTCTTGTCCATATTAATTTCTCAGTAGGTTTTGGCATTAATGTAAAATATATACTAATTATTTTATATACCTAATATTGATACTAGTAATAACCACTAGTATATCTTACAGTTAAATTTATAATTATCTTGTTATTGGACTTCCAAACAATTTAATAAATAACCTATATTGACACCTATATTTAAGTTATAATAAAAATCATAATAAAATACAATAACAATATAAGACAAAGATAATCTCCCCGATAAGTGTGTATGTGACACATTATTAAAATAGATATTTCGGGAGACAATCTGGAGAAAATCTTATTAAGCGACTCATAAATCCTTTTTATAGGCTCGACGACGTCAAGTGTGAGTGAACTGCAAAAGACAGTCTGCCACAAATTGAATAAGCTCTCATAAGAATTGTAAGGTCTTTTAAAAGGTGCAGCCTAGTCTTTTATTATACCCTAGCGACACAGCTCCAGCTTCGCACGTATGCAATTTTTTTTTATGCATATAAGTATATAGAAACATTACTAGAAATAAGGACATTTATTGTTATTTTCATTAGTAAAAACCATGTCATATTCAAAATTAGATTTAAAAAAACGGACTTGTAAGCTGTATGTAAAGCCGGTAAATTAGCTGGTTCAAAATTTGACATTATTGACATTATCCGCCAGTCAGATTTATCCGACAATTATTTTCGTGTTTTCGTTTAGTATATATACGACAAATACTTATACTTGTATAATGTTATTTTTTAATCATTGCGTTGCTTTCTATTAAAAAATATCGGTTTACGAGTCAAGAACTAGGGGCATGACATCTACAAAATCAAGCGGTTAAAGGGTTGCATAGTTCAGGAGTTAGTGGATATACTGACACACAGACAGACAGACAGACAGACAGACAGACGCCGAAAGCGACTTCAATTTATACTATGTAAGGATTATAAAATTATGTATACTTTCAGACACTTCACTGACTACGCTATGGCAGGTGTCTGTCTCGGTGGGACCAGTGTTTATGTTATTTTTATCGCATCATCAATTAAAAATGTAAGTATTTAGATATATAGGGTTATTAAGATTAAATAGTATTTACATGTAAATAAAGTACATTATTTCGTAAGATTTCTAACTAACATGTGGAACTAACCTTATGCCTTATCTTGTACTATAATAATTACCTAATATAATATAATATAATATAATATAATATAATATAATATAATATAATATAATATAATATAATATAATATAATATAATATAATATAATATAATATAATATAATATAATATAATATAATATAATATAATATAATATAATATAATATAATATAATATAATATAACATAATATTATATTATATTATATGATACACTTATTACTTTGCACTATGATGTGTATTTCAACCTATTTGTGTAGGTGTAACCGTGTTATACGGAAATTGTCTGTGGCAACGAAACACTTACGCTGAAACAATATGGCGATGTTATTTCACGGTCGGTTTCTGAGAGGGTGTGGTTACGCAGTAATATAGTGCTTACTAAAGATTAACCATCAAATACACAAAAAAATCTATATGAATAATGTTTACCAATAAATAAGCTTGAAGTGTCTGTAATGTCAAAATAACAGCTTTTTACTAAATGTATATCAACATAACGGTACTAATAAAAAAAAAACATATTAGGAAATTTTTTTAAAAAAATTTACTCGAAAGAAACATTCCTTTATTTAAAAATAAAAAGACCAGTTTTGCATTCGAAGATTTTTGAACATACGCTTGCCAAACCCGGGAATCGAACCGCTTAAAATCGGACAAAATAATCCATTCATTTATTTTCGATGTTTTAGTTCCTTTATATTTTCCTTTTAGATCCTATCGATTGATGCCATAAAAGTAAAGGGTGGATTTTAAAAAATCAAGTCTGTCTAGTGTTTTCAATCAATCAATAAATAATTTATTTGCTACTTAGTAACAAAAAAAAAAAACAATAACTTTAAGAAAAAAAATAGAAAAAAAAATTACAAGTTACAAAAAGGTCCCTACTCTGTATTTTAGTGGCATATGCCAGCACTGATCTTCCGCAGGAACCCTAATTATAACACACACACACACTGCCACACACCATGCATATTCCCTTAAAAAAACATATAAATATATATAAATTTAAATAAATTTAAAAAGAATTATTTTTTGTCAAAAACTAATTATTTTTTTTAGAATTATTTTTTGTCGTGTGGTCTATTTTTACAATATTTTTTTTCCAGCTGTGTGATTATTACTCTCCAGAAAACATATACGAAGTTGAGGTATACTGCTGGATCCTCCTCTTGCCGCTGATACTTATAACTCAGATTAGACACTTGAAGTTTTTAGTACCTTTCTCAATATTTGCCAACCTGTGTCTTTTACTTACTTTTCTCATTACTTGTTACTATACATTTAATGATATTGGTAACAATTCGGAAGCAAAATTGATTGTGAACGTTACTCAATGGCCGTTGTTTTTAAGGTAAGCGAAATATACAATCCTAACTTATGAATATCCTAACTTAGTATTAGTTATACTCGTAATATTCTTACTTAGTATTATAAATGCAAAAGTGAGTTTACTTGTTTATTACGCTTTGACGCCTTAACTACTCAACCGATCATCATGAAATTTTATCATAAAATATCAAGTGTCATCGGTCACCCTTGTGGACGCGGCGGCCTTAACTGAGTCACAACCCTTTGATCTTTTGTTGAAAAACCGACACCACACGGATCTCGTGTCCACTTGTGGGCCATCACTCCAATACATACCAAAAGCACAAATCCCCGATGATGGCCATAGGTATTGGCCATAATGTTGACCATTCGGATTATAAATATACTAGCTGATGCCAGCGACTTCGTTCGCGTTGAAAAAGAAAATATATGACTAAAAACGCCTGACATCGTTATCGGTGTGACGACGGTGGCGCCCAATTCTTTATATTTTTAGACGATCACTCGGCAACATTACTTTTTTCCTTAATGAAAGGCACTCTATGTCCATTCTTGTATTCCTGACAATGTGTATGCAAAATTTCAGGATGATCGGTTGTGTAGTTAAGGCGTGAAAAGGTAGCAGACAGACAGAGAGACAGACAGAGTTACTTTCGCATTTATAATATTATTATGGATTGAAAGTTCCAATAATATTCTGTCTCCAATTGAGCTCAGAGTGTCTAGAGACAAATATAATATCGTTCAATCCCCAACAAACTCGAGCGGCTCAGCGATAAATTTCTCGTGTGAACAAATTACAATTGTTTTACATACAAATGTTTATTCAATATGTTAAATTGAGTAACCATTCGTATTGAAATCATTCCATTCATAGTTAACGGTCCTTTTAATCTCGTTAATCCATAGGTTTATTTGTTCAGTGTTAAGATGTTTAAGCGTTGAATTGTCTTTTGTAAGACAAATTGAGATTTGAAGCGAATATACTCGACGCCTAAGTTGATCCGGAGTATTAGGTTATTTACACTTTTATACAAAAATACTTGAATGAATGTTATATGAAATTAGCATAACATTTTTATTATAAAATGTTACAATTAATTACAGTATATCCTTTATTTTCGTACGAATTTATATACATTATATACGAGTATGTCCTCCATGTAGGGGATATACATGTGGAGGAATAATGAACTGAAAATCACAGCAATAGGAATTATTATTCTGATTTCTACGGATTAAAAAAAATATTAAAAAAAGCTACGTTGCTTTTAAATGTTTCTATGATTCTTTCATTTCGACGGTGGCACGAAATAAATAGCAGCCTTTATAATTTATTCAAAAAGACTGCAAACATTCGGACGACCCATTAAAGGGCTGGTTTCATACTAATCAAGTTAAAACTGAGCGACTTCCGAAATTAAACAGTTTTACACCCTTTGTCGTTTGCATATATAATTTACGGTTGGCTGTGTTTTTGGAATACGCACTGTGTACTTTACTTCGTTACAGCTTCGCAATTACAGTTATTATGAACATTTCAAAGTCAATTTAAAAATAAAAGTAATTTAACAAGCTAATTTACTTTAACTATATTAGCTCTCACCAATTAGAGTTTGTTTGTTTCTCTTTCACGCCTTAAATACTCAACCGATTTACCTATAGTGAAACTTTGCATACACACAAGTTGTCAAGGATACAGAAAAAGACATAGAGTACCTACCTCTCATATAGAAAAAGGTACTTTCCCGTATTTACTTAAAGCCTCAGTTTATACAAATAACAATCTCTCAGAACAACGCCGAGCATATAATTATGCTATAGCGAGGTTGAGTCTTCTTACAAGAACTAATAGTTAGAATAACAGGCTTCAGCGCCATTATCATTGTTCAAATATAGATGAATTAAATATAAATGAATTCGAGAATTTACACTTTAGCAGTATAAAGTTTAATAACTATAAAATCACTTAGCCCAAAAACAAAGTTAAAGCAATCAATCATGCCACGTTTGTTGAATTAAGTTGATTTCTTTCAAAACAACTAACACGCCGAAGTTAAGAGTTTGTATATACATACTTACTTAGGTATATATAATTATACTTACTTATATATATATATATATATATATATATATATATATATATATAGTTTGTAATATCATTTATAAATTAATTTATAATATCTAACTCTTTCATTAGTTAGATACTAAAAGTTTACGAATTGTTTTAAATTTTGATTACAACCAAAAAAATACAAATATTTTGGTTATTTTCGATATATGTTTCATAAAGAAGCTATAGACACGCTATACCTCTACGATGCTGAATAAGTGGCAAATCTAAAATTATTTTATGTAAAGTAAGAGTTTACGTAACGAAACTTGTAATAAGCGAAGTTCATGCTAAATAGCAGGAACACCTCAGTATATACTTTACATATCATTAAAAGTTCAAAACAAAAGTTTCTTCAGAACTGCTTTGTAGAAAGCAGTGATTATTTATATATGTACTCAGTAGGACCTCACTGAAAATAATTATTCATTACTAGCTGGTGCCCGCGACTACGTCCACGTTGAAAAAGAAAATATATGAATAATAACGCCCAACATCGTTATCGCTGTGACGACGGTGGCGCCGCCACGCGACAGTGGTGTCCAATTCTTTATATTTTTAGATGATCACTCGGGAACAGTACAACATTTCGTGATGATCGGTTTAGTAGTTAAAGCGTGAAAAGCTAGCAGACAGACAGACAGACAGACAGAGTTACTTTCGCATTTATAATATTAGTATATGGATTATAGTGTAGCTTTGCAACCATGGTAGTCTGCATAGTTTATCTGTACCTACATTGTGTTATTATAATGGCGAAGATAAATCTTTTTTCTGTTAAAAAAAGTTAAAAATCCACTGAATGATTAAAACTTCAATAAGAACACAAGCAACGCCATTGGAGACGTAAGCCATAAAAAAATAATATTCGCTACAAAAATCTGAAGATAATAAATGTGAAGAGTTTGTTTGTTTGTTACGCTTACACGCCTTAATTACTTAACCGATTAACATGAAATTTTGCATACACGTTGTCAAGGGTACAGAAAAGGACATAAGGTACCCTGCACTAAGGAAAAAAAAATAGATACTGTTCCCGAGGGATCATCCAATAATTAAAATTTACTGAAAAATAAATGAGGAATAAATGAATGTTTCAACGCTTCTTTCTACCCATACAGACAAAATTCATCAGCTCTTCATTGACTTAGTGATATATGATGAACTCACGAATTATTATTTTTTTCTTGTTGACAGTACAGCAATATTTGCAATGGAAGGCATAAACGTAGTGATGCCAATTGAAAACGAAATGGCCGAACCCAAACATTTCCTAGGATGTCCGGGAGTCCTAAATTTTACAATGGTATTTGTTGCTGTATTGTATGGCGTCATGGGATTCTTTGGTTACCTCAAATATGGGGACTCTGCACTCGGAAGTATTACGTTAAATCTGCCACAAGATGAACCGTAAGTACTTATAATATTATCGTCTACCCAATAATCAATATCGTCTCTTGGGAGTCGTTTATCTCTTTCATATCAATAATTATTAAAAAGATAAATGATGGTGGAGAGAATATTATGTTTTGGTAAGCCACTTTCTTACTTGCTCTCACATTATCGTCTTTACGTGTTAACGCGAAATTTAAACAAAATTTTAGAATTCTTAAAATGCATATGTATATATTCTTCGCGGGACAACATATATTATAATATATAAAATATATGAAGTCAGTTAACCACCCCCACCAGTTATAACTATATATATAGGATATTATATATATATATATATATATATATATATCCTATATATATATAATATATAGGAAAAAAAAACTGTACTTGTGATTTAAACAATATTTACTAAAATATTTTCCAATAGGTACTTTGCAAAGCTTTTAACAACCCTATATACATGAAAAAACTAATCATATTATTTTATTCTAAGAAAAATAAAATAAATGTTCTCATCAATTTTAATAAATCTAATATTCGTTATCAATTCTAAGAAATGTAATAATGTACAATGTCTGTCAACCATTAGCTTTTATTGAACTTCTAAGAATCAATAGGCTCACAAAGCTTTATTGAAAACATTTCTTTTACTTATAAGGTTTCTTCCTTGGAAATATAGGAATGTATTATGTAAACAATTTGTATATTATGCTGAACAGAAAATGCCAAATAATATTCTAAAAATAACATATGGGTTGATTTTTAAATGGTTGAATCTAAAAATCTGAATTGAATCTGTATAGACATAAGTTTTATGTCCACTTCTGGGAACAGACCTTTGAATAGACTGTAATAACCATATTAGCCCAGAGAGGAATAGTTAATATCTGAAGATGCTTAAATGTCTGAAGACTGACAATGTATCTTTTTTGGCATTGCAAAGATTTTTTTTTTTTTTTTTCATGTTAAGTTCGTTAGACAGGCTGACGGTCCACATGATGGTAGGTGACTACCGTCGCCTATAACGCAAGCAAACAGCCTACAGGTGCTCCTATATTGCAAGCATAGTAAGATAACTTCTTACTCACCGAAACACAATAAAACAAATGCTGTTATTTTACGATATGAAATCAAAAAGGACATTCAGAAATCCAACCTGCTTCTGCAATATTGGTAGAAGAGCGTTTCACTCATTGAGGCATCACTGCTATCAATTAGTATACCTAATTACAATTAATAAACAAAAGAAAACTTTAATGACAGGTATCATGAAGATTAGTTTTATAGCAATAAAAACAAATCTTCATAATACCACAAAGAATTTAGATTACGACGCAAAAATTAGGTCTGAACACGCGATAATATCATTACCTAAAGAGAATTTTATAAACTTTACTTCGTGCGTTCATAGAACATTTATCAATAAATTAATAAGAAAACTCAGCAAGTGAATAGCTGTTACTAAGTGGGTAATAAATTAATTTATGGGTAACTTTACATAACTTAGTAAGCTGAGAGTAATAATCTTCCATTATTACTACGCGTGAATTAATATTTCATTAATTTACTGTATTAATTAGCTTTGTGTAGAAGCAATCATCGATGAACCGATTTAATGATCTAATATGCTATTTATGTTTGTCAAAACATTTCTTAATGTATAGACATACCTAAATGTTAGTTTTTATGTACATACATTATCCTAATCCTGATATCAAAACCATATTTCTAATCCTACTAATAATATAATATAATTAATATTATAAACGCGAAAGTTTGTACCTATGTTTGGATGTTTGTTCCTTAATAACTCTAAAACAGATGAACGGTTTTGGATGAAACTTGGCACACAGATAGTTTATACTGTATTCAACAATATAAAAGTAGACGGCTTTCAACCTTTTTGTATCTGTCACAAAATTCTTTACCTACTTATTGTGTTATTATAAATTCTTAGAAGTTATTATTTAGCTTTAAAGTCTAATGTAAGTATGTAAGCCATTAATTGATGACTGCCAGTTAAAAGTTCCAAGGTTGTATAAAAACATGGTGGAAGCTAATAGCAACATTACCATCTCCCTAAATACATAATTTGACTTTTAAAACGAGACTGACTCGTTTACGTATTATAAAAATATTTTCTAAAAGCTCTCCTTAAAAAAATTAAAATAAGTTCTCTTTTAAAATAGCTTTATAAAATACCTTCGTGATTCAGAAAGGAATATTAAAAATAATACTTTCCCCCGGATTTTTTTCCCACGGATTGTAGTAAATACTAATAGGCCGCTCTAGGCCCGCCCCTGGCTTCGCACTGAAATTTACGAAAATCATTTCTTAGCAGAACGCTATTAAACCTATGTTCGAAATTTCAGCTTTCTAGACTAGTAGTTTAGGCTGAACATTAGTAGTCAGTCAGAACAGACGATTTTATAAGTAAAGATTACTAAGAGACAGGACATAAGTTTAAGTTGTTGTAGATATAGCAATTTTAAAAAGTTTATTTTTAAATATTTTCAAATTTTACAATTTTAACTATTTTAAATACTTGTACATAATTAAACATGTATAGAGGCTAAAAATAATGTGTAGGCTATTTTTCTGGATAAAAAGTATACCATAGTTTAATTCAGGCAATCATCAATACGTCAGCCACAACCGAATTTAAATCGATTTCAAATCGCACAAACAAAAAAAATTTCTAAAAACTATTTTTTATCCTCCGTAACATAAATAAGCAATGTTTAATAAAAAAATTTTTTGTTTAATGTACAGACATACCTTTTATTATATGTATAGAAAAATAATAAAAATAAAATATTTAAAATTTCTTATCTTTAAAGAATCTCATTGATGATGTCATTCAATAAGTTTAATTGGTATTATTATTATTATTTTCAGTTTATCCATGTCCGCGAAAGTTTTGGTCGCTGTAGCGGTCTTCTTCACCTATTGCCTTCAAATGTACGCCCCAATGGAAATCATATGGATTCGAATTCAGAGCAGATTTAGTTCAAAGTATCAGAACGTTGGACAAATTTTATTTCGGACTATTAGCGTGTTATTGACAGGTAACCTTATACATTAGGTACTTAATAATTTATTCTTTTCGAACAAGTTTTATTGGATCAAATGTTAAAAGATACCTTACCTATATACATATTATTATATGAGTTCTTTTTATTTAAATATAAGCCAACCACACAGTCATCTATCTATACCATTTATTTATCAATTTACCTACTATTAATTAAGAATAATTTAGACTCCAGAATTTTCAGTTGATCTATATATTAACCCCATATAATATAATGTAATAATAATGCAAAAAATAATACGATTAAATTTTTAATCAAGACACGGCGCCATCTATTGGATGCTAACCCAACCTAGATTACAAAATAATTTGAAGTGTTGTGTGTCAATAAACTAACTTGCACCGCCATCTGTTATTACAGTGATGGAAATTAAAACCCTTTTTCCTTTAAAAAAACATTTAAAATTGACCAAATTATACACACAGTACTTATGTAAGATTTCATTAAGGTTGATTAACTAAGTAATCATAATCTGAAAGATCTAGTGCAGGTATGTAATAGCATGCATGTAAAAGATAATTATTAAGTAATCAAGAAATTATTATTAGTGTATTTTAATAAAAATCATACAATGCTTTAAGAAACAGAAATATTCCTCGGAGCTGTCGTGTGAATTATAGTTTCGCATTTCAAATAAATACTGTATTGACACTAAGGGCCTCTTTCACCAACTACAAGTAAAGTGTATATTAGTTACTTTTAGAAATAATTTTATATTTTATTAAATTATGCACTCGGTTTACTGCATCCTTCGATAGGCGATTTTTTTTTTTATATTTTCTTTTTAATGTTTGGGACTTTTACCGTACTAACAAATGTATATCAGCTCCATCATTCCCGGTGACTTTAAATAACGGTTAGCCTACTTGACAGATGGTGAAAGAGGCCATAAGATGTCTAACTTTGTTTCAGTGGTTCTCGCTGTGGTGGTGCCGGATTTAGAACTTTTAATAGGCCTTGTGGGCGCCATATTTTTCTCCACACTTGGCCTACTGATTCCCATCGTTATACAAACAGTACACAGATGGGAGCAAGGATTAGGAAAATATGATTACATTTTATGGAAGAATTTACTGTTATTACTAATTTATTTGGTTGTGTTAATATCTGGATGTTATGCGGCTATTGGTGCTATAATCGCGAAGCATTCTTAACATTAAAATAATGAGCGAACATATATACTTAAAAAAAGCCCGACATCTTTATCGCTGTGACGACGGTGGCGCCATCACGGCGATAGTGGCGCCAAATTTTTTAGATGATCCTTCGGGAACCTAACATTTTTCCAGGATATAAAGTATCCTAAAGTATTCAGGTTAACTATCTGTGTGACAAATTCCACCTAAATCTGTAGTTTTTCACACATTTTCGCATTTTCGGATTTGAAACTTTGTATTTTTTTTTTACAAGTTTCAAATCCGAATTTAGTTTTAGTTTTAAGTAAAAATTTTACTAAAAGTAAAATTAAAACTAAAAAGTTTTTAGTTTTAAGTAAAAAGTTTACTAAAAGTAAAATTAAAACTAAAAAGTTTTTTAGTTTTAAGTAAAAAGTTTACTAAAAGTAAAATTAAAACTAAAAAGTTTTTTAGTTTTAAGTAAAAAGTTTACTAAAAGTAAAATTAAAACTAAAAAGTTTTTAGTTTTAAGTAAAAAGTTTACTAAAAGTAAAATTAAAACTAAAAAGTTTTTTAGTTTTAAGTAAAAAGTTTACTAAAAGTAAAATTAAAACTAAAAAGTTTTTTAGTTTTAAGTAAAAAGTTTACTAAAAGTAAAATTAAAACTAAAAAGTTTTTTAGTTTTAAAAAAGTTTTAGTTTCAAAGAAAGGCATTGTAAACCCATTAACTAAATAAGAGACCTCAATTATGTGACTTTAACTAATTAAATATCTCAACTTCATTTAGACGAGTAGACACTCAAATTAAAACTGTATAAAATAGATCTCACTATCCATAACTTATACAAGACAAGATCTATATTTTATCAATAGACAAGTAGGTTATTTCTCATTATTAGGAAACCATAAGAACATGTCATTGAGTAACTTAAACTATGCTATTTAATGTGAGGTACAAGATAACACATTAATTGAATATTTAAAGTTATCCCTACTAGGCATCGACCTATGTGTATTCTACTAGACTTGGTGAACGGAACAAAACTGTTTGTCAAATACGGTAAGAGTTTACGCTAAAGTTCGCGACCAAAAGGTCGAAAGCGCCTTGGAAAATACGGCGCTTATGCGTTCTTCGCTCGATTGCAAATGAGCTACGGAGAAATACCCGTAACTAAAAGCCAATTTTTGCGTTCCGCTCAGCCAGTCTAGTATTTTTATTGCTACTAGAAGATCATTATTTAGAAGCTGCATATTAAAGTAATGGATCTACGAGAAAATTCCATATTTTCACGTCTTCACAGTTTCCATGTCCGTCTTGTATTTTATTATTACAATAAAATCATGTATCATAGTGTACATAATAGTTATAAGGATTTCAAATAAAAAAAACATGTAATATAAAAAAAAAAAAAAAAAAAAAAAAGTTTACTAAAAGTAAAATTAAAACTAAAAAGTTTTTTAGTTTTAAGTAAAAAGTTTACTAAAAGTAAAACTAAAACTAAAAAGTTTTTTAGTTTTTTTAGTAAGGCTTACTCACTGAATTACTTACTATTAAAGGGCAAAACAAAAATCAAACTCATTTTAATATAACAATTTAATTAAAAGCGAAATACATTTTCATTCTCAATGCGTACAGTACATAAAGTTTATTATGACACACGAAACATTATATTGTCTAAACAAATTAGTGCCGAACAAACACATATAATAATATTATATTATTATATATCATATTCAAATAGATAATGTATATAATTATGACATTTTACATTAAATGGTATTTATTTACATTGCTAATATATTGAATGTATTTGGCAATGGTCCCTTAAAAGCTATTTTTTTTTTTTGATGTTTGTGCGAATGTATTTTTTTTTTAAAGTTTTATATACTTGTAGATGGTTCTTGTGTAGGCTTTTTATATGTATGGGTAATATTTAAAAATAAATTTATAATTGCATTTTCAATTATTTTTTAAGACAATTTCACTTATTAACCCTTTAACCGCTTGGTTTTGCATTTTTTTTTTTATTTTTTAAGAGAAAGCAACTCGATGATTTTTAATAAAAAAAAAAAACATTATACAAGTAGAGAAATTTGTCGTATATATATCCTGGGCTCTGGGGAAATGGAGACGAAAAATATTGTCGGATAAATCCGACTCTGGCGGCTAAGGGGTTAATACAATGTGTTAAGGGAAAACAAGAATTGCGATATGAAATAAATACCTACCGCAAGATTTATTTTATAAATTAAGTTATGATTAAAAAAAAAAAAAAAAAAAACAAACTATAAAATTTTCTTTAGTTTTTATAAAAACTAGTGTTGTGCAAAGTGAACATTTAAAAAATAATAAAAAAATATTTTTCGCATTATTTTTTTTTTTTAATCAATTTAATAATCATTTATAAATTTACACAAAAGATGTATTGGAGTTTATTGTCTTTACGTGACATAAAATTATTATTTTTACTGAAGAAAGACTAACATTAAATGCACACATTATAGTAAGTAAGTAAGTAAGTAAGTAAGTAAGTAAGTAAGTAAGTACACTATAGTGAGTAATTATGTTTTAATATATAGTTTATAAACATTTATAGGATCTCCATAAAAATATTTCCAACTATAATATATTGAAATAATAATAATTATTATTATTGTTAGTTGATTAGTTGATTAAAAAATTGTTATCGATAACAATTTTTTAGTCATTTTTTTTTAATGTCCCCAATTTTTGTCACGATATAATATGTTACTAATCAATTAGTGTGTTATGTTTATTAAGTAAAATAAACAATAATAATTAAAAATAATTACTTAATGTTTTTTCAACGGCGTCTTAAGCTAAACTATGTTTTTTTTTTATTTTAAATCAAATGACTAGAAAATAATCATAATATAAATACTCTCTTTTAAACACTCAAAGGAATACTGCAAATCAGTCAATTATTTTATAATTAACTTATTTTATTTATTATTTTATATATTACATTGAGTATAAATAAACAAAGTACTTATAGTGAAATAAATATACAAAAAAAAAAATCATTTGAAACTTGTCTTTCGCCAGTACTAGTTCTCATAATTATTATTACAATAATTGTTAAACTTTAAGAAATTTGTTCTGATTTAGTTAATTTTTTTATTAAAATTTTTGTTAAATTTTAAATTTTTTTTTTTTCTTTATTTATCTTTAAATGATTTTGTTAAATTGTTCATTAACAAAATGTTAAACGATTCATCATATTAAAGTATAATATTATTTAAACTAAGAAGACGTGAACATTATAGTTTTTTTGTTTATAATTTACGGTAGATGGCGCTAAACGATATTATTTAAAAAAAAATTGGTTCTGCTTGGACACACTTCAATAACAAGAAAATATTTTATTTATTTGACGTATTAAAACAATGTATAATTTATGATAACACTTAACCGCGATTTAGTTAGATTTAATCGTGACTTTAATGTACGACGATAAATAACTCGCAAATGTGGAAAAAAAATATAGTCACCTAAAACATGTCTTAAAACATTATTTACACCTACTTGAATATAATAAATTTAAATCTAATTAGCTGCCTGTTAATTTATCTTATAAATATTATTATAATATAGAGAGATCATTTTTTATATTTGGTTTATTTATAACAATCCCATACAAAATTAACTTAAATTTAAACTTCCTTCGTGACCGTTTTGAACAAAGGCTAGAAGAGTATTGAAAAAAAAAATTATATATTGGAGTATATATTATAATTTTAAGGATGGATAAAGTTAACCACTAAAGGCAACTTAGCATTAATAATGCTTGGTTTTCTTTGGAAATGTTTAAAATTATTAAAAAAAAATAATAATAATAAATATATAATTTCAATTAAATACTTTTAACATCAACACAAAATATATTAATATATATGTTTAATTAATCTTTATTATGTTCATTTTTTTGTTTTGTCAATAAAAACTATATTAAGCACAAAACACATTTTTAGAATGTGATATTTTATATATTTAATGTATATCATATTAATGGGATCAGATAACTTTATTCAAATGCAATTTGTTCTACATATAAAACAATATATCCATAGACAATAAGCAGTCAAAGTGCAATCATCCAATACTCTGTAGTGAGTGTTTAAATTGTAATAATTTATTTAGATTCGTATGCACTAAGTCGGTGGGATTTGATATGATAAAGTAGACTAGACCTAGAATTGACAACACCGCTCGCCATATTGAGAAATGTGTCCACGTGTGGTAGAATGTTGGTATCGTAGGCTGAAAAAAAAAATTTAAAAAAAATAAATAAATAAATATATCTTCACACATTACACACAGCACCATCTAGTTTCAAAGTAAACAACTAATGCTTGTATTATGAATACCAAACAGTTTGATACACTCGTTAAGGTTACACTAGTCAGGCTTTTCCTCAATACAAACGTAGAAAGATTATTACTCCGCTGTTTTATGTTTAATTTATAAAAGTAAGCATAATATCGATTTATCTTGTCGTTAACTATGTTCGTTGCTATACAAACTAGTAAAAAAAAATATTAATTTAAAAGTTATGATCCTAGAAAAATCCATATTTTAATACAAATTTTAATGCAACTTTTAGGTTGAATAGGTCACTCTAGTGTACAAAAACTCCAATATACTTTAGTGACAGACATTGATCAGTTATTCAAGAGTTTAAATAACTTTACACGAAATGGATACATGCAGTAGTTTTGTCAAAAAAGTATTTTCCCATGGGTCTGTTTATGTTTTTTTTTTTTTCTATGCTCTTTTTTGGTATGAATCATTGTGCATTTCACTCGACATTTACTTTCACTTGACATTTAGCCACGCCCACCGATAAGTTCGAGCCGCCGACTAGTTTAACCTTAAGATTAAGATAAGATAAGATAAGATTAGATTAGATTCTTGAGATAAGATTTTCATATATAAGCAAGGGGTACGAAAATTTATGGGAGTAAAATCAAAATGCGTTTTGCGTTCTATTTTCGAATTTATACAAAACACATACGTTCCATTTTCGAATGTCTTAGAATATCTCTGAATTTTTAAGAGATATTGCGCCATCTACACAACATCGCTGAAACTAGAATTCGTTACGTTAGAGTAGTACAGAGCTAGTAATGAAAAGAAAGAACAAATGATACTTACAGTGGTGACGTTACCAGTAATATTGGTCACCAACGGGGTATACTGGTAGACCATCAGCTCGTCATACATTCTAGCTGCGGCGCTGACGAGCATACAGGCCGTGTACAAAATCACCAGCACAATTGGCTGGAAATACGGTTGGAGACCTCTGCTCAGGTCTAGACTTGTTATGTCTAGTCTGGAAAGTGAATTTAAAAAAAAAAATATGTCATGTCTGCCTGAATTGCCTTAAATGCTTGCCCTTAATGACCTTTTTTTTGCAAATACATATTATATTATTTTTTATTCCAATTAGTGTGTATGTTTCTTCTATGATTTTTTTTTTTTTTTTAAACCATTGATCACATAAAAAAATATGATCATGTAAATATTGTTGTCGCATTTTTTTGACAAATGACGTTAATATTAAATTAAATTATTGAAATAAATAAAACAAAAGAACAAGGCCCTTGTATGAGTGGTTAGAGTGCTTGCCTTAACTCTCTGTCTCGGGGGTCTCGGATTCGATTACCGGTTGGGTCAACTTTGGAAATGAACTTTTCAAAGTTGGCTCTGGTCTGAATTATTTGGGCAGCTCGTCTTTTGGCTGCAGTAACCACCCCCTTATGGAAGATCATTGTGAAATAATAGCACGTGTGCTTTTGTATTTCGGTGAGTGGGTAAGGGATGCCAGAGTTCATTAACCCATCCCTTTCTTATTCCCTATCCTTAATCCTCGTTATTTAAACACCTGTGGCGTTGCTTGTTTTATATGAGACGGTAGCCACATACCATCAAGTGGGCCGTCTGCTTGTCTGTCGATCTTGACATAAAAGTATAAATAAATAAAATTATATTTATTTTTAAGATATTGATGTGACTTTCAATTTTTTTTTTTAAATATCCGACTTCAATATGAAACGATCCGTACCCAATATTATAAATGCGAAAGTATGTTTGTTATACTCTTTCACGCGCCAAAACTATGAACCGATCACCATTAAATTTTGCATACACGTTGTCTGAGACATTAGAAAGAAGGACAGGACATAGGGGTTACCTTTCATCGTTCAAAGCGGACAAAGTCGCGGGCACCAGGTATAGTATTGAAATAAAACAACAAATCACCTGTCCAGTACCGAGAGGAGACACAAGACACAGAATAAGTAATAGGTGGCGACGTAGGGCATTGTGACCACGGCGTGGAAGGAGAGGTGTCCGGCGTCCAAGCCGTCCGAGTAGCTGATAAGCAACAAGTGCATCAGCGACAAGCCGCCGAGCACTCCGTGGCACGCCGGCGCGCAGTTACGCCACGCCCTTTGCACACACAACGCCACGTCCAGGGGAGTCAGGTTGCCTATCCTGTCATTTGCATCACTCTCTATTTATTAAGGCTTACGAAAAAATGTTAGAACCTATACTAACATGGATCAAGAGGCGCGTACGAAGTTACACAAGAGCCACTCGTGATTATAATTAAAAAATTATAATCTCGTGACTGAGAAGGAATTATTGATGACGGCTCAATCAGTACCCTCGGTAAGTATGTCTACAATTTTTTCATATTTTTACACATAGTTACATATTCATATTTTATATTTATAATGTGTATGTATTTACAAAAAGAAAGTAATCTATGCAGTATATCAACTGTCTGGTATTCACAATACAAGCATCAGTTGCTTAGTGTGGAACTAGATGGTGCTGTGTGCTGTGCTGTATATATATATATATATATATATATATTCCTTTATATATATTATATATTATATATATATTCAAGGAAGGTTTAGATAATAAAACCTCATTAGGTTTTATCTAAGTAGAAAAATAAAAACAATATTTCACAATCAAGGTTGACTTGTACGGATTTTGATACGTTTTTCACTAATGGAAAGAAGAATAAACAAGAAAGGTATGTGTATGTGTATATAAAATAAATTGCATCCCAGGTGAAACCGGGAGCGGTTCATCAGTACATAATAATAACACAGCCTTTTTATTTAATATCTCAAGTAACATAGACATAGATTCTAAAGTATCTATATTGTTATTAAAATTGGTAAAAAAAAAAAGTAATTTTAAATGAAAAAAAAAAAATGTTTTCAGTAAAAAGTTTCAGTCTTTTTTGATATTTTTTTCAAGACTATACATTTTATACATTAAAGCTGTTAATTTACGTTAAATAATGATGGATCCTGAACATTTTATCTCATACTTAAGAATATTATTACATTTTAGTTCTGAACTTAATCGATATATGACGATAGTGTAAATCCGAAGGCTTTCTTTGTTAGCAACCAAATAATATACTTTATATAAAGAGCTAAAGTCATGTATGGACACACACTATTGAAACACAACTTGACACATTTAATTAGCTCACCTTAAATATTTGTCTTCATCCTTGGACTGTTGCAATTCCAACATTCTATCCCTGGAAACGGGTCTGAATGTCCCGCCTCCCTGTAAATATATCTTTTCGGGCCTCCGAGAAGAGAATGGGTTGGCCCTCTCATCATTCGGCGACGTCAAGGGTGATGGTGATGAGAATGGGTTGTCAATATACTGATCATGATATGACCGGTTCGATTCTAGACTCTCAAGCATAGTCGTTAAGTTAGTCGGTCGAGCTGGAAAGTTAAATTTTACATATCAGTTGATCTTCACTTTAATATAATTATTTACATAATATCTTGACAGAAATTGGAAATATCTATATTGTATAGAACATGTAACATTAATACTTCATTACCCCGAGGCTCAGTTATATAACATACAGCAAATCTACCTAAAATATGTCTCACTAACATGTCAATAAGACAATATTATAATATACAACTAGCTACATGCTCCCGGCTTCGCCCGGGTTCAAAATAAAGACTATCCTATCTTTTAAGTTGGAACAAATTACTCATAATTACGAAATTTTATCAAAATCTGTTCTTAGGAGTTCATCGAGGACACACAACGTGGCACGTAATTTTTATATATAATAGATATTACTTGACAATCATTTACTTCTGAGACATTAAAAATAAGAATATTTTTACGACGACACGTTTGGTCTAGAGTGGTTAATGGTGTCCGTAGCTGTTAACTAAACGGTCGCGGCTTCCCGACTTGGGGCAAATGTTTATTGCCCCAAGTCGGGATCTGAGTCATGGATGTTTCTGTCTATAATATGTATATATTTACAAAAAAAGTAATCTATGTAGTACATATATCAACTGACTGGTATATACATAATACAAGCCTATAGTTGCTTAATGTGGAACTAGATGGTGCTGTGTAGAATGTGTAAAGATATTTATTTATTAAAATTAATGGGTGGTTGTATTTATTTATTTATTTATTTGCCTACTTTCTATTGGACTACTTTCAACCCCTTACAGAAGACCAACTCGAATTTCAGCTTGTGTGCTTTTGTGTTTACCTATCTATCCTATCCCCTATTTCCCTATCCCTTCTGAACCGCTTATCCTTAATGCTACTATGATAGGCAATTTGTGTTATAGGCGACGGTAGCCATCTACCATCAAGTGGACTGTCCTTCAGCCTGTCCTTGTCCCTTAACAAAAAAAAAACAGCATTCCTATAAACACAAAAATACCTTTAATTTTGTGTATTAAATTATAATCAGACACATACCATATTCTAAATCATTGTATAAAGGAGTCTAAACACAGTCTAAAGGATTGTGTTTAAATGAAGAGTATAAAAATACTAACTAGGTTTCCCAGCTTTGCTTTTGCCAGCACACTTAAACACCTTAGGGCTAATGTCTCTGCCATTAGCGTTGCCATCTCTCTCATCTTTGGCTTTCCGTCTTGTCTTTCTTGGTTTGTGTCGAACTGGTGATACACCATTGTTATTTTCAACATCATTTGGTTCAATTTCAAGTTCACCACTAAGTGTCACCACTTCATCTTTGTTGTACTCCTTGAGATAATCATCCACCTAATAGAAACATCATTATTTTATAGTAAACATTTTAAAAAATTCATAACAAGATACAATTTTGTTATTATATGAAATAACAAAATCACTAGGTCATACATATTATTATTTTAACCTTGAAAAACATATAAATCTACATAGAATTAAATGCCAAATCTAGAATTAGAATTTGAATGATATCAAACAAGACATTTCGTTTAGTAGTACTATTTACATAGCATGTATTCAATGATATCATGGGTACCTCTGTAATGGTGAATAGTTCCAAAAACACTGCACCAATCAATACTTAAAGATTTTTGAAGATTTTACAACTGTGTGCGAAGTCAGGGACAGGTCGCAAGTATGGCAACAACTATCAACCATGGCACACTAGTCTGCCATGGTTCTTTTCTTATGAATTTATTTATTTTTTCTTATGAATAAGTATGACCAATTATATTTTTATAGTCCTCATAAATCTAAATAAATTAAAGTAAAATGTTATCAGCTAAAAAAGGTTGACTGCTAAAAAAGAAACAAAAAAATGGAATTACCTTCTCTAAAGCACTAAGACTAGACCCAGGTACTTCAAAATCATGCAAGTCCTTATCTCTATGCTTTGATGAATATCTCTTCTTTTTCTTATAAGATGGACTTCTCTTTTCCTTATGTCCGCTAGATGGTCTCGATAATGTCTTCATGAACTTTTCATCTAACTCGTTAGGGTCATGGGAGTAAAAAATTATTGCAGGATTTTTATCAGGATTTTTCATCTCTCTCTCAACGAAGCCCATGATGCTATCTTTGATTTGATCATGAATTGGTAGCTCTACGGATTCATGTTCGGACTTAATCCAGCTGTCTCGTTTTGATTTCTCATTGCCTTCTTCAGCTGGACCTAAAAGAGTAAAAGAAGCAGTATATTGTTAATTTAATAATATTAATTGTTAATAATATTTGTATAAATCTGTCATACATTAAATAATTAACTAATTTAATATCCTGAAGAACTTATCTATTATTAAAACATTTTTCTACGTTTATTTAATTATTTTTTCTGTTTTAAAAGTGCAACTGTTTTCAAATAAAGTATTTCAACAGACGTGAGAACCTTCCCTGTCTTGAAAATTACCTGTGAAATTAAGGCCTTTGTCTAAAAATTTCAAATGTCCTTACCTGGTTCTGCATTTTCACAGTCTTCAGCATGTCCGTTGGATAATTTGCGTGAACCGGATTGACTGCGCGACCGAGGCTTGACCTTTTGCTTTGGCGAAGGCGACCGAGCCGCCGTATGGACTTCAGCAATCTCCTCCTTCATATCGCTACTCTTACCTGGCTTCATCATCACAAACCTGCCAGTATTTTTCAAAAACTAATACGCATAGCTCAACACTACTTTAACAATTAAATAATTTAAGTACTTAAACGGTGCGAAGAAAAATTGACACACAAGTCGTATATGTTTGTTTACATTTTGATTTGATGATGATAATTTTGAACCGTTATTTTTAGAATATCACTTATAACTAATTATAAATAACTCATTACGCCTACAAACAAACCAACCAAACAAAGCAACCTTTTCTAAATGTCAAATGTCAAACGGTCATGACGTCATTGTGACGTCACAGAAAAGGTTTGTAAATTTGAAACGTTTCGTTCTACGCTCGTGAATTATTTAATTTCGTTTCAATGCAAAGCTATTTCAACGTTATTTTGTTTTTTCTAAACATTGTTTAAATATCTTAGTTAAATGTTTAAATATGAAGTTTAAATCATCAAGAAACTAAAATGTCAAAATGTTTTGTTTTCAAAGATTATTATTATACTAGCTGGTGCTAGCGACTTCGTCCGCGTTGAAAACTAAAAAACGGCTATATAACGCTTGACCTAGTGTTGCTATAACACTTTGACCAGGCGTTAGTTTTTTATTTTTTATTTATCCCTCGGGAATAGTCCTTTTTTTCTGGATGAAAGGTACCTACTCTATATCCTTTCTGGTGTCCCAGACAACGTGTACTTATGCAAAATTTCATGGTTATCGATTCAGTAGTTTTTGAGTGAGAGTTACAAACATCCATACATCCATACATCCAAACATACTTTCGCATTTATAATATTAGTACGGACTAGTGCGGATTTACAGATAGCGCTTCTTCCTGAGATTCTCATTCTCTCTTTTTATATAAATTCATTATAGATTACTAAATGAGGAATTATTTATTATAATGTAGGTATAATATAATATATAATAATAAGTTAGGTAATAACTAGAAATTGTATTATTGTTAAAATATGAAATCATTAATAAAATTGTAATCAAATCATAACATAACAAATATTTTTCTCGCAGTATTCTTAAAACGGCTTAATAATAAGCTTGAGTCCGAAGATGAGTTTCTCAAAAGTCAATAAATTTTTAATTGCATGACAACAATATTAAGTATTCATGTGCTATTTTGAATTTGATAATCAAGTTAGTAATAGCGTAATAGGCAATGGTTGGCGCCGGCGGCGGCGTACTAGCCGTACCAGTTCACGATTGGGCTCAACTCAGAATTTCGGAATGTAGCCGACCTTCGGCAACGCCTTAGGGTATGGTATAAATTAAAAGAGACTAACTAAATCACAGAGTAAATTGTCGGTAATAGATCACTAAACTTGTTTAGCTATCTATGTATTAGTTCAAACCAACATACCTACATCGGCATCAAAGTAAACACCTTTAAAGAAACTACAGTGATAAATCTGGTTCAATTATTGTTTCGTTACCAATAAACAGCTAACGAAATAAACATTTAAACAATAAAAAACGTTATTAGTGGTATAAGATGGTATGTGACATACAAAAGAACTGCACATATTGTTCTTTTCGCTTTAGCAACTGATTTTATGGGGGAAATTGATCTCTCTTTAGCCACAGAATACTCTCAACAGTTCTATCGTGTACAACTGGAGAGTGTGTGTGCGGATGGTCGCTTCAGTAATAGTAGCCAATGGGCGACCTCCCTGTCTTCCAAACACCATTATCAAACCATGTAACCAATGAAAGTCCCCATGAAGTCTCACCTAAGTATTTTATATAAAAAAATATAATACGAATGAACTTTTGACTATTATTCCATTAGATCAGAAACCACGAGGTAAGTATAGGAACGCCAGTTAACATAAGTAATGTTCTAACGATTTTATTAATAGGTATTCCGTTGTATATAAAGAAAGCATCATACTTATATCTAATTAAAGAAATACCTAATAATCATCAATACCTAAGTAAGTATATCTGTTTTGCCCCGAGATTACGGAATGTTGAAAAATTCATTCTTATCATTCGGACCAAACACCACAACTCGGAAATACTTTAATAAAGGTGGGTTCTAAAACATTTCATAGCATTCGTAAGAATGTTAAGATAGATACAAAACAAAGGCATTAAAATTATGGAATTAGTATAATTTAGAAGGCTATCATTCGATAAAATGCTTATTTTACTATACTTTGACGCTTATACTTAACAATACCAACTGAATTTTCACGTATTAATGTTTATTAAAGTTTTTTAAAGGCCGCTACAGTAAGAAACTACTGATATGACTTAAGTATGAACTAAGTCATAATATGTTTATAACATATTAGCAACCCGCTCCCGGCTTCGCACGGGTGCAAAAGACGTACAAAGACAAACCAAACAAAATATTTATACTTATAAAAAATCAAATCTATTTCTTCTCATACAGTGTCTGAAATAAATATTTAGATATAATCGGTTGAGATTTCGAGGAGAAATTCGGAGAATACAAAACTTTGAATTTAACGATTTTCAGGTAGGTATAACCAGCCTAGGCGGCAGTTCGCTCCGTTTAATTCGCTTACCATATTCTATTGTAATACTGTGCCTATAGTATATCGCGCTACTCGTGTATACTATAGGCACAGTATTATAAAATAAAGTCGCTGTCAGCCTCTGTTTGTTTCTCTGCTAATTTCTTCAAAAACGCAAAACGGAATTTGATACGGTATTCAATAGTGGAAAAAGCGATAAACTTCCTCATTTGTTATAACATCAAAGGTTAGGTATATATAACCTTTCTAGGTTTATTTATTTGTACCCTTTAATCTGGGGTTAAATTATAATACGACAAGGTATCCTCTTTCTGTCGTACGAGGCGACTAAGAGGGGTTCCGGCGAAGTATAATAATCTTAGTGAGGAAAATGGTAGTCCCCAAAGTATTTTGAAAGAATGGTGCTAAGTAGACCGTGGTGTTATTACGGAAGGAGTTACTAGTCTCTGACTAGGCGCAACTGGCGATAATCGGAGAGTAAAAATCTCACATTTATAGAAGGTTTTCCTCCTCGTCAAAAATTGTTTATGTAAATAAATGGCATCCGTGCGAAGCCAGAGGCGGGTAGCTAGTAAAATATAATTCAGTGGGTAATGCAGATAATGAGTGAAAGAGATACTTATTTCTTTCTTTCTTTCTTATTAACACAACGCTTTAAATTTTAATGTGGCTTTACTCGTACAGCTACTCGTAGTTAGTGTCCGTTTTTCTTACACCATGTTGAAATTATCATCAGTAGAAGTGATTTCCAAAACTATTCATGCCGATGACAAGGCACATTTGAAATTGCCTCTTGTACTCTTAAACAACTTCTTTGTCACTCGTTATGTGTGATAAATCAATCAATAACTTTATAACAAGTCAGAAATCAAGTGCCGTTTGGGTCTTACACAATTATCACTGTCCCCCCCGTCCCCTCGACATACACTCCCCCCTTGAGGTCGTCCTCCCCTCTTGGATCAGGCGAAAGGCACTTTCACTAATGGAATTCGGCACTGGTTGACGTCACCTTTGCGCAACGTGATGCAACAAAACATCGAATGCACTTCTTGTTTTATGCTGGTGCTGCTGGAACATAACTAGCTTTTGCCCGCGACTTTGTCCGCGTTGAACGATGAAAGGTACCCTATATCTTTTCTGGTGTCCCAGACAACGTGTATGCAAAATTTCATAGTGATCGGTTCAGTAGTTTTTGCGTGAAAGAGTTACAAACATCCAAACATACTTTCGCATTTATAATTTAAGTACGGATTAATGTCCAAAGATCTTTTATAGTCTAACGGCGAAAATATTGTTAACGCTTTTCATCAAACTCATAATATCACATAACCCTATGAGTTCGACTATTACTCGTTAACATACTTACTCGTAATTGTTCTGGCACATGCAAATGCAATGGACACAAAAAATTGCACTTGTTGCATGCATTTTTTTTTTGCCAACAAGTGTTGTTTTTTTGCATACAAATCTTGTGGGCATACAAACAAGACGTTTTTGTATTTTTTTATGTTAGGTACTTATATGAATATACACAAGCGGCCCGCCCCGGCTTCGCATGCATGCAATTTTTTCTGTAAATTATATACACAAACCTTCCTCATTGATTACTCTTTTCAACAGTGAAAATCGTATCAAAATCCGTTGGGTGGTTTAGAATAACTTAGAGGAGTAACAAACAGACGCAGACAGGTACTTCAATTTATAATATGTAAATATACAACAAATAAAATGGTAACTGGTAATGTTTTGATGTGTTTTTGTTAAAAACAGGAACAAATATTGTATAATTTTGGTGACATTTGTCTGCCTGTTTGATGTTTCATTTCTTAATTAAGTCTTTTGTTATTTTTCTTATGTAAGTAAGTAGCTTTAAGCTTTAATGAGAATAAAAAAAAATATAAACCTAACTGCACATTTTTATTCTAAATAACAGAATCTAGAGTTTTTTATTTATTTACTTACCTATTTTTTATGGCTACAGTTACACTTGATTGTTTGGCTACCGTCGCCTATAATTAGAAGCAACATTGTAATAGTTACAGTAGGATAAAGAATAAGAGGCTAGTAGAGGATGGGGAAAACAGGCTCTGCCTTGCCAATTATTTCAAATCCCTATTATTATTATTATTATTATTATTATTATTCATTTTTTGGGTGTCATATATAGTAGCTGTCCTGCGAGTTCTCTAGCCCTTTAATTTGAATTGCCAAATGCATACACATTTCGGCTCTTCTCGGAATTGGGCTATCAAATAAAAAAATAATTTATAAAATCTGAAGAGTTTGATTGGTTGTTCAACTGTTTAACCAAACAAACTCTTTAGCTTTATTAAGTATATAAGATTGTATCTCTCGAACCAACAAATTGTTGAATTCGAATAAGGAATGTTAAATATACGCAAATAAAAAGTTAAAAGCGTAAAGGTAAAAAAAATAAAAAGAATAATTTAAATGGCCATTTTTATTTTTAAAAAATATGTCGATCATACAATCTACATTAGTTTGGTCCAATAATATTAAAAGTTAAATTGGGACGTTAACTACGTCTCATAATCTCAAAAGATACATTACATAGGCGCTTAAATAGAAACCCATCACCGTCATATTCAAATTTATACAAAAAAAGTATTTACATCGGCGGGTCCCGAAAAAAATCACAATTTTTACAAATTTTGTCCCAAATAAAATTCTTTACAGTCTATTTGGCACAAAATTTTCATTTTTAATAAAACACCCAATAAATCGCAAAGCTAATAAAATCCGCCATTAAATAATTATTACTTAATATACTACAATAATCATTGACATTACTTGTCATTGTTTTTATTTTTGACATAACTTGTCGTTTTTCTTTTTAATGTTGACATAACTTGTCACAGTTTCATCTTAATGACATCATACTTGTCATCGCGAGTCAACTTTAAACGTCACTCATGTAAATTTCGTTGACATAACTTGTCAAAATTTTACACGTTCATATGACATTACTTGCCATTGTGAGTAAATTTTAAAGTTACTCGCTTATTTTTTTGTGTTGACATTACTTGTCAGGAACACGTTTAAAACTACTTACATCTTACTATAATATGAGAATTGTCTCTTCATTGCTTAATAAAAGGCACTTAAAAATATCCATTTTAATTCATAATCTAACCTAAAAGTTCATAGAACATACTAGAAATATATCATAGATATATGGGATAAACATTACCAGCGTTCGACGATAGCGATAACGCTTTCGCAATAACAAAACAACGATTGTATTAATTAACGCATCGTAATCGTCTATTAACTGGTAAAAATAAACTTACTTCTAACGCCACACAGTGATTGGTCCCGTCCAATAGAATTCCAGAGAAAATTACCTTTCCCGAATTTTATGGAGGAATAGTGAAGGACCCCTAATAATTCGCAAACGCAAGGCGTCGACTTGCCTTGCGATTAACGAAAATTCGGTGGACCATTACAATAAAAACATAAAAAACTGCTTCGAGATTTGCGTTTGTGTCGCAAAACTCGACGAGTTCTCGTCTGTCCGCATTACCGCGGCTCTCGTATTCAAATTTTCTTATTTACAATAAATATTTACAACTAGAAAATACCTACAGAACCGTAGAGTATTAATTTTACAAGCAGTAAGGGTGACAAAACTGATAAACGAGTCTCTGACTTCGCTCGGTCTTCTTCATGATGCCTTTCTTGTAGTATTGTCTGATACTCCTTGACAACTTGTCGTAGTTCATGGCGGGCCTGTTCTTTCTCTTGCCCCACAGCCGCGCAACGCGCACTGAATCCTCAATTTTAAATACCCCGTTACCTGTAAAGACACGTCATGAATTAACCATATGCTCTAACGAATGTTAATCAGATGATTAGACACTTTTGGAGACTCTCAGTCAGGCGAATCTAACGGTAATTTTGAATCCGTTTTATTTTAATCTTCAGCAATAAAAATACGATAATTCCTACGACAAACACATATATTATATAGGGTTCAATAGACTTTAATATTGATGTACTCGTCTGCCGACAAGGCAGACACAAGTTCTAATCCCCGTCGGGCCTACTCTGTTTTTTTTTCCTGTTATTATTAATTTATCATTTGCTCTAACGGGTGATGAAAATTGAAGAAACCTACTGGTCCTAGAACACTAAGCATTTTGTTTGTGAACATCGACTTTGAATGATTATAATATTGGCTCACATTAATGATATAAAAATCTATATTATAAATGTACTATGACATAGATTTGAGATATTTTAAATAACCATAAAGTTTTAAATAGCCATATAGGGTAAGTGAACAAAAAATTTGATCGATATTTAAACTCAAGTAGGATACATAGTTTTTCTTAAATTGTCGTTAAATTATATATTTATCCTACAATAATTGCAAAAAAAGCATAGCCTCTCTATGAAGGAATGTCGAATTCAAACTTTGTTTAAGTTAGCTAAATTATTATTTATAAAAAACTAGATTCACTAAATTATTCAACTAAATTATTTAAAAAAACTAGTTTCACTATGATGTTTAATTCTGTTTAAGTTGTCTAAAACGGGATTTAACTATGAAGGACTATTGAAAGTTTGACTATTGAATCTATGTTTACATTTTTTTTTTTATTTTTTAAACTTTAAATTAGGACAATTAGTTTTCCTAATTTCTTCGAAAATCCTATTATATGATAACGGACGGACAAAAGAACTTTAAAGTATAATCTATTATTAAATATTCTTTAAATATTTCATAAATTTGTAGTATTTTTTATAATTTTGCCCTAAATTTTTTAATCATTGATCTTTTATTCAGAAAGAAATTCCAATGCATTACGAGTACCTGTGCATACATATGGTTAATATTCGTTTTTAGTAAAACTAAATTGTTAATGCGAAGCATCAGTTGTGCTCAAAAGTATATGTGATTCAGTCAAAAAGGTACAACGCCGCGAATAAGGACAGTCTTAAATGTCTCACAACATAATGGTCCATAAATCGAAACAATACGTTGGTACCTATCCTCTCATAGGCCAGTCACGAAGCAGAAACGTAACCTTTGGTGTGGTTTAAAGTATTTTATTAAGTACCTAACAGATGGCAAGTAAGTGGCTTGCTCACCTTGGATGGCGAGAATGTCGCTACGAATGAATTTTCCACTTTAGCGGTACACATTTTAATGAAAATCATAACAGTTTATTGTAGCACTGCATTTGAATTGCATTCTGAATAGCGGATCAACAAATTTAGGTCAAGTCATCACTTAGTGATTAACTTTTTTATTGTTATACAGGAATATAATTCATAAAAAACAGAAATGATTCAAAAATACTGCACTTAGGACAGGAATAATAAGCTAAGTTACAATTCGTAGTCTTGTCCATAATAATTAGTGTTTTAAAACAAAGGTGTGACCATGGTGTGTTGCTAGACAAGACATATCTGTAATAGCGCAGAAACGTGCAGTGGTCTATAACTCTACATCGTAAGAACTCGTAAGCCTTGTAAGAAACTCAACATCACTCATTGAGCTATGGAGAAGGCTATGCTCGAGGCTCACACCATAGACAACCATAAATATGGAGAGCCGACGGGAAAAGGAGGAACTTTTTTCTGGATAAATTGCACGATTATCGGATGAGTAGTTAAGGCGTGAAAGCGTAACAAACAAACAAACTCATTTTAACATTTATAATATTATTAATAAGGTATTCAACTATTGTTTAAACAACTTGACCAAAGCACATAATATCAAAAACATATACACGCACGGGCTTGATAAACATTCGTAGAGTCAATTATTAATTTTAATTAGTTTAATAAGCCATTTCCGCGAGGTTGGGCCAATTATAAATCATATCAACCAGTGGACAGTAAATAACTGTCATCGGACAGTAAAAAAACAAGGCGAACACAAAAGAAACCTGAAGCTGTTTTGGTGTTTACCTATAAAAGTCTCTACTTAAGGATTGTGCAAGTTTGTGTACGACTCGTTTTTAAGAACCAGTTTAAGAGTCTTATTGCTTCTGCAAGTTTTCCTCTCCTATCTGGATGACATTTATACTAAGAATGTAGATATAATTCGCTAAGTTCTTCTAAGCCACACTTTATGCGATTTTTATTGTGACCCGCTCCCAGTTTCGTCCGGAATGAAATTTTTGTATACAAAAATTTTCCTCGTTTAAGTATCCTTCTTTCCATAGATCTATGTAGATTCAATCTACATTATTTAAAGGAGTTTTAAAAAAAATCCCGTATCTAAAAGGATATAGGATCTTTTTTAAAACATTACAAGGGGAAATCTACTAAGAAAATAGATTAAAAAATGTACCTACACTTTAATAAATTCTTTCTCATGCAAAACGATGTAATTGCAAACCGCATTTAACATATTCTACGATTAAGCACCTCACGTTTTTGTCGCTAAGCTATATCAATTTTAAATAGCCACCTATCTACTTGACTATTAACATATATTACAATGAATCGCACGAATTAGTCGTGGAATCGTCAATTAGTTGCTAGTAATTGAGATAAATAATACGGAATAATAAACAGTCTTAGATGAGAAGAAGGTATATAACTTTCTGTACCTAGTTCAGATAAAACCTGTATAATTATAATTAATCAGATAAACATTACGTAACAGATAACGTATGTACCTATTAAAAACAATATAATAAAATGGACTTATATAAATATTATAAAAATATACTTTATTGTTATGTAAATAGGATACATAATCAACAAGCTACGTGTCCATCTATTACTTATGGTCCTTTCAACCTTGTAAAGACCTAATCGCGGAAGATACTAGCCGTACACAACTATTATTGACTTCTTTATAAATCTATAATAATATTAAAAACAGGTAAAGTTTGTTTGTTTGTATGTAGGAGGTAATCTTCGAAACTACTCATCCGATTTAAAAAAATCTTTCACCAATAGTTAGAATAAAATTTCAGAAGGGATATCTTAGATAAAATATGAACTAATGATAAACCCCTGTGAACGGCAGAGTGAAACCAGTAAAACTACGCCTTCGCGGGTACGAAAACCTTCGTCAGTTTTCAAATTTATTCCTTTATCAAAGTCGTAGACTCTTAGTACCTTTTGAAACTAAAGCACTAAGCAGACAACTGACAGACGTTTGAAATGAAATTTTGACATGACTAATAATTGCCCTGGTGCAAGAAAATGTCGACTTTAAAATGACGAACCTTTTCTTACCCCGACTGTACATATACTGTTACACGCACATAAAGGCAATCAAACTATGCCTCACGTTATTAAAACATTTACTAGTGAAAATGACGAATTGTGTAATGTACGATAAAATAAATTATCAATGTCAAACTTACTTCGATCTAACCACCGTATCGCCGATCCATGTATTTGGGGTGACGCCAATAGTTCTTTGAGGAATTGCCACAAATGTATATGAGTACTTCCAGACTTCGCTTTGCCGCCAGCCGTCGATGCACTAGTCCCTGCTGATTCCGAATCTTCATCTATTGAAAAAAAAAAAAAAAAATTTTTAAAAACAAAAGTCTTCGGAAAGTTATTGATGTTAATTTAGTGTTCTTATTGGAATAAAAATGGAATTTTATACAATGTTAATTTTGCAATATGCAATTATATATAATATGCATACCAGTATATACATATATAATAAAAATAATATTCAAAGCAGCCCTTGATATCCAAAAAAGCATTTCTCCAACCTTTGCTGCATATTATCCCTTGTCATAACCATCAATGGATAATATGCATAATTTGCTGGAGAGTGTCGCTAATAGATTTTGTAAAATAATGCGTCAAAATAATGTAACGAATAAAATTTTATGGTATGTATGATTAAATTATTTATAAAAAAAATTAAAACACCATCTTTACACCCAAATAAGTACGCAGAATCAAATATGCATTTCCAATAAGCGCGTATGTCATAAATATGCAATCGTATACGATAGTACGTGGATAGCTTTAAAAGAGGGTCACTTCTTAGAACTATTGGCAAGCGCTCGATAAGTGAAGTGTATACGTATGTTATTATATTTACCAGAATATTTGAACTAATTGAATTGAAATTTTCAGTTTAAAATCAACTGGTGGTATAACGGGAATAAAAAAAAAAAAAAACAGTTTCACTGGTAGAACTAATAACGATATTATTACTATCGTTGGCAAGAATTAACATTCTAACGAAATCACCCTTAATGAATTAATTAATGTTTCTAAAAACCAATCAAAGACCACACTATGGGGCAGATAATATGTCGTGTGGAGACAATATTTTACCGTGTGTGACCTTTTTGCATACTAAACAGTCATTATCAGGAGCGTTTAAGTATTATATTCAACAATTTAGAATCATTAAGGGGTTGGTAATAGTGTTGATGAGTGGAAAGGGGGACAGATAGTGTATCAGTAAACCTGAAGGCACGTACCACAATTTCTACGAACCTTATCGTCCCATGTAATGGATTCTTTGAAACAGTAAAGCGAGACTTGTCTGACGTACAAGTCTGCTCCAGATGCGATCATGGATAGCAACACATTATAATAAGGCTAAGATAAAAACCATTGTTGTTTCCTGCCACTGTAAAACTGTGTTGGCTATTTATTTATACTAATATTATATAGAGAAAATATTTGTTTTATTTTTAAATTTTTGTTTGTAATGAATAAACTCAAAAAATACTACACCGATTTTAAACATTCTTACACCTATAGAAAGCTGCTTTATCAGCTAGTAAGATATGCTATATTTTATAAAGTTACGCGGACAAACTCGCGTGCAAAAGAGAGTTTTATAATAAACAACACTGTGATATTACAATATTCTTAGCTGATAAAACATTTATTCAATCTTTATTGCTCATATATTTTTGACAGGCCTTGTTTTTTTTTATCTTTATTTTTAGACGACCCCTGATAAAGGTACCCTAAGTCAATTCCTGTAGCGTGAAGTGTAACAAACAAACAAATTTACTTTTATATTTATAATAATTATTAAGTTAAGATAAGAAATTCTCAAACTAATTAGGTTTATCTCGTATTGCTAGGAGGACCTAAAAAGTTGTTGAAGACTATTATTTTTAAACATTATTTGTAAGATATCATTTAAGTACATATTTTGATGATTGTATCGTGAAGTTATATTAAACATTTTTCGGTATGATAACAGTGTTATATGATTTATAACTAATCAATTTGACATAAATGTAAAAATTTATTTTGGAGTTTTGAGATTATTTGTAATTTAATCAATTTTTAGGCAGTCTTTATTTTGGAGGATAAATAGTAACACATATAGTCTGACTCTGTACTGACAACTCTACCAAGACCAACTAACAAGAATTTACAACATTTAAAACCTATAGGTACTTAACTATATTCTATTTTAAGAAGAAAGCTTGCTACTGAGTGAAATGTTTACATATGAATTAAAGGAAACAATGTTGATACTTGAGTCAATATTGATATGTAAATTGAAGACACGGCTTTCATTCCCTTAAGTTAAATTGAGGCTAATAGATGTACCCGTACTACTAAAACTATGGACGAATTCAATTTTTAGAATTATATTTTAAGTATCAGTGGCCTATAAGTAATTATAACATGATGTTTGACACTATCATTGACTACGTATGTAATATGTACCTAATGTCGAATTTCGACCACTGTGTGAGCGCTAATTATTATAAATGATTTTAATGAAATGCTAAACAGTAAATATAGAAGTAAAGACGACCTTGTGGCTCCGGTGTCACAACTCATACGAACTGGGACATCGGGAAACGATAAAAAAGTGGACTCGACGTATAAGGGATAAGTTGCCACATTCAAGCAAGGGACAGAATGGCACAACGATCGTCTGATAGATGGTTTAACTGTACCGGGGTGTGGTGATCTCGGTTTAGAATCCAATTCATATCACTCTTAATATGTTGGTCATTGATTTCAATGAGGAAAAACATATTTTGTTCATTTACGAGTAACTTCATGTCACCTGGATTTATGACATGCCACATCTGGACGACTTTTTCGGCATTACATTATCATTGGTATGTGTATTTCTAATAATAATTGTAGTTTATTTCTTTACTGTTTTAGCTTTGTTTCCAACGACGACACAATCATTAGATGAACTCATTCCTCTACTCTTAAAACCCACAGTAGATTTGCTGTAATTTTGACCAAATAAAGCTTGTCAAATTGGTCTAATGATATAACGACTCGTGTGGATTAGTTTTAATAATTATTACAAGCGAGCTTGAGGGGTTCTAACTAATTAGGTACTAATGTTTCTGGTATAATATTGGAAACACACGTTAGTCAGTAATTTAAATCAGTCAACCGATACAATAAAATTTAACTGTACTCGAAATATAAAATTATTATTATGATTTATAGCGTCTAATAAATTATAAGCAATAAAGGCAGGCCTATTGAATTTGTCATTGCATAATTCATATGTCGCCAACTTCAAAGTGTATTTTCCAATAATTGCCAGTCAAAGCCGATGACGGTTGTCCCCCTTCTATGCAATACGTCCAACTATTCAATTCTAAAGCCAGTTTACGAGTAAGGCTTATATGAGTAAAGGCCATATATCATTTGTTTGTTTGTCTCCAACATAGCACGTCTCTATAGTTGTATCTGGGTTATGTACAGTATCTAGAAATAACAGTAGGTTATTTTAAATATTGTTGTTTTAATTTTTAGAAATTTCATATTTTATAAAACTAACACGTTTTCAGCCTCCGTTTAATTTAAAAGAAATCTGATTCTCTCTTTCTCTTTACTGTCTCTATCTCGGTAATGCTCGGGTTTCGTCGGAAGGCCTAACCAATGACCTAAGAACAATATGGACCCGCCCGGTCTACAGAACCGGCGTAGATACCCACTAAAATTTGAAATGATGAAAATAACCGTTGTAAAATATTAATAGAACCAACGTCCGTCTTAATAATCATTTAAAGGGCTAAAATGTTACGATACATGACTAAATACATAAAACATTTAAAAAAAATTGTTACTAACTTGTAAGCTACTTGAATAATTATGTAGGCATAATTATTCAATTTATTACAAAGTCCTGCACACCACAAAAAGTAGTTTTCACAAAAACAACAAAATATTTCCTATATTTTGTTATCCACAACAAAATACTACCACGAAACTCGGCACATAACATGGCGGCACCGGTCACGCTTTGGTAAAGTCATGAAGTCAAGATACCATTTATCTCTTTTTTCTTATTCAACTGTCACTAAGTTAAAATGAGACAAAATGCTTTTTGACATTAATGTATCGATATAACAGATATTTATATTATATAGGCTACTGTTCATATAGTAGAATAGGACGCTTCCGTAGGTTATTTACTCATTGGGCTTAACTCTGTCACCGACCCACCGCATCTTATCTTAAACCAATTCCTTTCTTAAGAATTGAACTATCAATTCTCAAGTATTACTTTATTTTTAATGAGGTTTTCATTAATGTTTGGAAAATTAATTTTAATACCTATCCTAATTAAATATATTATGAGTAAATAATACATAAAAATGGTTTTTTTTTTTTAATAAAATCTCAAGATAGGTCTACCTCCCTATAGACGAATGGGTTCTGGCATCCCTTACATGTAGCGTCCTTCCTAACGGTTTTAGGGGTGGTTGCTGCCGCCAGACCGGGAGCCCAGTTGCCACTACTAAATGCCGTGTATTCTATGTTCGTTGTGCAAGTAAATAACTCTTCGTGTGCAACAGGACTTCTTTTATTTCTTTAGTACTACGCGGTACTATGGAATGGGTTAACGGTTGATCACAATGCATGCGTCGTAGACTTTGATGCACGGCCGTGCCACATTGCGTTGCCTCGCAGACCGTTCGTCGCGTTTACTTGTTTTTTTTTTTTTTTAACTTGACACTAGTTATAGACTAAGGGCCCCTTTCACCAACTACAAGTAAAGTGTTGATTAGTTATTTTTACAAATAATTTTATGTTTTATTAAATTATGCACTCGGTTTACTGCATACTTTGGTATAGGCGAATTTTTTTTATTATTTTCTTTTTAATGTTTGGCACTTTTACCGTACAAACAAAGGTTCATTCCCGGTTACCGGTGATTTTAAATGGCGGTTAGCCTACTTGACACATGGTGAAAGAGGCCCTTATAGTCCTATAAGGAAGGTCGCGTCTATAATATACCTACTCAATAGAGATCTAATAAAACACATTTTAACTTGAAATTCATGAAAGAGATTTCTATTCATTGCTATTATTGATCAATGAACAGTATTCTCTTCCGTCATTATTCAGACATTCCAAAAAATACTAAACGTTATATTGTTTAATATGGTCAAATAATAGTGTGTGTAATAATACTTTATTGTAATTTGTAATAATACAAATAATACTTAAATAGTAGCAATAGATAAAATATGATTTTCAAAAATTTTCATTTTAACTTTGAAAAGGGGAGGGCTGAACTTTTTATGAAAATTTTTTATCAAGCATTAATTAACAGCTAGTATAACTAATAAATTAGAATTTTAAATTTTGCCTGTTTTTTAGGACTAATTTTAGGATTAGTCTGCATGAATCGATGTCTAATTCAAATCAACGCCTCTACAAAATTGCTGACTGTACCTCTTAAATTTAAATTCTAGAGTTTGCTTCTAAATCGTCCGCGCAAAAAGATTAAATTTACTTGTTTTTTTCCAAATTCAAATCAATGCAGATTTACTGACTGCACCTGTACATTAGTGGCGACCGTATCTCCTTAATCTTGATTTATAAGTATCCAATTTAGTGAGAAAGATAAGCTATCATTAAACACTGTTCAATAAATCATGTGATAGATTATGAAAACATATATCATAGGACAAAGTCTGTTAGAATTATACTTTTACTACTTAGTTACTAACGAATATGATACAGTGACTAAATATTGATAACGGTTGTGGCATCGGTTATTGAAATGTTTATTTAAAACTAGCTGTTGCACGCGACTTCGACCGCGTAACTTTATAAAATATAGCCTACGTTATTAGCTAATAATGTAGCTTTGTATAGATGAAATAATTTTTAAGATCGGTTCAGTAGATTTTGACTTTATTCATTACAAACAAAAATACAAATCTTTTCTATTTATAATATGTATTAGTATATAGATTGTCCTAATAAAATAGTGTACATACCATCAGACATATCGTCAGCGGATGGGAGACCTGCAGGAACTGGGTTCGGCGATTGTTGGGGTTCAGACCACTGGGAAGACCTCCAGACTTCAGGGCGAGCTGCTTTCCATATTTCTAATTGAGCATACAGTGTGCTTCCGGCCTAAAACAAAAAAAAAATAGATTTACTCGGCTTAGGAAAAATATGAAATTGTTAGATCAATTATTATCGAATTGAGTGAGTTTTATAAATATATATTTAATTTAATTAAATACACTGTTTTAAACTTAATTTCAGAAGTTCTATATTGAGAATTGGATTTTGCAAATGATTACCTAGTATTGTTCTTTGTATGAGAATTGGTCATACAAATTCAATTAATTAGAAATATGTAATAATATAGCATGTAAGTATAACCATTTCCTATCATATTAGTATTATTTTAACTATAAAGTATATTGAAAACATACTCCGATTGGAGATGCAAGTCAATTATGATGTCATTTTATACGCTTGGCTTACCTATATGTATTATATCTTATTTTATATATAATAGAAAGTCGTGTTTGTTACAACATTTATAACTCGAGAACGGCTGAACCGATTTTTATAATCTTATAGTTTTATTGAATTTGTCTCCATTGTGAAAAATATTCACGAAAAAAAATATATATGACGAAAATTCATTTTCTCATACACTTTGTATGAAACGGGTTTTTATTCTCCCTGAGGCAATTCGTTATATAATAAAACAATTGCGAGCGTATCCCAAGTGTTCAAAGTAAATAGTGAAATGTATTACGGATTTCATACGAAAAAGACATTTGTCCTGTTCCAATCGGAAGTCAATTAAAGCGTACAACCCGTCCAATGTTTTAGTTGGTAATATACCAAAGATATATATCTTAAAAACAAACAAGGTGGAACAATTTGTATGCACAAGTAGGATCAGTACAAACGTGTTGCCGCCGTGACTTTCATCGGCTATGGAGAAAGTCAGCGAGCCAGTGGCGCGTACGACAACAATTACCAAGTCATTTGCGCTAGTATGCCTAACGATTAAACACCGCGTCGCCAACGCAACATTCCTAAATTAGCCGCATTAACTATTAATTGCGTACGCAAAGAAGAATTGGCGTCAACGTCTTCAAACGAAGGAACCAATGAGATGATCTAGAATGCATTCAGATGTGACCTAAAAACATATAAAATTGCATAATGATTATGCTTCGGTTAACTGGCGGTTGCATAATATTGGGTTTCCTAAACGGACACAGCCTTAATGTGGTAGCGCGAATGTTGGACTGCGTAACACTTTACTTGCTCATAAACTATCAAAGTCTTAAATTGTAAATAGCTATTGTACTAGCTGTTTCACGCGACTTTGTTCGCGTAACTTTAATTGCCCATGTCACTGATAACATACATAGCTTACTATAGGTAAAAGAATTTTTGAAATTGATAAAGTAGTTTTTGAGTTTATTCATTACAAATATACAAAAATACAAATGTTCTCTCTTTATAATATTAGTGTAGATAATAAATTATAATAATAAATTCTTATAAAAAAATATCCATGATAGAAAACAAATTATTATAACATCAGTAGGTACGTACTTATCTAGGACATTTAAGCAAGTACTTACAATGTGTTTACGTTTTTTGATATGCTGTTCCCAATTTTTTTCTACTGGTTGAAATTCGAATTATTATTATTTTGAAGAAAGAAAAACTATTTCCAATTTTTTTAATAGCTATTTTTTTTTTAATAAACTATGTAATAGCTAGTGAACAAAAAAATCGGTTAGCAAACAAATGAGAACATTTCCCTATAAAACCATTGACGCGGTTTGTATGTGCAAATACCTCAATAATATTTCGAATTATTATGTATAAATAATTTTTGTATAGATACCTATATATAAAAAAATAAAATCACTGTTCATTTCTGCCTGTTTCTCCCCTAACACAAAAGCCACGGAATTTGATACGGTTTTCACTATGGGAAGATTAATAAGCGACGAAGGTATGGTGTATATAATACTATTTGCAGAAAAATTAAATTATAATCCTCTTTAATTTAAATGAAATTAATTAAGAACTGCTGCGTGTTATGGTGTACAAAGAAAACCAATTAAAAATCATTTAACGGTCGATGGTTAAGCAAAGAAAGAAAAATATATGAAATGATGAAACAAGTAGAACAAAGCTGAATGCTATTGTGTTTGCACCAGTTGTAGAATCTTCACTTAATAATATCTACATAAATAAGTGGTTTAATCGTACGACCAGTGAACACGCAAACATTATGATGTAAGCATTAGATGTACAAAAAAAAAACTAAGGAAGCAATTACCTTTGAAACCAATGATGATCTAAGTTATACGAAAATTAAATATTATAAATACGTGGTCTAAGAATATTACTTTCCTAATTCAAACTAAATTAACTGATATAGGTAAATCTATGTAATAAAGACATTCAATACTGGAACCAACACTATGTAAATGAGCAAATTACTCATATGTGATAAGTACCTACTATTTTTTTAAACAAATAAAAATCATATATTATATACATGTTTATTAAAAAACAAGTTATTACATAATATAATGTCTAATTACCAGAGACTTCATAAATAAAATGGTGTAGATACAGTTAAAAAAATCCTATTTTTCATCACATTTTAATGTGTTGAATTCATATTTTTACGAGTATATCGCATTTGCTTCGGCACAAGCCATTTGCGTGATTAGTCCAATAAAAAGTATGTTACGAGTATATTTTAATATGTAGGTATGATTATTGTTTAACATTAAACTAATACAAAAAATAAAGTCCAATTAATAAATGTAATTAATTTAATAAGGTAACGAAGTATGCGCTAATTATAAAGTAATAAACGCAACAATTTATTCAAATAGATGAATCAGTTCGACGAGATTAGTGTAGTAAATAATCGTTGTTTGTTCCTCTTATCTTAAGAAAGACTTTGTCCCCACAATAATAAATGATACACGCCCTCAATCGCCTTGAGGGTCAAAAGATAAGTTCAAGGGGTCATTCCGTAGTATCGAAAGTAACATTGTGTAACAGTAGATTTTATTACAATTGGATATTTGCCATTTCTTTTCTAGCATAATCCATCTGATTTCTTCTTTAAATTATCAAGAGATATCAAGATGGTCTACTCTAAACCGATTAATTGATAATTAAATAATAATTATTATACTATAGCCCAATGAAATTTTCGAATAGACCTGTGCCTCTAAGTCTTTTCAGTTTTATGTGCAGATTAGATATGATGAAAACTTGTTACTTGATACTTGATGAACAGTGAAAGAAAATATGGCATTTGAAGATCTGACATCTTGCTATGCTTTCTCACTCTGTAATAAATATTAATACCATGTCAAGGTTATGAAATTAAAGGAATACCTGTGGAGCTCTTTGATTGAATTCATCTTCTGTGAGTGCCACTAACGCTGCTCCATCCATATTAAAATATTCAGCAGGAACCATCGGGAGATTGTAGTGTTGTAATGTGAACATGACCCACGCCTTAACGTCTGATGTACTCCATCGCAATGGATCTGAAATAACATTTTATTTTAATTTTTTTAGGAAATATTTTCGCCACATCTGATATTTGGACTTATGGGCGTCAACTTTGTTCCAGGGAACACCTGTTACAAAAAGTGTTTTTTGTAAAAGTCTATGTAAAAGTGTAAAAGTCTATTGTAGACCACTACCATACCAAGGTGGTATTACGAAATAGCACCTGATATCAGAGGTGTAGAGATTAAAGGACAAGATGAAGATAGCGGAATGGGTGCTGGCATCAATTAGTACACACCAAAAGAGCATTTTATATTTTGCGGTTGTCTTCTGTATATCAGAGGGTTTTTAGGTATTTATTACAGTATCATTTCTTTTTCTTTCTTATTATAACTTATGGTTATAAAACCATATTTCGTTATTTATATAGATATACACAAAAAGGCACAGCTATTCATATTGCAATCAAACCAAAAAAAAGCTGTAACTTGTTATGAGAATATATTAACAGATAGTTGATAGATTACGTAATGTACTATTCTAATGAATTTCTAAGAATCCATTTTATATTCATAATCGAGATATTCTTAAGCAGTAGCCTCTACGTGGAAGCACTTCGTTTTTTACTGTCTTGAGATCAGAACGACTACGTCATGGATAATTGCATGGATAATAACTTCGAATACGTGTTAGAGGCTGTTCTCACGCAATGTTTGTACATACACATCAATCTGGAATGTATTTTATGTCTTAATAAGTGTCGCTATGCCTTCTGTATCATATATTAGAAATGACTAACAAAAGCGGCGTGTTAGTAGTATTGTGACTCACCTGTTGAGATTCCGAGCACTGTACATGTGTTGTCCACATCTCTCTTTGATTGCTCAATTGCCATGGACAAAACGCGGTCGATGTCTGGAGTGGTCAGAGCATCTTCTGTTGCGCCACCACTGCTCTCTTCCATCTTAACAGTCCCCAATTCCAAAGGAACAGGCCGAAGATTAAGTCTTTTCTGAAACGACGTATCCTCTAGAGCTGATCTGAGAAGGATGTGATCTCGTGGTTCTTCTACCTCAATTTTTGGTGTGATGTAGTTGTGTTGCACACTTTCTTGGAGTATCTGGTTTTCTTTTAGCAGTTCTTCTATGTCTATGTATTCTTCGTGCTGTGGAACTGGGGAGGAGTATAGATTATGACTGCCGTATGAAGTGCAGGAGCCCGAGGGCGACAAAGGGTAAGGCGAGGCGAATCCAGGCACGACAAGTCTGTTTGGTTCCTCTTTTATGAAAATTGGAGAATTGTATGAGAGAGAATTGTAGGGTGAGGATGGTTGGAACGCCACTGTGGGGATTGATCCTTCGTCTGAAGATGGAGAAGGTGTGGGATACGCTTCGTAATCATACAGGCGTTCGAGGAATCCGTTGTTGTTGTTGTCTTCAGGGTAGGGTGGTGGTGGTTTCGCGTGTGGATTTGGTGGGGAATGTAACATCGGTTCTGGTGGAGAAGCGGCTCCTAGCAGGCGTAAAAGATGGTTAAGATCTGCTGGGGATGATGGGACTGCTCTTTCGTCCTGGGAGGCCGACGGCGGGCTACACCCAGAACGTGGCACTGTTTGTGGCATCTGCGAACAATGAAAATGAAAGTATTACTTTTACTGTCAATATGTAAAGACTAAATAATATATAATTCTTTAGCCTTGTAATTTAACCGTTCTGCAACCACCGTCAAAATTCCTAATTCTTTTCATATACGTGTAAGAATACACTCAATCTTCGCAAAAAGTGTAGTCATACCAATAAGACCAATGTGATGAACTCTTCGAACAGAGGGAGGTCTGTGTCCAACAATTTGACCATATATTTTAGTATACCCGTATATAGTAAGTTACAGATGTAAGTCTCACAGAGAACATGTGCAAATCTATCGGCCCTAACTTCTTGTGAATATATGAACTCATTTTGTTGGTAACGCGTGTGTCTTAGGACGTCAATAATGCCGTCACATCATGCTCACGTCACAGTGTCTATCCAGATGCCTCGCAAGAGCGCCATTTTCACACTTTGTTTGTTTATTCTCAAAAGATTATATTTAGCAATGAGTAACGATATCGCTACTGAAGCCGGCATTTTTATTCCGTCCAACTAATAAATATGTTAATTTAAACAATTTATCATTTATTTTTGTCAAAAAACCGTAATTAAGTCGACGATTATTCAGATTTCTTTGATAGTAAGGTAGGAGACGTTAATAAGGTCGCATTCCTTTCGTTTCTAGATAAAAAAGCAATCGTGAAATAAACAAACATGTTTTCATTGTTTGTTATACAAAGTATTTATCGTATGTTCATTTCAATGCGAGCTAAAAGTTATCAAATAATTTGTACGATAAAACTTTAGTTTTTTAAAATTAAATATTTAAAATGGGACTTTCAATTTATAGATATGTTAATAAATAAATAAATATTATTATTATAATTACAAGGTTATGGTGATTCCAGTCTTCCATGTAATCTAGATTGGTTACAAACATTTATGAAGCGATTATAATTTTATTGAAATCAGAATAGATTAACTTTAAAGAATTTTTAAAAACAGATAACTAATCGATTTATGTATACATTTTTCATTGAAAAGTAAAGCGGCATACTAAGATTCAATTTGATAACGATTTATTACGAAATCGAAAATAATTGAAATCATAAGAAAAATTAAAATCAGGATTATAAGAAATATTAGATTTGTTAAGACTTAAGATGAATACATAATTTTACTAGCATATATGTATTTTTTATTTTTCTAAAAAACAGGAGCCTCAGTTACTCTATATAACATCAGCTATCTACCGGTGAAAGTCCCGTCAAAATCGATCTAGCCGCTTTGGAGATTAGCTGGAACAAGCAGACAGACAAAAAAAAATTGAAATGATTTTTTGTAATAAGTACTTTATATACTTTGATATACATTTAGTAAAAAGTACTTATTTTTATTACAAACAGACATTTCAGTTTTATTTATATGTATGATATGACTATTTTAACACGATTTTTAGTAAAATACATATTGCAAATATGCTCTAATTAATTCAGTCCACAAGTAACTCACTTTCAATATGGATACAAATGATAGTCCCATCTTGAAGCTCTCCGACAAATAACTGAGCTAAGTGAATATGTTTCAGATTAAATTTTTCATTTGTCGCTGCATTTCCAGTTTTACCGGTCGGTTAAGATAATAAACCAATAGTTACAATCAAGTAAACAATGGTGGCCCGTTTCTTTCTCACGTATTAATGGCCGGCTTTAATTGTTTAATGTATTTCTAGATGCGTGGGAGCAACTATTTCTCAGGAAACGGTTTTTTGCACATCTGCATGTATCTAAATGAAGTCTTCATAACAATGCTGTTTTAATATTATAATCAGGGTCGATTGTAGGGAAATTTTGACAGAAAAATATTTATCTGAACTAATCTTATCAGAGTTTCATATTGATACAATGACATTCGTAATACTAAATTTACATATAAATTCCTTCAATCTTCATTATTATAAATATTACTAGCTTTTATCCACACCTTCACCTGCATAATAGAAAAGTAATTTGTTAAGAAACTTGCATAATATGTTTTTCTAAGTAAGTTGTTTCCATAGCGAATTTAATGGTTTAATTATATCAGCATTTTTGACACATGATTATATATTTTTGTACAATTTGTATTTTAATTTAAACTTGTGACCCGCTCTGGCTTCGTACGGATGAAATTTTTGCAAATTACGTGTATATACATAAACCTTCCTCGTTTATAACTCTTTCCATTAATTGGTATAGTAGAAGAAGTTAGTGGAGAAACAGACATAAGTGGACAGCTACTTTATTTTAAAAATATGTAAGTATAGGTATAATAAATAGGCATAAATATATAATTCAAAATAATTGTAGATTCAATTTTAAACATTATAACTCATTGAAAGATATCGGTTCTTATATTCTGCAAAACAACATGAAATTTATATGTAAATTTGATTGATTTGATAAAATTAATTCGCATACTTCTTAATATAACTCCGTCGTGTACTGCGACGGTAATTTATTTATTTTTTTCAAATACCAACACTGACTTTGATAGAAGAACCGTTGGGCGTGTGCATGAATAAATTCATCTTATTATTTGGTCATGGCGCCGCTCGAGTACGCGGATATGTCTACATGTTAAAAATTGTACGCACCTATATAGTGTCGCCAGTTATATACTATTATATCTAAGGTCGATAACAAATAGAATCTATATAATAATATACGACGACAAATCTTTACCCAGTGTTGCTATTTATTAAAAATTATTTATTTTTTGTTGCCAATATAAATTAGCGCTGTTATTCGAAGATAGAAGCTGATAACATCTCTGATAGGACAGATGGTAGGCAGAGCAAAATGCGTTAAGCTATTTCTCATGAAAAAAAAAAACTTTTGATATAACATTGTTCTCTTAAATAATAATAACAACCAACAGACACGAGGTCAACTATTCAATGAAGACATAATCCCTTAATTTTGTAAACTGCATACAACTTAACTTTGAAACCTTAATTTTGAATTCGATATAAATAAGAAAATAACCTCTAAATGTGTTGCTAAACGCAAAACTCGACAATAACCTAACCAATTCAGCTTTTTATTTTCAAATATTCATTAAAGTTCGCGAATAATTCTTATGAAGTGAAAAATTTCAAAAATTGCCTGGAAAATTATTGCATCCATGAAAACTCAAGTTGGGTTGTTTGTATTTTATAAAAATCCACTTATCTATTGGTTGTAAAATGTGATTGTTTTTTAATGTTCAAATGCACTAACCGATATACAACAGGATAGTAAAAACTAGACTAGAAATGATCAATTAAGTGAACAATGACGTCAATTCATTGTCGACATCGATACCTTTAATACATGCGCGGCGTGACCACGCAAATGGCAGCCTCCTGTTACAATTTCGACAAGACCTTGGGGTTTTCACGAGCACACAGAGTTCGCTCAACCATACAAAACTTAAATGCAGACACAGCGCGTGCAAATATGAACGCAAACAACAACACGGTACAGTCGAAAATTGTTTGCTCGCCAGTTCCGCTACTATTTTTGAACATTATACAATTACATTATAATGTTAAGACGTGACACGCGCTTCATGAAATTGTACTAAAGATTTTTATTGCGAGGTGAAATCTTTGCATAATCCGACAATAAAGAGCGCAAGTCTCGTTACTAGATGTCTACTTGAGATATGTTAAATTGGCCATTAAATTGAGTTATACGCGGTTTTATGGGTTTTGCAGCACCAGAACGAATCAGGTCCAGCGGCTGCGTGTCTAGACAGAGAAAAACTTGCTCTTTTTGGGATTTCCCATCGGACTTAATTTATGAGAAAGATTAAATTCGTATCCACTTACGAGTATGACAGTTAACACGTAGACACTATTCGAACTTTTATATTACAATATCTTATATTTTATATTGTAATTTTTAATGAATAACATGTAGGTATTTGATATTGTATAACAATCAGTTGTTTTTTGAAAAAAATGTTACCATATAACAAATCTGTCCTTAAAAATTGTAATTATAGAAAATATTCGACTTGTCTAGTTAGAACGCGCTGCAGTCGAAGGTGTTTCGAGTTCATTGACCCCAGAGCGGTTAGATTCCGTGAGGCTAAATGTTCGTGGCCACACAAAACCGATAATTTTGACAATCTATTAATTGATTTTAAAGAAACAATTATGTTTCTTTAGATGCTAATGTATAGGAAAGATTTTGAGTGCCTATTTGTAGGCACTCAAAATCTTTCCTACTCTGTATAAACCACTATCTACTTGTCCAGCAGTATTTGTGCCAATGTACATAATTGCACCCAAAAGAACTAGTATTTATACCCAATTAAAAATTACTAATATAATATAAATTTAAATACGTCCAGGACATTTAAGGATTCTAATATTTTTTTAATATTTGAAGTTAGAATATGTGTTAAATCGTAAAAAAATATTAAATTCAAATTGAATTATAATATACGAGAATTAAAAGTACCTATAATACGAAAGAAAACATCTAGATGTTCAAAATCAGTTGCATTGTGTAGTATAATTACTAATCGGATAGAAAATCAATTTCATACATTTTAGTGGTCAATAGGCTTTACTCTAATATGCAGAAGGGATGCACTTCTATATTTACTATAAACCATTCATAAAAGATGCAAACACTGTCTACATCCGACAACACACTGTCACAAATATATGCATCTCTTTCGCACAGCGAACACACTAATGAGCTAATTTGAGAGAGCACTAGTTGGTACATATTAATCGAACCTAAACTCACTTGCCACATTTCTCACTCCGTATTAAGTCACTAACAAAATGCCACTCACACAAATGTTAAGTGCAGATGTGTTGCACCTTTGGCGTGTCCATCACTGAGCCTAGGTATAGCCGGTCGGCGTTTGCGACCCCTGAATTTGTAGTAAGCGAACTAGACGGAGGTGTTCAGCGCACTGTTTAGAAGGTCGCTGTCGTCTAAGGACGTCGGTCCATTCTCGATGCGTGTGCACAGACGGTAGATCACTCAGCCACTGAGCTCTCAGGCCGCATGAGTTTTGCCTCAATGAATGCCTACGTCATTACGGGAAGTACGTTACTAATATCAAACTATACACAGTCTCGGAACAATATCACACATACGTCACCGTTAATTGTGTTTTGATAGTTTATCGATAGGTTTTTTTTAGTATAATAGAAATAATTAACAACTCCGTTGGCCGAGCGGTAAAGCCATCTGACTTAAAGGCTTCGTTTGTTGACAACCTTGGAAAGAGCTGACAAAGTTAAAAACTTTGTCTCAATTTGGGTGTAGGTTTCGCCCCCAGTCCGTTCTAAGTTTGGTGCTAAACGACTGTCGCGTTTTTGTTTGAAGACTAATAGATATACTAGTCTATGTACTAGAATTTATCCACAACTTATTATTTAATATGTCCTACTCTGGGTTTAATAAAAGCACTCTCCGAAATGTTGTCACATGTAAACTTATTACCTACTACATATATATGGATATAAAGTATACTATGTTATACTACACGTATGTATAGGACTAGATTTACCAGATGATCAGTCAGTAAGTGGTATTTTGATTATGTACGATAAATCAAATTATATAGAATATTAAATTATAAAAATAACATTCGTTTTTAAAGACTAGCAACTTGACCTCGGCTTTGCACGAATGCATTTTTTCTGAAAATTTTACACACATCCCTTTCTTGTTTAACGTTTTTTCTATCCTAATCCGTTGGGTAGTTTAGAAGAAATTAGTGGAAAATCGTACAGAAACGGACAGTGACCTAATTTATAAAATATATAGACAGATAATTTTGCAGAGTGCAGAAATTTTGCAAGTGAACCAACATTTTACGAGGGCAAATAATTGCAGAATGTCTATAAAAACTTTTTTAATAGACTGTCGGTACGAATGAAAAATAGTTTTAAAAATAGAAGGACGACTTGCAAAATCTAAAAGTATCTCAGTCGCTACTCTATGATTGGTAGTTCTATGAATGGCGTCATAGCGTTCGCGCCTTCCGCAGTTCATTCATGTAATAATAGCGACCACTACATAGCCATTAGATAATGCATTGTATACGCACACATTGGAATCTCTGTGACGCTGTACAATATGGGAAAAAATATGAAATCATTGCAATCAATTACTTTAGATGTAACGACTTGGAAATTTCTGTGAATAATGACTAATATAAGACTTAATCAAAATTATTCTAATTGTGATTGTTAAAGGAACTAGAACGGAATTAAAAAAAGTTTATCAAATTTGCATTTGGTTGTGAGCTCTTTCTAATTAGAATAGTCGTATAAATATTTTGAAAACAAAAAATTTTGGACAATCAAATTTAAAAATAGGTTCATGTTCTTCGAGCTCGATTAGTATAATTATTAAGTGATTGAAATAAGAAATTAAGTATAAAATGGAACAAATAACTTTATTAACATTTTTCATACAATTTTTACACTTAAAATAATGTAAAAGAAAAACTAAAAATTCTTCTCCTTTGTGTAGTAATAAAATAACTTTCACAAAAAATGGGGCTTGTTTTTATTTATGCAGTTCATACAAAAGACATCAACGAACGCTTAGAACTTGCAGTTCTTAATATTGTATTACTCTGTGCCCCTAAAAGTTGTTTAACATTTTTAGTTCTTAATCATAATATATCTATATCTATACTAATATAAAAAAATGGAGAGATTTTTGGTTCAAGTCTTTTATCTCTGGTGGGATTTTAAAAGTTCTTTGACAGTCCAAATCTTGACGCCTTCGTCAAGATTTTGACTGTCAAAGAGGCTATAGGCCACCAAGAATCAAGAATTACTGAGAATTAATTGGAATTGCCCAGAAGGGCTAACATGTGCATGCTTTTGGCAATTTAAATTAAACGGCGTGTGAAACCGCGGAACACATCTAGTTATAAAATAAAATCCCATTCCTTCTCTATTTTTTTTCTCCATTAATTTCTTCTAAACCATCGAAAGGATTTTAATACGGTTTTTACTAATGGGAAAAGCGATAAACGATGAAAGTTTGTGTATGTATATAGTTACATAATTTTCTGAAAAATAAATTGCATCCGTATGAAGCTGAGGGCGGGACGCTAGTCAGTTAATATAAAAAAAAGCACCGTATAATGTTCACCCAGATAAGTAATGAATGTAGGTACACTTAGAAATATATGCACGTATTGAATGTCTATTTAAAGAGACGTTGAAAGATTATGTAATAGGGAATGCCGGTTAATGTATTGTTAGGTTTTATGTCATCACTAAAATCCATTCACAAACGTCCAACACCCACACATACATACAACACGTTGGCATAGTAAGTACACACAAGGAAGGAACTCATGAGTGTTTTACGTATGTGCAATTATTTTGTCATTTGTTTTAGAAACGATAACGTCTCTCAACGATGAAAGATGTTTGCTTTGCGTCAATAAATAAAATATAAATTCTTTTTTAATATATTTTTAAGCTTTTAGATAAATTAAACCTATTTAAGCCTATTAAGCCCAAACACGCTAATATCTGCTGTGTACGTTGCAGAGGAGTTGGGTGTCCCGCAGACTACTACTACTACAGTCTACACAGTCTACTAATAGACGATGGTAGCCATCTAACATCATAGTAGGGGAGCCCAAGAGAGGATTTTGGGATTTACTCGAGCGCGTCAGATATGTGTTAAAGGGGGTTTGGGGTAAAATTTAAATACTACTTTTTCAGATTTTCAATACAGATTACCAAAGGGGATGTTAAGTGAACCTAAACTAACCCTTTTAAAATACAGACGATTCGGATGTAACGTAAGCTCGTGGTAGCTTTTTAAAAATGCAAAAAAGATTTTTGGCGATTTCTATTTTGAAATACTTGAGCACGTCAGATTTTCATACAGACGGTTTAGCCTGAATTCTTGATCTTAAACTGACGATTATTTGAAGGATTTTTCTCCAAATAATACAGCGTCCACAAACTATTGAACGCCTGTAGACGCTCACCCCACCGTTAAAAAGGAAAACATCATATAACCTTTTTTTCTTCCTACCATCTAATCTTCAAAATCTAATAGGTCCCCGAGTGACTCCACATTTAGTATCGTGGGCTCCCCTATCATCATTTGCACCGTCATTCAACCTTACAATCAAGCTTTTATAATGAAATGATTGTTTAACATATAGAGATTGTAGATTGTTTTCAAAAAATTGTTTACTTATGATAATAATATGTACGACTACAATAATGACGAATTTAGAAGAGCTGCTGTCGTGCTGAGTACCTACCTGATAATAGTCTTCAGAAAAATCATAGTCCCAATAACCTCTCACGTTTTCCCACACTGACATTTTTTTTTAATTGTTTTATTGTATTTTTTATTACAAAACTCAACGATGTTCTTTAATTTACAAATTAAAATGCAAAATTACATTACACAAATGTACTCCACTCAACTATCGACCACTCAATAAGCAATTTTTTTGCAAATATCGCAATTTATTCTCAAGATAACACTATCTAGGAGTTATCTAAAAGTACAAAGTTCGTTGGTTTATCGCTAGATAATGTTCTAATCATCTCATTGCGCCTCTTTAAAAGGTATGAATTTATTGTTTAACAAATTGTTGTTTTAAAAAATAACGTATTTTGACTATAAAGCAGGCTGGCCGCCAATCAACTGTTTAATGTATGGCAGCTCATCTAGTATACTCATCTAGGGGGTAGTGTAGTATAACCCCTTACAAAAGACCACCATGAATTAGCAACATATTTCTAAGTAATGTAAGTAAGTAATGTTCGAACCATTCCCTACCATCTTATCACTTATCGTATTAAGGTACCACAGTGTACTTGCAGCACCTATGGCGTTCCTTATTATGTTATAGGCGATGGTAGCCACCTATTATTAAGTGGACCATCAACCTTGCATTAAAATCATGAAATTATAAATTTTAAAATAATAGTGAATAGTCAATTTTTTTTTTTCGTGACAGAAAAACTAAAATTATTTGTTTTAATTATTCACTAAAATTTAACTGTGAAGTAACTGTCCGGTATCACGTTAGAATTATATACTTACTTACATAAAATTAAATGTATTCAAATGTAAAATTAAAAAAAAAATGCTTAGATAATATTATGAAAAAAAAAGTTATTTTATTTTGGCTCATTTAACATGTTTCATTAACCTATGATAGATTTCAAAAATATCATAATAATAATTTTAAAAAATAAATTTTAAACAATTAATTGAGTGTTCATATTTTTTTTTCTCGCATAAGTGATGAAAAGTAGATTGTTTCACTAAGATGTAATACAATAACAATTTACCCTTGCAGTTATTGCTAAAATTAGTACAAGTGTTCAAAGTCTGGATATACGGATGCAGGTGCAAAAGTTATATCTGATAAAACATTATTTTGACACACGGCGAGTCGACAAATTATTAGTTATAAGTAAAATCATGTAACAATACTCGTACCTACAAAAATCGTTGGCGATAAACACTCTTTTTTTAGTTATTACCTAATTATTAACTTTATCTTTGATTATCATGTGTAAGCACCTGCTATCACTCATGCGCATGATAATTTTTATTATTAGTTTTTGAAATTGTATGTTATCATAAAGTATGTTTACGATAATCTTAGAGTACAAGATATTATTTATATATTTCAAATTTAAAATAGCTAATTTTAAAAACTAATTATATTTATTATTATATTAAAACAATTATTAATGGGGTAACATTGATCAATGTTAAATTCAAAGACAATAGGCAAAAATCAAACTGCGGGTATGGTTTCATTTGAAGCGGGACGGTATTATATATATAAAAAGAAAATCTAGTTTATATGCCCATATCTACAGTTGATTCCTTGTGTATTCCATGTATTCCAATATGTATTCCTTTTTTTACTTATTATATATATAATTTATTGATTAAATAACAATAATGTAATTGATTTACATCCCCACATAAAAGTTGGGCGACGCGACTGAAAATTAGCATTGAGTTTTACCAGCGAATTTAAATGCAAAAACTTCATTTCTGTTTTAATTACTATCTTGATATCATATTATTATTTTTATTATTTTATGTTTTATATACTTAAATGTTATATTAAATTATAGAAATATTTGTGCTCATATTGTTCCTAAATAAAATTTGCTATAATTTGAATAGTTCAAGATAATCTTATGTAGAATTTCATATGTTTCAGTTTATGTAAAATAATCTTTAATGAAAAATAAACAGAGGACCTGCACAAATTATTCAATTTATTTCGATTTATTTTGAATTCTTAATTAAAATGTGATTCTTAAAATTCACATTACTTACATATTTAATTTGTTCAGTACCTATTACGCCGGTAATAAAAGCCATCGCGCTCACTGAGGCCAAACCTCTATCAGTGCTCAGATCACGCCCGCACGATCGGAACCGGTTATAAAGCCTTTAGGTTTTCCCAGTGTAGTCGCCAGCGGCGCGTCTACGACTGAATATTGTCTGTATTGTCATAGTACAGTCAGCTGTAATATGGAGATACAGAAAATTATATATGATACATTTAATGTTACCTATTAAAAAAATTAAATTGAGGCATTTATGAATGTTATGTATTATATTATGTAGGCGTTTTAGTTAAAAAAGTAATTCTGTTGATGCACATAAGCTAATTTTTATCATAATTGTTACCTAAACAGATAATCTTTGAAAATAATAGAACCTAAAAAGTTATTTATGAGTATATAATATGTATTTTTCAATTTATATACATATTATTATATAAATTATAATTATATTGTATAACAAAAAATAATATAACTAATCACTTTAGTCACTTTCAAAATACAAATATAAGAATCAAAGATAAACTCTTTGTTCCAAATTCCAAGGCTCAAATAATAAGTAACTCCTTTAAAGGTCAATGTATACGGTGCTACAAAAAGTTACCAAACGATGCATAAGTTATCAATTGAAGTTATTTATGAAGACAAAATTGTGCACTAGAGCTTACTATAGCTGAGGAAACTATATGTTGTGCATGTGTCAGAGACCTTTGCAGCTTTCTAGCAGCAGGAACCATCAGATCATCACATGGTAGCTTACCATTAAACGCTCTAAAGAAGACACAGCTGTAAAATACAGTTCCAATCATGTACAGTTCTTAAGGAAATGTACATGATTTCTTAAGAATGTACGTTGTACTTTGAAATCCGTTTGGGGGCTGTCCGATTAAATACCTAACAAAATATATTGGCAAGCAATAACGAGTAGGTATATTCCATTTTATTTAAGTCCTGCGAAAATCAAAGAACGACTGGGTCGTTTATATTAATAGTAATACATACAATTATACTTAGAATAACTCTACGCATACAAAAGTTGTAGAATATATTATTAGATGTATTATCATAATGACAGTCGTTATACAAGTCAGCCAGCAATACGAAGTAGGTGTTGTATGTAATAAATAGGTACAGTCATGTCAAATAATATGTGTTCATAAAAGATGACACAAGTCTTTACATTATGTCGATGGTGATAAGGTATTTTTTCCATAAAAAATGTTACAGGACTTTTTATAGGCTATAAATACGGGAAATAAATACAATATAATGCGTTACCGAATCTGATGCGATAAAGTGCATTCATTATTGAAATATAACAGCACAAGTGCTATTGTTTTTCACAGTAGATAACCTAGCAGGTGTTTACTGTACCTACATGTGCTCCTAATAAAATAAAGAAATGGTTGTGAATATCTCTCTATCCATAAAACTTCTTTGTTTTATACTGGGCCAATGTTAGGTTCTCCAGAGATCATCAAAAAAATATTGAAAAAATTGGCGCCACTATCGCGTGGCGGCGCCACCGTCGTCATAGCAATAAAATATGTCAGGTGTTATATTACTCATATATTTTCTTATTCGCAGGCACCAGCTAATCTGTTTATAATCCACTAAACAATTATCAAAGGTACAGCCTGAATTAGGATTGGTACTTGTGTTTAAAAGTCCGTTTCACTGGACTAACACTGTTTAAGTATACGCACAAAAATATAATACAATCACAACCTATATATAACAATAAAACATGTTATGATCATTATTCAATCTCCGCTTACTTGGACACACTTTGAATATAAAATAGGTAATCCAAAATTCCACTAAACATAAATATGTACCTCACCATAACCGGAATTATAAACTTGAACAATAAAAACTGCAAAATTACTGTAATAAAATAAATAATCTGATTAGTTATGCACCGTAACAAATTGTATAAAATGGTTTTTTTTTTTTTTTTTCAACCAATATATGTATTATGCTTCTACTCCACAAGCGGTCTTATGAGATAATATTATAAAAGCAATATTTTGCATTCGTTTTGCAGTATAGTAGTATGAGAAGCGAACAATAATTACTGTTCAAAAATAATTACAAATTTGAGTTCTGAATTTTATCTACTTTTAACCCCGACGCAAAAGAGTGTTTATCTTTGTGTCTGTCTGTGGCATCATAGCTCCCAAATGAATGGACCAATTTTGATCCGATTTTTCTTTTGTTAAAAGCTGTCGTGATCGAGATAGTTCCTTGCTATAATTTATAAAGATCTGTCAAGGCTGTTAATCAGTGATATATCCAACTCCTGAGCAACATACATTACATTTAGCATGTTAGGGCTCATTACAATGGTCTCAATTTATTATTTGTCGGGGGCTAATTTATAACTTTTAATTATAAATTGTTGTAAAATAAATATTAATATTATAAATAAATAAAATCTTATTGTGATTTCTTTGGATCGATTTACTGGTACAGGACTTGTACGTTATTGACGGGCTACAAAACTTAGAGGCTTATTATGTTTGGTTGGAATCATATATTGGGTTAAGTAGAAAAAAAATACGATTTTCAATATATGATACTACTAATTTTTAAATTGTTTTTAAAGACACATAATACGCTTGTTCAAAGGATATAATAAGCAAATTTCTATCAATAATAACTCAAAACTAAATAATGGCAGTCTAAACAATTCAATGAATCGTATTTCTTTTATTAAAGCTAATCTTTTATAATCTTAAACTACGAATTATCACCAAGTAACAATGTCCATTTGTTACCACGTCAACATACAATTATCTGGCAATAATGCGCTATAAATAAATTATATAATATAACGCCCTGCATTCCGATTTCAATCAATGGTTTTTATCTTGAAATTAATATTAATGTATTTAATTCAGACAAAGAAACAAAGCCATACATAATGTATTCTATAACAGTAAAGTTATACTATAAACCATGGACAAGGTCGAAGCCTTTGCCGGGCCGATTGTGACCCTTTAGTGACGCAGAAGTCTCCCTTTCACCAACGCAAAGGCTTTGCTACAAATATAATATGTACATAATAAAGATAATATTACATACTAACTGTGCCCCGCGGTTCCACCAGCCAGATACTAAAGAACATTTACAATACTGTAACGATTTCCTGGCATTTCATTAATTGTCTGCGTAAAGAAATAAATAAATCACCAAGACCCAAAATTTTATTACCCCCAAAATTAAGTATTATAATATTGTGTGTGGAATGCGGACGAAACTCTGTACAGACCACAGTCACCTTAAATAACATTTTCAAAGTTAGCCGAGCCGATCGTCGAACCTAAATCCCCTGAATCAGAGCTTTAATTTTTAAGATAATACACCTTAACTTCTCAACCAATGGGTTCGACTTAATTATCAAACACCAAGTTTCATTTATATCATTTGCACGTTTAAATTTCAAAATGAAATTATTGATAAATAATAAGACTTTTCAACGGTAAAAGACCCTTTGAACCAAAAAAATCTACCTCTTTAAAATATTAATTAAAATTAAATAAATGTAACTTTCCAGAGAAAACACGTTTTATGCAATGGACGAAGAAAGCGTATTTTATAATCCCCTTTTTGATGTCTTGACAAAGGCTTATTCATCACGTGAAGTCACTTGATAGTAAGTGGCTGGCTACCGTCGGCTATAACCGCCAACCACAAGCATACCTGGTTACGATCAACAGATTAAAGATATGGTTATCTATACTTATATAACCGTTTGTCCTGACTGTCCATCAACGTAAAACTACAAAGTTTTACCAAAGTAGCGGATACTAATGAAGGATTTTTGAAAGTTTCAACTCCGTGCAAAGCCAGGGGCGGGTCGTTATATATGGAAAAAGATTGTTTAATGTACTTTACTTATTTAATAGACTTTTACATATTTATTTTATTAATTAGACACTACTAAATGAGGACAATATGGTACTTTTCATTTACGACGTCGACAAATCAGTAATCGAACCCAGAACTACTGAACCAATCAATGGGTTTCAATTGCTCATTGAATATACATATTTATGTTCGTGATACAAACATTTCCACTTTACATAAATGTCTAAACTAAACTATAAAGTTAACATAAAGGCGTTAAATTTAAAGGAAGGTGCTATTCGCTCATCGGATATGAACTTTAAAACTTCAGCGACAAGGTCTATTTTACGAATTAATATATTGATATTGTCGTGGGCATGTAACCAACCACGAGATGGATTTTGGCTACCATTTGAATAATTTATTTCAGAAGAGTTGTTAGTACAATTTAATGTACTAGACGTTCAAGTTAGTTTGTAAGTTAAGACATTTTTTTATTAGGGATATTTAAGTTTACTGGCATCTTTAAGGGGCTGACAGGCTGTCGATCAAGTGTGATAAAAAAATAGGGGACTAAAAAAATTGTCATAGAGATTCATAAAAATGTCAAAAAAATGTCCATAGGATTAAAAAGAATTCCAAAATTTTAAATATTTAACTTAAATTATTAGCAGATAAATTTCTTATTCAATCGGTTAGAATTTGATTAGCATATGGATATATTGTTAGTAAACAATGTTTCATTTTTAATATCACGCGCAATCTTAGTCCTAAGTTATTAGATTTAAAGATATAAGTTATAAGTCCTAAAGTTATAAGACACCAATTGATAAGTAGTAAAATGTCAGTTAGTAATGCCATTACGTAACTGAACTTCTTTTAAAACTTTGCATTCAAAAGACTGGTCAGAGTTGCGAGAAAATTTCAGCATCCAATGTCAAAATCTGTTAATTATGCTTGAGTCATAGTTTCTCAATTGGGTCTACCCAAAACTAAAGTCGATTATCTTTCACATTTTCCTTGTATGACTTGTCCGAAGCTTTCGCAATCTCTGTGAATCAGAATGGCAAGATTTGTCTGCGAGGCACTTAGGCTGAGAAATTATTTGCAGTTACCGTTTGAATTCATGGTGAATAGCTTTAAATTTTTTTTTCTCATGGTTAAGTTACTTCTATACTTATTTATTAATTTAAAAGTATATTTTGTAAATAAAATTAATAGTTATTATATGATTACATTTTCAAAAATATTTTATCATATCAATTCGATTTCGATGAAAAATCAATTCGATTCGTAAAATAAAAAATTGGTAGCTTGAAAACTTGATATGAATATGAAACCGAATCATGAAATTTAAAAACATTCCAATATGCTTTTAAGTTCAACGGTTCAAGTTTTTTTCCCTTTTTTTTATTATATATCCCGGCTTCGCAGCAATGCAATTATTTTCTGCAAATTATATACATAAACCTCTCTAGGTTATCATTCTTTCCTCAGTGGTAATATTGAAGAAGTTTAGAACATATACGTATGAGTTTTTGTCAATGTATATGCATATAATATGAATGACGTCAGACTGTCCGTCCGCGCGACCTCGACCTAAATAAGTAAAAGTGAAAACGGATTCGCCAACCTTTACTCTAGCTATTTTAAAATTAGAATCATTTGCGAGAAATTTCAAATTGGTAGAATATTCACAACACATCATCTCAAAAGTTTGAATTAATATTAGCACTGTTCATATGAGTTTATATGAGAATTTTCCCATGTTCATTTGGTCTGATTAACTGAAAAACTGCCATGAAAAGTTTCCCTGTTACTAGCAAATAAGCACATTAAATAGATCTTAAAGTGTTTAAAGTATGAAGTGTGCTTGTCACTGAAATATTTAGAACTGCGTAACTACGTATGTGCAGCCTCCAACAATTTTCCGACCAATTACAGAATAAATACTCGCTATTTAAACACTTTCCGTGGTTCTAGGGTTGTCACAAATCTCAAAAGGCAAAAAATATTTAATAAAGAATAAAAAAATCTCTATCTTCATCTATTTATAATAATTTTATACATAATTTTTTATATATACCTATTTTTTATATATAAAAATATTATGTTGGTTTGTGTACGCTTCAAAAACTCGAGAATGGATAGACAAATTTTAATTCGGTTTTCACACGTGGAAACAGGGATAAATGAGGAGGATTTCTATATATAAAAACTGTACCCCGGGCGAAACCAAGAGCGGGTCGCTAGTATAAAGTAAAGCCGCTGTCCACCTCTTTCTGTTTCCCCGCTAAGTTCCAAATCACCAAACTAATTTTCATACGGTTTTCACTAATGGAAAGAGCAACAAACGAGTAAGGGTTGTGTATATAATTTGCAGAAAAAAATTTCATCTTTGAAGCCGGGGGAGGGTCGCTTGTATTATATAAATCATATACAGCAGGTGATGATTTTTTTATGTATTTTTTTTTAAATGTATATTGCATTTAAAATGCATTCTTTGTTTAAAATGCAAATGACAAGTTTTAGCTTCCGTGACGATATCATTACTGAAGAAAAAATGTTTTTGTTGAATTCATGTAGTTTCTATAATTAAAAAGATTTTTCGCACTCCAATAGAGCGTGCACAATTCTTTTTCCATTAATAAAAAAACGTTTAATTCTGCAACACCTATTTACATTTTATCACGCTTTCGTTTATTTTAAGTTGTTTCTAAATTATTTTAGTTCCAATAGTTACTCCTTGCGATTATAGAGTTAACAAGATACAAATAAATAAATAGGTGTGTATAATATAAATTTAGCTACACCTAAATTAGCTAGTTGAAAATTAAAATATAATTATTATATAAAAAAATATAGACCAATAGTGTATCATATCTGTACAAAGAATTATAAAAACATTATTATTATTATACAATTTGTTTATTTAAAATTTTAAATGATTGGTGAAAATGATAATATAATATTTCAAATTTACTAGAAGTTGTCTACCTAAAAAACTTGCGAAAAACAAGACGAAGGCGTAAAATAATGCAAATATGGCAACATTAAATGTTAATTAATGTTCGATGCCAATCAGGATTAATTTAAAAATAATTTACAGACATGGACATTGGGCATGTGAGTAAAAACTTATATTGAAATAGAACGAGAACTCAATATGAACTTTATTCAATAGACGACACAGTCGACTTCGCATTGCACTTGTCTTGTACTTATTTATATTCAATAACTGGTTCACGACCGACCTTCAGAGTGATTGTTTCCGAGTTGTTAAGTTCAAATTTTTATGATTGGTCAGAATCGTCATAATAATCATTAAGAAAAGCGACAACAAAAGTCCTATAAATTTTAATGTCAGGTTTGAGCAGATCTATAAAAACGTCGTCTTTTTTCTCGTGTTAACATTTGCAAATATGTATAATTTAAATGGAAAACTGTTATTTATTTTAAAATAAGTATACAATATAAATTATATAGAATTAGTGTACCGCTCATGTGGATTATTTTTTTATAGATATACAAACCTTTCACGTTTATCCCTCAATCGAAATAGGTCTACTCATTTTTGAGTTTTTGCGAAATTAACTCACGGCGCTTGATTTTTTATATATAAAGATATATATTTTTCTATAGGATGAGTGATCTTATAGACGTACTTATATAGAATGAATAATGTTTGTATAAAGTAGGTAATCAATATTATATCGAAAAAAAAGTGGGCAAAGAAGGGGAAAAGTAATTTATTTATATAAAGATATAGTTAATAGTTAGAACCAATAGACACCAGTAGTTAGAATAGAATTTCAAGATAGACATAGGCTTGTCAGACGTTATATCTTTTATTTTTCAACGCGCACGAAGTCGCGGAAGCCAGCAAGTGTTTTGTAAATCTTATTCCAAACTCTTTATGCGTTTATACTTAGTTGTATTTATACATTTAAAAAAAGAAATACAAACACTAGTACGTAAATCGTGTTCGAAACAAAAACTTAAGAGAGTGCATAAAAAGTCAAGGTCTAAGTGTAGTTAGTTAATTTAAGCTCGGGCGAACGATTGATTTGATATAAACAGACAACTTCGGAAGTAATTGTAGATCAATATCGCATTATACTATTGTTTTAATATTGTGTAAGATATTTAAAAATAGCGGAGTATATTGTATTTTTTTTTCACTATATTACTATTTCAATAACACAGGAAGTAATCTATACCTATAGGTATCTTATATATCTATAAACCTTCTTTGTGTTTATCCACTAAGATATTCTAAACCACCCAAAAAATTTTGATATAATTTTAACTAATGGAAAGAAAGTTTATATAATTTGTTTATATAATTGTAATGGAAGAGGTTTCTTTATATAATAAAATAATATGTGTACCTTTGTAAAAACTGGCACTCCACTACGTACTATATTTTGTTTGAGTAGGTAAAGTGATCGTTATTTCTAATTCGCACGTGAAATGCTTTTGTTAAAAAACAAAAAACCCTACTGAGATTTGAACCTACACCTGCTGTGTCGTGAATCGTAAACGCCATTTGTTATTTTGGTTTGGCTGATTTACAGGTTTAGCTGATCAACACTTTCATTGATCGCCTTAATTAGTATAGTATACAGATAAACCTTGCAAAAAAAATTCTGGAATTGCTAGTGAAAATCGCTTTAAAATTGGTGCTGTTTAGAAGAAATGCGATCAAGATACATAGGCGGATAAGGATTTTTATAACTTGTGCTTTGTATAAAGTCTCTATAGTTACAATAAAAACTAAGCCCCGTAACTATAGTGAAATAATGCTGAACAGAACTAGAAGGTAAGAAATGTAAGAATAAATCTAATTAGCTACGATTTGCTACGAAGTACGTAGAAGTCCTACGAGGCTTGGATTACAAAGGCAGGTTAATTTTAGAGTTTATACCTTACTAGCTGATGCTCGCGACTTCGTTTGCGTTAAAAATTAAAAAAAAGCAATATAACGCTTGACCTCGTGTTGCTTTAAAACTTTGCCAGGCGTTAGTTTTTTATTGATCCCTCGGGAATAGACCTTTTTTTTCTGCATGAAAGTTACCCTATGTCCTTTCTGGTGTCCCAGACAACGTGTATGCAAAATTTCATGGTGATCGGTTCAGTAGTTTTTGCGTGAAAGAGATACAAACGTACATACATCCAAACATACTTTCGCATTTATAATATTAGTACGGATGACGTGTGTAGAGCGAAAAGTTGCCCTTTAAAATTTAAAACACCGTGTCAGAAACAGCTGCACAGTTTCTGACGTCAAATATAGAAAATATTCACAAGTCTTGCACCAGAGATGATGCTGATCATATTAATTAATTAAAATAGAACACTGTTTAAATTTAAATGACACTCGTCTATGCTCGCATTCGAATTTTTAAACCAATCTATGCGTTTGTCTCTGTCAATGATTGATAAGTTATCGAAAATTGTTAACGGTTCAAGATAAAATTCTTGTCACCACTCCCTAATATTTTATGTTGTTACTGCGTAGTTTATTGATATTTAGTATAACTCTTGGCATATTATTATAGTAGCGACTTAATTATTAATTTTAATAATGTGAATGAAGAGTATCATTTTCGCCAAAGTATAGGCCAAAGTTTGGCCAAATGTGGCCAAATGTCTCATCGGTCTTATCTGCCGCAAATGGTGTTTGTTGGACATTAAATTTTTTTAGAAACATTTAGTATTTGTTCTTAACATGGTTGAATTTCGACCATTTGGCAAACAATGGTTAAGATGATTACGTTTAGGTCTATATATTTTATCGTGCGGACTACTCGTAAGATAAAAAAAATAAGTGATGCAAATTAGTGACTGCCCATGAATTCGTTTCTCGTACATTTGTTATTGTGTTCTTGCATTTATATGACGGACGAACGCCATTAATAAAGTTTTTTACAGCATCTTCGTTTAATGGAGTAAAAAAACCCCGCCATTTTGTCATTATGTCAGTTACTCGATTTGTTTTTTGAAACGTGACTTTATTTAGTTAATAATTAATCCTCATTAATCGTAATTAATTATTAATTATCCTAATACCTTATTCTTAATGCTTCTAAGGTTGACATCGCACTTGCAGCAACTGTGGCCTTGCTTGTATTATAGGCGACGGTAGCCACCTACCATCAGGTTGTCCATCAGCCTGATTAACGAAATTTAAATTTTTTAAAATAATTAACACGTGTTTGATTCTTTAAACACGAGATTAACGAATTCGGTGATGCTTAAAATAATTATTATGATGTGTTTTTTGTTGTTGATAATGATGCTTACAATTAGTGACAGCATAATGGAGTTGTTGATGGTGGTGGCATTAGTTACATAATTTTTAATTATATAAAGGTTGATACGATAGTCCGTCGGCTGATGGTAGTTAAATGCCGTCGCCTATTAACACAAGCCATAAACTAACATAGTAGAACTTACATACCTTAGTAGAATATGACCTTAGTAGACTACTAACTACCTTAGTAGAATATGATTGGTAATGATTGGGGTTGTGGTAACAGAGTTGACAACAATTATGGCGATGATAGTAAGAACGATGATAGTGATGATGATAATGACAAACGATGATAATTTGAGCATAAAATCTGCGTAAGAGATAGAATAGTATAAAAAAATAATTAAGGTGAAATCACACTCATTACTTCTATTATTACAAACATTACACAATGTCTTAGGCAATACTTGAAAGTACTTAAAAATTAAGTATCTACAGTTTATTTTCTAAGAAGATTAAGTATAAAATCTTAGTTAAGTATCTCATTGAAGCTTGTAATTTTTTACACATCAACAGCTCATAATTCTGTTTAAATAAAACTTAAAACTTTTAATAAATAGCGTACTTTTTTAATGACAATTATAGAAAAGTTCTTTTCTCCGAAGGTTTCCTATAGAAAGTATCCTGAAAATAATTGAAGTGATAGAAATGGCATTCCGCTGCGGAAAATGACGCATTGAGCTCCGAATTGACATGTTTATATGGTTTAAAATAAAGCCATTCGCAACTCAATCACAACAGAAGGTGGGTGATGCGCAATGAATATTTACGAATCGCATCTGTTTCCCTGTGTTTTATCACTGTTGATTCATATTATGAAAAACTGTTCACGTTTTATGCAAATACGTCGAGCGTCGAGCGAAAACTAGAAAGTTACTCACACAGGCGTTCGTACGTGCGAACGAACACGCCGCAACAGTGTGCGGACAACCGGCTAGATTTCATAATTTACTCACACTTTATCGACAGATTAAAATATAATTTACAATTTACTGAGATAAATATAACATTATTTTTTTTAATTTAATTAAAAAAAGTCTCACCGTATCCGATTCTTCAACAAAACTCGTCCCCCACAACATAATGATTCTCTTAAAACGTTCAGCACCAAACACTTTTTTTTTTTAAATATTATTTCCTTATCACAGTTCAGTATATTATGATGTAAACAAACGAGTCCATATCGGCACAGCAATGTTTACAAATGTCGCGTCCCGTGACGTAATATTATTTGAATATAGAAGTTTAGGCGCGCGAACACAACTGCTCCCACGGCGACGTCTCAGCGTTGTTTGCGCAGAGGCGCGGCGCAAGCGCAAGCGTCGATCGATCGCAACGGACACGAAGACGTCCGACTGTTTCCGAAGTCCCCCGAACGAGGCGACCCACTTTGAACTACTTCGAAACGCGGAGTGGTCGCGCGTTTTTTTTGCGTTTTCCGATTAAATACATACTCAACTATAGTGGCCGCAAAAAAGGTTGGAGTACATTTTTTCCGTTCCAAGAAAAGTTTCTCAACTGCTGCTCCGACTCCGATTAGTTTTTCTTATTAAATATTTTTTTTAAATCTAAAACTAAATATTTCTCTAATTAGTTAAATATATTTCTTAATTATATAATATACATACGCAAGTGTTTTCAAGTTGAAATTGCCTAGTACTAATCCTGTATTTATAAATTAACTAGCAATCAATATATTTTTTTTTATTTACACTTGTCTAGTTTATTTATTTATATTTCATTGTAACATTTCACTTGCTTTTTTTAAACGGACAGTTAAAATTAGTGCTTAAATTTAAAGTTTATAAACACTCATACCTCCTAAATTCTCAATTTTTTATTTTGTAGACTACCAGTATTAAGTAATACAGTAATAACAATTAAAATCATTCAATACGTTATTATAAAGTCAATAACTTTTACAAAAGAAGCTTGCGTTTCTAATCTTATAAAACGGTCAGTGTATTACTAATGAAGTCACAATTAAACGTGTGCATTTTAAAATGAGAATGTCTCTCCGTATTTAAAACAGAGTCATCTAAATACTGTTACCCAAATACGACAAGTCTTGAATACGTAATATACGCGGAACATTAGTTAGTACGTCAATAAATTCAAAGAACTGTCTGCAAGGATTAGAACAGTTTGGACCACGCGTCATTTTAATGATCGATCGAGATAACATTGAGGATTACGAAAACCTTACTACGAATTCGATGTTGTTCTTAACACGCTGTCCCAATCACTGTACAACCACTAAATGTTATATCCTCGTTATAGCTAACGTAGTGAAAGGAATTGGGAAAATATTAATGATTACTATTTTCTTTTTTTTTTATAAAAAAATTTAAAAAAATAAAAATATAACAAGTCATACATTCGGGCGTTTCCTGTCATTCCTGTGTTTTAAAATTTTTTTTTTAATTTTTACTAAACATGTGGCTGAAATGGTGTGTGGTATTTTAGAATGAGTTCATGGAGCCTTTTCATTTGATTCTCGATAGACTTCTGAAGATTTTTTTTTTCATATAAAAATTTGATGACATAGTCTAAAATACTAAGGCTACTACTAAACTTTCCTGAAAAAAAAATCGCATTTTGCCCCACAGGACTATACCAAGTCCAGAACTATATGGATATATAATATGAATTTTAAAAAAACTATGTAATAATAAATGACATTTATGGGTTATATTAATACATTATTACGACATATGTCGCAGTGGACGTCCTACGGCTGAGTAAATACATACTTGCATCTTTACATCTTTATGTATATGTAAAAATTACGTGTCACGTTGTGTGTCCTCGATGAACTCCTAAACTACTGAACCGATTTTGATAAATAAATAAATAAATAAATATAAATATCTTCACACATTCCACACAGCACCATCTAGTTCCACACTAAGCAACTAATGCTTGCATTGTGGATACCAGAAAGTTGATATAATAATTACTTTTTTTTTGTAAATACATACATATTATAAATACAAAATATCCATGACTCAGGTACAAAGGTAAAATGTTAACATTTGCCCCTAGCGGGATTCGAACCCGCGACCGTTTGGTTAACAGTTAGGGTTACTAGCCACTAATCCAAACGTGTCGTATATAATCAAAAAGTTTCATAGTAGGCAGGCCCGCCCAGTAATGGAACATGTGTATGGCGCTATCGTCCTACAGGAAGGACTATGTGTGTGATGTGAACGCTATAACTGCACATTTCTGGCAGAACAATAACTTTTTTCTTGCATGTAAAAATATAATTAAAATCTATACAGAAATTCGAGTGTCTGTAGTACGAGCATTATTATACGAAACAAACCCAAAATGTTGATCCGTATCTCAATCCGTTTGGACTAGACGTAAGTAAGTATACATTAAAGGAAAATCCCAAACAATACATATTTATACTTGTTATAAGTAGTATATTTAATAAATACTTAAGAATAAAATTATTACATTTCTCGATACAGGATCATGTAAAGTCGGGGTAAGAAAACCTTCGTCAGTTTTCAAATTCATTCCTTTATCAAAGTTGCAGACTCTTAGTACCTTTTGAAACTAAAGTACTAAGCAGACAACTGACAGACATTTGAAGTGAAGTTTTGACATGACTGACATTTGAAGTGCAAAAAATGTCGACTTTAAGGTGACGAACCTTTTTTTACCCCGACTGTACAATACGTAGGTTCGGATCCTATTATAAATAACTGTGGGTTAACTGAATTAATTAACTATTTCAATTGAATTCAAACAACAATTGTGCTGCTATTAATATATTTTACGTTGACCTCGACTGTATTTAACTATACCAGACTTGTGCTTGTATACGAGTAAAATGTTATTTAGATTATCATGTGTTTTAATTACTTCGGTTAATATTATGTACCATATTCAACCAATCACATTCATTCTTGCATTTCATATTAATAAATATCACTAAATAGAGCTAATAGTACCTAATTTTATTTAGTAGACACTACGTTTCGCACTTACTTTTTAGTAAGTAACCTTTTGCAAAGAAGTTCTTTGCAATTTATTCTTAAATATTCATAAAATGAGGGTTCATAATAATATGAGCGAAGCAACGTGTTTATCATAGACTAAAATTAGCGAACACAATATTTTAAAAAAAACTAAAAATAAAAGTTGATTTTTAAAAATTTACTAAGATTAAATTGATTAGGATTAAATTTTTAAATTGAGTTTAAACAAAAATATTTAAAATACAAATAAATCACACAGAAGGATAATAATATGTTAATTTAATATTGTTTATGTAATTTTAAAATTTAATCACTGACGCACTAACCTAACTGAGCTTTTCCACTAACTTAACTTTAAATTTCAAAGAGGAAAAAATGTATTAATCAAAATGAAATATAGCCTATGTTACGCACTTCTTTTGGCATAATTAGATAAAATTGCCTAATGGACATACTTATTAATCTTTGGTGTCACTTGTGTGCGTAAGATACAAATAAAATAAGAACAAATCGTTCCACTGACAAGATTGACCACTTTTACAATTAAACAAGTTTCGCAAAATTTATACGTAATTTTTTACATTATATAATCAATCACTAAGGAGTTCCGTATGAGTGAATTTATGTTTGCCCTTAATTAAAAAACAAACATGAAAAACTTAACTAATAAATATTCAATCAGATCTGTGGAAAATAGGATTGACAAATATGATGTACCTTAAATCACCTTATTTAACACTAGCAGCACGCCCCAGGATTCACGTGGATGCAATTTTTTTTCTACAAATATACACGAGCCTTCCTCGTTTATCGCTCTTTCCATTATTTAAAACTGTATTTAAATCCGGTTATAAGAAGTTAGCGGAAAAACAGAAGCTGGCAGCGACTATGTTATCTTTATAGATATAGATATGTTGTCCATTAGATGTGTACTTATATATTTTTAAGTTTTCAAATAATAAATAATAATAATAAATATATTTTCACATATTCCACACAGCAGAATCTAGTTCCACACTAAGCAACTATAGGCTTGTATTATCGATACCAGACAGTTGATATACTACATAGATTACTTTTTTGTTTGTAAATACATACATATTATAGATACAAACATCCATGACTCAGGAACAAAGGTAAATATTAACATATAAACATTTGCCCCTAGCAGGATTTGAACCCGTGATCGTTTGGTTAACAGCTACGGTTACTAACCACTAGACCAAATGTGTCGTCGAAATGAGACTTTTGTAACGATTTCTTCTGTATAAATAAGAACATATCTTTCTCTCATATTATGGCATAGAAAATATTTGCGCAATTCTAAAATTTCGTCTGTTTTCTGATACGTAACTATAAAATCTGGTCCTACGACGAATTTACCAACTAAAAATAAGGATACAAACCTGATCAAATGTTGTTAAAATTAAAAACATTTGCTGTACAGTCCCCTATTGCTGGACAAAGGCCTCCCCTCTGTGTCTATAACGAAACCACAAGCATTATCCATGCTCTCTGTCCTAAGAACGCTACGAAACCTTGAACTTTGTTCAGGCCGACAGTGATTTCCCGAACTGTCTCTTTCTCGAAATTGGATTTGCCAAGTTATACTTCAGTATAATTTAGTATAGCTATAAACCGTAAATGGATACTGCACCACTGTGGTGTGCCTGAAGTATTGCCCAGTTATTTACCGTAAAAAAGGCCTTCTCAATGCGAGCAGACAAAGGCTTAACCTTCTACACAGAACAGAATCCGCTACAATCTAGCGCTATACCTTCGAGTACTTCTAGTTTTACAACATCCTGAATGACGGCGTCTAACAACTTCTGAAGGGTTTTTATCATTGTTATTATTGGTGTATATAATTACTATTTAATTCTGAAAAAATTACAAAATCTGGCTATTCAAACATTTTTACCATCTTTAGTTGTTACCACTTGATAAAACACCACAATACACAAATTACTTATTCAAAACGCAACCATAACCTACGTTTAAATTGTACATGGCCTAACTATGGCCCCTCTCTCCACTTGGCTTCCACGTGGGATCCCATGGGATCCCAGGATATATTTTTGCATTTTGGCTCCTATGCTCATAGTATCCACTTTTATTGACATTTATGATTCATTATCGTGTTACTTTCAATTCCATTGTCATTCGATAGGATTCAAAGATAATTACTTTATTACCGCGGCTCTCAGAAGATTTTTTTCAAATTCATTAATTTAATTAAAAAATACTTAAAGTGACATTAATAACTTTATTAATATTTGAGCGGTATAGATCCCATGGGAGCCAAAATGCAAAAAAAAATCCTAGTATCCCTTGGGATCCTAAACGTGGGAGCCAAGTGGAGGGAGGCAAGTATGGTAGGTACTTGTAATCTGTTTTAAAATTGTCATCACAAAATTATATATTCTGTTCGGACGCAATGATTCAATGTCACAGCCCGGGGGCGCGTCGGATGTGCACAGCTTAATTTGATTACTACCGTATTAGCCTCAATGAGTTTAGCAGTATACCTTATTAATGATAATCATTATCAACTCATGATGCTCAATATATTGCAGGTGATATTAGACGGAATGAGAGCAACAAATTGTTATACTTTTAATGAGTTAAATGTATTTTTAAGCGCCCGAAACAGGATGACGACGCCGCCGCGGCGGCGTATATCGGCTCTTCGACCCCGTGTGAAGCAGTCTTCGGGGGACGGTCACGAGCTCCGCTGAACGGAACCCGCTCGGAGCACCTTCTTTGTCCCTAACAAACCGATCCGATTGGACGGGCAAAGACCGGTGGGACAGAACCACAGACCCCTGCGACTCGGATTGTCGAAGGTAAACCCCCCCACTACGACAAGGTCATGGCCCACCTAGAGGGGAAAACTCTTAGAAACTATGTAAACTAAGAGTTAAATGTATTTTTAAAACTCATAGATTACTCTATGTATTCTAACAGTTATAACATGTAATAATGTAATTATATATCTTAATATTATGACGGTGGATCCAGGCTGCTTCTGACTGATCTTATTGGAATAATATGGGGAAGGTCTGTGTACAGCAGAGGACGTTCTGCGGCTTAGATAAAATATTCCATCGTATGCCAAAGAAATTGCGCCTATAGGTTCAGACTACAGGTGACGTTTATTGTATTTTCTCGTGATAAGGCTGATTTTTATTGGACGTACAAAGGTGTATGCTACGCTTACCTCGTTGGCTGGTGGTGTAGGGAGCTCATTAGCGAAATCATAATGTCTTCGACAGTTTAAACCTTCAGAAATAAAGATAAATTCGTTGTTCCTCATTAAAATTTTAGTTGGAAGTTAGGCTAAAGTTAGGGGTGGAAGTAGGGTCTCGCATTTCTTACACACTCTAATCTTCAAAACATCACAGCATACTCGTATGTACTGTTATTTCACTTTGTAAAGAAAATAACTAAGGACACGCCCCCGGTTTCGCAATGTGACATTAGCGAATTTTTTTTTTTTTTTTTATTAAGTAACACTGATTATAATATGGTTATTTGATGTTTCTGTCAACTTTACCTTTATTGAAACAGCGTGAGTTAAACCTTTTTTAACAGGAAATGAACTATTTTTGGCGCTATAAAGAGACATTAATAATAAATTATAATTTGCTGTGCTGTGCTTATTTATTTCGTATTCGTATTTCTATTAATAGAAGTTTTGTTATTCGCACTGAACAAATGAAACAGGCTTAAAAAAACAGCTTATATATCTGTGTCGTGATTACACGCGTCTCAAGGTTATGTAAAAAAATATCGATTGAATATAGTCATTGTATGTGTATACTTAAGTATGATCAGCAATAAAATCATACAACAAATGAACCGGTTAGTTTTGTTTTTTTTTTTTTTTTTTTTTTTTTTTTTTTTTTTTTTTTTTCATTAAATTAATTTCTATCAACAAAACTTCAAAGGTATTTAACCCTTTTCCAAGTCAGAATTCAATGACATTAACACAATCTTCTATTTGTTATTTTAATGTATACATATAAATCAGTAAAATAATAAATACAATAAAAAAAATAAAAAAAATAAGTACCTAATACAAATGTATCGAACACTTGTATTAAGTACTCAAACGTTTAAGTTTTTGTTACGATTTGACGTAATCTTTTTCCACGCAGTCAGTCAGTTTCTTTTTATTAATCGTATTTTTTATAATATATTTTATGTTAAGCGTTTTCTATTATTATAGCGATCTTTTTTATAAGATTATACTTGGAATTTATATAAAAAAAATATAATCTTTATGTAATACTTAACCATAATGTTATAAAATAAAGTAGCTAATCGCTTCTGTCTGTTTCTCCGCGCTCGAGTTCACCAACAGACGGTTATTTTTAAACAGCTGTTTAAAATTTAAATAGCCGTTTAATAATATTATGTTGATCGCCATCGCTAAAATGCGGGTTAAAAGCCCTAAACATCTGATTAACTTAATGATTAATCTGATATTTAGGGCGTTTAACCTCTAATATTATTAAACGGCTGTTTAAATTTTAAAAAGCTGTTTAAAAATAACCGTCTGTTGGTGAACTCGAGCCTAAGGGGGTTTTCACTAAGGAAAGGTGAAATAACGCCTTAGATTATTACTATAGCAAAATTGTTCAACTAAGGCAAACCAACTTCTATTATATATTTAGGAGTGAAAAAAACAAAGGCGACACTTTATTTTATAATATACTAGCTGGTGTCCGCGAGTTCGTCCGCGTTGAGTTATATGTAGAAACGTTACCTACACGTTTAAAACTCTTTTTATTATTGAAAACCCCATTAAAATCCGTTGTGTAGTTTAAAAGTTCTAAGCGTACAGAGGGATAGACGGCGGGACGCGACTTTATTTTATACTAATATAAAGACTAGCGACCCGCTCCCGGCTTCGCCCGGGTTTCAATTTTCCATATACACAAACCTTCCTCGTTTATCTCTCTTTCCATAAGTAAAAACAGAATTAAAACCCGTTGGGTGGTTTAGAAATAGTTAGCGAAGAAACAGACATGACGGATTTATAAAATGTAGACATTAAAGTTGTATTCTCTACATTATAATATCAGTTTTGACAAGACCATTGAATGAGCGGTTAGGGTGCTTGCCTTAACGCTCTGTTCTAATGTTCCCAGGTTCAATTCCCTGCAGGATCAACTTTGGAAATGAACTTTTCAAGGTTGGCTCTGATTTGGAAAGTAATGACAGAGCAGCCTGTCTGACAGCAGTAACTACACCCTTACAAAAGACCACACTAGTACAAATAACAGCATATGTGCTGTTGTGTTTCTGTAAGGAGTAAAGTATGCCAGAGCCTATTTCCTTATCCCTTCTTAATCCCTTATCCTTAACCATACTGTAGTCGACAGTGCCCTTGTAGCATTGCTTGTGTTGAAGGCGACGGTAGCCACCATCAAGTGAATTGTTGTTGTGGTTAAATAAAACAAAATATTAATCAATTTAAAAATTAATTTATTCTTTTTATTACTTACATCACTTTCAGCTGATTAGACATTTTATTTTTTAATGTTTATAATAATAATTACATGAAGCTTAAAGAAGGGGCACGAATAGCAATCATATTTATTTAAAAAAAATTTTTTATTATTGGTAACGAGCCGTCATTGGCTTCAAAAGGAAATATTTTAAATGTTTTACTTCTTACAAAAATATTAATTAAGATTTTTTTTCTAAGACTTCTTACTAACTAATTTCTACAAATACTGCACCTACAGCAGTCTAATAAGTATTTATATTACAAAAAAAAAAAACTACCCAGGTCCTTACTTATAACTAATGTATATTTAACGCAATAGAAAGCTTTTAGAATGAAATCATTTATAAAAAAAATTGTCAGCTTCATAAGTAAATCTGAAATAACGTTAGAACGACAATGATATATTTTTATTATTCTTCAAAGATATTGAGCACTAAAATGAAACATAAATTTCTTTTTGAACCTCTAAAAAGATTTTAGAGTTATACTAAAAACATTTTCCTAGTTTACATAATAATTTTAATTACATAAATACTTTTTTTATTTGAATATAGAAGTTTTTGATTATTTACAAACACAGTTTTTTTTTTTTATATAATAACCGATTTTTTTATTCTATAAACTAGACTCTTACTTATGATACTGACTATCTAAGAACCCGGAAACGGAAAATACTAAACGACAGAAGGTAGGTATATATTCACATTATTTTCCAATACAGACTTGACGATGATTATTTACAAAAAACATATAGAAATAAATTTATATGTGAAGATATTTTTGTTTATATAATACTACACAAATTTTAATATTGACGTCGATGTGATTTCGTATAAAATGGCTTTAAAAATATATATTCCGACTGTCATAAGAAAGCACTGACTAATTGAATATGGGTTAAAAAATTTTTTTTAAAAATTTATAAATATTATGTACTAAACACATGAAGATTTTTTTAAATATATATTTTTATAAATAAACTATAGATAAATATAGATAAACTATTTGCTTAACATCCGTATTGGGATGTTCGTAAGTCTTTTCAGATAAATCTGATTTCATTTATATATCTGAATAACATACTTACATAATTCTTAATTTTCTCATACAACATGGTTCATTTTTATTTGGAAAATAATGTGAATTGATGACCTATTACTTGAACAATTAAATAAATAAATAGAAGCAAGAGACCGAAGCGAGGACACCCAAGCACGTGCAAGATGGCACATGTATTCATACTTAAGATTAAACATACATCTTATATTAATACAGATAAGATTTCAATTCGTATAAACAGTTTAACTAGATCATCAAATCAAAAAAATATTATTTATTAAGTTTTTTTTTTTAAGATTTACATTTATAATAAAAAAAAAGACATAAATATTTACTAGATAATTTTTAAATTTTTTGCATCACTTAAATCAATAGTACAATATTTGAAGGCAGTAAAAGCTTCTGATTCAACGAAAAGCTCTGCTATTTACATAATAAAAACATAAATACTATACCTAAGGTAGTCCTAAATCACATTCTTTGCCTAAATCCTAAAATTTATAGACGGTGACAAGAACCAAGAAAGTTATGGCCTCACACATTATATTACGTTTTGTCAAAATTACAATTTCAAAAATATCAGTACTTATCTGTGGTACGAATTGCTTTCATACAAAATAGATTAGTATGAAAGTAACTAATCCTTGATAATTGTCTATGATATCTTTTAAAGATGAGATCTGTAAACAAGATTTGAGAAAGGTTCTTTGTATTTAAGAACATTTAACGGTGGAAGCACACTTTAATACAAAAATTAAAATGAGAAAAGTATTTCATGTAAATTCATCTTTGTAATTAAATGAAAAATCTAATTTATCTATAATTCAGTAATAGACTTGCAAATATCTTTAAAAATAATAATACTAAAGGCATTACTAATAAGATAGGCAATTTTAGAATATTTATTAATAATAGTGAAAAGTTATTAGAAAATACTCGTACTTAAAAAAAACGCGAATATTAAAAAATCTACTTCGTTTTTAGAAGATTTTTAGATTTTAGTGCAATTTTAGAGCGAGTAATTTTTAGAAGACTACAAATTAATTAAGAGATTAACTAAAATAATAAAATATTAAGGGCAGCATCAAGAATTTAAAAATTGACTTCGATATATATGAAACGAAAAAAAATAAGTATTTATGTAAGTTGGATAAGACAAAAGACTTCGTGACTTTTAGATGGTTGTCTAATATAACTTGTCTAACTTTTGACGACACGTTTGGTCTAGTGGCTAGTAAACCTAGCTATTAACCAAACGGTCAAGGATTCGAATCCCGCTAGAGGCAAATGTTTATGTGTTGACATTTTACCTTTTTACCTGTGTCATGGATGTTTTGTATTTATAATATGTATGTATTTACAAAAAAAAGTAATCTATGTATTATATCAACTGTCTGGTATCCATAATACAAGCATTAGTTGCTTACTGTGGAACTAGATGGTGCTTTTTGGAATGTGTGATGATATTTATTTATTTATTTATTTAAGACTTGATTTTAAAGCAAAATTTAAATATTTAGATTTTAAATATTTGTACAGCTTTATATTTTAAAAAGTACGATCATTGTAATGATGTCAAAACGTAATTCTGTGTTTGCCTTATTTACATTCCAAAGCAAAGTATATAAAATGAATCTTATAGAATCTTGACAACGATAAATTAGGAACATCGTGAGGAAGCATATTTTATTCACTGCGTTATCAAGTTTCGAATAATATTCATTTATTCAATGACAAGTCTCTTTATCTCTTCAAAATTGGCAGTGGAAGTGTACATTGTTAAACCAACTAGATATTTATATACATTTGAGCGCATAACACATAGTGCGTACTATCACTTTCGTAAAAGTTTCGAGTCCAATAGCTTAATGGGGTGCGGACGATCAATTCCTTAACCAGAGGCGCCGGAACCTCCCGAATATACATCTGTGGCAGCTCGCTGACCGGCGCGAATCACATTCTGAACTGTCTGCGCTGCACCCTGAAAAGTTTTTTTCATCTTAATTATTACAAAAAAACAGACATTCGTAATAATTGTTTATATTTTTAGACGATCACTCTGAAACAGTATTTTTTTTTAATATTATAAATGCGAAAGTATATTTGGATGTATGGATGTTATACATCCAAATATAACTCTTTCACGCAAAAACTACTGAACCGATCACCATTTAATTTTGCATACACGTTGTCTGGGAAGCCAGAAAGGACATAGGGTACTTTTCATCGTTCAAAGCGGACGAAGTCGCGGGCACCAGCTAGTAAATAATGTTTGGAACAACAACATGAGTAAATGACATGTGAAATAATAGCATTTGTGCTCTTGTATTTCAGTGTATTTGAGTCAGTAGGGATGCCGGAGCACATTTTCCCTATGCTCTCCTAATCCTACTGATGGGCAGCACACCTATCTATCATCAAGAGGAACGTCAGCCTGCCTGCCGAATTGTACATATAAAAGGAATTGGTCATCGAAGTTTATTATTTGATAGACACAGTACACAAAAATTTTCTAAAACATCCATACATCGATATTATTCAAACATCAAATGTAGTTGAATAATTATAATAAAATAATAACCAAATTTTGCCCAAGGGTCAAAATTCTAACATAATAATTATATTGATTTATTTGCTCTCAAACATGGTATACAAAAGATCTAAACTACATATAAGACTCAAAAACAAAACAAATCTTTATTTAGAGTTTGAAATTTATATCTATAACAATAAGTTGTAACTAATTAATTATGAATTATAATGAAGTTAAAATTTTTAATTAATGTGACTGCGATGACTTGTTAGATACATTATGAGTTTTTATTTCTTTGAGTACGATTTCATTGCGTTAGTTTATAATCACTTACTATAAAACTTGCCGTCGCTAGAATCTGAAAATATTTCACTTATAATATTTAAAAATTTAAATCTTACTCTAAAATTAAAAACTATTTGTTCCTAATTAATGAACAATATTTTGGTTTTTACAAAAATTTTAATTCGTGTTTAACATAAAATTGTCGGATATTTCCTATATACCTAATTAAAATAATATGATTTTATAAAAAATCTATATAAAAATACATGCAGGTCTGTCAAATTAAATCTGATTACCTGAATTGCAGCTCCTAAAAATTGCGAGAACGCTCTGGTAACATTAATAGCTGCTGATACAAGCTGTCCTCTGCCAGGAGTCTGCTCTGACGTCACGGCCCTCGGGGGCTCAAGAGGCACCTAATGTTGGTCAGTCAGGTTAATGATAAAATGGATGTCATATTTAATTTTAATTAAAAAAAAATGAAAGCTTATTATTACGTGATCAATTTTAATGTCAAAATAACATAAGTATTATATCGTTTAAATTTGATTTAAACATTTTTATTTATATTAAAAAGTTATAAATTGAGATGCGCTAAATGCTTAAAATCTTTTAAATTACATTTAATAATAAGTACAATTTTAATTATTATTTTTTATTTTTGAATGTCAAATTTACTAATTTTTGTCGTAAATAAAATGTTTTTTTTTTTTTTATTAAAAAGCAAAAATATTTATGTTATCGTTGACATTAAGGAAGTTTTAGATTGTCTGTGAAATGTGTAGCATTGCGGTGTTTTTATGTACAAAGAGGTGAAAAATTGATAGAATTCATGCATAACCCATAAAATAAAATACAAATTCACACAAAAATAATATTACAATACAAGTAAAACTTAAACAAAATGTTAAAAGTTAAAATACATTAATATAATTTTTATTCTTATTAATTACATTTAGTCAACCATATTAATAATGTCAATCAAAACATGCAGTTAGATATTTGTGATACATGCTATTTTTGAATATATTGAAGACGCATTGTCATAAAAAACACCCAGTTCTTTTTTAAATGTTATTATTTAAACATGTCAAATATTAACAAACCGACGTATAAGAAATGTTACTTATAGTAATCACCTATATATTAATTTAAAATATATTAATCATGTTAATTTTATATGATTTTTAAAGTGTAATTTAACTTTTAGATTATTTTGTAAATGTAGGCGGTATTTTAGGTCCATTTTTATATACTTGTCTTATTTTGCAAAAAATATTAAATTAATGACTCATATAAACAAAGGATTAACACAAAATAAATAACCATTTAATTTATTATTAAATTATTATTAATTATTATTAATTTATTATTAATTTATTATTATTTATTTATATCAATAAAAGAACATGTCAAGAACTTTTTTTACAAAATAAGACAAAAAATATATATAGAAAACGAGATTAGTTAAAAGTAATTAATATATTTACAGTTTGACTAAATTTGGTTTATTAAAATGTATATTATATATTATATTAATAATCTCGCTTTGATCTCCTAACTTTGCTCTGCTAGGATATGATGTATAAACAGAACAAGATTGAGATACCTATGATGAATTATCTAACATAATTATGTACATTTAGGGCTTATTCACACCACGTCTTTTAAATAAGGTGACAACGCGCGTTTTTGATTAGCGCGTTCTCTACGCGACGTCAACGCGTATTAGCAGATTTTATGCGTTTGTATCGTTAGAATTGCAAATGAAACGCGTTTCAAACGCGCCTTTGTGTCTATACAAACGTAAACCTAACGTGTTTTAAACAACCGAAAGCGGGTAAAGAAGTTGTGAAGATTTGCGTATCTGCGCGTTTGTGCATACAAACGCGAGAATCGTGTGAAAAGGTCATAACTTGCTGACTGTCTTGCGTTTTCTGAGCGTCCCAGGAAATGTATTTTAGGGAAATAAAAGTGATGGTTTACTAAAATTTTAAAAGACATCGTGTGCATAGGCTTTTATTTATGTGACAAATTTTAGCTTAATGTGAGGGTTATTTAATATTTAAAGTGTGTCAAGTTTACAAGTAGATATTACAAGGCCCCAAAATAATTAATTGAAAAACTTAATACTCAATGCACATTCTCTACCTTACACTCTCTGCAAAAGCAATTTAGTGTGCATGATAAAAAAATACAATGTGAAAGCCAATCAGTACATTATAACTATTTCATTTACTCACCAATTTTATATAAATTATACACTGTACACTCACAAATTATATTTACATTTATTTTACCAACACACACATTACCGGTAAAGGTACTGGAGATATGGATATTGTATTATCCATAACCACAGACACGTACCTAATTATGATGGATGTTTTTCAAAAACATATAATGTATAACATATCAACAGAATATGCCACAAGAATTTAGATCAATTAGAAATAGGATTATTAATACTAGATATATTATGTAAAAAAAAATTATCAGCAAAAATTATAATTTTAACATCTCATTATAAAAAGAATATCCCATAAGAAGTTGATTAGATATAGAAGCAATATTACCTACAATGAGATACATATAAAGAAAATTTATTCTACAAAAATCCAACACGAACCAATTATTAAGGATTTTTTTTTTTCAATTTTTTTTCTTTTTCAAAACGAGTATCTTACAATTAAGAAAATTCATCCAACTAATATCCAATGGGTATTTAATGATGTTGCAGAATTTTAATATTTTACAATTTTTAATATGAACTATTGTATTATAGTATTTAAACGAGTTTTGTTAAAATTGCTGTAATTATCTTTTTAAAATTTATCACCTTTTTAAACTAAAAAAAAAATATCAAGTTATCGTCTACGCTAAAAGAATAAGAGAGTATGTTTTGCTTATGTATTTGTGTGCTAAATTAAATTAAAACAAACCGATGAACAAAAAATATTAATGAAAACTTTATTTATAATAACTCATGGTTATTATGATAACGCGATTATCGCTGAAGCCAATATAAAAATAAATTATTAAAGTAAAAACAAAAAAAAAATGCTGGTCCCTTTTATACGAGTAAAAGAGCAAATAATTCCGTTTAGGGATATTAAACATTTATATACAAAATGTGATACAAGCAATTAATAAACTAGACTAGGTATTATTCTATTTACTCTATATACAAATATAATACACCTTCATTCCATTGAATTACAATTCATAAACTTTATACAAACAGTCCTACACACTTAACTTTGCCAAAGTAATTTATTTGAGCACTGAAGCATTGGGAAGTATAAGGAATATTTTTTTGATATTTTTATTTTTAGCAGTTACATGACAGTACTCTTACAGTAGACTACTGAAAAAATAACTACAGTAACTACACTCGTGTTTAGTTGTGATTTGAAACATTAAGAGATACCAGAGATCCTTTTCGTAAATCTTAACCATATTCTATAAAGATCATTTGAAACAAGCTGCTATAAAAATGTAAAGCCTTTTTTATTTTAATGCATTTTTTTTTGGTCCAAATAAGCAATTTTCCTAACCAAACAATTTTAATAATAGAAATCAGATTGTATCCATTTTTTATTCAAAAGTCGTCGTTAATAACGTCAAACACATTCATTAGTACTTTGATTAAAGTGAAAATATTTTAGAATTTTTACATTTTAATCGTATTTTTTTATTACTGTTCAATTCAACCTCGTAGATATGTGTAATATGTCACAGGCAAAATTACTTGTGTATGACTTTAAATTAAAATAGGAACTATTTATATTAACTGTCAATAAAAGGAATCATATAAAACAAGTTGATACTAATAGTATTAATAAAGAAATGCCGATACAAAGAGCAATAAACAAAAGGTAAGATTCCTCCTATCGAGAGCTGATATTTTTATGTAGGGTATAAGTTAGGATATACCGCACCTACGTGTTATTAAATCTAAGACATCACCAGCACCTCATCCCCAATCACATAGTTTAAGTAAAAGTGATGTGAAACCCACTCTGTTTGTAGGCCTGTTATCAGCATTGCCAATAAACGGGCCAGAGCCAAACCAGTTGACTCTATTGCTTGTGGCTGCTGATGAAGACACGGTAGGTGTTGGAGTGGGAGCTGGACGCCTATTAGGCCTTGGGGATCCAGTTTCCCTCCACTGCTGCCAGAGCCAAGCCAGTCCGTCCAGGATCGGTCTTCTGGGAGCAGGAGGCGGCGGTGGAGGTGTTGTAGTTCGTCTGGGCTTCGGTGTCACTACCACTTGGTTGAGTAAGGCCTACGATGTTATAGTTAATTCTAAAATGTCAGGTGTTTGCTATGACCTTTTGACAGTTCATAAAGCACAGGTTTGAAAATCAATGATTCAAGAAGCATTCGAAGCAGCGTTTAAAGTTAATCATGATCGAAATGACAGAAAAATGTTAAAATGATTTTGTCTTTTTGTTTTGAATGGGTTAAGAAATTTAAGAGAATGACCAAAAATAGATAGAAACCAAAAAAATATGCAATGAAAGTATTTCCAATTAATGAGACATAAATGTGATCTCACAAACATGAAATTACTTTACAAAAATATTCGTAACTCTAAAAATTCAGCCCTTTTACATTTTAAATTTTATGAATTTATCCATATATGTACTTGCGGCTTTTTGACCTAAGTAAATTAATTTAATTCTTCCAAACGCAACATAAAAGGACCAGCTTTAAAAATAATTTATTAACATAAATAATAACACAATAGTTGTTACGTTAGTGTTTATGTTCATAATATTTTTATATATGAAAAATATTTTTCTATTGTTTTGATGCGAATATAAATTATTTTCGATTCTTAGGTTCAAACATTATTTGGTCATTCTCTTTTCATGCGAATATGGAGTCAAATAATGAAAAGTTAAAACTAACAGCCAGCCTTAGTTGTTCATCCAAAGAACTTGCCGTTGTTGGACCGAAACCTTGCTCCTTGAGAAGAGCAGCTAACAGTGCATCGTTACTCTTCCCGTATTCAGTGCTCAGTGAAATGGGTGTCTTGGTAGCATCTGGAACTGTCAAGGTAGGGCTTTTTTGTCCTATTAACGTTTGCAAAGCTTCATCAGTTGATTGTCCTGAAAAAAAAAAAAAAAAAAAACAATAAATATGTTATACATTAGGCCGGCGGGTCGACGGTGGATCTAAGCTGCTTCTGACCGCTCTCTATTTGGAAAATCCTGCAATGCTTTACACAACATTGCTATATTATATATATTAGCATTACCTCAATTACTAATATTGTTTTAGTATGTGATATCGCGCCTTCCGACCAAGAAGAGTTCTAAAGAATTACTGCTTTATTTCATTTAATTTATTACTAAAACGAAGCGCTCCGACTTCGTCCGGGTCTAGTTGGATAAGTTATATACATAATAATAACTTAACAACCTATGTCTATCGGTGTAAAACTTTTCAGCTCAACCTTGTATAAACCAACTTACAAATTCGGGTGTTTCTTTTTTTATTATTAAGCGATATAATATTTTGACATTATTGATGTAGATTCAGCTTACAATAAATTTGCCACGGGCAAATTTAAAGGCGTTTTTCTGTGTAGATCCCAATAGACGGCATCAAAGTCTAATATCAAATTAAGAATAATGACAGACGGGTTACTTTCGGATTAACAATATTAGTAGGAATGAAATTACCTGTAATAGCAATCTTAGCCTTCTGCGTCGTTGTTTCCTGAACACCCTGTAATGTGACCAAAGATTGTAAAAGTTTCTTTTCATTTTGTGCATTTTTCAAATCGTCCTTAATTAAAATTTTGGCACCGAAAGGTCTAGGAGTCGTGGAAACAGATGATGCAGCAATTTTGTGTTGATTGGCAGGTTTATTTGTAGGTTTTGGAGTTAGTGGGTCAAAAGGTTCATTTAGAGGCGACGGTGATGCAAGCAAATTTGATAGCAACTTGAGCTCATCGTTCACAGCGGCTGGCAAGTTTGGACTCACATTTGCTGTATTAGTTTTGGGTATAGTTGGTATGTTGAATTTTGAAGGATCTTGCCCTGTGGCTTTTAACAATGCCTGAAGCAGTTTTGTATCCTCTTGGAATTGTTTAATATCATCTTCTATCGACGGAGTGTTCAGAGCAGACGTAGTTGTTGTTATTGGACGTGGTGTCGTCGTCGTCGTCGTCGTAGTCGTCGTAGTTGTTGTTGTAGTTGTACTTGTTGTTGTTGTAGGTATGAAGTTGTTACCGTTTGCAGCTATGTTTTTACCAGTACGTGTTGGTTCTGTTGGTTTTGACTGTATTTCGTCCAAACTCTTTTCCACTGCTAACGCTATTATTCGATTAGCAAGAGCCGCTTCCGGTTCTTGATTATTGTTTGTTTTTAATACTTGTTTCTGAAAAAGAAAATACTGCTATGATTTTCAGTTTTTCATATAAAAATTTAAGGATTAAAAATTATTACCAAGTTTTGCAAGAATAATAAATCCTCCTCATCGGAAAATGTTGATGTACTTGGGATTTCTGTAGTTACGGTAAATCTCTGAGTTGGCGCGCGCCGAGCGGTGGATACTGTGGTGGGAACACTTCTAATAGTGGTAGTTGGAACTCTTCCTTGGTTGAAAGGGGGAAATGTTGTAGATATCCCACCATCTTCTGGTGCAAGGCTAGCTGATGTTTGAGGCTGTAAATTCGACGGTGCAATAGTCGTGAAAATAGCAGAAGATGAGGTAGTTTTGTACACCGGACGAACATTTAAAGGAGTCGTTGGATTTGATAAAACAGATGTTGTTAGTGGATTAGATGCTATTCTTACATTTGACGTCACTCCTGATATGATAGGTGTATTGAAATTTTCAGTATTTTGACCAGCCTGTAGCAGGGCTTGTAAAAGTATAGCATCTTCTTGGAATTTATTTAAATTTTCTGTTGTTGGAGTCGCGATACTGGGTCTAGATGTTATTGGTTTTGGCGTTGTTGTTGATGTAGTGCTCGTAGATGATGTTGATGTGGTAGTAGTAGGAGAATTGATTCTACTACTAAAATCTAATGTAGGTATATTGAAGTTAGCTGGATTTTGCCCCGTGGCTTGTAATAATGCCTTCAGTAACTTAGTGTCCTCTTCGAACTGTTTAATATCATCTTCAATGGAACGTTGTGTAGTGGTTTGTGTTCCAACAGATAATGTGCTAGGGTTTTCTCTATTTCCTCCCAATAAAGCTTGAAGAAGTTCTGAATTGCTCTGAAACTGTGTAGTTTTTTCTGTCGCAGGTAAATTTACATTTGTGAAACCATTAAAATTTTTGGGATTACGTCCAGCCCCTCCTAACAAAGCTTGGAGTAATTGAACGTCATCTTGATACTTCTTAACATCGTCATCAATGCTTGTGAATGCAGAGAATGATGTTGTTGGTAACTGAGTTGTTGTAGAGACTTGAGCTGTTGTAGGTAAAGCTGTTGTTGAGGTGATTAAAGGAGCAAGTGTAGTCGTAGTTGTAGGCGCTGCAGTTGTCGTCGTTGTAGTTGTTGTTGGTGCCAAGGTTGTTGTTGTTGTTGTTGTTGTTGGAGCAGGTGTGGTTGTTGTTGTTGGAGCAGGTGTGGTCGTTGTTGTGGTAGTAGCTTCTGTCGTGGTCGTTGTTGTTGATGTAGTTGTGGCTTCTGTCGTAGTCGTCGTTGTTGCTTCTGTTGTTGTAGTTGTAGTTGGTGCTTCTGTTGTAATGGACATTTCCGTTGTTGTGATAATTGGCACAGTTGTCGGTGGGGCTGTTACTAAAGTACTTGCAGTAAGCGGTGCATCTGTTTGTATACGTATTTCAATCTGTGGTGCTAATGTATTCATCTCAGTGACAGCTGTCGCTGTTGTGGTAGCTTGTTCTAAACCTTCTGGCGATTTAGTTGAAGCCAGTTTTAAAACATTGCTATTATGCGGTGCAGTTGTTACTTCATCAATAGGTATGAATTTAAAAACTGCACTTCCATTCCCTTCGCCGGGCTTTTCCGTTCGTATTTGTTTCGTCTGTAATTTTACGAAAAACATTATTTGGTTTATAAGTGTAAATTAGAATTTATTAAAACACATAAAGCGTTTCTATTCAATTATGAATAAAAAAAGTGTCCAAACTACCGCAAGCAACTCTACCATATCCGCTTACCTCGATCGAAGTGACTTTAATTTTCTTATCATGCAATATATGAAAATAAAAAAAAAAGAGAACGCCCATAAAAACCAGTGCTAACAGATACAGGATATAGCTAAGAAATTTAGTCATATTAACGGATTTTTTCTTTTGTATAAATATTAAGCTACAATATTCGATGGCTAAATATGTAAAATTGTTATTAGCTTTTCAACGGTTAATAAATACTCTTAATGTACATAACCGAAGATACAAATAAATTATTCAATGTGTTCGTACACTTAAACAGCCATTAGGGAAAATAAAGTAACAAATAGAAAAAACTACCTTAGACTTTGAATTATATAAAATTAAATATTAATATACTCGTATATCTACTAAAAGCAAATACCATACATTGTAAACATAAACTAATAACATAACATAACATTAATTGAGTTTACAGTACACCTAAACTGTGTACTACTAAAACTACTAGACCGATTTTAAGAAATTTTTCATGTATAGAAAGCTACATTATCATCGAGTAACATGGGCTATATTTCATAAAGTTACGAGGACGAAGTCACGTGCAATAGACAGTACGAGTAGAAGATACGAATACAATAAATTCCTCGAATACATATTCAATTTAAAACCTCTTTTATTATTGCTAATCGCACTGCCTAAGAAATATTACACGTTTAACCATCAAAACTTATAGAAAAATATTTAGAAAATTTATCCCTTTTTTTTTAACTTTGGTAAATCCTCTTGGATACCCGGCAGTGTAGGGGGCACTGCGGAGTTATGCCGGATTCGTACCGGCTAAAACAACGACTTTCTAGCGCGGACGTTGATGGGCAGGGTCGTGGGGACGTTTATCTCTAGATGCTAATAATGTTCTGAGCTATACCGTACTATTTTGCTCTGTGCCTTCGTGAGCGTTCCCCTTCAGTGGAAAATAGAAAAATCTTACTACGTTTCCGAATGTGCTGCTTTAATAGAATTAGTAGTTAATTAATTTAATAAATGCGAGTTTTAGTAATGACATGTTTTAAATAATTAATATACCTCCGGATCGATATCCAGTGTTAATATTCTTGGTTCGAGAGTTGAGCTCGTCATTGGTGATATGACCATCTCCTCTTTAGCAGCCGATGAAAGACTATTAAGCAGAATCTCATCAACCGAAGGTAGCATTGTAGTTGTGCGCAAACTTAAAACATGCGAGGCAGTGCTTTTTTCAATAGGCAGCTTATTTGTGGCTGTAGTTACACCGAATGATGAACTACTATCTTTTGTATTAAGTGCCGATGATGACATCTGCAATTATGAAATAAATTGTTATCCCTTTGTTATTATGACAAGCGGTTATAAGGCAAAGGCATGCAAAAATTACAGTGCAGATTTTCGATAGTACCCAAGATAGATTTCCGCTGCAACCTGCTAAATCTTTCGATAAGAGAAATACCAAGCACCAAGCCCAGCTTTCAAGCTAAATAACATGAAGTCAATACCATTGTTTGCAGGTTATTTACAGTGTCGTTGGTTAATCGGTTTTCCGTTCCGTTATTTGATGTGTCTGTGGATGTCACAGTATTAGTGGATACACGGATGGGGTTAGATTTCGGTCTGACAATGGCCGGATTGTTATGGATGGGGCTGTATGGATTCCTCAAACTCCATGGACTGATTGGTAGTACGTCAATTTTTTGCATGACTCGTGGTACTCTAGTTCCATTCGGGAATTTACGTATTACTGTGTTATTAGGTAGCACACCGTAAACGATGTAAGGACTCGCTTCTGTTAAGGTTTCCAATATATCATCGTTAGGGTCTTTACGTACCACTGTATTGTTAGGTAATATTCCAAATATAACATAATCCTTTTTCGGGACAGTAGATTGAGTGACTATGTTTACTTCAGTGCTTACAGTTAATTCTGTATCATTAACTGAACTGACGGTAGATATTTCTGAATTACTGAATGTCGTTGTTTCAATATTCACTTGTGTAGTGGTGTCTATATTTGGATCTGTTGTAATTTCTGCATCCATAGATGTCGTAGTCATTTCAATATTTTCTTCCATAGTAGTGGTTATATCTTGAACATTTGCAGTTGTAGTTTCAGAATTTTGATTTTGATTTAACATGGTATTTTCTTGTTCTGTAATACTTTCTGAGGTACTAGTATCAATATTAGTTGTTATAGACGTTTCATTTTCAGTTAGACCAAATCGAACACTTAAATCTGAATTATCAATTGCAGTTGTAGATGTCGAATCAGTGGGTGTTACTGAATCTTCTGTTGTCATAATTTTAGTGTTTGCTTCATTATTATTTTCGTTAATAAATATCGACGTTTCAGATGTCGATGCGGTTGTAAGGGAAACGGGGATAGAGGATGGAGAAGGTGTTGTTGTGTCAGCTTCATTTGTCAAGTCAGTTGATGTAGTCGTGGTGTTCATGGTATTCATTATCTGAGATAGTCTGTCGGATATACCGTTGGTTTCGTTAAACATTTCTGTCAAGTTTGGTGCAGTCGCTAATTCATTGTTATGTTGTCGCAGTAAGTCTTCAATCATCCTTAAGACACTAGCTTTTTTGGACAATATCCATAGTTGAAGACGAGATACCTGACTTGGATCCTGTGGAATATTATCAATGTCCTGTGACTGAGTAACAGATACTGTGGTTAGAGGTACTGATTGAGGCATATTTTCATTTCCAATAGCGGAAGCCTTAAAATCACTTTTTCGGAAGTTAGTTAAAAATGGAAGGGCTATATTTGTGTTAGATGGATCACTTTGTGAGTTGTCATTTTCACTATCTACCACAACTATATCAGAGTCTGAGGAGCCAAACATAATTCTTGGAGTTAAAACAGTAGAATCACTAAGAGTTGTTAATTCAGGCATTGTAGATGCTTTACCAGAATTTAATAATGCTAATAACGTTTGACTGTCAGACGCAGATGTAGTACTACTGGTTACAGGTTGTGACATATCAGAGCTATTTACAGAGGTAGGATTTACAGTAACAGATGATCTGTCATCAAAGTTGGTTACAGTATTATTTACACTTCCATTTGCTACATTTTGGAGGAGATTCAGACTTACTAAGTCAGATATCGTGTTGTTTTTACTTTCAATATCAGTTATTTCTGTGTCTTTAATCTCCTCCAAACTGTATGGAGTCGTATTTGGGACTAAGTCTACATCGTTGGAGGTAGGCGTGAGACCATTCAACGCTCTTGGAATTAGTGCTTTTAACATTCTTGCCATATCTACAGCTACTTTAGATTTAGTGTTCTCATCCATATTTTGAATTATACTTTTTATGTTATTAGACAGCATGCTAGTTAGTTCTGATGACACTAAGTTATTGTTTGATAATAAAAGATCAGACACTGTGTTATATACCGTGGATGGATTATCAGTCGATGGTGGCTTTGATGAAAGTTCAGGTGCTGTCGTTTGTTTGTCTGTAGATTCAGTTTCAGAATACAGTACTTTAATGGCGAAGGGTTTCCTTGCGGACATAGGGGTTGTGGGAATAGGAGTAGGTGTGAGACGGGGTGTATTCACAGGGGTAACATTAACTTCTTCCGTGTTTGGAGATGGTGTAACAATTTGCCCGACCGACAGATGGTTAATCACATTTAGTGGTGTTTGAACAGTGTTCTGTACAGGTTTAGCACTTGTGAAATCAGCGTTTGTCATTTCAAATGTTGATTGACTTGCGCTATTTACTTTAATGCTGTTACTCACGCCGTTGAGTGTTCTAATGACATCGTTTTTAGTGTTTTGTATTTGAGGAACTTCACTTGTTGTTGATAGTCGAGTTCTAGGTGTGGACGTTAGTATTTCAGCCAAAGCATCAAAAATTGATACAGTGACTGATGGCGAATGGTTAGACGCTTCTACGTTCATCGTATGAGAGGGTTTAATCATACTCTCAGAAAGTCTTAAGTCTGCTGAAGAAAGTGTACTTCGAGTTTGTGTAAACGATATAGCGTTCATGTCTGACCCTAATTGCATTTCTTCGCCCTCTACCTGAAATAAGAAGTAATCTCACCCATATATAGAGAAAACCAAGATATGTGTGTAATTTGAAAGATTAAAAAAGTGTTGTGTAATAAAAGGAAATCGTGCACAGACCAAAGCCTTTATTACTTTTGGAATTAAGATCAAAAGACAGGTTTAGATTTTAGTAGTTGAAGTATAAAAGATTAGACGACAGAAATCGATTGCTCATTAAAACAAATTGTAAATGTTTTCACTGTTTAATATTTTATTTGATTAATTTCATGTTAGTTGTTTTGTAATCTACATAGTTAGTTATCTTAATTTGTGGAGCTTATGCGTTAAATTTAAAACTAAATCAATTATACGTGTTTATATTTTTTGCATTAATTTAAACATGTTGTTTAGAAAGTAGACACACTCAATCATGTCTTAATTATGCAATTTGCGGTTGTTCTATTGCTAAAGTTATGGTTTTTTTTTTAATGCCATGAAAATTTTTTTTAATAAGTTCAAATAACCATAACGTATTTTTCTGAATACACAGCCTCTTTTAAAGATTAAAATCTTTAAAATAACTGTTCAGTTGTTGAACGTCTATTTAAAATTACAGATTCAAAATATACTGTCTGATTATGTTTTATTTTTAGTCATACTCAATCTTTATATTGTTAAAAAAAAAGACCACACTTCCTCTTGGCTTAAAATAATCTGAAGGAATCATACCGGTCCCTTCAAACTTTTCATTTATTTTCCAAACACTCTGTATAAGTTGAGTTAGAATTAATCTAATGTGTTTCAGTAAAATAGTTCTTAACGCAAAATCTCACCCTATTATAAATTAACTACATAGTTCTTCTAATGATAAAGTTTGCTTTAAAGAGTTTCAATGAAAATGACTAAGGTGTTTATTATTTAGCCCAAAGTATTAAATGGTTAAATAACACTTCATTACACTTTATACAATGTAGCTTGGATTCTATGGTAGTAATTAAAAAAAGCGTTGAATGCTCTATTTTGTTTTCAAACATGGTTCAAATCAAATAAAATTATTACATAATGTGGCTTACAAAGTTTACCGATACTAAACGATCGAATGAGTAGAAAAATCTTTATATTATCCTGCTGGACTCTAGTTACGTAGACAACTTAAGATAGTAAATATTACCTGGAATTGTTTATTGATAATAATTTATAATATTGTATTCGACTTGATAATAATATTTATATATATTTTAAAGTACCCAATGATGACTATGACGCCGAAAATCCCCTTTATTAAATTCATGATATTGAAATAATTTAAAAAACTAATAAATATACAAGAACTACATCGTACCAGTCATAGGGTCCAAACTACATTGAATATTGTATATAAAATTTATTATAATAATATTTATATATAAATAAAAGAGGTTATATTTAACCTAAATGCAATTCAACATTTCTCTTTATAACAAACTTAAAACTACATATTTTACAATTAAATGAAATGAATATTGTTATGTGATAAAAATAGTATGTGATTATTTTATTGATAACTATATGATCCCATTAACCAGTTCATTAGGTGGTTCGAGAATGAATGGCGCTGATGTGATATTCTGTCTTGACATCGGTTCTGTCGCTATATCATATTTTTGTAAGTCCTCCCCATTGTAACCGATAGGCTCTTCTATTGTCTTTGTCAGCAGGCTGTCTGAGACGAAGAATTTCAGCCATGCCTTCAGCAATGAAAAACCCTTTGTTATTTTAAACATATTATACTATTTCATATATTAAAAATTCAATTTCAATGTAGGAATGATGATTGGTGAATCAAATAATGTGTTAGAATATTTGTAAATTTTGATCTTAATGCCAATTTCATAAAAGACGTGTTTCTTTTTATTTAAAAAATTTAGTTATAAATTTAAATTTCATAATTACTGTATATTTTGGGAACGATTCTAACAATTTTAATAATATTAATGTGTTATATGTCATTGAATGTAAAGTATACGATTTACTTACAGTTGAGGGTGTAATTGTTGGTACAGTGGGTTTGTAGAAAGGTTTGTCAATATATGAAGCGCGATACTTAGAACTGTACCTGCTCTTAGATTTATCTGGGTCTAGTGTTATCTGAAATATTATTTATTTTGGCGACGTAAATAATAGTTTAATAAATTCACGAGATTTTAAAGAAAATATTACTTACTCCATTTGTAGACGCTTCAGTTGCCTTAGAATATGACTCACTAAATTTCCTTAAGTTTCTCTCTCTTGTCTTTGGTGTTACATCTTCAGTCGGATATCTAGGCATTGGACGATGTCGACCATATTGTCTTGTTTGAATATTTCTTATTGGAGGTGTACTTGAAATATTTTCTTCGTTAACTTCAGACTTTGATGTTCCATTTTGTTCCTTGTAACTCGCGTGGTACTTCGGTGTTGTGAATAAAACACTCACAATGCTTGCTGGCTGATTCTCACTTTCATCAACTTTATTCGTCACATCACTAAAAGTATTTTTCTCTGGAGATTCATTACTGCTCACTGCTATAATGAACATTTCTTTTCCATTTTCACTTTCCTCTGTCATTTGCTGCATTTCTGAACTAGTCTTTTCGTTTTCTTTAGTTTTCTTTAATAGCGAAAAAATTAGTGGCATGTCAACTTTATTTTCAACTGTTCCTTCACCAGTTTCTCCATTTTCTACAATATCTGTTAATGCTTCAGTTGTTGTAGTAGTAGTTGTAATGTCATTTCTATTATTGTTCCGTAATCTTGTATAGTATGAAGTCTTCGGTAATGTGTTATTAGAAGCAACAACTTCTTTCTTTAAATTGTCTAGTTTCTTGGTACTTACAATTTCAGTACTTGTGACCTCATTTTTCTTATTTTTGCGAGAGTAAAAAGAGGAGCGCACTAAATTTTTTTTTAATAAGTTATTCGTTTCAACCCTTTTCTTAAGTGCGTTTTCAGGTCTAGGTGACTCTGTAGAGGAAACTTTGAATTTCCTATTATACTTAAATGAAGGACGTTCTGAACTTTGGCTAGTAGAGGTACTTACTGTAGCAGTAGCTGTGTAGGATTTGGATACTTTATTTCTCGGCGTGTATGAACCTCTGGGCTTGTAATCTGTCTTTCGTGACTTAGGTATTTCAGGCGTGACAGAAGTTTCATTTGCTTTGTTCTCCTTGTCTTCTGTTTTTGCTTCGTCGCCGGAATTACTTTTACGGTACTGCAAAATTACGGTCTTTATTAAAAAAAGAGATTATTTTTATTTGGCTTACGTCTAATTTACTACAAAATATAAAATTTATTGAATCCTTGTGTATTTAAAAAAGTATAATTAAATATTGGTTAGGTAGTAAACAAAATTTAAACAGCGACCTATATGTTAACTTTACCCGCGAATATTTGTTTTTATGTGAATCATTTTGTGTTGACTGTGTTGATTGTGAGTATGTTTTGAAAACTTTTTGTGATGCTTTCACTGACAAACTCTCGCTGGCCGGAGAGCTAGTTGGTGTCTGAAAAGTTTAGTTATAATTTTGAAACAATTTAAATAATGAAGTGTACAATATTTAAGGAATTATAATAATATTAACGTACCGACGCATTATTTTTAGCTTGTATCAACGCCTTAAAACTTTCTGGGTAGTTATCATCTTCATTAATTTCGTCAGAGGGTTTCTTTTTCGGTACAGATACAACTGGTCTAAAATTTGCTTTACCTCTTGCCAACGGACGTCTCACAACTTTTGTAACTTTGGGATTTGTGGTAGTTGAAGTTATCTTCTCTGTACTTTCGACGAGATTTTCTGATACAATTGGAGGGGGTGATTTTATCTCAGGTTGACTAGCTGTAAATTCATTATTCTGACTAGATTTTACGACTTCGTCCGATGCAGTATATCCTTGGCCTGTTAAATTAGTGTCTATAACCGCAAGCTTTGCTTTGTACCTCAGTTTTCTGGAACTCCTTACATCTTCCGAAGTTCTACTTGTTGTAGGTCCTTTCTCGGAAAGAGATATAGAGTTCGTTGTTCCAGAACTTATCAAATCTGGCGTTGGATTAGGTCGAGTATTAATACGACCACGTGTTCTTCTCGATGTTTCAACTGGTTTTAATGTCGAACTTCTTCTCCTGAATTGTGTGGATGTTTCTTCTTTCTTCGTTTCACCATTTTCATTTTTTATTGCAACTTTCGTTATTTCATCCAAATTAGCATTAATGACTTCAAGTTTAGTTTCGTCTAGTATCGGAGAAGACACTTCCAGAGGAGATTGTGTAATTTGAACAGGCGTCCTCCTAGTATTTGATCTGGATCTACCTCTAATTATGTTATCTCTTCCTGCAGGTGCAGTGATTTCTATTTTCGGTTCAATTTCCACCGGTCTACTCCGCGTTCGGCTTAAAGTTCTTCTCGAATCGAATCGTTCGTTTCGTACACCGTGCGTATGCGGCTGTTCCGTTGCTTCATTTTCAATTGGTCTACTTCTTGTCCTTGTCCTGGTGAAATCTCGAGAAGGTGTTTCATCCCTTCTTCTAGAATTTCTTGGCCTGAATGTGGGCTGAGGTTCCTCTGTAATATTTAATATTGACTGACTGGTGTCTGGAGCTGTGGACGCGGAAAACCTTCTGCTTGTTCTCGCGGCACCTTCTACCTGAAAAAACGAAAGGTTTTCGTTCAAAAGTAACCTAAATGTTAAGAAGATTTTTGGTTAAAAATTACTGTCTGTTCAAATATATATAATTCGATAAATGTTTTATTCGACGATATAAAACACATGTTATAGTCAAATAAAACATCATTAAAATGAAAACGCTTAGGATGTGCAACAAAGCATTTTTATTCAAAGAAATCTTCAATCTGCATTTATCTAACGCAACAAGATACAAGGAAAGTGCAGTAAAATCATTGTTAGACAATGTGCGGAACGTGAAGACAACCGACCATTGGAACGGACGCAGTATCTGTTACTTAGTATGATATAACATCTTAATTATTACAATCAGACGTAATCTTATTAGAGAAACCTTATTACATACATTGTTGTACTTATTCATATCATATTTCATATAAAAGGTTAAATCGCTAAGTCTGTATGGCAGCATTTATCTTTGACTTATTTACAATATTAATTTACAACATTATTTAATTTGTTAATGATACTTTTTAGTTTTTTTTTAACTGCTTTTTTTTAATACCTATAAATTTAATAGAAAAATATTGAGTTATTCCCATTTCTCGAAATTTTATTTAGTTTTTATCAATTAATATTCATTAATTCGAAGAAGAGTCGGCAGACGACAGATCTCTTGGTTGAGGAACATCCGTCAATGGACTGAAATTACGGGCCTGGGAGAGTTGTTCCGAGTGGCCTGTGAAAAAGAGACCTTTTCGAGGGTGATCGCCAACGTCAGTGAAACCTAATAGGGTACTTAAAGAAGAAGAATATTAACACGTAACACATCTATGAAGGCAAAGGTAAATATTACAGAACTTACTGTATAAAACTTACTGAGAGTAGGTTATCATGATAAATACACATATTATGTATAATTAAGTTATTAGTACCACAATTGATTTGAGACAATATAAGTCCCAATGGGGATACCCATGGTAGAGACAAGGTCATTGGTGCATCAGACGAGATTTTCACCCACAGGTTAAAATACTAAAAAAATCTCATACCCAGAACGAAGCTACTACTATAGGAGACAATAATCTAATTAGGATAAGGAAAGCAAACAAATATATGAACAAAGTAAGGCACGGGTTTATCGTAACATCTAGCCTTCAGTATACTGAACAAAAGCGGTCATTAATCATTCTTTTTCAAGCTGTTTGTACAGCGCTCGTGTTCGCCAATTTCACACGTCAATGCATTTCGACAAAGCGATTTTGTTGTTTCGAAGCTCACATAACTTGAGCTAGTGTATTGGGTGGGGCCACGAAACTCATATTTGAATACTTTATAAATACACTTTTTTAATAAGTTGTTCAAATAAACTATACAATTTGTATTGTTAATTAATTAAAGTATCCATGATTATTGATTTCATTAATTATCTACGAGTATGTAGCATGTGACTTACATAATAATTTGAAATAAGGGTGATTTTTTCTAGCCCAATAAAAGGAGAATTGAAATTATGTATAGATTTATTCATATACTAATAGTATTACACATATAAATGCGAAAGTTTCTATATTTGTTACTCAATCACGCAAAAATGACTGAAATTTGGCACCTGGATTAATACTTTTTATTCCTGAAAATGTTAGGTTCCTATTTTCAAAACTCGAACTACAGCACGTACGTTTTAATAGAAGCTAGAGATAAGAAAAGAGCTCTGAATCACTTCTTCATATAGGTATAAGACATAAAAACACATGCGTTATTATTTCACGTTGCGCTTCTTTAAGAATGGTTACAGCTGTAGAACTCACTGTCTAATTATTGATTGCAAAACTTGGTGTCTCTATGCTACAGATATATAAATAAATATTAACACATATTCAATTATTCTGAGGCAATTTATCATCCCATCATTCTCAAATTAAAGAAATCCGCGAGACATAATTCTATTCTAAATAAATTTCGTATTTTCTCATTGGAGGTTGAGTTATATTAATACTTTAATAGTTAAATCTGTTAATAATAATAAATTTATAAGGCCTTGTTAATAAATATATTATTTTAGCACTAACTTTATGGCCACACTACATTTAGAGTTCATGCCTCATCTGGCGACAAAATATGTAATTTAAAGCATAATGTTATGCAAACATTGAATAAATTCAAGTCTAATTGTATTGCAGTTTTGGATTAACGTAACTGAACACGAAATCAGATATTGCATTAAGTATTACTATTTGTGTACTTAATAAATTCTATTAGTATGTTGGGTTATTTATTCTTTTTACTTCATTATATTATGGAAGTACATGGAAGCAATTTTTTTTTCTCCAAATTATATACCTACACAAACCTTCCTTGTTAATCGCTCTTTCCATTAGTGACAACTGTATCAAAATCAATTAGGTGATTTAGAAGAACTTGGCGGAGAAACAGACAGAAATTGACACCCACTTTATTTTATAATATGTATAAATATAGGTGAAGATACATTTCATGATTTCTCATTATATGAAATCATTTAGTTGAGACTAATAAACCTTATTAATATTGTTTTTAATTTTTAGTACTTTTTTTACTATTTTCTATAATGAATTGTCTTATTTTTTATAATAAAAGTCAACAGACAAACTGACGGTCTACTCTATATGATGATCATCTGTGAATGGGTCGCTTATGCTACGCAAAAGAGCCCAGTGTACCCTGTCACTACTAAACTGTAAATTCTTATCATATACACTTTAACACAATTGCTATAACAACGTATAAGCTTTACTCGCCTTAAATTCTTGACAAACAACAATGGCCCGAGTTGCACTCCGATTTTGACCTTGCTTCACTTAGGCTCTGAGTAGACACACAAATTATTTACTTGTTTATTTTTTTATTCACGGCAAAAGTTATAATTTTTATTATATAAAGGTCCTCAGACAGACTTACGATTCACAGTCGCCTATTACTTTCTACAAGCAAAGCTACAGGCCGACTATATAGTAATGTCAATTATTAGGTAAAATATATAATTTTTAATTAATTCTAAACAACATACTTACCGAGTATTCAATTTGCTACAATATTCATTGATATTCAATCGTAATATCAATTTATTCAATATCCATACTAATATTATAAATATGAAAATAACTCCATCTCTCTGTCAGTGTGTCTATCTATTACCGTTTCACGCCTTAACTACTCAACACAATACATCATCAATAAATTTTGCATACACATTGTCAGTGATACAGAAAAGGCGTTATATTATTCATAATTATATGTTTTCTTGCCTTAGGTATGTTATTTTATTTTTTAGCTCGTATTTAATAAAACGTAACTTCGTCCAACATGAACTAAGCCTAACAATATAAAATAATTCGTCACTTATGTCGCGAAGTCGTGCCGCCGAAAGACGTCAGCGATTTCATCGTGACCGAAGCCTTTCTTTGAACATGTTCACAAGTATTTCGAGGTCATTGTTAGAAAAATATAAATGATATTTTCTAATAACCTTTTTTATTGAAAGCTATGGATATTTTTATTTTTATTTTTTATAAATATCTTTTGTGTTTCTGGTCGTGTTTTTTCATACTTAAATATCTTTGTTGTCCTTCCGTCCGTACAACTATGTTATAAGCATAATCACTTTTTTAAGTGCCGCTATATATAATATTACGTTCTCAAACGTCTTTCAATTAATAATATATTTATTTTTAGTCTATACTAGACTATACTAATATTATAAATAGAAATTATTTGTATTTTTGTATGTTTTGTAATGAATAAATCAAAAACCACTGGACCGATACTAAAAAATTCTTTCACCTATAGAAAGCTATATTACCAGCGAGTAACATAGGTTATATATTTTATAAAGTTACGCGAACGAAGTCGCGTGCTACAGCTAGTTATATTTAAATAATATTTTTTGCCTTATATCTGTTTTATTGATGTCTAAACTCAATTAATATATAAGTTTAATTAATTACGTATATGTAACTGAAATCTGTTCAGTAATTTTTGAATGAAAGAGTATCAAATATCAAACCTATTCATACTAATATTATAACAACATTAAATATTTGTAAGGTTCCGTTTTATCGCTTATGTTTATAAATTACTTGCTTATATAGAGTTGTTCACATAAAATGTGTGACAGTTCCATATACTTGTAAGTTACAATAAGCACACACATGTTTCATGTGGACCTAAATACGTCATACGTTAACAGAATTATTCGTATGCGAAATACCTCTCACTTGAAATAAATGAGGTGGCCGGCCAGTTGGGCGGGTTTGTGTATAGGTTTTACTGTAAACTTATAGTTATCCTGCCTACGTGTATTTTTAAATACATCGTACCAATCAAAGGAGAAGTCTGAAATTTTTCTCATATTATTTCTGTATAGATTCGCGCACACAAAAAAGAAGTTGGGTGATTTCCTATCTAGATGCCATTTCATTGTTAAATACCATACTTATCGTAATTTTAGAAGATTCTAGGAACGTTTAAAATATAACATTTATAATAAACCATTTAAATTATAACATAATATTTGGTTTAGTCAAATGAAAATGAATTAACCTCTAAATCAGATCACAATTAGTACATCGGAACATTAATCTACTTTGGATAAAAGTCAATAGGTTTTTGATTTAGAAGTGGGAATTCTAGGAAAATATTTTTATTTAATGATAAAAGCATCCGCTATAAAAGGATTTAAAAAAAAAAATTAAACTCCTTGCGAAGCCCGGGGGCGGGTAGCAGTATAGTAGTATAAAACAAATTGGTTATATTTTGGTAATTCTTCTGCACGAATTTTAAAGCAGTTCACAAAGTCGGTTACAAACGTAATAATGAGATAATATTTTGTATTGCAAACATCAAATTTTAGTCACAAAGTTTATAAATTTACAATTACCGCCAGTTATATTCGGAAGAACAATTACGCCATTTTATATGTATTTTGAAAAACCGGAAAAAATATCAAGGTAATTATGAAATTTATAAGTAAGCACCTCAATGATTATTTTATATTCAATGACAAAACATTTGGAATTAATATTTGAATTTGGGGTTAGATAGGGATTGTCATTTTAAATATAAATTAATAAAGTTCATTCTAAGCCAATGTTGGTACACTTTATTCAATGTTTGCTTGTAAGTAATAACGTTTCCCATATCGTAACGACAAACTGGCTCGGGTAAACCCAATGACAGTTGCGCACTAAGGTGACCACACATTTTGTGGAAACATAATTACAAAAATAGGTAAATGTTTATCAGTCTAAATTAATTGCGTATACGAGTATACTAATTCCCATGTTGGGCACAGTCCTTTACCTACTTGGAAGATTGCTTGTCGTCGTTGGAAAGTCATGTCATGACATGTGAGCTTCTAAATGGATACGACCTTTGTCTTAGTTAATAATTTTTGCTAATGTCATTTCTAAGATGTCGCTTTAAAAATTTGTTTCCGTGGTAATATTTTTACATACTTATTTTAATTTAATTAATACACAATAGTGTTATTTTTAATTTATTTATATTATGTTAAAAATATGGAAGTCATGAATATCATTATAAAATATATAATACGGTATTGAAACGTGTGTCAAGTACATGATTGTAACTTAAATTTTAATAATTGTCATCAATTTATGGTAACCCTACCTTGCTCTGGTTGCGAGCCTTTCACCCCCGCCTTGTTGCGCGTGCGCCGCGCCGATACAGATTGAACCTTTGTTCTTGTCCGCAGTTGATTAATCACTGCACTTTGACTAATTTTTTATTTTTCTTTTTGCTTTATAATTCATTTTACATGCTTGCGATTACAGTTTTTTCGTCCTATTGTAATAGATATTTAATAAAAAGACAAATTACTTGCTGATTCTAGCTGGTAATGTGATTATTTGCTTGTATCTATGTATAACATTAGGAATAACATAATTTTTCTTAATATTTGTACAAGACAACAAAATATTGAGCACATCATATAGTACAATTATTATTTTTTATATTGAATTTTTGAACACAAACACACGAATTGTATGCCCCCCAAAGTAAGCATTGTTAGGCTTGTATGGATAAGTGAACACCCAGCCTCGCCACCCGGCCTAGTAACTCTTCCGACGATAACACGAGGTGGACCCTGTCTCTCGCGCTGCCGCGATTGATGTGGAAATGTCAGGCGGAAACCCCTTTTGGGCCGTCCACCCTTAATGCCGTGGAGATGAACGGCCACACGAGCAGGGGTTATCCTAGAGTGTCAGGTGGAAGCGGCCTCCGACTCTGCGGCAGGTTGTGCCGCGAAGAAGAGGTTATGGGGTGCTTCATAAGTGAAGCCCCTCGCTGACTGCCCGCTGCGAGAGGTGAGAATAGGCGGCCTGTGCCGCTTCGCCCGGGGGCGGCGGACATGGGGTCGTCCGCCGTCATCACAACACCGGGCAACGTGGGGACGTTGAGCGGAAGCGGAACACGCGGAAGGGTGTTGTGTGTTTCCGGCACGTCTCTTCACGGCGCGGAGGTCACACTCCGCGCTTAATCGAGGTGAAGCCCGCAAGTGTGCGGGCATCGTCTGGCGGGGGGACAAGGTAGCGTGTCTTAACGTCCCCCTAACCCCTGCCCATAGACAGTGGGTTTTAGTGGATAGAAGTCCCACATACCCCACCGATCTCCCCATGGTCGGTTGGGATCTGATTCGTAGATTTCCTCACGTAAAAAAAAAGGCTTGTATGGATAACCATAGAAGGGACAGGAGGCAAAACCTTGTACGTACACCCAGACCAGGCCAACTTTCTAAAGAAAAATGCTGGGAATCGAACCCGGCACCCCTGAGTCAAGCATGCACCTTAACCACTTGGTCCCATTATTGTATTATAAAATTTTTCGTCAAATTTTTGTAGTAACAATTAATAAAGAGAAATGTCTGTACCATAAGGCTTAAACAGCACAATTGTTGCCAGAATAATTGTTGCCTGTCGATCTTGTTAGAATAAAGGATGAGCGATTAGAACGCTTAGGTAGCAAGCTGAGCGACAATGATATTCTTAATTAAGAAAAAAATTATAATAATTAAGAGAATAAATTCTTTAAATAAATAATAACTCCACATAAAGTTTGTATGGAAATCTTAATATTCATTAAAAACCTTCAATTAAAAACTTGTAATTACATCACACTATAATAAAACCACGCAATGGGTCCATAACTGAGGTTCCAAAGTGCAAGTGCAGTAATGTCGGCCGATAACCGAAAGCGAGTTCAAGGATAATCCGGGCGGAAAGTTACAGAGGGATGTAAAGCGAGTCAATCGGAATCTGCTCTAATTACGAGTGAATCGGAATAGTAATATGTAAATACTTTTTTTTTTACAATCTAGAATTGTCATGTTGGCCTTTGGCAATTTTACGTTTATAAGTCAATTTTATTTAATAACTACAGTCTTATATTGCATTTCACGCGACATTTGATAAAATTCAGCTTTTACCAAATCAATCTCGTGTTATTATTATTTATTTAAATTTTTCATTATAAATTTCAATTATTTAATACCTAATATAAGTCTTTATTTATTTTTTTCTCCCTTCATACTTTGCGGCATATTTCATACATAAATTACTTGTAACGCTTTCTTACTTACTAGAAGAATTAGTGCAAATAAAAAAAGTTAAGATTCATCTGAAATAAAGTAAATAATTCCAAATAAATGCATTAAATATTTAAACAAATTTACAAAATCTGTTCTCTGTATGTTTATAATAATATTATGTTATAAACACACAGAGAACAGATAAGTGTATTTATTAAATACGAAGGATGACTAAAGAGAAGATTCAGTGGACTGAAGTAAATTAATCAGTTAATCAAAGCCTTAAATTAATATTATAATAGCACGAAAATGTGGAACGTGTCCGCTGTTTTAATGTCTGCTTCGCAAGTATAACTTTCAAACCTGTCTATGATAAAATAGCACATCCGTTCTATATAGTGTTATCAATACTTTCCCTTTAATCAACTACATTTCCCGTGAAACCTTACTGATATTTTCAACAAGAGCTATATTACCTAGATTCGATGAAAGTGTTAAGATTATTTTGTATTGGACATGATTACAACAAGTATCTATCTGAAGTTCAAGTACATGTTCAAGTTACATTTTACACCAAATGTATTGAAAGGGCACATTGAGTTTCGCAGTCATTTGGGGCAGCCCGTTTGGCGGCAGTAACCACCGCCTTACCACCGTGAAATAAGAGTATGTATTTCGGTGAGTGACTAAGGTATGTCAGAGCCCATTCTCCCATCTCTTCCCCAATCCCTTATCATTAATGCTATTTATGGTTGGCAGCGCAATTGAAATGCCTGTGGCGTTGCTTGTGTTATAGACTACGGTAGTCAAGAGCCTCTTAACAGAAAAAATTAACAGAAAAATTACCCCAAAATCTCCATGTTTTATCACTACGTTACAGTTTCTTACTTAGACCACTCTCTTGTATCTAACTTGCATCTAAAGCCACTTGTATCTAAAACCGTGACGTAATTTATGTAATAGATCAGACTAAAATAAATTCTCAATACATTATCCGAAATGCTGTCGCCTACGTGGAGTTTTTAGCCTATGTCCATCCTAAAATTTTATTCTAACTATTGGTGGAAGAGTAGTTTCGAAGATTACCTCCTACATACAATAAACCTCCACATTTTGATCAAGTAATTCTAATTCACATATTAAATTTAATAATTTCAACAATTTCAAACAAATTAACAAAAAACATAGATTCTTCACCTAACCTAATTTTGTTATATAACAGTTCATAAAAATAAATAAATTTTTTTTATATGTAAATAAAATAAAATCGATTCCTAGTTAGAGAATTACAAATAATTAGCGTCATATATGGTGTATCCAAAATTCCAAAAATAGGGGAGTGCAAGTGGACTTCCTACCCAGATCGGTTAAATGATATAGTGTGTGAATATAAATAAGACTGGTTCTTATTATATTAAGGCACTGAAACATAACTTGCACACATACTTATACAAATTTTCTATTTATCAAGAAATCGTTAAGAAGTCTAAGAAATTGTTAAGAACCAAATTCTTAGGCATTACCTTTGGAATTTGGTTTGAACGACATTGATGAATTTCATTTAGTTATTAAATTTGTGGACACGCCTATTTAGAGTCAAGGTTTATTATTTTATTATGTATTATTAAAACAATTCACGGTTATGGCATAGTTGACATTTGACACCAATTCGTTTACGCACGGACAATAAAATTATTATTACTTTACGAAATTACTAAGCAAAGTTGTGTTTATCCGTTAAAAATGTGATGCAACCAAAAAATGGATCTATAGGCTGTCTATATCTATATCACAAATTAAGGTGTAAATAACCCTTCATTCACTACGATTTGTTTTCTCATTGACTTCACAAAGTTCAAGCGTATGTTTGTCAGTTAAATTCTAATATATCTCAATCTAGAGAAATAAAAGCAATGATTTTGACATTTTTTTTAATAATATCCCGACAGAATGCGGGCGAAAGTGGACCAGTTACAGATCGCTTTCGTACCAAACCAGTTGGCTTTCTTCGTGCGGTGTAATAAGTTTGCGGACGCATTTACGACACAAGTTAAAGGTGATGGCGTAAAATACCTCCTAGTGTTAAGAGGCACATTTCACTCACATAAGGGAACATACTAATAATATATTATTTATTTATTTTTTTATTTATAGGCTCGGCAATAGCTTAACATACTTTTCATTCTAGATGTACCAACAACATATAAACAATATTAAGGTCACAGAATAACAAATTAAATGTAAATTTTATCAAAAGTTCAAGTCAATATTTGATATTAATATTTCAATAAACTTTAACTGCTAATATATGAAATGACATTATTATATAAACTCATTCTTTGTGTGGATGTTGTATGAAGTTTATACTCGTATGATAGATTTATATCAGCTAATTTCCAAAATTTTTACGAGACTATTTTAAAGATTAGTAAGGAATTCAATACTTTACAATAATAATAACACATATCGACTGGTTACCCTTCTATGGAGACTGGTTCTAAACCAAGAAGTTATGGCGAAATTGGTTCAAGCAAAAAATGTGTCATTTTATTTGTAAACTTCAATTTTCTGGTAAAAGACTTCTCAGTGTGTGCTAGTGGCTTCTAACTGCTTCTTCACTAATGTGCGCAATATTAGTGAAGAAGCATTTAGAAACCAGTTTCTTTATCTCTTGTCGTTTGTGCCACAACACAATGCGTTCAAGGTTGATGTGAACGACGAAAGTATACGCTGAAACCTTGCCAATGTAGACACTGCTGGCTATTGTAATTTTTTGACAGTAATTTTGAATCACATATTTAAACTTCATTTGAAATACAATTAATTTTTTAATATCTATAACAACCGATGAAATTCACAGACAAAATTCACTTAAAATTTAAAAGTTTCGATTTGAAATCACACATTTTTAGTGTATAGACTGGTTTTAAACTCAAATGAGTGAAAATTTTCGTGTTTTTGCTACAGGCACCCACATATGTCTTCACTTACCTATTAGATTTTCTTAGATTACCTACCTAGATATTTTCGATTTTTATGTTACAAAATGACGTATTGATGTTACTCAAAATAACTCATTCTCGTTGACTTATTCTTTCCCACGAAGTCAGTTTACATGATGATACATGATGAACACCAAGATAATACAAATTAAACCAAAACTTATTTAGTTGCTCATTCGACACCGAATACGGTTTGGCAAACTCTACATGCTTTTTTCATCTTATAGAATAATAATATTTAATGGAAACATAAATTTGGTTTGCTGATTAAAGAAAAACACCTAGGTACTCACTAAGAATTTTAAGATCTACAAATGTTTTCAAATACTATATGTATCTATGTCAGCGTTCTTTTTTATGTAAATGAAAATAAATACTACGTTATTTTTTTTAACCAAAAAATATCCATTCATTTGTGCAAGTGATCTTAAAATAAAATTTAAGATAATTTTTTCTTGATGTGTAAGGCATGTATTGAGAAGAGATTAGGTTTATTAAAAATTAAAAATTAAAAATCTATACTACGATGATATAAAAACGTAAATATGAAGGTATTTCGAAAAATAATATAAGTCTGAAGACAAAAGCTACAATAGAATATTTTGTTATTAATTCTATTAATAAAATGAACTCAATGTACTAAAACAAGTTCTGAGCGGTCAACGGATTGAGTTGGAACAAGATTTAATAATTTCGTATTAGCACTGTTAACAACGGGTCCAAGGTTCTGTTTCGCAGAAGAAAGGGACCTTGCACATATAAACAGTCGCCATTATGACTAATGCGGACTTGTTAGTTTACAGCTGGTGTTGTTATTAAATATAATTATTGAAGTAATAAATCACATTTTAAATATGTGTAACCATGGATGCAAGAAACACAATTTTTAGTACAATATCTGATGGTATCTGATGATCTGGTGGTTCAAATTTTTAGTACAATGTGGTTTAACTGTGGCCTTCCGTAACGCCAACCATATACGATCAAACCTTTCGTTCAATCGGCATGATTCTGATACGATACGATGTCATTTTTTATGACAAGTATGGCTGTTTGTCATGCAAAATAACATCCACACACCATCATATTGGCTAGGTCAAGCCAATCGTATGAACGACAGGCTTGATAGTGTATAGCTGGCATAAGGGCCAAGCCACACGGTGCGGTGCGGCGCCGCATAGATTACGCCATATTGTTATTGTCAGTGTGTCCGCCAATACGGTGTAATCTATGCTGTGCGGTGCCACACCGCACCGTGTGGCTTGGCCCTAAGGAGAACACGGTGTGGCGCCACACCGCACCATGTGGCTTGGCCCTAAAGAGAACATGGTGCGGCGCCACACCGCACCGTGTGGCTTGGCCCTAAGGAGAACATGGTGCGGCGCCACACCGTACCGTGTGGCTTGGCCCTAAAGAGAACATGGTGCGGCGCCACACCGCACCGTGTGGCTTGGCCCTAAGGAGAACATGGTGCGGCGCCACACCGTACCGTGTGGCTTGGCCCTAAAGAGAACATGGTGTGCCGCCACACCGCACCGTGTGGCTTGGCCCTAAGGAGAATATAGTGCGGCCGATGTTAGATACTCCAACAAGATTTGGGCTAATGCAATAACTAAGTGTACATATAAATAAAAAACTAATTTTACTGTGTTATTGTACTTGTTAAAAATATTTTTTAATTTAATTAAGAAATAAAATTAAATACAGTCAAATATTATGCGGACTAATATATTTTTATAATATTAGTCCTAATAACCTTCTTCATAATACGTTTCAGTATTTTCATTTAGTCTTGCTTCTTCAAAGGCACTAAAGTAGTGCGCCTGTGGAGAAAATTTCATTCATTTAAACAATTTATAATTGAATTTTATTGAAGTAAATAATATTAATTATTAATTTTATTTTACTTACTTTATTTTATTGATTTGGCCATTACTGGAATTCGAGAAAATTCATTTTTTTTTAAATGGGCTTATTGATAAAATTAATATTAATATAAATTATGATTATGTGTTGTTTCTTAAATAAATTAAACTAAATTGTAAAAAATACATATCGAAAAATGTATTACAATAATAAAAATATATAATGATTTTCCAGAAAATATTTTTTAAAACAGCATAAAAATGGATAAAATCAAATGTCACCGTACGCATGCTATGTGAGAAATACTATAGGGTGTGGTTATTGCCGCCAATGAGGCCGCCAAGAAGTCCGATTACTTAATAAATAATATATTAGATATTCATAAATATAAATTTTGTATAAGGATGTTCGAGATGTAATAATTATTAACATAGTGTTGCTCAAGAGCACCAAAATCAAACCAATAGCGAATACTTAATATATAATATCACCAATGCAATGTCAGTTTTGTCTAAAGTTTTGAAATTGGCATCATTAGCATTCGAATGTTATTTATGGACGGTTACATAATAATGTCTAGACCGGTCTAGATACATTGTATGCGATTTAATACATAATAGCATGTGGGTCAAACGAATAACATCTTTTGTATCGTTACAATACTAGTGAAGTAACATTTTCTTACTTATCACCGATATTTAATTTTGGAGCGTCATTGTTCTACAGAACTGTATAGAGATGGCCTCCTAAGTCTCCGATTGGGAAATTGTATTAATTAATATTTCAACAAAACGCATACATTGGCGTAACTTGGACGCTGGTTTAGAAATCGGTTTGAGGAGGTTTAGAAATCGTTAGAGCTTTAATTAGCTTTCAGAGATTTTATATCAACTCTTAAAATTTAAATGGAGAACTAATGCCCATTTTCACCAACAGATACCTAGAGTTAGGCTACACCTGACTACTATTTATCCTGTATGCGGCGGTTCATGCAGGATTAGGAATGTGACTGACGTGAATGGCCGGAGTTGTGTGTCCCCTAACTTTAGGTGACTGTTGGAATATGATTGATTGCAGTAGCGATTTATTAGGTCTAAGGTTATATTCATTAATGAGTGTCCTAAGCCTTTTTGATAAATAAAAAATAAAACAATTAAATTGTAATGTTTAAATTAATATTAAAAATTGCCTTATAATTGCCTTACACAAGATAATTACACCTGAGAAAATTTGATATAGTCCAACGGTATAATTGATCACTTACACATATCTAGTGAAATAATCTGCTTTTAATCGCTTACGTGACGAAATAAAATTACATGATTATAATTGTCACAGCATAATTATCATATTGGGCAGTACGATTATTTTAACAGCATAATTAATTCATTGCGAGAGTATTTTGTTATGTTAAACAAATAGTTATATTTACATTTATCCTATTAAGCTGGTGTGACTTAATTATCTTATTAGTGAATATAAAGATGTTAATTTATATTTTCAAATTTTATATAACATACCTTTTTTATCTCCTCATGGATACCCATAAGCATAGGATAGGATAAGGATAAAGCATAGGATAAGCATAGGATACCCATAGCATAGGGTTATGCCTGGCTCCTACTGGCTAAAACCTAACGTTGTCACGACACGACATCCCGCAATAAATGGAATATGCATTCCGCTTTTTTTATGGACAAAATTTAGAACTCCTTTCAGAGCATTGTTCGATTCGTACCAGTGAAAATATGTAATTCACAAATAGCCTTCAAATTTAATAGGTGTTTTTACACTCATTTGCGATACATTCATATTAGTGTTTCGTGTATGAAAAAAATCTTTATTAAATAAAAAAAACAGTAATAGTTGAATGCAAGTAAGAATAAACATTTACATAATGTGGAAACTTTACATGCGATATTTTCTTGTATATGTTTAAAGTGAAAACCATGTCATGGAGATATGATATTTTATTAATTTTCTGAAACACATATACGAGATTGTACGTGTGGTCGTACATTGTGGTCGGGTGAAAAAGTTTTTCTTATTATATAAATAAAAAGTTGCAATAAAATCTGGCTAGTGTTTGATACCATTAAATACATGACATTTTAAAAGCAGAAAAATAAAATGTAAAAACGGTTTCCAGTCATTCTTCTATTGTGTTTACAATCTTTTATTTATTTATTTATTTATTAATACAATATAATGTTTCATTTAATTTAACACTGGTGTAAACACAAACTCATTAGAGTTTTACCGCATGTTCAGTTTACATAATTTCAATTACATACAGATATAAGTATAAGCGAATACAGAATAATTAAGTAAACCTTCTGTCTCTTCAATTCGGATGTCATATTCGGAATTGAGATATATACAATATCGCCCGTTTATAAATTATATAAATTTCAAGTAATATTGCAGATCTCAATTATTTAATACTAATATATGCCCGCGACTTCGTCCGCGTCCGATCGCTACCAAACTTCACAGGAACACCCGCTACACTAATCTGAAGATTGTCTGAATGTTTCATCAAACTCGGTTCAGCGGTTTTGGAGTCTATAGGAGACATACAAACACACATCGAATTTTATATATAAGAAGATTTATGGTAGTTACTGTTGTTAAAAATTTAAAAATTATATTTTTCTGTAGTTAATTGGAATTAGTATCGTTTTAGCTTATATATGATGTTGTTGGGTGTTATTTCTTTTTTTAATGTTCCTTAAAAAAAGCTTGTTCCTTAAGGAAAATATATAATGAAAATGTAACAGCACTTGTAAGAAAGACATTGTGACGAATCCTTTGTTGACACAATCTAGGTTAAGAGTATGCGTGGGATCAGCATTACAAATAAACATAGTTTAAATAAGTACATATCCTTTTCTAGTGTTACATAACGCCTACATTTAGAATGTGAACTTTCTTCTTCCTTAGCTTTTATCTTTCTAAGAGGTTGAACAAGTGGGCGAATCTAACAATAACTAACTTCACCGAAGCTCTCTTGTGTTTTTATTAGTGAGAAATATATTCGTTCAACTATATATTTAATTTGTGAACCCTCATTTTTCTCTTTATAATAAAGAGATATATTGAGAAAATATATATGTTAATTGTTATATATTTCATTGTATATATAATATTAAAATTTTTGTTTGCCTAATGAAAAACTTAGCACTTACTAAGCCTTTGCAACACATTTAAGGTTACTTGAGTTAATAGGCGACGGTCTAACATCAAGTGAACTGTCACTATACTTGCCATAAGGCCTTCGTAAGGGAGTGGTTAGTGCCGCCAGATGGGTTGCCAAATGACTATGAAACGCAGTGTGGTCTGCAACTACTTTCTAGATTCAGACCAGAGCCAACTTTGAAATTTCCAAAGTTGACCCTGCCTTTTAAATCAAAGGGAACTCTAGAACAGTGCTTAAGGGCAAGCGCCCTAATCATCCAACGGCCTTGTCCAAAAATTATTTTAAGTAAAATTTTAAGATAAAAACTATTTTTATTTCAAAATTTAATATTTTGTTATTCATCAAACAATTATATCGGTTCTAATAATGTACTGATTGACCTATAGTTTGTTTTAAATGCATAACTGATTGCAATGTTACATCGACTTTTGAGTCTCATGTTTTGGAACACTGAGTGGTTATGCAATTAGCATTTGTCTAATGCACTTGACGGTTCCAAATGCCATCGGCTATGATTTTTATTACTAGATCTTATCGTAATTAAAAACTTAAGCTCGTATTTCTTAATTCCTTGACATTTTAATAAATTTACAAATTTGTCTACCTCAAATGGTTATCGTCGACACATCGTGTTAAGTAAACACAATTTAAAGATTTAGAACTTTATAAATATATTTTATTTTTAGTGATTTGTTACTTATAATTTATATATAGAATTATAGAATTTTAAACCATTTTTGTCGGAAAATGCAATACTAAATCAGAAATTATATAATACAAGCTAGTGCTTGTGACTTCGTCCGCGTTAAAAAATAAAAGGTATAATGCCTGACAAAATATGCAAAGTAATCTAACGCCTAAAATTGTACTTTTACCAAGCATTGGATCTTTATTTTTAGAGACAGCATGGTGCCCGCGAAAGTCACTAGACATCCATAAACAACCAAGTTAGTTATGTAGACAATAATTCAGAAAGTAAGGGGTAAATCTGTGCAATGATGCATTAAGATGCAAACCGCATTTGTTTGTAACATGTGGTAATATCATCTCGACGACCTGCAACTGCCACGATTATGAACTACTAACACCTCGATATTGTCACAGTATATTTTAAAAACAGTAGATATTATGAATTCTACTTAACAATTAATAAGTAGTTAATAAGTAGTCTGTATTATGCGTTTGGAGTTAGCCATTTCTTAGTTTTTGGTTTTTATAATCTTAGTTTTGGTTGTGATACAAGTTTTTAGTTCTTAGTTTTGGCATAGCAATTGGTTTTTATAATATAGATATTAATGAGACGAGGACATTATTTTACCATTGTGACCAAGTAATGGTCAATGAATGGTCACCATACATTTTTAGGGGTAACCGCACACTGAATTCTCCAATTTAAAGTTGAATAGCCCGACTACCAGCATTAGCCACCACATCTGTAAAATGAGATCACTTTTTTGTGTTTTTTTTTACAAGACGTAAGGGATGCCAGAGCCCATAGGCATAAGGTCTATTTCTTATTCATATTCTTTTCGGTCGACAGCGCAATTGAATCATCCTAGTGGATATTGCTTGTATATGTAGGAGACGATAACCAGACATCACAAACTGAGCTGTGGTATCTGGTTGAAAACTGAGCCAAAAGCAATTTGAAGCCTACACGAATTTTATAATATTATACATAAAAAAATTTTTTAATTTTTAAATACTTATGCAATTGCTTTCTTTTAAGTGTACGTGTTAAAACTTAACAATATATTTTTAAGCGTGTTAGTAATAGACATTTCTTACTGATAACTTCGAGTACTGTGTGTGAGATCTAGCAATCGCACCAATGCGGTTGTCGTGGAAACGTGCGATACAGTCATAAATCTTTAGCATCTAATTTTGTAAAAGCTTTACAGATTGTTGCTTGTTATTGCAAATTGCTATTGAAGTCTTCGCTGACATGAAAAGAATATTACAGGCACTATTCGTATTCCTGTGTTCTATCGTTCTATCAAAGGCATTCTCGCATACCACTAGATGAGTAGGTTAATTGTTATCATCACGTAAGACCTTAGCGTCCAATTTATATGATAATAAATTTTATCAAAACATAGAAGGTCCAAGTGCGCTGCTGAACTTAGTACGATAAAGTTTAAGGCTGGCTTATCCCTTAAATTTTAGGAGATAGGTAAACTGGCTTTAACATCCCTTATGCTTTGGCTGTAACATAACAGCACATACGCTGTTTTTTCACGGTAGTTTTCTGTGAGGAGGTTGTTACAGCCGCCTATTGGGCTGTAAAAATTATAATTGCTGCGTAGGGTGTCCTTTTTTTTACAAGAGGAATCCATCATGGATAGTCCCCGCACAGGCTGACGGTTCACTTGATTGTAGGTGGATAACATCGCTTATAACACATGTAACGCTACGAGTAAAGGTGCTTCAAGTGCGTTGCCGGCCATAGAGGATCAAGTATTAGCAGAATAACTGTATAGGATGGGATAGGAAATAAATTATATTACAGTTCGTATTTAAGACCTGCAAATTACTTAGTACAACGGCAAAACAAAGATGCAAAACGTTACCTAATTCTTTGTGACTCACACATGTCCGTATGAAAATGACATAAATCGAAGACTAAATCAGGTAGCGACATATATGGCACATATCGTGGGAGAAATCCAGTACCGAAATGTCATAGGATGAAGGTCGTGTGATCGTCAAATTCTTGTACACTATAGTCCTACATATTTGCCTTGAATTAATGAATATAAACTAAATGGTAATTTTTATTGCCATTCCATATAATTAAAACCATTAACTTTTTAAATGTCTAAATAAATTGGCAGTGCAGTCTTGGCGATTTGAATTAATTTCATTGAACATTTTTATTTCAATATTTTAACTAAGACAATCTTACTGTAGATATGTGGATGTTTTTTACTCTTTCACGCAAAAACTGCTAAACAAATTTTGATAAAACTTTTATAGTAATTTATATATTAGAATAAAATATAGGATAAGTATACATAAATGTACGCAGAAGAAGTCGGCGCAAAGGTATTTAGTTCATCCATAATGTTACAACTAATAAGAAATAAGGGCTAGTAGTTTTCATTTGATATCAAGCAATTTTTTTTTATTAGAGAAATAAACATGTCTCATGGTTACACTTACTAACAAATCCTAGTGATTTATATTGGTCTTTCAATTAAATATTAGCTAGTTAAACATACAGCAGTCATTGACTAAAGAAGTCAGATGGGACATTTTTATCAATTCCCATTTTAACATTTAGTTAGCACAGTACAATAAAATTTATGTACGTCGATAGACGTAATTAGTTTGTAACAATCGAATCATCAATTAATGAATAAATTTTTCAGCATATTTATACTGAAGTCAATGTGGGACATTACAGTATGAACGATTTTGTTTTTATATATCTTCATAAAATAAAAGTCTGAGTCGGAATAATTACATATAATAAAAATAAAAAATTGTATGAATCTACTCATATGTAATTTCTGTACTATAATTATTCCTCGACATGCAAGTGGCTTATTTTCATTGTTCGTAAAATTACAATAACTTCACAATATTTAATGTTTTTAACAATTTTAATGTTAGTCATAAAATTTTCATTTCCTTAAAGTTGTATTTATAAGTTCATTCGTACAAATGTACTTACCTCAGATTTTTACTTATATCTCGGATATAATTTTACGTTCAATACGTGGCTATTAGAAAACCAGTTTTATAGATACTAGTTCACAATATTTACGTAACTGCTTGTTGTTGATTTTAATTAATATGTTCGCAGTCTAGTAAGTATAAAATGGAGACTTAAATCTCAACTTAACTTAAGTTATAATAAATTTTTATACTATACAAAATAATACTCGTATATGTGAACGAATTCAAAAAGTTCTTACATAAAAATTCGTGAACATTACATTTGTAATTAGGTATCTATGACATTTCCTAATAGTGATTGCTCGAAGCAAGGCTTCCGCTAATAAATCTTCAGACGATCCTATCACTTTGATAACATTTGAAGACATTCTATTTGTAGCATCGTTTTAATTATTTTATTGCATCATCCAATAGACCCTCACTATTGCATAAATAGACTATATATTGCATAAACTATATATATAGTTAAAAAACTTAAAAACTTTTGGCTGTGCGCTGATTAGTCAACAATTTTTAAATGTATAAAATTATTATTATTATAATAAGCCATTGTAGACGTAGACTTATTTTTATCATCTTATCATCTAACTACTTAACACCAATTTTTATCGTCTCAGAATAAAAAATGTTCTATAAAACCAGTTCTATAAAAAATGAATTTTATACACAGTTTTTTTTTTGTGAATATTACAGATTTCTCAATAATTATTCTGCTGTTCGGGTTGGAGAAAAAATCAACAAATCAAAGATAATAAAAATGGACGTTCTCGAGTTATAAATGGTATAATTAACACGACTTTCTTTTATACATATATATACTTCTCTAAACACTGAAATATATACAAATTTAAACATATAAAATAATCAATTTTTTTATCTTAACATACCATAAATTTTATTTGAATATGTATGCTATTTAAATGTAATTTAAATTAAAGCATATTTAAATTTAAAATACCTACTTACTTTAAAGTAAACGAGACAAACTATTTGTAAAAAGCGATGATGACGGGGTGACGACAAGAGATGTTTTCTGCAATTATCTTAATAGGAGAATTTACACGGTATTAAAGATAATTGCGAGGAACGACGACATCTCCGAGCATCGAGACAAGAAAGCGAAGAATCATCAACGGCCGCAAAGGTTTCTAGAACAACTGGTTTTACGTAAATCACCTTGACTTCTTTTATATTATTCTTAAATACTTAATTAATTAATGACCTTTAAAACCTTGTAAACGTTATTAGGTGTCTAATAAAATTTTAATAATATAAATATGTGTATAGAGTTGTGTACCGCTATTTAAAAAGTTTCGTAGGTATACTTTAACCTTGCTTGTTCAAAAATAAATTATGGCTCAATAAAATACTCAATCAGACATAATTTTTAATAGGATCGAGTTAGGGTAGGACTCTACCCTAACTCTACTTTTTTTATTGCAAATAACCCCCTCTACATCCCTGTTTCGTTCGATCCACGATTTTTGAACCATCCTGTATATTATTATAAGGACAATATGTGTAGATGTTTTTTAGAAAATATTCAAATTATATCGTTAAAAATAACGAAATCCGTTTTTTTTTTTATGTTAAAGTCGACAGACTTTAACTTGATAAGAAAAATTTAACTTGATCACTAATATTAGATATCGGAAGCCTACCTAAAACTCCCTATCAAAAACGCTAATTATAGCGTTCTAGATCGACAACCACGAAGTATAAGAAACGCATTTATTTTCAGTTGCACAGTCACGTTGAGTGGGCCACTGGGGTTTTTTTTTACCAATGTAGCGTACTTAAAAAGTTTTAAAAGTTAAATGTAGTTGCAATTTCCTGAATATATTAATTGTGTACCTACTAACTTTGTCAGCAGACAGGCTAACAGTTCAAATTATTGTAGGTGATTATTATCACCTATAACACAAGTAACTCAAAGGGCAATGCAAGTGCACCGCAGACCTTATAGAATGTAGAATAATCCATTTATCCTTAGTATAAAAGGAGAAAAAAAATTCAAAAAAATATTTAATGATAATTTTTTTTATAAATATATTTTTCAATGAGCAAATCGCCAACTTTCATTTTGTAAGATCATAAATAATAGGAAAATATTACTTCGAACAATGGAGGAAGAAGGGGATTTATATTAGATATACACTTTCAATACAAATCGTGTTTTATTTCTTTATTAAGCCATTTTTAACATAAAATTATATATATGCTATGTGTCTTTTTGCTGCATTTACGTAGGCACTAGTTATATTTAAATATCCAATGTTAATTTGATTTTAACTTCCGTTTATTAAGTTAAGTGCGTCATTCAACCTTGAACGGTGATACAGTTCCGAAAGTTACTTAATAAGCTTACAATCTACACTTACTGTTTAAACTGTTCACTATAAATTTCCATCGTTTTTCTAGAAGCCTTTAATTTACATAATTGGTACAAAAAAAAATACAAATTTATTGAGAGTTCAACTTGACAGAATAGTGAATGTAGTTAACTCCGGAAATTCATAAAGGTTCATAATCTACAAATTCTACATAGAGACTATTACTAGCTGTTGCACGTGGCTTCGCCCGCGTAACTTTATAAAATATAGCCTATGTTACTCGCTGATACATAGCTTTCCAACAGTGAAAGAATTTTTCAAATCGGTCCAGTAGTTTCGGAGCCTATTCAATGCAAACAAACAAAAAATAAACAAACAAAAAAAACAAACAAACAAACAAACAAACGAACGAACGAACCCTGTATATAATTTTTCAAACAAAAAAATGTATGTACGATATATCTACAGCTCTCAGATACATGCTAATCTCAGAAACGGCTTAACCGATTTGAATGCGGTTTTCACTGATGTATTGACGATTAGAATAATGAGTAATGAAATAAATTTATAATGATCACGCGTTAAATTAAATAATAATTTAGCCGTAGATTGATTATTTGTCTCAAAGGTAAGTGTAAACAGTTTGGTACAAAATATGAAGGTAGGTAAGGTAAGGTAACATTATAAACATTAATTGGTTGACCACGACTTGACCTCGTTCGGCAAACGTTAGAAAGGAGAACATCTTCTTGTATATTGCAACAAGGACTGAGTGGACTTGACGATGTGTTATGTGAGAGATTCAAGTTATGAGAATTTAATAACAGTTGGAACATAATTATATGTATAAAAGACTTCTGTTTAATTAACAGAATTATGAATGTTCAAATATATTAATTGTCTTGAGGTTCTAATGTTCTGTCTATTAGCTATCTAACTTTTATTTTTTGTACAGTCGTTAAGCTAATTGGTACATTTGATGATAAGTGACTAACATTACAATTGAGCTTCTGAAATTGTGATCCATGCAAAAAATAATTGTATCCATGCGAAGCCGGGGATGGATCGCTAGTTTATAAATATATCTTAAATTTTTTCTGTCAAAATGTAAGGAAAATCTTTGGGACTCTTTTGGTTACTTAATACTTATATGTCTAAATGATGAAGTCTAGATTTGATGATCAAATATATATCTAGTGTCGCCTAGAACCAATATATGCTATTATTTCACTTTTTTGTATGGGGTGTGTGTTAAATGTCCCTAGAAATGCTCTCCCAGCCATCTGCATAATCTACGTATGCTTAATTTTTATATATATGTATATAAAATTAAGTTCAACCAATCTATAACACGAACCTTAGACGTAAACGAATTTTAAAGAATACCAAGAGCAGACAAACTTCAATATCGTGCGAATGGTAATTTTTATTACAATTACAAGAAAAGTATCCTCCGAACACCTTTTAAATCTTTGACATTACTAGATCCCAACGTTTCTCAGTACAAAAATTGCTCTATATATTACGTATATAATTAACTACGAGTATCTGGGAAGTCCGTGCAGCATTCAGTCAAGTGATCTTTAAGCGAGGACAACCGCTCTTCTTTTTATATCGGGCTCACCGACTCACACATTACCTCCTTTCAAGTAGACCTCTAAAATTAAGATTAACTAATCATTGTTTTAGTACTTAGTACATTTTATATTAGTACATTTTATATTAAGTAAGTACATTATCATGGATGAAAAAACTGCGTACGGTAAGCAAGTAAGCACCTACGCCAAAGACTTTTAATGAAATAATTTGTATAAATTAAAATGAATTTATAATTGTATTAATATACTTAATTTTTTTTTTCCTAAAAACGAAATGTAACAAATATATAAAAGTATAAAATTAAAATCCATATTTTTAAGTATAAGTACTTAATATTTTTTTTAATACAGTAAAAATAACGGACGTAAATAAATAAATAATTAATAATTAAGTTATTAGAAGTTTTAAAATATTTTAATAATCTTTTTTTAAAAATCCACTATTAATATTATTATATTTATATATTATTGTTTGTTAATTAATTTTATTATTTTCTTCTGCAATTAAATCTATGGAAAATTTATAATTAATTATTTGAATATCTATATCTGGTTCCACTCGAGTAGAACCAGATATAGATCTCTAAACCACAATATAAATGTAATCAAATTTAATATATTCTATGACATTTAACTCTACTGGTATGTGTGATAAACAAACTGATATATTTATTACAGTCTTGACATATTTTTTATTAAAGAAATAATGTCAAAGTTATACCAAAATAAATATCAAGAATTTCTCGGATCAAGTCAAAAACAAAACCAATGAAAACAAGTCAATATACAAATGGACACTTATAAACATTCAGATGTAAAGTTTAGTACACAAAACTATGAAATTTGTGTAAATAAATGATCTAGATTACTAATTTAATCAATTTATCAATCACCAAAGAAAATGCTCCGCTCCACCAAATTATTTAGTACAGGTAAAGTTTACATATTATTATTATTATTATTAGTTACTTTATGACATCCCTTGCTCACTCAACGAAAGACAAATATCTTAATGCTGTTATTTCACACTGATGTTCTATTAGGTATTGGTTACTGCCGCCAGACTGGCTGTCCAAATTATTGCAAAACGCAGTGTATCCTACCGCTTATAAAGTCTAATGGGATGTTGCTAATACCGCGTCTCACACACAATGCATCACAATACTAATCCGTACTATATGCTAATGCGAAAGTATGTTTGGATGTATGGATGTTTGTAACTCTTTCACGCAAAAACTACTGAACCGATCACCATGAAATTTTGCATACACGTTGTCTGGGACACCAGAAAGGACATAGGGTACCTTTCATCGTTCAACGCGGACGAAGTCGCGGACACGAGCTAGTAAACTATAATTTAAAAATAGATTGATATGTTCTAAGTTACAAAACAAGTTTGAAGCAATTATTCGCGTGTCAATTGAAATCAATTGGAGCGCACAAAGCGGAACGCAATGTGTGTCAATGTGCACCATGCCTTATTGCTCGTAAGGTTGCAAAGGCGGGCCGATGCCGCGATGGTAGCGCCCGCTTCCTCATTCTACATACGTGTTTATTTGTAATGTTCCAGTCTAGTAAAGAGCAATGGAATTTTGATGTCCATCTTTTTTATGGCCGTTTTTAAACATTTTACTACTGGCTTTGAAGTTGGGTCAATTATAAAAGTTTTCTTATTAAATACTTTTCTACAAATTATGTACACAAAGCTTCCTCGTTGATCGCTCTTTCCATTTTATATATGTTTTTATTTTTTTATTGTTATATATATAAATAAATAATAATTAGATATATATAATTAATAAAGTCCAAACCTTTCAATAAATTAAAATAATGTTCAATTTATTTGTAAAGTAAACCACAAATGATTGTCACGCGTCAGTTTTTTACCTGTAACAAAGAGAAATACTTATTAATAAATTAACATAATTTAGTGAATCGATCAATTGTTACAATGATTAATGTTATCAACGTTAATTTACACATTACCATTGTTAATTACAAAATATCATTTTGTATTATTCATTTTTAGAGCGCACATTATGTCAACAATAGTCAATATATTTTGTTAGTAATATCAACATAATTTTTCATGAATGTAGGTTTAATTAACATTTCATTGAAAAAAAGATATTTTTGGTATTACTAATTTCAATTCTCGTCATCAGACGACTTGTTTGCTTTGTTTATTTACAGTATAAAATTTCAAGGCTGTGGCAGCTATTGCAGAATATTATTTACATCTTTAAAGGGCTTATTGTAAGTTTGCCACAAAGTTAAAGGTAGGCACGCTTATAACAATACTCCCTAATATTTTAGCGTAAAAACTTTATCCCAAAAGCTGCTAGTGTCTTCTTGTAATATTTTTAAAATAGCGAACCGACCCCGGATTCTCACGTGTGTCATTTTTTCAGCAAAACAACATATGCAAACCCTCTTCGTTTATCGCTTTTTTCGTTAGTAGTTTTTTTTATCAAAATCCGTTGAGTGATTTAGAAGTAGTTATCGGAGATACAGACAGAGGCGTACAGAGGCTTTATTTTATAATATGAGTATTTATATTTTTACAAAATCAAATGATATAAAAGTTTAAGAGCGGACTGCAATTGGCTTGGAGACACAAAGCGATACAATTCCGGCCGAGAAAGGACAAGGCGAGCGGGTGACAGACCTGTCGCTTATCTAATATGTACTTTGTACATTACGTGTATTGCTGGGCTCGTTTACACGCCTATATTGTTCGGGTCACTTGCAATATTATATTTGAATCGGTGCTAACCGTTCTAAGATAAGAGTTAAGTGTAGATATGCTGTAACAGGTGGGAAAAGAATCTTTCACCACTTGAACTCTCATTATAAGCTACGTCGATATAGCAAGATACGAATGTCACAGAAAGTTTTGTCATACTACAACTACATGTAAATGTTTTTTTTTAAATCAAAATCAAGGCTTTTTTTTTAATATTTAAAATATTTACACTTGAATTTATTTTAAATATAATTATTGATATTTTATGTTATTTAGTTGCTTATAAATGAACTAAAACTTCTATTCTATCGACAGTTACGCAAACAGTCAGCTGACAGATCAAAAATGGCGCTGAGATTTTGACACGTGCAAGTTTAGTTGCAAGTCCGATAAAGATTTGCACAAACCTATAATATAAATCCTGTGTCCTGTATAATGTATATTTAACCTGTATTAATTAGTTTTTACAAATCTATTTCATTTCATAATGTCTTTTCTTGCCTCAACCATCAATGATGTAGGAATTTACCATAAAATTGTACAAATAGCTTTTATAATGATTTCATATGTGAATTAGAAACAAAGTTTTTCTGTTGTAATTGTGAAATAAATATACATTGGCAGCGCACACTGCCAAGCTAATATAATTATAATATTGTAATAAAACTTTGATACTTGACAGTTTTCTACGAAATAATTAACTTTTCTTTCCAATGAAAAACAAACTAAATGTTGCCCCTGGCTAAGACAAATCTGGAAGTGAAAACTGCGCGAAAATTCGTTAAAAAGACGATAGGTAAAGATAGCCAACTAACTTCAAGTAGACCTGTCTGTCTGCCAAACATAATGTAAAAAACGTAGTTAATTTACATATTATTCTATTTATACTTTCTGCAATTTAGTCAAAATTATTTTTATTAAAATCCAATGACCCTTATCCACTGTTTGTACTAAGAGCGCGATGTTTTGAAACCTAACTCTGCATTCCGTCACAGACGGCCGGCTTAAATAATAATTTTCATAGTGCCGCAGCCGATGCAATAGCTTAGCAAAGCGCGACGGAAAAAAAAATTATGCGTTATCACTTTCAGACACGATTTCAATCGAACGTTAATAGTGAAACATGCATCACTCGATTAATGTCAATACACGATGGAGAATGTTAATGACGTTACCACTAAAGTTGTCATCAAAACGATATTAATGAACACGCATCACTTTTACAAGTCAATGATACTAGATTGCATCAGAATGATCTACTATTAATTAAAGGTTACGTTAGTGAGTATTCGAAAAAAATTAAAATTATGTGAAAATTTAAAAATACACAAGTTGCAAACTCGACCATGATTCAAACCTGCCTATGTCGCTTAATGCGACTACGTAAAGTAATTTTATACGTATATAAAAAATGAAATCGTTCCTTAATTGAACGAGTTCAAATTGTGTAAAATATAATCGATTACAAACAAAACAAATAGATCCCTGGCGGGGGATATTTGTCAAATTCTTTTGTTAATTTGAGAGATATCCACGAAGAGAGAAATTCGTTAATAAAAAAAAAAAATTATTATTAACTAGCTGTTGCACACGACTTCGTCCGCGTAATTTTATAAAATATAGTCTATGTCACTTGCTGATAATGTAGCTTTCTATAGGTAAATTTTTAAAATCGGTCCAGTAGTTTTTGAGTTTATTCATTACAAACATACAAATCTTCTCTCTTTATAATATTAGTATAAACATAGATAGACTAGCGACCGGCTTCGCACGGATGTATTTTTTTCTCTAACTATAAACATAGACCTTCTCCATTCATATAGCTTTTTCCATAAGTAAAATCCATAACAAAATCCCCTTAAAAGCATTAGATCTTAGAAGAAGTTAATGGATTAACTGACAGAGGCGGACAGCGACTTTATAAAAAGGAAAAATTTGTTTGTTTGTTTGCATTGAATAGGCTCCGAAACTAGTGGACCGATTTGAAAAATTCTTTCACTGTTTGAAAGCTATATTATCAGCGTGTAACATAGACTATATTTTATAAAGTTACGCGAGCGAAGCCGCGTGCAACAGCTAGTTTTGTAATATGTATAGATATCGATAAAGATACTAAAAATATATGACACGGCATAATATACAGTCATAATACAATGAAGTTTTGTTACTGTTTGTTAGGAATCCAAAATTACTGTTAGAATACCGAATATTAAAATGCAAAGAAAATGTGATTTTCTGGAAAGAACGAATGATTCCCTCGTGTTTCTATTTAACTAGTAATATGGGAGGAATGTTTGTTCCAACTACAATTGTGGAATATAGTAGAGCCTTATGTTTTTTTAATGTAAGCTTTTTTTTTTATTTAAAGGACGGCAGGCAGGCTGACAGTCCTCTTGAAGCCATAGGTTCTCAATAGGATATAAGATAAGATAATTAGGTGGGGAAACAGCACACATTCTGTTATTTCACTGAGTTCTTCAAATTTCTTCGATTTCCAAATACGATTATTTATGTGTTTTAAATACGGAATGTTGCCGGAAAGGCCAAATTAGTTTCGTTTTCATAAGTAATAGCGGCAAAGTAAAGACACGCGACCTTACAATTCCCTACAAAGTTTTGTAATTTATTGGTAAATCTCGACGCAGTTCAGCAGCAATCTCTTGGACAAGTTTTTAATTCATCGTTTCGTCGTCATTGACCTATCATGGTGTTAAATCCAAACGAAAATATGGTTAAAGTTAATTTACTTAATTAAGCTAATAACTATATTATCATTATATTGACAATGTTTAAATTCTTAAACATATTTCCATGTTTCTTATCTTTGCTAAATAGATTATTTTTTTAATTTAGATTATTTCTTATTTTAAATTATTTCTTATTTTAAATTTAAATTATTTCTTATTTTTATTGTTTTTATATGCGAAAGCTTGTAAATGGTTTTATTTTTTTATTTAATTGTTTAGATTTTATATTAGAAAGCTTGTAAATGGTTTTATTTTTTTATTTAATTGTTTAGATTTTATATTAGAAAGCATGTAAATGGTGTAGAGAAATTAATTAGTGTATTTCAGTTCGCTGCATATTTTTCGAACAAAATGAAATATTTATTTTTATAAATAAAATAAAATATAGCAATATATAAAATTCTAAAAAATCTACTTGAATAATAAATGTTAGTGTCTTTCAATCAAATAAATGTAGTTTTTTGAAGATGAATAATTTGTAGTTTGCATCCGTGAGAAGCCGAAAGCAGATCGCCAGTAGAAAATAATTATTATCATCATTGTTATTGGACAAAATTGAAAGATGTAATGATATACAGTTTTGTAATTGTCTATTATGAGGTATCTCGTTAAAATCTGATACATTTTGTTAGTTCCTTTCACTAAATGTTGTTTCTATTGAATTGATGTTGTAAAGATATTTTGTTAATATTTTCACTAAGTATATTAATAATCCATTATTTACGAAATTTTGACTAATAGTGAATGTAACAAAATTATATTATAGTTAGGGCCTCTTTCACCATGTTTCAAGTAGGCTAACCGCCATTTAAAGTCACCGGTAAACGGGAATGATGGAGATGATATACCTTTGTTTGTATGATAAAAGTCTCAAACATTAAAAAGAAAATAATAAAAAAAAAATCGCCTGTCGAAGGATAAACCGAATGCATAATTTAATAAAACATAAAATTATTTCTAAAGCTAACTAATCAACACTTTACTTGCAGTTGGTGAAAGATGCCCTTAGTTCAATAAATTCAATTAATTAGTAAAATTACATTATGAAAATTAATATTTGTGTTAATATAGAACTTTGAAGCATTTTTCTCTCAATGAGTATTATTTTAAGCTATCTAACAATGAAAAAGTGTTTAAACTCTTTTAATAAAACAACTGAAGCACTTCTGCTATTTTTTTAACTATATTTCTATCGACTATCAAGTGTATATTGAACTTAATCATCTCTTCTTACTATTTGTTTTCTTATTATTACAAATATTCCCTTGTTTTATAAATTATAATATTTTAATTAGGTTTTACAAAATTGAATTGGATTGTAATGAATTCTTTATTGTATTATTCATTTTTCTTACTTACTATAAATTAGGTACCCCTAACTGCTGCACTAAGATTATATGTGTTGCAATGGTCATCAATTTTAATTTTAATATTAATTTTAAAAATATATATTAGGTAATTGCAGAATATTCTAATAAAAATAACATTTTTCATTACATAATTGTTAATTTTTCGCCCATACAAGTGTTCTATCTCGATGGAAAGCTGTTAAAACACATCCAATGACTATTTCGTATTGCATTACACAAATCCTTATAAAATCAATTTATTTTAATACGCCACAATTTACTGTTTATAGCTTCAGCAATTACTGCTAAATGGCTATCTTGTAAAATGGAAAGGTACATCCATTATGTTATCTAGGTCGCTTCAATCACGATAACAGCTGATTCCACCTGTCTACAATTAGGCAACTTCATAAAAGCTCAATTCAAAACAAATGGTAGCAACGTGATAAATTTATTGAAAATTAACAACTGACTATCGCAATGCTCTTAAAAATCGCCATGTCACGTCACTGACCATCGCAATTTTTTATAGAAATTAAGTGTTATATTTCGACAATAATTCATTTGCTTTCTATTAAACCACATCATTCGGTAAACGCTTTGTTTTTTTTTTTTTTTTTTCTTTCAATTTATGCAAGCACTTCTACCACACAATCATAGTCAAAAAGATTTCTTTGTAAAAATTTATACGAGTATGTAAAAATTTAAGAATTGTTTATTCAAAACCGCAAAACTCCAAAGGTACTTTGTGGGGAAACTATGAAATATTTCATAAACGTTTTCAAGGTACCTTCAGGGTTTTCAGGGCTAATAAGAACATAAGGTACCCTTCATCCAGAAAAAAGTACTCTTCCCAAGAGATCCGTCAACGTCCGATAAAAATATATGAATAAAATAGTTTTAATAAATCTTTCAACGCCTTGAATGCAACGCTAATATGGAAGATCTTTTAGTTTAAATTTCCTGTCTAATTTATAATATTATATGTATTTTAACAATTTGACGTTCAATTAAAAAGTCTTATGTCTAATACTTGACGCTTGTGGGCTTTCGATTTATTAATAAATTTTATAGCACAAAAAATCTTAGCAAATTGTTTACCATATGCAAATTTACCATTGATTTATTTTTTAGTTATCAGACAACCATTTGAACAATATATACTTAGTCCAAAAAGTGAAAGACATTATTACGAAACAATAAAGCCTTCTGTGTGAGGAGGCTAAAGGTGATCGGTTAAAATTGGCAACAGTTATTTAACCCTATGATTGATGTTTCAATTTGTTTATAGCATTGATAATGTTAGACTCGTGTCTTAAATATGAAGTACCTACAAAAGTCGTTAATCAATTTGTGCACTTAATATTTAATCTGTTCTTGAAGTCTTCAACTCGAAAATTAACTGGAACACTTTAAAAATTTTTGAGAAGTTATTATATTTTTAAATTTTTTTTTTTTTTTCATTTATATTAAATGAAAAAATATTAAATGAAATTTCATATATTTTAAATATAATTTAATTTAGATATATATACATATAATTCCAGGGTCCCCGAGTTCGATTCCCGGCAGGGTCAACTTTGGAAATGAACTTTTCGAAGTTGGCTCTGGTCTGCATTTGGAAAATAATGGAAAGGCACACTGCGTTTCGCTATCATTTGGACAGCCTATCTGGCGGCAGTAACCACCACCTTACAGAAGACTACCATTAAATAACAGCACGTGTGCTGTTGTGCTTCGGTGATTGAGTAAGGGTTGCCAGAGCCCATTTTCCTTCTTCCCAATCCCTTGACCCTTAATCCTATTGTAGCGCACTTGGAGCATCAAATGGTGGACTAACAGTCCACCATTTGAGAGTTTTTTTTTATTCTTATGTTAACATAAGAATAAAAATAAAAAACTACTCTCGGCTCCGAATGGATTCATTTTTTTCTACAAATTATATACACCTCCTTATTTATCGCTCTTTCCTTTGGTAAAAACCGTTTGAAAAATAATGGTTGGTTTAGAAAAAGTTTGCGTAGAAACAGACAAAAGCGGACAGCGACTCGATAGGTAATTTATATACTCTTAAGTAATTAATGCAAGGATTTAAGAGTTTACTTTTGTGATTACGAAATAATAAGTTGTCTTTCTCGTGACAGACGTGTGCGAGAGGTTTTTATCAGACAAGTCCAAATACATGCACGACCGAGTGTTACATTTTGCAGTGACTAATTGATATATAACATATTTATTATTTCTTATGGAGAAAGTGCTATATCGTTCTTAAGACCTACGACTTTAAGAAGCAAGGACATTGAGTTTTAAAAGGATTACTTATTTTATAAATCTTGAAACTAAAAAAATGGATTTATCTCTATTTCTCAGGTTTAAATTGTGGACATCGGTATATTTCATTCTTTTCTTAAATTAAGAAACATTATTTTCTTAAATTTAATATTAAATTTATAAAATATCTTTTGGAAATCATATTCCATTGCATGCGTGTTATACAATAAGTCAAAAAATTGTGACTGATAAGTATCTATTCCTAATGCCAATAAATAATTCCAGTCTCTGAGCAGACAGACTTCCTTTCACATAGACATAAAATAAATATACCTATCTTAATTCACCTTTCATTTTTACATCACGAGGTGAATCTAGCTGGAGGCACTATTGCGTAAAGCCTGACCGAAATACATTATGATTTACTGCATGAGTGGTCTATGGGTTAAGTGTTATAGTTATGCACTGACCCACAAAATATAGCTTTAAGACAGCACAGAGTTTTACAGGTAATGCGAGGTTTAAAATGACGAAAATAGTTTAAAATTACCGCTACGACGATTCGTTATTAGCTAATTTGTTTCATAGATCACAGTATATCAAATAGTACGTCTTTACCACAGAGATAATTGCGCCATCTACATAATATTTTTTAAAAAAAGAACAATGTTGTTCTTTCGGCGTGTTCCAATTGGGAAAATTTAAATGTATTTTATAATTGTTCGTAATGAGTAAACTCCAGTCGTGCATCGGATCTGATAGGTACACACACATTTTTATTTATTTAAAGATACTGTCTTTAAATAAAGACAGTATTTAAAATAACTACTTATTTAGAGCACTCTAAATTTAGTCACTGTGTGTATTAAATTTTATTTTCATAATAATTACCTACTGTTGTCAATAAATATTAAAAAATAAAAATTTATTTTTATATTTTTAATAAAAGTAATGAATATAATTCTTATTTTTTTTTTTCTTTTTCACCACACTACTTCTTCGTCATATTTAAGTACCGATTACACTAACAATTCCGACTAAAAGGCGAACAGGAAATTCCAAAGACGCCAAAGAAACAAAAGATCTATTTGAAAGTCAATTGTTTTGAAAAGTTTCAAAATAAAATCTTGCATTTCTGAAACATGATTCACACATTTATATGCTCCGTTGGTGACGATAGTTACGAAATAAAACAAAAGTGAAAGAAACAGGTCAACGGTGTCATAGTAATGCATTCTCGGCTAAACTGCAAACGAATTCAAGGGACGCGTGTCGCTACATAAAAACAATGGACGGGACTTTCATCGGTTTTTTTATGTTTTTACATTATTTTTATTGTTTTTTTTTTACGTTAAGATTTTTTATATAAGTTTGTAAACGATGCGCAGCTGTAATTGTGACCTTGTTTCATTTTGTAATAATTTTCATTTGATTTTCTCTATTACAATTAAGATAATATTATTGTTGTTATTATAATATGACGCTATTTAAAATTTATTAGTATTAAGTTTATGCAATTGAAAATGAAAATTTGAAAATAATTGGCTTGAAGACTGGGCCTTCAAATAATAAAACAATATAATAGATATATTTTCCAAAAGTATTTTTTGAATCTGATTGAAGTTCCAGCGAATGCCGCGTTCAAACAATAAAGAAAACAATAATCTCCACTTAGTAGAGACAAATGGAAAAAAATACGTTTATATACCAGTGGGATACTTTTATATGGATAGGCGAATATAGTGGTAAATAAATGAAGTTTTATTCAACCCTTTTCATATTATTCTTATAATATTACTTTTCATAGAAATTTAAAATAATCTGTCCTTCCTTAAAGTTCATGCCTAAATTACATCAAAACCCATTCATTCGTTCCAAAATAATTAAAATCATAAATAGCATTATTACACAATTTTTCACAAAATTGTATTCGCGACATAATTTAACTTACGAGACTGTCTAGTCAACATTTATTTCAAATGTCGACATCTAAACAATTTGTTGAACACACTCGTTGAATTCAAATCACTTAATGTGCTCGCGCTTTCGCTAAAATGGCCGAGTTCATCCAGAGCAAGTCACAATGAAACGCTGTATTAAATCTAGTTGGAATATATTACATACATTTTATATATAAGTAACCGACCTTGTTAGACATTGTTTTTCTAGTTTTTAGATAGCGCGATAAATTTTATCTGGTTAAAATAAGCATTTAAATTCAAGTGTAAATATAAGCTAGAAGAAAATATACACCTAATGTAGAAATATGACATCAAGGAAGTGGTTGAAAAAATCCAACAATAATAATTTTCATTTATTTATTCTATAATTTTTGTAGTTAAAACTCTTTCCAAATAATTTCACTTTATAAAACCTCTCATTTTAAGGTCACTTATCAATAAAGTTTGCCTAAGTCATATAATATAAATTCCTTTACTTTCACGTTAACCTTATTGACATGTGCATAAAGCTCATTTCCGAACGAAATATAACATAATGAGGCAGTTATATGCAAAGATACTTTTAAAGTCATCGGTGTGATTTCGATTTACTTTCACTTGGACCCGCGTTAAGTTATTCGTCATCGTGACGTCATAACTTGAGCATGCTTATTTGGGTTGGGAATATCTAACGGTCATCAAGATGCATTCATAGTGATTTAACAATAGTCAACACATGACTTACCCAGTTTCATTTGAATGAAATATTTAGCACTTTCTGACTAAACAAATTATAAACAAGCAAATATGGATACTATTTTTAATAAATAAAAGTTTTATTAACAAACTCTTTTATACTTAAATAAGTCATATGTAAGACAAATTAGAATTTGTCTGTGAGTTTGTGCATACTAATATCAGAAACTTAACCGAATTAAATGTGGTTTTCATTGGTGTATTGTAAAATGTTTCGAGTAACATTTAGTGCTTGTTTCATTTCAATCAATTTACAAACTTCTTAGAACAGTCTTTAGAATATAAATGAATAATGCTGTCATTATTCATAGCATCGAAATAAATTCATACTGATTGCCTAGGAAGTAAAAAGACGTTAATTGTTAATTTCGTTCTATAAGAATCCAAAATTTTGTTTAAGTTATAGGTATTGCCATGTTAATTTTAAAAACAGAGGATGTATGTATAGGTTTAGTAAACGCAACCTTTAAAGGTCGCCATGTGAATGACCACCAACACAAAGTGTGACATCATATCAATTTCTCATACATCTTTGTAACTCTTATATTACATTATTGTGTAACTAAATATTTATTTCTCTCGGTAATGTCTGCATGATAACGTTAAATAATTTGATTTCTATGATGATGGGTAGATAAATTTTTTACTCATAGTTTTTCGAAGTAAATAATGATCATAAGTAATGTAATATAACATATAACAGACTTTTTAATATTATAAGACTTTTTAATATTATAGATTACTTTTTTATACTATATTAATGGCAGGCAGTCAGGCTGAAGATCCCACTTGATGGTAGACGGTTACTATGACCTAAGGACAACACCAGGAAGAGTATAGGTGAGCTGCCGATCTAAACCCAAACCCAGAAAGGTTCAAGTTTCCAATGTAGTCAAAAGGTAATATAAATAACGCAAGTGGGTCAAGTTTTCTCAGACCAATGCAACTACACTATAATCTAGATCTATTTACTATTACAAATATAATATCTTGCAAATACTAGTTTGAAAATTACTTTGTATAATTGGAGTGATTGAGGCTTGAAATGCGTTTAAATTTTTAACTTAACAAGTTAATAGCGGGAAAAATAACAAATAATTATATAAAGAACTAAGCTAAATTGAGGTAAAAAACTTCTATCCGATTCATCTTTTGTCTGATTAACGTGTAGGTGAAAAAATTGTAAACATCTTAATAGGTGCTAATAAGATATACCTACACTCCATATTATCACATTGTAAATTCTTACATTAATATGATATTTGTTTACATTACGTTAAACATACAAATTATTTTACAGTTGTATTTTCTTATTATAAAAAAAATATAAATATCACATAAATAATCGCTTGGACGCTGAACTGACAGAAGCAGGTTCAAATCCTGGTAGGGCTTGCATTACTATAATGTTTTTCATTTTTTTTTTTATGTGATATGATGATAATAAAAATATACAAAATCATTCATTTTAGTTGCTCAATCGGATTATCTGTCTACCAAAATGAGTTGTGTTGGTATAAAATGTATGACGCTTGCTAATTTTGACAAGAGAACGTGACAGGGTTATTGTTTTGGTTCACTTTTACTTTCAAAACTGTCTGCTACCTATCAAGATGGTATGCTAACTAGTCTGAAGCACTTTACGTAATGGAATTGTTTGATAATAGTAACAAGGACCGACCAACTCAGATCTGGAACGCTTCCTCAGCGTCCTGGACGCAATAATAAAACTCTATCTCGCGCTGTACACTTTTCTGTAAACGTTTGTTTGTGATAACAAATATTACTTAATTTACATAGGCGTACATTACTTGTCGGAACAAATATATGCAACATCAAATGATGCTAATTGATCAAATGATCAATTAGTATAATATTTTTATCAACATTTAATAAAAATTAATCGCTAAATGTGTTACAAGCGCAATATTTGAGAACGGCTGGATCAATTCGGTTATTTATTATAATATTTTTTTTTAATTGCATTCGTGCGAAGCTATAGTAGGGGCGGGGCGGAGCTGTAGTATAGAAAGGAATAATTGCGAATTAAAAAAAAAATAACAAGAATACTTAGTAATATTCGTGGTATAATAAAGGGTTAAATTTGGAAATCATATAAATTAATGTCAAAGGTGACGTATTACGGGTTAGATATTAATTCATAAAATTAATTTAATTAATATTATTTTAAATTCACCGTAATTTAAAACATAGAATTATTTTAGTAGGTACAAAACCCATTTAATACTAATTCTATCACATGGCATTCCGCGAAATGGTGATAGTTCTAAGGAGACCGTAACGACTTGTAAGTCGGTCAATTAATCAAAGGGATCGGTTTTGTAGGTACCTACCATACCATTATTTTATTATTATTTTATTTTAAATAAATCTTAAAAGAAAGTTATTGTTATACTATATTGTTAACATTAAAATAAAATAATTTCATTCATTTAGTATTAGACAAACTTTAAGTCTGCTCTATGAATTGGGAAAATGAGAGAAAAAACGCTCTTAATGAATTTTGCAATTGTTTGGAAATTATAATTGATCCAATAAAGTGTACATTTTAATTGACATTGACATCGCTTTGCGCGCAAACCTAACGGGGCTGCGGTAAAAAGCGGGCATAGAGTCTGCAATCGGATTCGTTCCGATCGGTTACAGAATAGAATCTCGGTCGAGACTGTTGTACTGGCCACGACACGTACAACTATGATATAACATCTTACCAGTTTTATCATATTCTAGATATGTACAGTTAAGTTCAAAATAAGAATCAAATGAAATTCTTATTAAAGTTTTGTTGCTACAAAACTCATTAGAATGGCGAAGGTTTATTAGAATGGATGGATTTTATTTAAAAAAAAAATAATAAAAATAGATTCTTATTAAATTTGAAAGTAACATAGTTCATAAATGTGAATAATGTATATGTATAACGTATACAATTATACGTCAATATATATGAGAACAATATATGAGAATATATGAGAATATATGTCATATCAATATATGAGAACGAAATCTCTGGCAAAAGCTTGTCATACAGTTCACAGTTCAAATTTTAAAATAAGAGTCAACTGATTTGTTATTATAGTATTGTCTTTGAATTAGCTTGTGTAGTAATGGAGGCATATTTTTGTTAGCCTTACAAGGTTCATATGCTTTCACGCCTTAACTAACTTAACCTATCATCGTAAGATTTTGCAAATACATTGTCAGGGATACAAAAAAGGACATAGGATGCCTTTCATCTAGATAAAACGTACGGTTCCCAAGGGACGCGGACATAATCGCGGGCAAAAACTAGTATTACTCGCGCATACATATATATACTCAATACGATTTGAAGACTGTTGCCTCTTCCGCAAAAATGACTTGATGGATTTTGATGATACTGTACAGTAATATAGCTCATTAGAATAAAACTTATTCTAAAATTTGTAGATATATGCGGGAGAAATCTCGGCTAAAAGCTAGTATGTTATATTTTTGTATGAACTTGGGTATGATCTCTTAAATAAGAGGTTCCACATTTGAATGATAGTGTTAACTACGACATAACGACAGTCCTTTTGATTTACACAGTAGAAATTGGAATATCAAATTAATAAAATATTAATACCTTAATATTATTAGCCCATACTTTAGAAGTGATATGAATACACTTGTCAATTTTTCGATCAACATTGTCCGAATTTATAGAACTGATATATATGTCAGATAATGAATATTGTGCTACCTATTGTCCGGATCATGTTATTGAATTATTAATTAGACAATGAAGGTCGATGGAATAGGTCAAAGTGTAGAAGGAAAAGGAAATATGTATTACGTAAACAATAGTGCATAATTGCATTATATTTATGGCTATATGATGATGTGTCTACCTTTGCATACGGTCCTCATAGAAAGTGCACGCTGGTAATTGCAAAAAAATCTCAGAATGAAAAAAAAAATCCAATTTTTTATTCGTCTTATGTTTGTTGGTAGATAAGAAAGTAAATGTTTTCAAAGGGGATAATAAGAGGAGACTGTCGACTTTCATGAAAAAGTTATAGGAAAAAGGGTGAGACAGGAAAAACTGGTCTGGCAATATATATCTACTCATACACAGAGTAAATAATGCCATATTATTTAGCAGTGGCCTTCTGTAAAAGGGTCATTATTGCCCAAAGAAGAAGTGACGAATTTATGACTGCTAAACTCAAAGTTCCATCTGCCTATGAATATTTAATGAAAACAGAATCCCAAGTCATGATCTCTTACAAATTAATGATTTTAGAACGAATTAACAAATTATGTTCGTCTAAGAACATGTCTAATACATACATACTTTTGTAACTTTAATAGACAATTTTGTTATTTCAATAGTAAATGAGCCACGAACATATTGACAGGTAAATTGCATACAACAAAATCTTTATAATAACACTTGTATTGCCCTCGCAATGCATTTACTTGCATAGATGCGCGCAATGCATCTTAAAATTGCATGAAATTACTTTAGACTAGTTGTATCTTGTAGACGCTACTTGCTTAATATTATATTAAACTAACTTTACTGAAATGTGATCCTTAAGAAATGTTCTTTAATAAAGTCAAAGATTATTTATCTTTATTTATTTTTAACTAGCTGTATCCGCGACTTCGTGCGGGCTGTAGTTCGTTTTTTGAAAATCCTACAGGAACCTAACATTTTTCTATGATAAAAAAGTCATAAATCTGTGTGATAAATTTCATCCAAATTCTTTCACCCATTTTGCGTGATTGAGTAACAAACATACAAATTTTAACATAACATTATTAGGATTAGGATCAATAGTATTACGTTACAAAAAGAGGGAAGATCTTGCAAGTTTGTTTTTGTATTCGTTTCATAACTCATTTAAGGTTTATATTTTGTGTTTTTCTTTCAACTTCCTAATTTATAAAAAATTAGCTGTTGCACGCGACTTCGCGCTCACGCAACTTTATAAAATATAGTCTATGTAACTCGCTGATAACGTATCTTTCTATAGGTGAAAGAATTTTTAAAATTGGTCCTGTAGTTTTTGAGTTTATTCATTACAAACATTTAAAAAACTTAAAATTTAAAAAACTTGTTACCCGTGGTCCACCTATACTTTTTTTTTCTTCTTCTTAGACTTGCTGTTGTTTTATATTGTTTTCACTAAATGGAAGGAATGATGAACGAGGGAGGTTTGTGTATATTATTTTTATATTCTTGTATTATACTAGGTTATACTATATGTGTTTATTCTTTGTTACCGTTCTTGCGGCTAATGTTGTATACGCCTGTAATTGGTGCTCGTGTCAGCTGAAATACTCTGTGAATCATTATATCATAAATAATTTTAACACGTGTACTGTTGGTGTATCTTAATAAATTAAAAAAAAAAAAAAAAACATACAAATCTTCTCTCTTTATATTAGTATAGATTTCATCTTTTCAAGAATAAAAGCTAACCAAATTCTACACGGTTTTGATCATCACGTTTCAAATTATTTAAAACCTTACCAGATGTCCAAACAACTTTCTGTGGTCAAAAGAGAAATCAACTCCATCAAAATACTTATGTCAGATGTACGAAAGTAATTTCTCACTTTTAGATTAAAATTGATAATCCACATTTTTGAGAAAATACAAAGCAACTATTAATTTATAAATTATTTCACACAGACAGACAAACAGGATACGATAATTTTATAGATAGGTTTACTCAACCAGCAATAGTTATAGGGTATCAATGTAATTTAATTTGACATTAACACCATTCATTCATATAAGTATAATATGATTCGAAGAGTTTAGATTTATAGATGAATCGATCATACATTACTGTAATTATATCGTGGAATTTGAAGGTTTTATGAAGACTTAAAACTTTTGACTTACAATGAAATAGAGATTTTATTTTCAATCTAAAGGTTTATTTTTGAATTAGGGGAATGTACTATGGCATTCCTCTATTCGTTCACCGAAGCTTATAGGAACTGTTATTTCATGGTGATCTTTTGTAAGGGAGTGGTCACTGCCACCAGATTTATTGTACCTACATAGTGATTGTTTTAAAAATAACTATAATTAACTGCGATTGTCAGTTTGTCTGCATAGCATTAATATCTCGAATACATTGGAGAAAATAATGAAATATGAACCTCATCATGCTATTTATGAAAGTGGAGATGCGTGCATACATTACTATATTTACATATTTTATAACCGCTCTCGTTGTTAGGCCGACGACCTTATTATTTAACAATATTCCAATTAAAAGAATAATAAACAAATAACAATAATTTTTGTATTAATTCAAAAGTACAATAAAATATTATTTACCGTTTACCAAAAGACTTAACAGAAATGTAGGTTAATTAACAGGGACATAGGTACCGAATTTGTTTCAAATAAATTTTTCTATTTTAAATAAAATAATCTATGCTGATATAAACAATTATGACATTACTAACTGGTGCCTGCGACTTCGTCAGTGTTGAACGATGAAAGGTACCGTATGTCCTTTCTGGTGTCCCAGACAATGTGCATGCAAAATTCCGGTTCCATAGTTTTTGCGTGAAGGAGTTACAAACATCCATACATCCAAACATACTTTCGCATTTATAATATTAGTATGGATTTTTCACGCTGTCCGATAGTTTAATTACATCACTCGATCAAACAAAAATGTTAATGTGGCTTAAATGTAAGATTTTAAGGCCTTACAATTCAACTTTAACAACTACATATAAGTTTTATATAAACGTAAGTGTTATAATTAATGAAAAATTCTGAAGGTCATATTTAAGTTGACATCTTTAATGCGACGCAAATGCAACAATTATGATTTGATTACGAAATAATGAAGAATTGTAATCGCATTAAGAATTAAGCGGTGGTCACTGGCTGCGTAGAAAGTGAGGTAGATGAACCCAATCTGCAACACTGCTACTCCACTATCTCAACATCTGTTCATTACTTAGAGTTTATGTGTTAATTTTAACGAGCTCGTTGGTCGTGTGATTTATGTTTTAACACTCTGACTCTGGCGTTCAGAGTTCTAATACTAGCAAGCTGAACTATTAAAATACCTTCGTCTGGATGTGTGCTAATGACAAAATTCGAGCTACTAGTACTTAAGTTGAAGCAATCATAATCATCATCTCAACCATAGGACGTCTATGACTAAACAATAGGTCTACACCACAATTTTCCAATAGTCCAATAGGACTTATCAGATAGTCAGTCCTATGAAGGAATAAATTCTTATTAAAGATTCTTAAAGAAGTAAAAAAAACAAAGGGAAAGAGAGTTAAATTTTAATTCTAAAAACTAATTTTGGATAAAATTAGTTAAACATGTTCTAAATTTAAACTTTACCTATATTTTCTAACCATATATTTTTTGTAATATCTGGGTTAACTTTGACTAGCTCGTTTATCGAGTGGTTGGCATTTTAGCATTAAGGTCCAGAATTAGGTACATAAATTATTATGAGCAAGCTGAACTATCCAAATTTCCCCTTGGTCTGAATTTCTTCAGTCTTCTATATGGCTCCTACACTATAAAAATGTAGCTACAACTATTTGTAACTATTAAGTTACTATTAAGTTACTATTAAGTTGAAGTTATATTTTTTTGTTAAAGAATTGATGACAAAGTAATTTCTTTTTAAAAATGATACCAATTAAAACAAGTTTTAAATTCAAATTTTAACATTAGTTTCTAAGAATTCGTTTTTGTCTGTTGGTATTGTATAGTACCTTACCAACTTATTGAAATGTGTGCCCTAGATTACATTGACCAATCGTGAAAAGGCAAGCGTGACAAATGTTGACTTAAATTAGTTCTTATGCGTAACAATTTAAGGTAAGTTTTTAATTAAACTGAGTTGTTATCTTTGAATCTTTGACCGTACGGATGCGGAACTGAAAGGGTTTTGTAGATGTCCGTGTATGGAATAATTGGGTATTTCTTTATTTAGCTCGTATTTTATATTAAATGAATGACTTAATATTTTTGTGGGGCGCAGCGACGTTATAATTAATTAACGTAAAAAATCATATAAATCGATCATATATTTTTAATTTTTAATTATTAATTAGAGCATATGCTTTCTAAGAACAATAAGTAACTAATTAGCACTAATAGGTAAATTATATATCGCAGTTTTATGTAAAAATCATTAAACATACCATTTCCTCTACCGTTGCGATAGTCTATTTCAAGTCTATTTCCTTTTTAAACAATACGATACACGCGATAAACCATTTTGAATATTGCTTCCTTGACAATCAATCACGGTAACTATATTTATTTTTGTCACTGCTGTAACTACAATATTTATATCCAGTACCTGACTTCTACTGAAGCTTCAGTTGACTGCAAAAAAGCATTTACTGAGCAGTTGTAGTGTGTCGATTTTAAATACACAGAATTTATAATGTAATAGCGACCCTCCCCCGGGTTCTCACAGAGTTGACATTTTCAAAAATCCTTTCGTTATAAATCCTTTTTTTTTTCCGATATTTACGTTATAAAGTAAACATGAGTTGCAAATTTCAGCTTTCTAGACTTTTAATTGTCAGTCAGGAAAAAAAATTTATTAGTTTATTCCAAATTCTATAAGTGATACTTACTTACTTCGAGTATTAAACACATACTGTCACACATATATACACGTATTTTTATGTATAAATCGCCAGGTAGTCCAACACTTGATGGTTGGTGGTTACCATCTAGCTTCTGTTTTGTGTGAAATAAATTAAAAAATATCAGTGACATGCAATTACAAACCTGTGTGGTCCGAAGGGCGCTCGCTGTAGCTAGCAGCGTCAGCGCGGCTACGCTCCACAAAACACCGACTCGCATCCTTATGCGCTGAAACAAAAAAAAAAACAAGGAATTTTATTTATTTTCTCATTTGAACCTGTAAATCCGTACTAATATTATAAATGCGAAAGTATGTTTGGATTTTTGTAACTCAAACGCAAAAACTGCTGAACCGATCACCATGAAATTTTGCATACAAGTTGTCTGGGACACCAGAAAGGACATAGGGTACCTTTCACCGTTCAACGCGGACGAAGTCGCGGGCACCAGCTAGTATAATATAATATTATAGTAGTAGCAGGGGGCACTCCATTTAGCAGTTATAATTGGACAACACATCTAGCGGCAGTAACCAGCCCCGACAGAAGTAAGTAAGGGATGTCAGAGCTCATCCCCTCCCAATTCCGTAGGATATTTTATCCTATTGAGGTCGGCAGACGCACTTACAGCACTTATACTTAGTGCTTTGTTTGTGTTAATGTAAGCGATGGTAGATCCAAGTTACTTCTGACCGGTCATATTGGAAAATTATGGAAATATTGGAAGCCTATGTCCAGCAGTAGACGTCCTGCGGCTGAAGCGACTGTAGCCACTTGCCATCAAGTGAACCGTCAGTCTGCTTGTGGAACGCTACATAGAAAAAAATACTAAATATTAATTGCATCTCCATCGTTGTTATTGAATTTGAATATATTATTTATGTTAATATGTTATTCTTTAACATATTAAAGCTTCTAAAATACCACAAAGAATATAATTATTAAACTTATTATGTATTGAATATTAAGAAATTAGGTTAATATCCACAATCTATATTAACCTAAAAAGTAAATCTCCAAAGAACTGGCTTCCGCAAAATGGAAAGGTCAACTCAAATGTTGTTTTTGTTTAAACTTTATATTGCAAAAACAAACTTACATAACTGCACTTAATTTTTTTACGTGCATATGTAACACAATATACAACACATTTTTTTAAAATATTTATACGTGTACATTTAATTTAAATATTCACATAAAACGTCGAACAGAATATCTGTCACATGAATTCCATAAAATGTCGCTTTCACTATTTAAAAGTCTAACTTTCATTTTCGAAAGAAGAGTTAATCACAAACGGGATATAAACTTGCAATGTTATGGTGCTTCATTATTCAATCTTTGTAATAGCCAGCGCTAAAAACTTTTACCTGACTTACTCGTAACTCGTAATAAACTTCAACCTTTCCCTACCTTTACCCTATACCTATACCTTTACACCTGCCTAATTTTAGAGGACTAATATAACCTTTAGTGACCAATAAGTTCACTAAAGGAAAGAGCCAAAAACAAGGAGGGTTTGGGTTTACAATTTTTAGAAAAAAATTGCTTTCGTGCGAGGCCGGGGGCGGGTTTTCAAATTATTTGTGACTGGGACAATGAAATAATAAAATTTAATAAAAAACAATATTTAATTATTTTTAGTTTATTTAGTTTTTTTTTTTTCTAATTATTACGGTAGAATAATTAAAATTTTAAAGGAAATTGAATTTATGCATGCAAAGAAATAAAGTCTATATTTACAATTTCCTATTATTATCATCGGGAAAACCTCTAGTTATAAAACAAAGTTAGAAATAAAAAAGTTAGTTGTTTTCTCCATAAACTACAACCAATTTACTCCCACCTCATGAACACATTTAGGTAAAGTGAGTGGGTGACATAGCATCATCGAATATAAATTTTCTTATGGTTATTGTATTCATTAACAAACGAGGCTAGTTTCGTTTTTATTTGTATGTATTTCATCTGGTATGTAAAGAGACCAAAAATAATATTAGAATGAAAAAAACAAATAAATAATCGATAACTTTTTACTTATCGCATATTTTTCTGTTTATTAAAAACATATCAGAGAGAAGTGGAAACATAGTCATAAGAGGGAAGGGTCTGGATTAGATTCTGAGATTCTTGTACCTAAATCTTAGCTGTAAATCAATGACATGGTATATCTAAATTTCAGGAAAAAAATTTTATCCCGATAATTAAATTATACTATACTAAGCGAAATGTTAAAAGATTTTTTTTAATGTAAAAGTCAACAGGCAGGGTAACGATCGACTTGATGGTAAGTGACCACCGACGCCTCACAAATAACGCCATAGAGCTTTCAAATGCAATTCCAACCTTAATAGGATTAAGAGTGAGGAGTTTTAATATCTAAATAGAACAAAATAAAGTAGCCTACCCATCTCTGTATGTTTCTTCGCTTGCTTCTAAACCACTCAATAGATTTTAATACGGTTTTCACTAGTAGAAAGAGCGATAAACGGTGAGAATTTATAAATATAAAATTGTACCCGTGAGAAGCCAGGGCGGATGGCTAGTTAAAATAAAAATATTTTCTTGAAAAATGCTTATACAATTGCAAAATTAGATCCTAACCACACGCACCATTTACTCAGCAATTAGATGATGAGTGTACGCATGCATTATGCATTGCTAGTCTGGCCGGTGCATTGTTGCAACTGCACTTTCGCTCGATGACCACACACCGCCCACTTAATATATAGACCGACAATGACAAGTGACGTAATAGACTATAGACTAATAGGTCAGAGAATTGCGAACATGTTATTAACAAATTTAACGTATTTGTCGATGATTATCTCTTTAATACTTACTAGTTTTCGCCTACTGGTCGTCAAAATTGGAACATGGTGTAAAGAAATTGGTTTTTTATACTTTTTATTTTTAACACTGAAGGTCTATAGTCTCTAAAAAAAAATAGATTCACAAACAAATAGGTAAAAGGAATACGAAATTTTCCTAATGATTGCGTTAACCGCTCAACGGTTTTGAATGAAAATGAAACTATAGGATGGTTTTATTCGAACAAGTTCCTATGGTACAAAATTTCAGACTATAGTGTTCGCACTAGATGGCGCTTTGAGTTTATTAAGTAGACATCGTTTTTATTTGTAGCCTTGCTTCGGTAATTTTTATTTTAACTTAATATTTCATCTTTAGTGTCACATAGTTAAATTATATTATGGATATAATTATATTTACTCTAACCTTACTTAGTTTGACAAGATTTAAAGTATTTTATGCTGTGGCGATAAAGATGATATTGTGCTATAATTGAAAGTGAAACTTTATCAAATTAATATCGCCCGCCAACTGAGAAGAAACTGATTATGTTTGCTCCAAACGTGACGTGACACAAGCAAACAGTGAACCAAACGAATCGATTAGTGTCTTACTAATCTTTACGTCATCAATAGCATTTAGTCTGTTAACTATTTGATTATATTTTCACTCAAATTTATTTCACCAAACTAACTTACGAAAACTTTGTGGTGATAAACGATAAGGTATTCCTTCTTTGTTATTATTATTAAATGAATAATCAAATAAAAAAAAATACAGTCTGTGAGTGTTACAAGAAGAACGCAGAGCCGCAGGTATATTTTAGTATTTCTCTACATATCATTAAGGATATCATAGATGAGTCAACTACACTTACAGACAAAATATAACTTCAAATTATTCTCGACATTCTTCTTATCTTCCGGGCTAATTGATCTGAAACTATTTTTCATTGGTTTATTGTATTGTCAGTAAATCAATAACAGTAACATTGGCATTTAACTGTGAAACTATTAATGACAAACGATGCCAAGTTATCTCACATGACAAAAAATCAAAAGTGCAGACCACAAATACAATGAAAATGTCACGGACGTAGATAAAAACACTTGCATTCTTACCGAGCGGAGATTAAATATGTGATGTTTGGGAGCGACAAGAGTGATGTATATAAGCGTAATTCTATAAGGTTAACTAGTGCTCTGAAATGGAAATTTTGCATGTATACATTCAATGCAGTGAAAGACCACTATCAAGCCACGTTTAACATAAAAAATAAGACCTGTTATTAACCAGGAAATATGAGGCTTATATTCATAACAGGCGAGAAATACATACGATAAACTTTAAATCTTTGCCACATACGAGTAACGTTGTAAAACAAAGAGGTAAGTATAGAACTCGCATCTGGTAATTTACAGAAGACACATAGAAGACAGAAATAGAGGCAGGGCACACTACATAAATTTTACAGCCTGTTTGGCAGCAGTAACCACACCCTTAAGGAATACCACTATGAAATAACATCATGTATGTTGTTGTGTTTCAAAATCGTCAAAAATATTATTAGTAGCAAAAGGTTTTTGATTATTTTAAATGACTTCTTTTATTGTGAATTAATTATTTTTAAAAAAATTATTCATTTAATACGTAATTTTTAAGCTATGAATTAGGGTCAAGAGGATTAAAGGTCTTGAAAAAATTCTTACAAAGTCACTACCGTGACGGACAAATGTGAGAATAACTATTATAAATACATGTTTACCAGAAGCGTTGAAGGTGTAAGAAATTAGCTGTATTAATTACCTAATTACCCATCTGTTGTTTATAACAATGCTATGGGAATAGCGTAATTGCAGCACGCGACAAATGTGTTACTTATGACAATTACCGCAGGGCTACCGTAGCTTTGTTTGTTATTAACAATTTTTTTTACATAATATTACTTTTTAAAGAAAAAATGCTCACTCAAAGGCATTAACGAAAAGAGGCTATTTTATAGAATATCCGTAAAAGACATTTTACCAATAAAGTCGCTGTTATTTTCTGTCTGTTTCACCCAACGGAGTTAGATAAAATTTTCACTAATAGGCGATAAACGAAGAAGGTGTGTGTATAATTTTTCGAAAATTAATTGCATCCGTGCGAAACCGAGCGCAGGTGGCTAGTTTTTTATAAGGTCAATTGAAAATGTCATCAATTTGAAAACTTTCTGCCCAACAAGTTGAAATTAAATTAAATTACGTAGACCTCATAGACAACGGAAACCATTATTAGTAGACCTAATAGACAAGTTTGAAATAAGAATTATAGATATTATACACACGTACCGAATTTCGTGGCCATTAATTCCAAAGGCGTGAGCAATTTACGGCTGTTATTTGAACCCGTTACTAATAAATAATGTTCAGCTTAATACGTGCTTGGAACATACGATCAAATAACACTAATTGTCAACTCAAATGTCAATGTATGATATAATGTATGTGTAATTTCTTAGTTAGATTTCTTGTTAGTTCTTTAGTTAGATTTTCTCGACCAATGAGTGGTTGAGTAGTTGAAGGGGCCCTGGGTTTGGTTCTCAACAGGGAAATTATTGTAAACGAACTTTTTAAACTTGGCTCTGGTCCTGTGTACATCGAAACAATATATCTGTGTCTGTGTGTTATATTAGTGGCAAAACACATTGCGTTTTGCCATTATAAATTGAACAGCTCGTTCCTTACAAAAGATCACTATGAAATAGCAGGATGTGTTTTGTTGTTTCGGTGAGTGGGTTAAGGAATGCCATAGCCCATTTCCCTATCCGCTCCTTTATATTACTAAGGTCGGTATCGCAATTGCATTATCTATAGCATAGAAATATCAATTAGCAGCATAGCAATAGGCCGTTGTATAAAAAACTATGTAAAAAAAATGTTTCAAACATTACCTAACGAAAACCATTTGTTGAAAATTCAATCGGTTTAAAGATTAGTCTCTAATTGGACATCTAATGCCTTGGCCGAATTCACGAACCGAAATATCCAAATTTCCTGTAAGATTTGTCGATAAGACAATTGAGTACAACAATAACTGGATCGGCATCCTCCGACCTTGCCTCTTATCTCCTAGAACACAAAAACCTATTATAATCTATCGTTATGTAGAAAATTATCCAATTTTCACGATTTCTATATAATTACTGAGATAATAACTGTAAGGTATATCGTCTAAGCTTTGTATTTAATTGTTTTTATCGTCTAGCTGTGTAATATATCTACATAACAAGCAACCTATAATAAAAAGTGACCTCAAAACATTGCGAGAAATAACACGAATCTATTTGAATTTAAATTACTTTAATGTATTATTTAACAATATAACAATAGGGATACTTTTAAGTAAATGGCTGCAAGTATGCAAAAATAAAACAATAATATATATGTAAAATTAAAATAAAAAGCTATAGAGCTTTAAGATACTGTATAGCAACATTTCCTGATCATAATATTTTTCATTTGCTTTTGAATATATGCATTTATGCATATTAGTTATTTTATTAGACCCCCGCAATAAAGTATACTAAATATTTTATAAACGTTTGCATTAAACTAGTATTAACATGCATAATTTTTATGTAGTTTCTCAGTCTATTACATACTAGTCAACAAACACTCAGACGCGGCTTTGTCTAGTTGTTTGACTAAATTTTGACAGATCCTTCATTTAACAATAAAGCAAACAAGGAAACACGAATCTTTGTATGCTAATCTCATAAATTCTATAACAATGCTACGGGAAGTGTGCATAATCTTTCGCAATTGAATAACTATAAATCTACATTAATTCAAATACACTAGACAGACACTTAAAATTTACCTGTGATTTTTCATAAAATCCGTGTTCTTCAACTACTTGAACTCAGTGGACAAGAAAACACTATTTTTGAAATAATAGTGAAAAAGTTAAGAGGACCTTTTGAGAAATATCAATAAAAATTTTTTTTCTAAAATGAGTTATTTTTACGAAATATCGCTATATAATAAGAGTCCTGTGGTATTTATTAGGGGAAGCCTACATGAAACAGTAAAATATATTATGATGATAATGATAACATATGTAGATAATAGACCAACTGCAGAAAAAACTTCATGTGTGATGGATGTGCAATATGAGTTATTCTTGTGTATTTCCTATAACTTTTGCACTATTTTGAGATAGGTATATACTAATAAAAATCTATGCTAATATAAAGGGAGATAGAAAGGCATACAAAGAGATCTGGGCGTCAGTTTAATATTTTATAAATTTTTCACTAACATATATCCCTATTACTAATGTCTTCATTTTAAAATGTGTCCTAATCATAATTACCTAACACATCCTATATCTATACTAATATTATAAAGAGTAAACATTTGTTTGTTTGTTTGCATTGAATAGGATCCGAAACACTGGACCGATTTGAAAAATTATTTCACTGTTGGGAAGCTATATTATCAGCGAGTAACATAGGCTATATTTTATAAAGTTACGCGGGCGAAGCCGCGTGCAACAGCTAGTTTACAATAAACACATATTCTCCAATGTGGCAAGAACAGGCGAAGCGCCAAACCTTATGAAACTTATTTTAACTCGGTTAACTAGTAAGACGATAACAGCAGACTCACTGGGCTCCAGATCACACTCTGTGGTCAGATCGCCTTGCGTTTGTGGCTAAAGTTAGATATTAATTATATCTAACTTTAGCCAACGTTGTCAATATTGGGAACATATTGACGGACATAAGAGAAACCAAGGAACTAAAGTGATTCTTGAGTTAGTAAGGCATTACAAACTACTTACAACCCCTATTACGTTGTTCTTGATAAAACTCGACGGTATAGCCACCTAGTCCACTACAGAGTCTGGCAGCTTCTGTGAAGAACTTAAATGGGTATATAAAAAAGTTTAGAAATCTATATAAATAAAAAACAAATCGCATGTTCTTTCATAAGAACATAGAGAAACATTGAAAAATTGTCTGGAAAAACCTAAAAACCCCCTAATAAAAATATGTACTAATGGAATGGTCTAAAATAGCCTCGGCATAAGTAGTAAATATCTATATTAGTAAAATTACTGTATCTCAAGAGATACAGTAAGTATAATAACGATAAACATTTTTAGTTTTAAGTAATTAAAGGACTAGAGGATACAACGAAAATGTTCTACGAACGAAACTTACGCAAGAAATAAAACCAATTCTTATAGTGCTCTTTGTTTACCTCACAAATATTGTAGTAAAAAATGCAACGTAAACAAACACGTAAACGTTACCGCAGGAAGCGAGTTGAAAAGATTTAACTTTCTAAACCTGCGTCGGCCGAGTCTCTGTTTTAGTTTAACGCTTTAACATATCAATGACACTTTCGCTCGACGTAATAAGAACGTAATAAAGAATGACCGTAACAGGTTCATTTTTAAAAAAAAAGTTGTTTTGTAACAGATTGTACCTCTAACATACGTATATATATATACGTATATATATATATATATATATATATATATATATATATATATATATATTTGTTTTCTTACTAGTTAATATTATCAGACAATGAATTATATTTAAATAGCTAAAGACAAAACTGTTCAGTGCTCATTATCATTATTGCCCATTCAATTATTTAATATCTCATTTATTTACAATAAAAAAAATACTTTTAATCAGTGGATACTAGTTATATTAAAGCGTCGAAAAGTATACAATATACCTATACATTGCAAACAACTCATATTTTGCTATTTGTTCAATTTATGGTAATTTATGGTAATTTATGGTAATTTATGGTTCAAATGGGTGTATTTAATATTACACCCATTTAAACATATTAATTAGTTTTATATTAAAGTGGAAATTGGTACTCCTAAATCTCGAGGTAAATCTAAATCTAAGTACTTAGAGGTCTCACTCAATGCATTTTTTATAAAAAATATAAGTTTTACTTGAACTTATTAAATGTCTGTAGAGATAACAATGCCTCTTTTTAAAAATATCAAAGAAAGTTCTGGCTAAAAGAGGTCTGGCTGCATTTAAGATGGTTCTTACAGAATACCACCGTAACGTAACAGCATATGTGCTGTTATGTTTTGATGAGTAATTAAGAGATGCCTGAGGCCAATTCGCCTATCTCACATTTATCGCTTGTTTGTGTTATCTTTAACGGCCTGGTTGGTGCAATAAATGCTACAGTTTACATCTTAAAAACCACATTATATATATTATAATAAACTAGTGACCCGCTCCCGATTTAGCCCGGGGTGCATTTTTTACAAAATATTTAAAATCGGTGTAGCCATTCTTAAGTTTTTGCGAGACAAACGCACGGAGATTGATTTTTATAAAGAAGATGTCGGCTGTTGCATACTTGAATAAGGATGCCAGATAGAATGGGCTCTAGCAACTGATGTCCATTTATCAAAACACAACAGCAAATGTGCTGTTATTTTTGGTTTTTGTCAAAATTAATAATTGCGAAGTCTCCTATACCATTACAAACGTCTTCGACTCTAAAACGGATATTTTGAAAACAGTTTATCAGTGAACTCATCTCCTACCAGATCATTACAATAAGACAGAAGTACATAATCTACACAATCTGTAAAGCAATTTGTTCGTGATACGTCTGCGATGCGAAACTAGCAGCTTGCTAAGCGCTTTCTAATAACTTTAATCTTGCGAATGCAGTTTACACTTGACCCACATTTAAATCTAAATTAGAATCTGACGTCTGATGTCACCAGTACAAAGACTAATAGTCAAAAATCACTAGACTTTTCTTTGTCTATATTTTAAAAATTCATAAACTAGTGTTTTTGTTTAAATACGTTAGTTATTCAATTCTTAAGTAGAATATGAGGCTAAAATTCTAAACGAGTAGTAGAGTAACATGCTGTTGAAATGACAGCAAGTTTACTGCTTTAATTAATCCTGCTCTTATCGGCAGCGCACTTGCAGCACCTGTGGCGTTACTTGAATCATAGGCGACGGTAGCCACCTATCATCAAGTGGACCGTTAGCCTGTCTGTCAAGCTTAACATAAAAAAAGACCTGCTTATGACTAAATCAGTGAAGGTTATACAATAATTAGAATAACCTAACAGTATGGTTCCAGACCCACATATAAAATCTACGACACTGCAACAGGTTTTAGTGTGTAACACACTCTTATGTAACTTCCAAATTTATTATTCTACTAGCTGGTGCTCGCGACTTCGTCCGCGTTAAAACATGAAAAAAAAAAGCCATATAACGCTTGACCTCGTGTTGCTATAACACTTTGGCCAGGCGTTAGTTTTTTACATTTTATTTATCCCTCAGGAATAGTCCTTTTTTTTCTGGATGAAATCCCTATGTCCCAGACAACGTGTATGCAAAATTTCATGGTGATCGGTTCAGTAGTTTTGCGTGAAAGACTTACAAACATCCATACATCCAAACATACTTTCGCATTTATAATATTAGTATAGATGTAGATTATATATATATAAATATAGATATAGATGCTCATAACGGACACAACGATATAAAAACGAAAGCGATGAAACTTATTTACATACGTATAGCCTTGACTTTTATGTGGTCATTAGGAACACAGCGCGCGTTGATGTCTTTTCTATGACTGCACGGCATATCTGATGCGAGAACCCTTTATAATTTATAATTGAAAAATTACCTATTTAATTTATTAATTTTTTTTTTTTTTTCACTTTCATATCAAAAGATTTGTTCAATGAACTGGCACGATTTTGTAATTATTTACAACTACCAACAAGTACTTAAAACAAAGAGATAAAAACTATAAAAAAGAGACAAGAAATGCTTAAGCGTTGACTACAAATATTTGCACCAATAACTTTATCACAAGGTTAGTTTCATAACAGTAATTTCAAAACCCTCTTTACAATCTAGTAAACAAAATTCGTAGTACATAGAGTTTATTGCTTTTTGTTAAAGAAGAAAAGATTTTTTTACCAATTGATTAATGTGTTTAGTTCACAATAGAAAGGCTGTTTTCAATCAATCTAACTATGTTGTTGCCTTTTCACTGTATTTAAATAATTTTCTACTTAATACTAAGTTTTAAAATCTTACGTAGTATTTTAGGTTACTCTTAATTGTGCCCTATCAGCGTTGTGTTCTATTAAAATCGGTTCATCCATTGTTGAGATTAGCCCCAAGCATAAATTTTTGTTTTAGTTAAGACCCTGGTAGGTTACAGTTTAAATTATTATAGGACTGCAATATATTGCAAATTTTAACTTGTAAATTTTAACTGTATATAATTTGCAAAATAAAATTGAATCTGTTCAAAGCCAGGAGCGGATTGTTTGTTGTTTATATATGAAGATTGATATGTAAATATCCCATAAAATATTATAATGCACGCATTAATACATACAACACTTTCACTGAGCCTCTCTGAAAGACTCATTTCTCCTTTTTGCATTGTTCATGCATTTTATTTCTTTTTTTTGTGCATGTGAACGCTTTGTATTTTTGGAATCGAGTGGCGACTATCACCGCGCGGTCATTAGCCATGATAAAAATTTTGTTATGTCATACATTATTACCTTCAACATTTCTTTATGAGATTTTAAGTTGAACACTTAGGTCACTTAAATTGTAATTTTTTACAGTTTATCTCGTATTAACAACTTTTCTGTGTTGTTAACTAGGTACTACAGACAAGTGGAGGGAACTGACGAACGACATCATCTATCAAACAATAACCACATCAAGAAACAATAAAGAGTGTGTTATTGTGTTTCATTGATAAATAAGTTATTAAAGCCCACCTGCCATCACATTTTTCTTTACCCTATCAAGGTCGATATATCAATCCAATTAGTTTGTTCGCATTGTTAAGGATCTCATGCTCACACAGCACTGATTAGAACCACTTAGTTTAAGAAGAAATATAGCCTTTTTGTATGTTATACCGGTTGTATAATGTATAATGGTATAATGGTGAATGCTACGATGAGTTGTTCCAATTAATGCCTACCTCAAGCTTTTACGATAGATGTGGATTTCATTCGCATTACTTTGATAAGGTGCCTTTGCGCACAGTTCGGATGAGTAACATTATCGTTAGACGCATAAACTTTGGAACAATCACCCTTCTGAGATGTTTCCATCTAGCTATAATATGGACTGTTTCAAGCAATTCTAAACTTAACAGACTTGTATCCTTAAACAACGGTAGCCACGTACCAACCACCACCTTTGATAATATCAAAAAAAATGGGGAAATATATTAGACATCTCCTGGAGGCAACATAAGTTCCCTATATATTACTACATAAGTGAATTATTAGGAGTTATGTAAACAGTCCTCAATTAGTCGTGTGGAAAATTGTATTTGCGTGCTTCTGGACACTTTAATGCGTTAAATATAAAATACACCGGTAGCCGCGGGCGTGCACGAATTCACTTTCTATCTCATACGATGCCAACGTTTCAAATGCGGAATGCAAGATTTTTTTATTTTATCGATTATTAGAAATCGTTAATGTGTTGTTAATATATTATATTAAGTAGTTTCTATTCAATTCTAACATTTTATTATTATAATTCAATAAAAGTGATTATAAACTAAATTTGTCGAGATAATAAAACGTAAACGTAGAAACGACCTTGCCAATATTTTCAGTGTCTTTTCTATAAATAATTTCATTCATTGCAATAGTGTTTTAAAAAAAAAAACTTTGTATTTTATATTTTTAAGTCCATGTTTTCATTGAATTAATTGAAAACTGAAATGAATTTCCTTTTTTGTTTTCATTTTTACATCAATGTTTCAATTAGAAAGTTTACAATCATTCCATTTCATTTCAAATAATTATGCCATACATAATCAAATATTTTTCAATTAACCTCTTGTAACACATTTCCCACAAAGTTTTAAAAGCCACGTAATCACGGAGCTTACAATGAGCTTAATTCAAATTAGTTAACTGTTTCACATCCTATAAGACTTAAAAGTAGAATGTTAAAATTTATTTATTTTTTGTTCTGATAGATTTTCATTTATCTTAATTTTTTTATATAAGTATTACTATTATTAATAATAAAATATATTTTTTAAAATCAATGGCGGGTCTTACTAATATGTATTTAACTATTCAACATAGGAAACCTTACACCTAACTCAGTTTCGACGGGTAAATATTATTTTTAATATTAATAAGTGTAACTAGAATAACGACCTCTGTCAATAGTTAACTAAAATGTAAATAATTTTTTAAAATAAGACACTAGTATAAGCCTTCGAGATTCCCTTCCTTTTAAATTCATGCAGGTGCAAACTCAATGAAGCCGTAAAACAGAGTCCATATTATTTCAAGAATATATAAATGTAGTCTTTTAAAATGTCACAAGTAAATTATAGTCCATTGATGTCACAAGAATCCGTAAACATATTATTTTGAACATATTATTACACCACGGTTATTTATAATTTCATATAGAAACCATAATATACACATACCTTTACTTTCAAAATGTCAGATTTTCAAAAGAACAGACTTTTAGATGGTCAGTTTTACAAATTAAAAATAGTTTAGTACAGTCTCTACTAAAATCACTTTTGTTTACATCTGAAATAAACACTTATCTGTATAAATGAAAAAATAGTATTGGCAGAACACAATGCGTTTCGCTGTCTGTTATTTGCGGTTATTTGGCAACTCGTCTGGCGGCAGTAACCAACAGACCACCGTGAAAAGGCAGCATGTGTGCTATTGTGTTTCAGTGAGTGAGTAAGAGATCTCAGAACCGATTTTCCTATTTCTTATCCTTAATCCTATGGCGGTCGGCAGCTCACTCGCAGCATCTATCGCGTTGCTTGTGTTGAGGGCGGTAATAGCCACCTACCATCAAGTGGAATGTCAGCCTGTCTCTGACGACCATTACATAAAAAGCTACAATATACCTTTACAATAAAACCTTTTGCATTGTGTTTTATTTTTCAAAATAAGAAAATATAGACTTGAAAAAAATATATATTCAAAGCTCAAACAGTGCCAAACTATAGAGTTTGGATATATTTTATCTGCTTAAAATATATAAAAATGAATATGGACTGGACATAGGTATCTGCAATCGCTAAATTCCAACACCGCTTGATCGATTACACGGAATACTGACACGTACGAGTATTTGTATTTTTCATAGAGAAGTTTTTCGTGTTATCAAATTTTAAAGTAGACGAAGCTGCTAAACGCTGTCAATATATCTTCATGACGCTGCATCTTTATGGTTAGGGTAAACTTACCCTTATCAACCAAATGTTATGACGTAGGAATAGGTACCTATTTTATTGTCTCAAGTAAATATCTTCCTAAAGTGAACTCGAATCCACGAAGGAATTTGCCTAAATCAGAGCTGTAATAATAACCCTTTAGCCACCAGAGTCGGATTTATCCGACAATTATTTTCGTGCCTATTTCGCCAGAGCCGGATATATAGTATATACGACAAATTTCTCTACTTGTATAATGTTTATTTTTAAAACATTGAGTTAAAAAAAAAATTCGAGTCAGGCGCTATTCTACAACTACAAAACCAAGCGGTTAAGGGGATTATTCCCAGAGGATTAGAAAGACTTAACTTAATTCTCTATTTCAATTGTTTACATGTTTACGAGTGAATGATACAAAATAAATAACAATGATAATTTATTTTTTTTTATGTCTACAAATACTTAACAGAAATTTAATGTGCAAATAACGTACATAATTGAGATTTTTCATTAAAAAAATGTCACATTAAACGACTGTTTTAGACACAATTATAGAGTAAATAAAAAATAATAACATCCCATTATGACGTGAATTAAGTAATTTAAGTTTAATTAAACATACACAAGCTGTAACTTTTCTTTATGGCACATATTAAAGTGAAATGTAACAGCCTTGGAATTATATGCAAGTTGGTAAGTTTTACTTTCATAAAACAAGTTTGAGCCAAGCTATAGGTAAGTGGACTATATGATAAAATTGCTCTGAGGACATAATTAAAAGTTTACAACGAAGCATTTACTTGAAACCAATTCGGTTGCAGTCGTGACTGTGGTCACACTCATGGTCGAAGCCTTTAGAAAGCGAAAGACATTAAATTGAGTAACTATCGATATGACACTTTTACAGATTTAGTTCAAAATTTTTATTTATTAATTGAGTATAAATAATAAGTATTTAACATAATATGTACTCACCTTTATTTGTAATAGTTGTCTCGTAACTTCGGATTTATATAAAGGAAAAACAAACACTATATATAAAATTATTAAGTGGAATCCACCATTGTTCCAGATGTCACACTAGGGGCGCAGACCACCTATCACCTTCACAATTCGGCTGTTACCTTACGGAAAACAAGATAACTACATTAACACAACGCACAATTCCCACCAAAATATCACATATTCGAAAACGTTATTTCTTTTCGCAAATTCGCCAAGTTCCGTGTCAACGGCCGCGGTGCAATCTGTGCACTGGTTGTGTCGCGATTCGGCTCTTAACGCGCCAGTGCACTTTCGTCGCAATTAAGAAAAATAAATTATTTAACGTCAGCGAGTTTTCGAACGTTCGAATTGTGGCGGGAAGCGTGCGTACCTTTGTGGACGTGCGTTCGGCTGGCTACGCGGAGAACGGACGGTGCGCGATTTGCAACTGCCAGTACGATACGATTTGATTCAGCACACTCTCTGCCCACACCGCTGTCCGCATGTGTTCAAATGTTAATCCGCGAAATCATTTCAGTTTCATACCACACAACTAGATCTAGCTTGCAAATCGATCTAGCTTGTGTGCCGAAGACATTAAAGTTTAAATTTAAATATCTAGTCGCATTTGAATTGACAGAATTGATATTAGAAACATTTTTTTTTTCGTTTCGATTTATGCGATATGTTCATAAATTACATAAGATGTGGATTGGAGATTGCGTTGTTTATTGGTTTCTTTATGTCTTCTTTAATGGGACAATTACAGCCATCCTCTCATCAGATACCTAAGCTATTAATTATGAAACATGAAGTGTTTTCTGCCATTTAAATCAACTTTTATGGTGTATTAATACATTTTCAATAATTTAATGTATGAATTTTGGTATCCAATGTCTGTCTGTTTGATTAATTCAAGTAGGTTTTATTTATATACTGATTATGTACCTACATAACTACTTTCTTCATGATAGTTTCAGAAGTAAGTATTTTTACTGGCGGTGGCGCATAATATTTCAATTACGATACAATAAAATTATTATATCAAAGGTTTACGTAATACCATAGAGTAAATAGTACTTACTGGTTAAGTACTATTTACTCTAATTAATAATGGAATAATTAGTTGTAATATTTCGATGGGATTAATAGAAAAAGGAAATACATAAATTGTAAGTATAATGTCACTCTTGTATCCTAAATTGTAATAAAAATGCGACCAAATAGAATCGTACCTACAATATTTCAATTTTGATACATATTATTTACCTTATTATTGGTTAAAGAAGACGAATGACTGTTACAAGATACAGGATTTTTACTATGGCCGCATTTTTTTATGTTACGGTCGGCAGACAGGCTGGCGTTCCACCTGATGGTAGATGTAAATGGCTACCGCCGCCTATAACACAAGCAACGCCACAGCTGCTGCAAGTGCGCTGGCGACTACAGTAGGATTAAGAATAAGGAATTGGGAAGGGATAAGAAATTATCTCTTACTCACTCACCGAAACACAACAGCACACACGCTGTTATTTCACGATGGTGGTTACGATCGCCAGACGAGTTGCCCAAATGACTGCAAAACGCAGATGTCCTGCTACTACTTTCCAAATCCAGACCAGAGCCAACTTTGAAAAGTTCACCGAGAATCGAATAAATTTTGGTCTGTTCAAAAAATTAAGTACTTAGAAAAATATTATAGCAATCTGTCTTGAAAACAAAATTGTGCTATGATGCATTAAAATGGCGCTTTCTTTATAATAATACCTACTTACATTGTAGGAACTGGAAATATATGAGTCGATTTTGTGACAAGTATTTAATCAAAATTCCTTTTTTGTGCTTAAATATTGATGTGTTAACTTAATAAACAAATGTTATCTTGATTAAGAAAATTTAACGAATTTTCTTAATCGAATGAATAGCGAAATTGTACGTCGTTTTAACGGCCGCGCTAGAAAATCGTTAGATTTTATTTTAGCACTTTTAGCTGGTACGAATCCGGTATAACCCTACAGTGTCCCCTGTACTACCGGGTATCCATCCAAGAGGATTTCCCAATGGGTTGGATTGGAACATGGTTGGAACAATATTTTAAGCGGTTTCTTTCTACCATAGACTATATTATATTATACACGTAGCTGCGAAAAAAGTGTACATCGAGTAACACAAAAAAATCACTTGATATAGCCAAACAGCCAAACACAGTGAATTGAAAAAACTAGCCATACATAAGCGACAAAATACTTCCTCTTGTCTTTCATTCATTCTCCTGTTAACTAGCCTGTAAATTATTATGTCTGCGTGTTTTGCGACTCGCGTTTTTATTATCTAAATTGGTGTGAGCATGTGTCAAACCCGTTAATTAACTTTAATTGTTTTAAACTACATCATACTAAAATCCTAAAATCAAATAATACTATAGGTATTTAGAGTGCATTTATTTATACTTGTCGAACAAACTGTCAGTAACAGTTTAAGCACTCTGTAGTCAATCCAGCACGCATACAACTTAGTATAGACAAAGTGTTGCCAGAAGAGAATGTCACTCATTCCATCGACGCTCAATAACTTATTATTTTTTGTATTAATCTTGGTTTAAATATGCCATACATGAATCACTGCATACGATTTTTATATATCAACATTATCCCTAACTTTTTTAACATTTCAAATTCGGTTTTAAACAGAAGAAACGATATTGGCGTCAAGAGTTTTTTCAAAACCGGCGAAATACAGGCATCCGTTGCATCAATTATAATTAGTGCGTATTAACTATTAAAAGTTGTATCAAAATACTACAAATTGTATTACATTACAGGTTGCGTATACTGTAATGTAATCAATACTTGAATCTGTAACGTTACATTACAGGCGAACGCTCCCAGTGAGGGAGCACCTTAAGACACTTTGTAATTTGTATGATAAGTCTTTATTGTAGGGTAGATAAACATGATCAATAATATAATATTCCTTTTACCATGCTATTAAAGAATACTTTTACAAATCTTACGTTCAATTGAACAATTACGTTCTCAAGTAGCTATTAAAAATTTATATAAATGTTTGGGTGAAGTTGCATGGAGAAATGAACAAGTGGGGTTATCCATTTTGTAAATTATCTCAATGTATTTCATATATTGCAAACAACGAATAAGTTGACACTTTCATAGTTCCAGTCTTTTCGGTCCAGCTTTTATTCCTCATCTTCAAAACAGCCGCTAGTAAAGTGGTAACATTGACTTTGTGTATATGTGTATGAGCCACAGAACACTCTATACTCACAAACAACTTGATTCGACAAGTTCGACATTTTAAACAATGAGGCGAATAGGCGATGAAGTTTTTTTACCCAAAAACCTTGAACTCTTCATTTATTGACTCAAACAGGAATTATTACTCATTAGACTTAGAAGTGCTTTATTAGTTCGTTGTCGAAACGAACTTCGTAAATACACCGACATGTGTAAATCAAAATGAATTTTTTTCAACTAAAATATACAAACTAAGTTCATCCGAAGTGTCGAAAACTTTAGTAAGTAAGATTTCACCTTAAAATAAGCGTAAAACGTTGAAAAGCCTTGAGAAATAGCCTTGTCAATTGAACCGTATCGTGTCTTCGGTGAAGCTGAAAAAAAGTTTTACTTCCGAAACGAACAAGCGGCTTCTTTGAACGTCACAGTACAACTGTGAAATGAAATTGTGATTGCGGTGATATTTACCTTATCTTATCAGGATATACTTATTATGTGCACAAGTGTAGAATTTATATCGTGTAATGGACAACACATTTTGTACCAACACACTGTAGATTACATTAAACCAGAAGATTTTATTGAAGATATTGAGCACAAGGACCGTATGGAACGCAAAGAGTTAACATTGAGTTTTCATAATCTAATTAAAAGAGGTATCTTATGTTCGAAATTCAAATTGTGTTTGTTTTTTGTCTGTGCAAAAGTAATTAGTGCAATATTGAAATGGGAACTTTATTTATGATAAAATTGATTTTCTTAATTTGAATGATGTAAAATTAATTCAAATTGAATAGTTTTATTTATTTATAATACTTTGAATAGATAAGTGTGACTGTAAGTACCTATATTAAATTTTAAAATTATCTTGTGGCATACCCAGATATGTTCAAAATCATAATTTTAATTTTCAATTCATCATTTGATAAATTTTTAACGAGTAAAGCAATATTGTATTTTATTTAAAAATTAATATAATAAATTTGAATTTTACTACTTAATAAAGTGATTTTCCAATTTATTAAATAATTTAATCACTTATTTAGATGCAACATTATTTTATATATTTTTGTCACTTGCTTACCTATTGAATAAGTAAAATTTTGTTTGTTTGATTCTGCAATTGTGGTTTAAAAAATATATGATTTGCATATTTTCAAATGTTCCTATCAGGCTACAATATGATAGCTGTTCAAAGAAGCTGTAAATAAATTTATGCTGAAAATTCTTCATCTACTGTAGCTATAAATTTGTACATAGCATAAGTATAATTAAAGAACCAAAGTTCTTATGTTTCTTAAGAACCAATATTGTTTAGCAATATTGGCAGCCTACAGCCAGCAGTGAAGACACAGGCTGATGATCATGATATAGTATACAGGAGAAGAAAACTATGCAAAATGTAATAAAACATTTATAACTCTAATTTAATTTTCAGATGAGGAACTGTACAGTTACACAAATTACGCTATGGATACTCCAACTCCGACTATCTCACCTGGAGACTGTCTACCCGGAGTATTTCAAACGTTGGATTCCCTGAACCCAGGCTTGGATTCAGATTTTGATGAAAGCTTAGCAGTTCCTGAATCTTTGTCAATTATAGATACAGAAAAGATTGGAAAGGAAGAAACGGATGCTAACCGTAAGTAGTTATTCCCTTTAAATTATGTCTGATTGCTTGGCAATTTAAATAATATATACATTTTAACTTGTGATTATGCATATAAATAAACATAATTATTTTATTAATATATAAATTGATTTTAGATGCACCACTTAAATTCTTTATTACAAATGGAGTTCATCTTAAGATATGAATATATAATTTTCTAAACGGCTAATATCATAAATTCAACAAAAAATAAAATGTATAAGTAACTAACTAATAGACTAAAGGCCTCTTTCACCAACTACAAGTAAAGTGTTGATTAGTTACTTTTAGAAATAATTTTATGTTTTATTAAATTATGCACTCGGTTTACTGCATCCTTCGATAGGTGTTTTCTTTAAATTATTTTCTTTTTAATGTTTGGGACTTTTAACGTACATACAAAGGTATATCAGCACTATCATTCCCAGTGGCCAGTGACTTTAAGTGGCGGTTAGCCTACTTGACACTTTACTCGGAGATGGTGAAAGAGGCCCTAAGAGTAAATTGTTAGCACACACCTGGCATTTTTATACCCCTCGTAACTTCTATAGGAAAGGTCAGAATTAATTATTTAAAGAGGAATTTGCAACCTTGATTTTGAAACTATTTAGTTGGATTAGGATTAATATCACCTTTCGATTGGAGAGTATAGGGTTACCCCAATGTATGGACATTTATGTAGGGTAATATTTCAGTATATAGATTTATTAAAAACATTTGTGAGATTTTTTAAAAATAAAACTTTAGCAGACAGGCTTGAGGTCGTCTTGAGCCTGCAGCCTCCACTTGAGGTGACTATTAACACAAACTATGCACTGCCAAACTTGTTAGGATACAGGATAAGAAGGGGACAGGATGAGCTTCAGCATCCCTCACTTTTTCAACAATAATAAATAATTTCATGGTGGTTTCTGTCACCGTGAATTAGAACTCCTAGATGATAATCATTCGTGAATCTAAAATATAGGAGCTAAAAATAACATTTATCTGTAAATGTACATATCTAATGTTTTAATAACAATTTTATCAGCTTTTATTATTAATCCCTGATTGATAAAACTACATAAAGTTACTTATGCAGTGAAGTTATATTTGATGAGTCAGTGTCAGGATAATGTGTTTAATAATTTCGTTAATTGTGGTGAAACAATCACTGACTCATAAGAGTGTGAAGTGGTATTGCCCAAGTAGATGCTTATTATACTATAATGTTAGATGGTATTTTTCACTTTGCTATTACCTAGTCCTATTAACTAGCTGTTTCCATTCCTCCCTGTCCTCAGCCTTTCTCATAGCCTTTGCAAATGTAAGGTCTGTAAGAGCCACAACTTGGTCAGGAGACCTCTTGCCATCCACTCTTCCAACCACCACCAGTTATGAGTTTCTGGTTTGCTCTCTCCAAGTTTTCTCCAAGTTTTCTGGTTTGCTGCGGACTTGAAGTAATATTCCTGACAAATTTCTTTCATTATACTCAAATTACTGTTTAATTATTTTTTCTGATATAAAAATAGTCACTTTAGAATTCTTTTTTTAATCTCACAGTATGATATACAAATTCACTCATATTTTTTTAAATATAAAGGAACAGGCAGACAACCATCTTTATGATATGAAATTAGGACTAGATAGTTAAATGGTTTCTGGCAAACCTTATACTTACTCACTCAGTGAGACACAAGAGCATAATTATGGTATTTTATAAGGGGGTGGTTAACCCCGTCAGACAGGCTGGCCATTTAGACGATACCATGCTCTAATTATCTACTTAACTTTAATTAAGAAATTGGTCAATATTCCACTGAGCTGAGGCACACTCTTGAAGCTTAGTTTGCTGTCATAGACTTCAATGTAAAGTTTACTATAACACTTCTATTATTTACCCAATTATTAAATACGTATTTTACCTAGATAACATTAATTGACGCATGTTTTACGTCACCGACATTAAAACAAGTGGGGACAAACGACTTTTACGTAATATTTGTTGACTTTGCCTTAATGTTAAACTTAATGTTAATGCTACGATGCACTACAGTCAACACTTCTATAGGTATTGTTAATAAAAAATGTGTATGATTTTATTTGTAGCAATGACTGAACAACTGACAATAATGACTGAATAAGTAAAGTTATTAAAGTTTTTGGGTCCAAATCTCTGAATATATTTATCTAGATACTCACCAATTTTTACTCACTCAGAATTTCAGCCAACGTATTTGACCCGTCACGGTTATAAATATTCATCTTATTGAAAAACATAAATCCTATTGAATACTAAGAATTTAAATATAGAATATTAATTTTAACGCATAATTTTATTTGTAAGAATTTGTGTAAATATAGAATTAACTTAGTTCTAATATAAAATTCTTTATATTTCAGTTCAATTACCAACGTCAGTACCATTCAGATCTTTGCACGACCCTCCAGTGAAGTTCAACTCGGTTCACAGGAAAGTGTTCATTCCTGGTGTAGATATAAAGGTCAGATTCGAAGAGAACGAAAGGAGTGTCACAACGCATTTACTCAATCCAAATCTGTAAGTTTAAGTATAAATTTTGACCATAGCTATTGGCAGATTTTTGACAACAATTATGGTTACAATATAACTATAATATATATAGTTGTTAAGTTACAGTTATATTTAACTAAGAACTAATAATAATAAAACACATTAAATTAGATAAAACTACTGGAAGGGGTCACATTTTTATTTTTATTCAAGCTAGTTGTGAATATAAGTATATTTATATTTTTATACATGAAAAATTAACAGTTAACAATACTCATTGTAATAACAATGCATTGCTTGTGTATAGGCGACGGTAGCCACCTACCATCAAGTGGACCGTTAACCTGTCTGTCGACCTTATTGTTAAAAAACATTCAAAGATTACCCATACTGATAGAATGAAACCTTAGATAACTTTTTATATAAGTAGGTAATTATATAATATACACATTTTGTATAGCCAAGAATGATTGTATGAGCACTGTGCTGAGAGACTATTCTGTGTGAAGGGATTAATTTTCAGTACCTATCCTTAGATAGCACTCATTATTCAATCAACCCAGTCATAAAAGATGTTGAAACCGTTATACTGGTGTAGTGTTACTGTAGTCTTAATTATATTGACCTTAATAATGTATAGCGTAACCGCGTGTAACCTTTAAATCTCATTGTAACAGTACAAATTGCTTTAAAATGCCCTACGTCATTACCTCTATTAAAAACGCTCTATTAGTGTTAAGTTGTAAACTAATATTTCTTATGAATAAGGAAGGAAATATTTAGTAGAAAAAAAACTCAAAATAAATTACGATTTAAAGAACTTGTTAATTTATTTACTAGTTTTTGCTGTAGTTAATACTTTTTAATAGTTGAAATTTAATTTATTACTTTTTATTGTTAATTTACTCTTTCAATACTTAATTTTTTTATCTAATCCTGAATAAGGTATAGATTAAATTATAGGGGATACATCATTTCTGCTGTATCTTTGGAATCATTATTGATGACTCAATATTAATTTCATTATTCTTAAATATAGTTTCACATATATTATCGTTAATGCCCACTTAAACTAAGATATGGAGTTTGAGAGTAGATGTAAAATTAGTTGCTTCACTAAGGTCTTCAGCGCCTAGAGGTGTTCCGCAAGGCTCTATTCTAGGACCTTTTCTTTTGACCCGTTTTCTAAAGCTATGGATTCAAGTCAATTTTATTGCTTAAAATTATATTAGTTTTTCTAGGACCTTAAAGTTAGATGACTAAAACATCGTACAGTTAGTTGTGATTATACAGAAAAGTATTCTAGAATACTAACATGTACTATTTTGATATGTACATGTTATGTTAGTATATGTGAAGTGTTGTAATTATATATAAAATTTGCATATTTTCAGATATACAATATCTCTCCAACACGGTGACTTTAAATGGACGATCAAGAAGCGATACAAGCACATATTATATCTACATCAACAGCTCATATTATACCGTGCATCATTAGACATTCCATTTCCCACCAAAGCACACAAAACGAGACGTGCCAGTTTCAAAAACACTGTTAACACTGAAGAAATGGCTGAGAGAGTGGCTCTAGAGGCATTGCCCAGGAGCAATTCTAAAAAAAGGGAACCTAGATCTAGGAAAAGAAAAGGCGCCTTGCCCAGGTAACAAATATTTTAACACTGTGTTCTGTCATTCTAACAATCATATGACATTGTTGATGTCAGAAATTGTGAATACGAATCCATTTAAAGAATGGCATTAGTAAGGCATTCTATGGTATTCGTTTGGTTGTAGTTATTACCCTACTCAACAAGATCACCATGTATTTACCATTGTGACCCTATCCCCATCTTGTCCCATACACTTTATCCTGTTTCCTCCCTGTAGAACCATGGACTGTTTTGTTTGCCTGTCATAGTATCATAAAATAATAATAGAATATTTTAAATTATTCTGGAGACATAAAGGATTGAAAGAAAACTTTTAAAATTTACTTTGTTAAACAAAATTAGAAAAAAAAAATTTATTTCCTTTTAAATAAATAAATAAATATCTTCACACATTCCACACATCACCATCTAATTCCACACTAAGCAACTAAATGCTTGTATTATGGATACCAGACAGTTGATATACTACATAGATTAATTTTTTTTTTGTAAATACATATTATAAATACAAAACATCCATGACTCAGGTAAAAAGGTAAAATGTTAACACATAAACATTTGCCCCTAGCGGGATACGAACCCGTGACCGTTTGGTTAACAGCTAGGGTTACTAGCCACTAGACCAAACGTGTCGTCGACCAACCTTGTTGTAAATATATGTGAATAAAAATTCAACTTATTTACTACTTTATGCAAGTTGTTTCCAAGGTCCATTGATTAGGCTAATGTATTCGTGTCATACCTCGATTTGCAATTTAGCAATAAATATTAATGTAATAACTTTCTCATATAACTTTAAACAAACGTCTCAAAGCTATTGAACCATATTATTTATTTGATATAAAATATCCACAGGTTTCCAAAAAAACCGGAAGTAATGGTGACATACGAAGGAATACAATTAAGGATGAAGCAACTCGAAGAATATCTATATAATCTGCTAAACATATCAATATATAGAAATCACCATGAAACGGTAAGTGCATTAAGAGATAGTTATTTCAAAATGAAAAATAAAATTCAATTCGAAGTCTTTGTATTTAACGATTTTCAATTATATATTTGTTGGAAAAGTATATTTGTGAAACAGAACAACTATGATCATTTTAAAAATGACTTTGTCCATTGATTTACATAATCACTATTATCTATTTATGGTGCATATTTATTATAATACAAGCTGGTGCCCGCGACTTCGTCCGCGTTGAAAAAGAAAACATATGAGTAATTATTATACGATGAGTTATCGCAAAAACAAATTTAAAAAATCAGTTGCTACTTGCGCCATCTGGTGAGATGAAAATGAGACTTTTTGTCACTGTTTTTATTTATATATAGTGTTTGTTTTTAAATTATAAGTACCATCGAAATGATATATATCTTTGCAATTCATGTACTGTACTTATTTAAAAATCGTTACACTATTTATTTTTTTTTTTTTTTAATTAACAAAGTATAAATCATTTATTATACTGTATACAGGACAATTATTATAAAAGGCTTTAAAAGAAATTTAAATTTTGTAGGTAAAATTTCTTGAAGTGTCCCATGTGTCGTTCCTGTCGGAATTGGGGATTAAGGGGAAGGAGGGCCTTATAATGAAGAGGACCGGTTCCACGCGGCCGGGCCAAGCCGGGTGCAATTGTTTTGGATTACTCGGCGCCATGGTCTGTGTGAGGTGTGTCTTTGTTTCTTCAAAATTATTTCTTCATTTTGTTACCCTCAGCATTCGAGTGCAGCACTTTTTGAATTATTTCAAAATACCTAACATCGCCGAAGTCACAAGTGGTGTTAAAATTTTTGACTTTTACTTCTGTTTCTTCTAAACTTCTTTAAGGGCCCCATAAGATAATTAAATAAGAAAACTTTCTTATATTTCCATATCATAAATTTAATCGCTTCATTTTACATAGCTATGTATAACTTCATATAAACATATTCATTAAAATTAAAATTACTTCATAACCATCTCAATACAATTTCTAAAACACACTCCTAAATATCTTCAAATCATTCTGAAAAAACCCCTTCACTTGTTTTTTTTAAAATCACATTCCAAATTATATTTCTTAAATTTATCACCAGTATAAAATTCTAACCTGTAACAACAAGCAGTCAAAGTTTATAATCACGTAAGGTTTCACGCAGCCGATATATTAACGCGTGACGTCACGATGCGCCCGTCAGCTACTGCGACTGCTTCACTTCTACTGATAGCTGCCGGTGGATGGACGACTGATTACGTCAGACGTGTTTGAGCGCTCGTCTATGGCACACTAACTTTGACAGCTTGTAACCTTTTAATTTTAAGATATTCAAAAAAAAATATTTAATACAATTTATTTGTATTTAAAAAAAAAATACAGGACTATCTAATAATAAAGATTGGTCAACCGATTTTAAAAATTCTTTCATAATTATTTAAAATTGAGCAGGTTTTAGGCCAAGGAATGTTTTTATATTAGACAAAGCCACGGAAAAGCTAGTGCGATAAAAATTAAAAAACAAAAGTATAAGTGAACACTAATATTGCTTATTTATATGTCTCTTAACTCATTCTGACATATAACATGCCACAACTAAATCACATACACTTACAAGATGCAAAACGAGACACTGTTTTGTTTGCAAAACGAGACACTGTTTTATCTGCAAATCGAGACACTGTAGTTAGAATTCGTTGGTGAAATTTGTAAGTTATTGCTTTTCGCTTCAATACTGACACACTATATTTTGTTCCAGGTGTAACTACTTCTGCACAGGTCTAGTGTGCGCCAAGTGGCAGCCGAGGTGGTTTTTCGTGAAGGAAACTTGCTTTGGTTATATAAGACCAAAGGATGGAATCATAAAAGCGGTCATGCTCTTTGACCAGGGGTGAGAGTCTTTATGTTTCTCCAATAAGTCTTTTGGCAATAAAAAAAATTGACCAAACTATGACAATTTGATGGCATAAGTATCAAAAGTTTTCTACCAAAAATACTAATTCAACATTACACCAAAGATGTCAAAATAAAATTATATTTTTGTATGAAAACATTAAATGCGCGTTGTTTTTATTGATATGCAATTCCCCGTTTTATACTTTATTTAGAATTATAAAAATGTCATAAGTTTGTTGTTCAATTTAGAAGCCAAAAAAAATCCCAATTTTCACATAAATTTATACATTTTTAACCTGTTGTCATTCATTGCTTTCTTTTTTCACGCAGCGTTAAGAAATGTAAGTGTGGGTTATGGTTATTTTAATTTTTAATAGAATAGATGACTTTATAATGACTAATAAAATAGAATAATAATTTGATGTTTAATTGATTTGTTTGCATGTATAGATTTGAAGTGTCGAGTGGAATGTACTCAACGGGGTTGAACCACGGTCTGCAAATATTGAACCAGAGTCGCCAAGTGGTGATCAAATGTTGGACCAAACGCAAGAGTAAAGAATGGATGCAATACCTAAAGGCTGTTGCCAATCAAAGTGGTATGTAAAACATGGACAAAACAAAAGACCAATTTCACAACATCATTCCATCAGCAATAATTAATGTGGTGCGTTTCGCTAAGATATTTTTTAGTCTCGTAAAATATATCCATACGTTATTTATATTTAGTAAAAAGTGTTAAAACAATATTTTAACGCAAATTTATCACTGATAGCGTGTAGTGAATAAACCCCATAATAATATCTGAGAATAAGCACACAGATATTTTCTATGTGAATAGTTTTTTTTTATGATCTTGTTTGATAAGGCCCTATATATACTTTTCAAACAAGATCATAAAAAAAAATTCTATCAATGCATAAGTAATACCCGCATAAATTATTTCCAATGAATGTTTAATTAGTGTCATTCGAGTGTATTTGTTCATTTGGAACGTTTTTATAACATTTGATATTGGGACCTTTTGATATTTTGATCTTTTAAATATTGGGACCATTTGCTACTAAGGTCGTGTTACTAATGGGACGACCTGTTTATAGACGGTTTTTAGGATTTTCCGCTCATAGGACGTTTTACTTAAATGTCCTTCCGATACGTGTTTAAGTGTTAACTCTAAAGGGCGCCACATCACCTTGACGCCATGGCCACGTCGCCGGCGCGGCGATGTAGGTGTGGCTACATTCGGTTCCAAAATGAGTGGCCAGTGGCGACCTGGCTACCATCTGTCAGTCAGTTCTCGTATCTAGAATGGACGCTTATGTGCGTCGCAAAAAGTTAACAAGGAAGAAACCTAAGAAATATATCGAAACTCATTCTTTCCAAAAACATGCGTGCGACCGTCTTGGCAACTGGTTGGACATTGAGCGAGTGAGACACAGTTTACTCGTGTCCATTTAACTGGCGACGTCTTCGGGTCGCCAGAGTCTCCAGACTAGACGCTTCCAAACCGTCGCCAAGTGCGTTAATTGCCATACATTTTAATATTAATTGTTGGGCATGGCATCCCGGTGAGGTAGGGGCTAAGTGTTAACTCTAGTGTCGTTTCAATCGCAGCTCGCGAGTTCACGTACCCGAACGTGCACCACTCGTTCGCGCCGCCTCGGCCGGCGACGGCGGCCGGCACTCTGGTGGACGGCTCCGCGTATCTGAACGCCGTCGCCGACGCCATGGAGCTGGCTCGCGAGGAGATCTTCATCGCCGACTGGTGGCTCAGCCCCGAGATCTACATGAAGCGGCCCGCCCTCAACGGCCACTATTGGCGACTCGACTCCATTCTCAAGAGGAAAGCGGTGAGGAGAATTTCAAATGAAAAATAATTGAGTACGAAACACAAATAGCACACAATAGTCTAATAAGAACAATTGGCAATAGTACCACACTGGTGCAATGCACTGGCAAGTACAGGTGATCTCATTATTACTAATAAATAAAATATACCACTAGAGCAATATCAGTCTATAATAATATAAATTAATAAACAGCAAATGTAATTTTAAATATATTAATTTGCTTATTTTATCATTTCACAAAGGGTTACATCGCGTAACTGCAGTAAATAAGTAATCTAATATTAATGCGAATGATTTTGTTTGTTACACTTTCATCCCGCTTCTAACATTTTCTAACGACTTCAACGAGTAATATAGGCTATATTTTATAAAGAAAATGCGCGGGCGTAGTCGCGTGCAACAGCTAGTTGTTTATAAAACGCATGCTGTTGCACGCGACTTCGTCCGCAAAACTTTATAAAATATAGCCGCTGATACATAGCTTTCCAACAGTGAAAGAATTTTTCAAATCGGCCCAGTACTTTCGGAGCTTATTCAATGCAAACAAACAAACAAACAAACAATCAAATCTTTCCTCTTTATAATATTAGTATAGATTTGAAATGTTATTTTCCAGGCTCAAGGGGTGAAAATTTTCATAATGCTCTACAAAGAAGTGGAAATGGCACTCGGTATTAACAGTTTCTACAGTAAAAGCAAATTGGCCAGTGAGCACATTAAGGTAATTTTTCCAAAATATACTAAACATATAGTTCAGCTACAAACAAGGTTAACTGATAAATAATGTCATAATATTTCATATGCATCATATTTTAAAATTTTGTGTGATAAATTTAAAAAAAAAAAAATTTCTAACTTAATTCTAAATAATGTTATGCTTCGATGAATGTTGTTTGTGTTATAGGCGACGGTAGCCGTAGCCACCTCGTATAAAGAAACATCGCAAGGGATGTGTTGTGTGTGTGTGTGAAAAAATAGAGTTGTGTTTAAATTAGTGTCGCGGTTGTTAACTTAGGTTTTCCGTCACCCAGACCACGCGAAGGGCGGAGTGCTGTTCTGGGCTCACCACGAGAAGATCGTCTGCGTGGACCAGACGGTGGCCTTCCTCGGCGGCGTCGACCTCTGCTACGGCCGATGGGACACACACGAGCACAAGTCAGTGTCTCATTTCACATCTGTGTAATCTAGCAAACTGCCCTGTCACATACTCGCAGCTGATGCGTTAATAGATCATATGTAAGAACTTAGGGTTTATTATTTACTACAGTGAAACAATAATTGTTCAAGTATGACAATAGGAGTTATTATAGCTTGTTAGAAAAATCACAATAGTAACGGACTTTTCTGAAATCATAGATTATGCTTCGTGATGTAGACTCGCAACAATCTCTAATATGTATGTATTTAATATACAAAAAAAAAATGGGACACACACGAGCACAGGTCAGTGTCTCATTTCACATCTGTGTAATCTAGCAAACTGCCCTGTCACATACTCGTAGCTGTTGAGTTAATAGATCATATGCAAGAACTTAGGGTTTATTATTTATTACAGTGAAACAATAATTGTTCAAGTATGACAATGGGAGTTATTATAGCTTGTTAGAAAAATCACTATAGTAACGGACTTTTCTGAAATCATAGATTATGCTTCGTGATGTAGACTCGCAACAATTTATAATATGTAATGTATTTAATATACAAAAAAAAATGGGACACACACGAGCACAGTTCAGTGTCTCATTTCACATCTGTGTAATCTAGCAAACTGCCCTGTCACATACTCGCAGCTGATGCGTTAATAGATCATATGCAAGAACTTAGGGTTTATTATTTATTATTACAGTGAAACAATAATTGTTCAAGTATGACAATAGGAGTTATTATAGCTTGTTAGAAAAATCACTATAGTAACGGACTTTTCTGAAATCATAGATTATGCTTCGTGATGTAGACTCGCAACAATCTCTAATATGTATGTATTTAATATACAAAAAAAAAATGGGACACACACGAGCACAGTTCAGTGTCTCATTTCACATTTGTGTAATCTAGCAAACTGCCCTGTCACATACTCGTAGCTGTTGAGTTAATAGATCATATGCAAGAACTTAGGGTTTATTATTTATTACAGTGAAACAATAATTGTTCAGGTATGACAATGGGAGTTATTATAGCTGGTTAGAAAAATCACAATAGTAACGGACTTTTCTGAAATCATAGATTATGCTTCGTGATGTAGACTCGCAACAATCTGTAATATGTATGTATTTAAAATTAAAAAAAAAAGTGTGTGTCAACTCCGACGCACGACTGGAGTTTACTCCTTACGAACGATAAATTAATAATTTAATAAATACGATTATTATTAAACAATGACAATCAAATAGAAAATAATTATTGAACATGAACTTCATAATAACAAACCATTAATAAATTCTCCTTACGAACGATTATAAAATACATTCTAAAATATTCAAAAATAGAACGTAACGCATAAACATAACGCATTCATGTAACAATTTTGATTTTACTCCCATAAATTTTCATACCACGGGCTTATATAAGCTTATATGCAAATCTATTCTCGAAAAGTAATCTATATAGTAAATCAGGGGGCGTTCAAGTATTATGTAACGCAATTTTTGAAGATTTTTCACCCAAGTAACGCGCCGTATCGTTATACTGTACCCTCCATCCCCCTCAACGTTACGTAACAACCAAGTTACCATTTTTACCAACGAAAAGGGTTGTCAACTTGGGAGAACAAAATAAAAATGACGTACAACACTATAACGCACGTTATTGTTGATAGTGTTGTAAGGTTGATGATACGGGACGTATCTTCCGTTAGATATGAATCGACCCTTAAATTCATTCTAACCCGCCAACAACAACATAACATTCAAGCACAAAGATCGCAAGAATAATAATGTTGTAAACGCGAAAGTTCGTAAAGTCGAATAACAGTAATGAAACTTTACTGTAATGTAATTTATACATCAAAATGACAAAAAATTGTATGTTTTCAATTTGTTTTTTAGATTAACAGATTTGGGCAACATATCACAACCCAAGACATCAATAAAGACTAAGAAGAAGACTTCCAGTTCGCCTGGTGGTGGAATATACCTTCCGCAAGGGAATGGACTCGAAGCCACCATTGAACTGGCAAAGTCTTCCAGGAATCTTGTCATTGGTATCAATGAGTAAGTGTCTTTCTTTTTTAATTAATAAGAGATATATCTTTGTGTTAGTAATTATCTTAAGTGTCTAGATTCCTAAGTTCAGTTTGGCGACAGGGCACACTGCACTTCCCATTTATAGATGGCAACCAGTCTCACTATAGGGGATTCTTCTTTACTTCATGAAAAATAATCCTATGATGTGATATCTAATAACCCATTTCGTTATTTTCTATAAGTACATGAGCCTTGATACCTTTCATCCCGAAAACAAGTATTGTTCCCGAGGGATCATCTAAAATAAAATATAAAATTAACGCATGGCCAAAGTGTTTAGCAACAAGAAGTCAAACGTTATATTGCTTATACTTTTTTTTTTCAATGCACCAACTAGTGTTATATAAATAGTTTAATAATAAAATCTTTTTTTAGATTTAATCGTGTCTATGAATAATTTCAGTGCAGTCCAGTCAATATCGCTAGACGACTCACAGGACAGCCAAGAGGAGCAAAAAGACGTAGAGAACATTCCAGAATCCGACCTGCCAGTATTACAACCGGGCGACCATTTACTAATATCACAGAGCCAACAAGATCTGTCAAAGCAGGAAACTGTCGACGTGCAGAAACGAAACGTTCTTAACAAAATAACGGACCGAGGGAAAGATATTATAAGTATTATATACCCGCCGTACGAGGAAGAGAGGAACGAGCAGAAATTCGACGACTCCGAGAGAAAGAAAGCGGAGAAGTACGCCTTGTCTATGGACCAGGTGTTGCTAACTGACGCTCTGGGGTTGCCAGTTGCGAATGTCAGTAAGGGGGTGAGTCAGCCGACCCCCTTGGCCCAAGTGGTCGAAGGGAGGGTCATCACTGACAAGACGAAAGATGCTTTGGAGGGTTTAGAGGGAAACTCTAAGCTTTGGATCGGAAAGGATTATACAAACTTTATCGTCAAGGACTTCACTAATTTAGATCTACCTTTTGTGGGTGAGTAAATGGAAATGTCTCATTCGGGAAATATCCTTTGCTATTGTTTTTGCGATCTTTGTGTGCTAACTTTGTCGTTCTAATAGTAAGCTTGCAAGAAAAAATCCTTGTTTTATTTTTGTTACATGGATATTTTTCGTGAAGTATTTGCATACAAGATTTATTTCCAATAAAACTTTGTTCTCTTCAAAACGTGAAAGTATAGTCTTAAAACAATATAACTTTTAAAACTTATAAAGGTTTCTTGCCTATCTATAGGTTAGAACCGGTTTATTCCGGTTCACTGTCCTCGATCGCTAAAATGCGGGTTAAACGCCCTAAACATCTGATCAACTTAATGATTAATCTGGTGTTTAACCCGCAGTTTAACGATGGTGATCAACAAAATATTATTAAACGGTTGTTTAAATTTTAAACAGCTGTTTAAAAATAACCATCTGTTGGTGAACTCGAGCCTTAAGAGACCTTTTTTCACCCCGACAAAATGAATGTGTCTCTAGCTAGTGAATAGTCAACGGGAGACCAAATAGGTTTAATGAGTTGTTGTGTTGTCAGATTTGGTGGACCGTAACTGTACGCCGCGCATGCCCTGGCACGACTTGGGCGTCGTGGTGCAAGGCGCCGCGGCTCGCGATGTCGCCAGGCACTTCATCCAGAGGTGGAACGCCATCAAACTCGAGAAGGCCAGGTACATTCTGTTATTAATATTATTATTATTATTATTTTATTTAAACACAGCACTCAATACAATAATAATAATACTTAAAACCTACTGCCAATAACGGACTTCTTTTTTTGCATGCATGTGCGTTTACGTGTGCGTGAGTGTGGTGTTTGTGTATGTGTGTGTGTGTTGAGATTATAAATAAATATTAGAATTTTTATTGTTAACAAGTTTTATTAGTTGACTCTTAAATCTTTTATTGTAATTTCTGTGCATTCTGCAAACTATATAGAATTTTGTGCATAGCTGGAGGCAAAACTCGGGTACATTAATTAAACCACTTTATCGATATATCAGAACTACAATTCCAACTATAAAATATGCCAACATACGACGACGACCTCTCTTCGAGAACGCGTTCGTTCAAATGTCTGATCCTTTTTCAATAAAATTCAATATCATACCTTTTCAATCTCACCGAATGAATCTGAATGAATGAGCAATTATTTTCAAAACTAGTTTTTAAGCTTCATTAATGTCATCACTGGGCAACATATCGGAATACATACATATATGTCAACACTGGCAACACACATTGGTCACACTGGCAAAATCCAATGTACTACGTCAAAAAGTTTTATATTTGTTTAATATACATGTTAAATATAATAAAACATTATATTTCTTCACGTGACTAGCTCGTGTATTTATGTTTATAATGAATGCAGACGTCGAGCGTTTTAATTTAATAGGTTTTAAGTCATTTTTTTTGCCATATTTTCAAAAATTGACAAATTATGGAGTTTCTCAATTAATAATAATTCCAATTTTATGTTGTATTATTATTGATATTTGATAACTTTACGTCGAAAACAGTGAAAGACAGAGAAAAACTAATAGTATCGAATTAAATTGAAAAATGTTTAATTACAGACAGAACCCAAACTACCCTTACCTATTGCCGAAGACATACACCGAAATCAAACCGTTAGCAGATCTGGACAAACTACTCGACATAACCGTCACCAATGTCACCTGTCAAGTGAGCTCTATTTATTAAATCTCTATTTATCTCGCGCTCGTCTTTGGTGTATACCTAATGATAAGAGTTTGGGTGTAGGTGTTGCGGAGCGCCTCCAGCTGGTCGTGCGGCTTCCTTGACCCTGACACAGTGGAGCAGAGCATCCACGAGGCCTACGTGGACACCATCACGCGCGCCCAGCACTACCTCTACATCGAGAACCAGTTCTTCATCACTCTCTCCAGGACCAGTCTCACGGTCCGGAATCAGGTGGGTGGAAGGCATAAGACTCGTGGTGAAATGACACCACGAGTCTTATGCTCCGTTTACATTCAGCCGAAGTGAACAGGGAAGTGGGCAGGACGAGTGTCACGAGTGTCACGAGTGTCACGAAGTGTCACGAGTGTCACGTGTGTGTAAACGCAATACTTCTCATGCCACTGTCACTGTCACTGCCCGGAGCTCCCCAAAAGGGTGGTTTTTTGTGCGGAAGTCAAAGAACCGGCAGCGCGAGCAACAGTGCGTGTTTCCATTCTGCTCCGTCGCTCACTCCGAACGCCTGGAGGAGAAAGACGTTTCTGTTTTTTTTTTTTTTGTTTTTTTTTTTTTTGACTATATGAAATGGCTTCCGAGTGGAGCAATGAAAATAAATTAAAAACATATAAAATACTAGTTATTGCACGTGACTTCGCCTGCGTAACTTTATAAAATATAGCCTGTGTTACTCGCTGATGTAATGTAATGTAACTGTATATATGTGAAAGAATTTTTCAAAGTCGGTCAGTAGTTTTATTCACTACAAACATACAAATCTTCTCTCTTTATATAAAAAAATATGATATATAAAATACTATAGAGACACAGAGCGCACACTGTAATATTTTCGAAGTCTGTCAAAGCTAAGTGAGTGTTAGGGCAGTATGTAAACACAGACTTATCTCGATCCTGCTGCAGCAGTATTTATGGAATTATAACAATTATAACAACACACTTTGTTGCCTGCTAATCAAAAAAATTTTATAATATGCATCTGCCCTTATAATGTGCCCATTGCAGCTTGCTGCCAGATTTGAATTATGATTACGTAATAACTGAAAAATGTACCAGATGGCGAATATTCACCCAATTCTAAAATGCTTTTACTAAGATTCCTACTAAACTTTCCTAAAAAAATCTCCCACAGGAAAGTCAGTCAGTCTTATTGGTCCTCCTAGGTGTCCTAGGTGTTCTATGTGTCCATGTGTGTTGTGTGAAGGACAGTGTTAATGAGCAGCGTGTTGTAGATCGGCGAGGCGCTGTACAACCGCATCGTGAGGGCGTTTCGCGCCAACGAGTCGTTCCGCGTGTTCGTGGTGATGCCTCTGCTGCCCGGCTTCGAGGGCGAAGTGGGCGCTCCTTCCGGCAGCTCTCTCCACGCCGTCACCCATTGGAACTATCAGAGCATTTGCAGGTAACTTTTTCTTCAGGTAAAATATTCATCAGAACAGATTCCAACTCATTTAGCCTATGAAAGTATATGGCCCGTGCGCGACATATACTTCGAGTCAATGTGAAGTATATATTTCCAGGAGTAAAGAAGCGATAATAACGCGCCTGTACGAGGCCGGTATCCCCGACCCCTCGGAGTACATCACGTTCCATGGCCTGCGTACACACTCCGTGTTGGACGGAGAGCCCATCACGGAACTCATCTACGTCCACTCCAAGTTGCTCATAGCCGATGACAAGATCGTCATATGCGGCAGCGCCAACATCAACGACAGGTCTATGGTCGGCAAGAGGGACTCGGAGATCGCCGTCATGTTGCAGGTCTGTATTTGAATGTAAAGAACATTTGTAATTAACAAGCCACAGTCCGTTCGTTTCAAGAAGTTGGTCCAACTTAAAAGATAGGATAGTTTTTACCTCAATTTATAGTATTTTTTTTTTTTAATGCAAATTATTTGTTTATTATATGAGAAATAGTTAATAAATTACCTTACTGTGAGCCATCTGTGAGAATTTTATGAAAATCACAGATAACTTTTTAAATGAGTTTTAAAACAACTGCGAGTTTCATGAGATTCTCACAGATGGCGGTGTAAGGTAATGTATCGGTTGGATTAAGTAAATATTTATTTATTATAAAAATTGCAAGCTGGAAGCGAGACAGTTGGATTGTGATAAAAAATAAAAATGCTTGGTTTTTTAGGATGAAGTGTTCGAAGAGGGCACAGTGAACGGTCAGTCGTTCCCGTGCGGGCGAGTGGCGGGAGGTCTGCGCAAGCGCCTCTTCCGGGAGCACCTGGGCCTCATGGGGGAGCATCTGGAGCACATGGGCCTCTCCCTGGACGACCCCTGCGCCCCTCACTTCTACAGGAACCTCTGGAAGGCCGTCTCCACTAGGAACACCGAACTCTACGAGGACGTAAGTCACTTTCATAATTTTATTTATTTGTTCGTTTTCGAAACGCCAATAGAACATATATATACATAAATTACACGACATACATAGATATTAAAATAAAATAGTGTAGACATAAAATGCTTTAAAATATAAGTCACATAAACATATAAAAAATTACAAGCGTAAAAAAAAGTTGAGGATACAAAAATTACTAAAAAAAAATTTGATGATTTTTGCAGTATAGAGCAGAGATTGTTATTTAAAAAAATGCTCATACGAAGTCGCAGGCAAAAACTTTTTTATAAATACATAATAAGACTTGAATAGAATATGTCCATATATTTGAATATGGACATTGTATATAAAAATTTTCTAGAAGGTACAAATTATAAGTAAAAATTTAATTCTCTGAATTACCTTTTAATTTACACTATTGTCTTTTGTGGTTGAAAAAAGAAAATTGAATTTGATTTTTTTTTTTTTAATTTATATTAGGGAAACATACAATATCTCGCTACACATTATAAATATACATACAAGAAAAACATAAATCAGCAAAGTTTCCACTAAATTACTAAAACATATTATAAATTACAAGTCACACAAGAATATTGGAGCTGGTAGAAAACATACAAAAAGGTAAGAATCACACAAAAAAATAAAGAGAAAAAATAAATAAATAAACCAGTTAACAAATAACAAATAACATACAAAACAAACAAATTTTTTGATATATGTAAAATATTACGACAACCTCACATATTTATGTACAGTCGGCTTAAGAATAAATTCGTCACCTTTAAGTCGACATTTGCTTGCACAAGAGCAATTGTCAGTCATGCCAAAATTTCATTTCAAACTTCTGTCTTTTGTCTGCTTAGTGCTTTTAGCTTCAAAATGTACTAAGAGTCTACGAATTTGATAAATGAAAGAATTTGAAAACGGACGAAGGTTTTCGTGCACCGACTTTACCTGCATGTCTCTACGTATATAATCGAATTTGATAAAGGAAAGAATTTGAAAACTGACGAAGGTTTTCGTGCACCGACTTTACCTGCATGTCTCTACGTATATAATCGAATTTGATAAAGGAAAGAATTTGAAAACTGACGAAGGTTTTCGTGCACCGACTTTACCTGCATGTCTCTACGTATATAATCGAATTTGATAAAGGAAAGAATTTGAAAACTGACGAAGGTTTTCGTGCACCGACTTTACCTGCATGTCTCTACGTATATAATCGAATTTGATAAAGGAAAGAATTTGAAAACTGACGAAGGTTTTCGTGCACCGACTTTACCTGCATGTCTCTACGTATATAATCGAATTTGATAAAGGAAAGAATTTGAAAACTGACGAAGGTTTTCGTGCACCGACTTTACCTGCATGTCTCTACGTATATAATCGAATTTGATAAAGGAAAGAATTTGAAAACTGACGAAGGTTTTCGTGCACCGACTTTACCTGCATGTCTCTACGTATATAATCGAATTTGATAAAGGAAAGAATTTGAAAACTGACGAAGGTTTTCGTGCACCGACTTTACCTGCATGTCTCTACGTATATAATCGAATTTGATAAAGGAAAGAATTTGAAAACTGACGAAGGTTTTCGTGCACCGACTTTACCTGCATGTCTCTACGTATATAATCGAATTTGATTAAGGAAAGAATTTAAAAACTGACGAAGGTTTTCGTACCCCGACTTTACCTGCATGTCTCTACGTATATAATCGAATTTGATAAAGGAAAGAATTTAAAAACTGACGAAGGTTTTCGTGCACCGACTTTACCTGCATGTCTCTACGTATATAATCGAATTTGATAAAGGAAAGAATTTGAAAACTGACGAAGGTTTTCGTGCACCGACTTTACCTGCATGTCTCTACGTATATAATCGAATTTGATTAAGGAAAGAATTTAAAAACTGACGAAGGTTTTCGTACCCCGACTTTACCTGCATGTCTCTACGTATATAATCGAATTTGATTAAGGAAAGAATTTAAAAACTGACGAAGATTTTCGTACCCCGACTTTACCTGCATGTCTCTACGTATATAATCGAATTTGATTAAGGAAAGAATTTAAAAACTGACGAAGGTTTTCGTGCACGGACTTTACCTGCATGTCTACGTATATAATCGAATTTGATAAAGGAAAGAATTTGAAACTGACGAAGGTGTTCGTGCACCGACTTTACCTGCATGTCTCTACGTATATAATCGAATTTGATTAAGGAAAGAATTTAAAAACTGACGAAGGTTTTCGTACACCGACTTTACCTGCATGTCTCTACGTATATAATCGAATTTGATAAAGGAAAGAATTTAAAAACTGACGAAGGTTTTCGTACACCGACTTTACCTGCATGTCTCTACGTATATAATCGAATTTGATTAAGGAAAGAATTTAAAAACTGACGAAGGTTTTTGTGCACCGACTTTACCTGCATGTCTCTACGTATATAATCGAATTTGATTAAGGAAAGAATTTAAAAACTGACGAAGATTTTCGTACCCCGACTTTACCTACATGTCTCTACGTATGTAATCTAGTTTGAAAACATAAATACTTGATTTTTTTTTAGGTGTTCCACTGCATACCAACGGACGCGGTTCACTCGTTCGCTGAGTTAAAGAAGTACCAAGAAGAGCACCACGAGACTCTGTGGCACAAGGACCCGGCTCTTGCCAACAGGAAAATAGATCTTATTCAAGGCTATTTGGTCGACATGCCGTTGGAGTTCCTCTGCAACGAAACGCTCACTCCCAGAGGCACTTCTATGGAGGGAATGATGCCGACTGCCTTGTGGACTTAGTCTATTTATTTCCAACTAGCTGTTGCACGCGATTGTCCGCGGCTTCGTCCGCGTAACTTTATAAAGTATAGTCTATGTTACTCGCTGATAATATGGCTTTCAAACAGTGAAAGAATTTTTCAAATCGGTCCAGCAGTTTCGGAGACTATTCAATGCAAACAAACAAACAAACGATCAAATCTTTTCTCTTTATAATATTAGTATATAGATAAGCTTTAATACTATATTTATTTGAAGTTATCAATTTAAAAATTTAATTAATGATCGAGTGTCAGTACGTTAAACATCGACATTTAGTAAATTCGATGAAATATCGATATTACAAAATAATAACTATGAGTATAATCTAAGATATAGAATAATATATTTGACCTATAGGCATAACCTCGTACTGACATATAAATATATATATATATATATATATATATATGTATTATAATTTTAACTAACTTTTTAGAGCTCTTCATAAGCATGAATCATTAATTTCGGCGTGGACTTAACATCGTCATAATAATTGTAAGTCAATCACATAACAACAAATAAGGGTTGATTCTTTTTCTTACTGTGATTTAAAAAAAAAATCTATTAACTCTATATCTTCTAACCTAAATTAATCGATGTTTAAAATATAGTTATTATGACAGTATGAGAAATAATTTGAATCTCGAGAACGGTGTAGTATAATATAATATATAATTTTTCCAACTTATTATTTATTTAATCTATCCAATGTTATTATTTCTATCCGCAAGGGAAATATCAACTCGAAATTATTGTAAAGAAATATGTAAAATTATTTAAGTAATTTGAGCAAATTTTACAAATCTAATTATTTATTTATTTATTTTCAAGAAAAATTTACAGTGATATTTATACAAAAATTTACTTAATAACTAAATGACAGATTAATTTGACACATTTACAAGTTTCCGCATATACTTTGAATCTATATAAAATAAAAATAAAAAACCGTTTCTAACCAATATCAATAATTAAAAACAAACTATGACTAAAAAAAAAGAGTACAATTTTTTTTTTCTTTTTTTTTTTGAGCTCAAAAAAAAAGCAAAAAGAAAAAGTCCAGTGAGAGCGAGAACCATCGAAACCATGATTTTGAAAGTAATTCTCCTATTTTGTAAATCTTTGAATTATATAAATAAAAAAAATCGAGTTCTGGAAATTCAACTAGAACTGGAATTAACATATTTTTTTCCTTTCTCTTGCTTTTGAACGTCATACGACAATATAATTATAATGAAAAAAAACTAAAAGCAAGATATATATATATTAATACATATATAATTAATTATTATTGAATAAATAAGTAATTTATAATATATTCCATATAAATTTTAATCAAATATTGCAATTCTACGAACATTTTTGGGCCTAACAATTAAAGTCAGTTTGTACCTAAAGACTTAGAAGTTAAGGTCAATTTAATTAGTTTAAATATCCAATTATGTTCTCTTGCCCTATAATTTTATATATGTATATATCACTTGTTAGTTCTCTACAAAAGAGATTATTTTAAACATTTTAATAAAATTAATTTTAATTTAGTATTAATTTTAATGAAGGTGCTAATACTATATTGTTTTTCAAAAAATTGTTTTTATTCTAATTTTATTTTTATTTTATTGGAATTTGTTTTTAAGACTTTCAATTCTACATGATTAATGAGTAATGACATTAAATTCCCTAAAATAATCTTCAGTTCAGTTTCTAAGTAATATATAAATAAAAAATCAGTAAACTCCGTCTGTTATTTTGTAAATACAATTTGTAATTATAGGACCTTAATAATGATATGAAAATATTTTTTAAAGATTACCAAAAATAGATAAATTTTAAATGGAACCTTTATTAATATTATAATTTCCGATTTCATTCCAATAGCGATCAAATTAGTTCTGAATTGTCTATGATTGTCAGTTTATATAGACTAGTTATCTAGATACCTACCTCTCCTATTGTTATATTAAATAATTCTACCGATATTAGGTTTATTTTTTTTTTAATAATAATTTTTAATAAAGATAGGTAAAAAAGTTTAGAGAATTCTATTTTTATATTATTAAACTAACAAATAAATATAAATGTGCAATTATTTAACTAAATTAAAACGTATATATATATGTAATTGTTAAAAAACTTGTTTTTTCGTTTTTTTTTTTTTTTTTTATTTATGTAAGTAGGTATATTAAAGTGTTATTTATTGTGGTTTTTTTTTTTGAGAGTTAACATTTCGTTAACCATAAATTGTGTTGGTCTATAGAGGGCGCTACTTCTTCCTAATCAAAAGTATTTTCATACGAATGTCTTTATGAATTTAAATCCACACAAATCGCATTTAAAATTTAAACGCTTCATTGATTTTTTTGATTTATTTTTATAAAGAAAACTAGCTATGTCCCGCGATTTCATTTGAGCTTTGATTTAAAGCCAAAAAGGATGAAAGTTTAAGATAAAATATTGTTATAGGGAAACAAGTTTATTAATATATTTTTTTAAAAGTACATAACCTTACATTATTTGGAAAAAATATAGTATTGATTTTGCGGAAGAAGTGCTATTTGTAGACATAGTATATTAGTTTCTAGGTAACCATGGTGGATATAATATATAAAAATAATAATATTAATCATTCAATATATTTATTTTACAAACGATCCGTTCCGAATGGAAGTTACATTTGATTTACATTTTTATTGGGTGCATTTAAAAAACTTTCCCACGAGTATAAATAATCATTCCAAAATAGTAAAAAAAAAAAAACTAGATTTTACATCTCCATTCTGTTACAGTACAAACCGGATATAACGACTTCGGTTATAACTACATATCGATTACAGCGACAAAATGGCAAGGTCCCTGCCGAATTCCTATAACAAATTAATATTACTTATAACCGATTTTCACTGTAATTATATACTATGTAATTATATACATGTTCCATTCCGTTAATAAAACATTATAAATGCAATTGTTTGTATCCAATACATTATTTATTAATAATAAATAGTTAAATTGAATAGTAGTTTTTATTTATTGAAATGAAATTTCTTTGCACGCAATGAGTTCTTGTTCGATAATTCGATTTTTGTGTAAAAGACATTATAAACTTAGTTCATATATCAAAACAATTCTTAATCATGATTAAAAATTGTTTTTATATATATATTAGTACTGCAATTTATAATTAATTATTAGGGCAACAATAGCATAACTTTAATAAAGTTTCAAAATATATTTCTTTACTTAAACAGTGTCGATGTTGAATTATCACTTTAAATAACTTACTTATACATATTTTTATAATCCAATATTAAATATTGCATTGACAATATTTTAATTATTTGAATATTTGATTGTTGTAATAATTGTGTTTTGTTTTGTGGGAAAAACTTTTTTTTATCAAATTTATATTATTATTTTTTGTTAAAATTATGAATTTTAAAGTTAATATTAATCCGGGTAATAAACTATCTGTGTGCCAAATTAAATCCAAATCCTTTCAGCCGTTTTTGCGTGGTTGAGTAAAAAAACATACCTACAAACTTTCGCATTTATTTATAAGTAACGGTGTGATTCTTTTGAAGTCAAGATGCGACATTTATAATTGAAAGTAACAAAGTTTTGCAAGGAGTGATGAATAGATGACGCCACAATCGACTTTCATTGAATGGTATTCACATTTGACATTGACAGCGTTAGAAAGTGTAGATCATACAAGCTTTACTCTATGTCGTACTGTTGAATTAGGATTACTAAGATTACGAATCAATTCGCAAGTTTCGCATATCTTTAATATTATATTAGGATTAGGATTAAAATATTTGGTAACGGTGTAGTTCTGTTGAAGTCAAGATGCGACATCTATCATTGAAGCAAGTAAATACCTTAACCTAATAACAAAGTTTTGCAGTGACTGACGAATAGATGTCGCCACAAACAACTTATTTGTGAATAAATTATTATCTACTAATATCTAGAATAGGTACCTATTTAAATATTTATATGCAGGTAAATCGAGGCACTAAGGGTATAGCTAATGTGTTTTAGCACTTGTGCTCTCATAAGCTTACAAAGTAAACTCACAAGCCTTCTGTGCTGTCTACCTAAGCAGGTATTACTTATTGATTGTCTTAAATATTATATTTTTGTCTTTTGAACTTTATTAAATCATAGATTAAATAATGGTTAAATACTTACATTCTTACTTTTTTAACGTGCATAACGATATAAAATAGAGATTAAATATAAAAAATGCAAAAATATTTGCATATAGGGTATATTTTAATTTCATTCATAAATATTATTAGATTAAATACTTATAAATGAAAATAATAGTTACTGAGTGAGATTCATTGCGTTACGCAGTTAGACATACCTATATCTAAACTGAGCAGCCCGTCTGGAAGCTGTGAGCTCCCTTTTATAGAAGAGAACTTTAAAATAACATTTTGCTTATTATGCTACTTTTCGCAAAGCATTTACCTACTTCCCCCCTGGCTTAGTTGAACCCTGAGGCGACCGTGGCCATCTAACATCAAGTGGATTAGAGAACTGCCAGCTTTCCAGCTGACATTCTAATATTTTTGGAAAACAATACTTAAACAGTAGAAATTTCTTTTACTTTTCATCGGGAGGTGTGCAGTAACATGTCATTAATTTAAATACATCGCACTTGTCGTCGATGTGTGCGTGCGGTGAGCACTGAGCAAACGGTCATTAAGTTGCATTAAGCATTTGTTACGTTTAGGGCTGGAACAGGGACGGCCCTTCGTGGAGCCCTACGCGCCCTTCGCGCGCCGCATCGAGTAGAGCCGCAGGTTGCGTAACGCGCGGCCAATGACAGCGCCCCTGCACATGCACGGGGCGGAGCCGTTACGTCACAGCACTTCCCCCGCGGACGCGCAGTCGCCGTGACGTCATTTGCCCCCTCCGCCCCGCGCTCACTCGCTTGCACAGCGCGACTACAGCGCTCATGATGCACGCGGCGACAACCTGAAGCTCCCGACAAAACACTCGTGCGCTCAAAGATGGCGGATGGGTCGCGCGACCGCTGCTCCGACCCGAAACAAATGAACGAATTAACTTTTTCCGCGCCCGATTCAGGACATGGTGACACAAAAAAGTGCAGTGCCGAAACTATCGACGCCGATAAAGTGAAGTTATCGTTCTACACTGAACTAGTTCCGAGTGAATCGTGTGAGAAAAGTGATTCTCGCGGCGTGGCCGCTAATCTGTCTGCGGCGGACTCCCGAAAGTTTGATGCCAATGCAGAAAACGGTGACGATAGGAAGAAACGATGTTTCGACAGATACGACAGCTCCGAATCATCAGACAGGTTAGTTCGTCAAGATTGTTTTCAGTTATCAAAGCAAAACTTGTAATGCAGTTTGTGTTATAGACGAATTGTAAAAGTCAATGCTCTAGTGACCGGCGACTATTGTGATTTTGATGTCATGGCCATTGTAAAAACCGTGGTATAACTAAGTGGCGTCTCACTACGGACGGTTGAATGCCCTCGGAATGGCCGGATGGACCGCGTTATTCGTATTCTGTCCTATACCTAATGTGTAGTAACTTGAGCAACTTAGGGCACTGTATGCCTATTTTACAGTTACTTACTATAATGAAATATTATTAAAGAAACAATTAAAATTTCATCGTGCAACAACAAATGCTGCCAGGTATGAGAAAACAACGATTACAAAAAAATAAAATAGTTAAAACCTCATTAACGTCTTCTCATCACTTTCGAATTTCATTGTCACACTTAAGATAAATTACACGACTGCTCAAAATTTGTCGAAACATATTACTTGGATAGTTTCTATTGCTTTCATAGATTGAACCCAAACTAGGCCTAACTTCTGAAAATGTCAAGGAACATCAAAGAGAATCCGACCTGAATAATAATTATAGATACATAAGTAATACCTATTTCTAATATAAATAGGTACGTACCTATGTGAAATATTTTTGTTTCTTATAGTTACAGTCATGGGAGAACGTGATATAGGTACCTAACCTACCTACCTAACCTATCAGTCCCATGTACATTGTACAATGTACTTCAATGTACTTTCTTTGGATTGTACCTACTGTAGGCAGAATTGAATCCAGCCCTTCAAAAACTAGGACACAGATTTTATCAAAACATAATTTACCTACTATAATTGCATGTAGGTACATATATAATACAAATATTTTATTATTTATTATAATATAGGTAATATTTGTATGAAGAAAATAAAGGCTGGAGCAAATTTAAGATTATTAGTTTATTATTCTTTAATAGAGGTATACAGTACTATATCTTACAGTGGAGAAAGGCTTATTATGATAATGATGATCTAGTTACTTATAAAATCGTTTATCCTGGCTGACTATCAATGCACAGCCAAAACTACTATGCGTAGAAAGCTGAAATTTAAAACATAGATTTATATTTTATAATGTAAGTATCTGCTAAGAAAGGGATTTTTAAAAATTTCAACTCCATGCGAAGCCAGTCATACTTATACATACAATTAAGAATTAATTTTCCCAGTAAATAGAATTCATTATGGGATTTTCTTTTTTTTAAAAATATCTAAATAATCCTGGAGACTTTTAAGACAGGAGTCGATGAAGTATTTGTTAAATTTCTTACTAACAAAAAAATAACTAACAATGAGACAAATGGTTGTCTATTATTAGTTATTTTTCTCTTAATCAGACTTTATATGAAATAAGAATAGGTTCATTGATTTTAACCCATTCTTAGAATGTTTTCATTGTTGGGTGGAATCCATATTAGGTGACATAAAATTTGAACCAATGTTTTTTATTTACCTAGGCATTAAAGATTTTACTTTTCTATACATTTATCTTTTGTTTGGATATTGTTTAATTAATTGATTAGTTTACATTCTACCTAGTTGTTTAAAGTATGACATCTCAATTGAACTTGACTCATAACACCAGGTCATTATCAATTGACGCAAACAAGACATTTTTAATGATTAGGTGAGTAGGTATGTATTGATAAAGTGATAAAAAAAACACCAGACAACAGTTCCATATGATAAGTTAAGACTGGGCGTTATTTCGTTTGTAATTAATTAGTCTGATAAGTTTGATTTAATATAGGTACGCGTGTTAGATATTAACAATGTAGGGATACCCATTAATAAATGACATTTGCCATTTAGTGTTCTCTCACAGTTGAGTGAAATTCGACCGTGGTGAAAAAAAAACTTTTTCCATAATTTACTTCTTAATAAAAGTAAAGTTATGAACAATCAACGCACAGCCTAAACTACTAGGTGTAGAAAAATTTATTTTATAATGTAGGCATCCGCTAAGAAAGGATTTTTGAATTTTATTTCTATATTTTGTTAAAAACAACAACAATATGGCTTAATTGTAGTAGGTATAAATAACCTGTTTGTTTATAATATTGGGTGTATTGCCAAAGGGATAACAAATAATTTAGTGTTATTCTTATGGTGCTGCTTCAAACCAGAAATAAAAATCATTGGCAAGAATATGGTTGCTTCTGTTCTGTAAGCAAGTACATGAGTTTTTTTGAATTTTTGAGTGAGATTATGAAGGGATAAGCCTCTGGCTTTTCCTAATTATTCACCGAAATACAACAGCACACAATGTGGTCTCATGTAAGGGAGTAGCCCAATTTGAAACTGCAAATATATGAATTTGAAGGAATCATACACTGGAACATACCTATATAAATATCTACTTTAAAAACGAAATATACTTAATGTTTTCTTCTATGTTAAGGTCGACATACAGGCTGACGGTCACGGTTGGGTGGCTACCGTCGCCTATATGACACAAGCAACGCCACAGGTACTGCAAGTGCTCCACCGACTACAGTAGGATAAGGGATTGTAATAGTATAGAGAAATGGGCTCTGACACATCCCTTACTCACTCGCTGAAACACAAAAGCACATATGTCTTTTGTAAAAGGTTGGTTACTGTCGCCAGACGGGCTGCCTAAATGACTGCGAACCGCAGTGTGCTTTGCCATTACTTAAATAGTTACTATGATTTTATTTATCAGAATTTGTCCCACTTTTTACCACAGATATTATAGCTGTGTCCATAGAAAAGATAACATTAAATACTTACCTTGTGTTAAATTTAAATCAGCCCTAGCGCTATTTCGTAAATTGTAAAGTTGCTATTGAATAGTATATAACAGAAATTGGAGCGTGGCCAGTTCCGCGCTGGGTTGACAACACACTTAGATAATGTCTGTTAAGTGGTCGGATGTAGGTCACCCATTATTACTTGATAACGCATTGTACATATAGGTACTTACATAGAGTGTTAGGTGTGGTTACTGGGTGTGGGCTATTGTTTACTCACTTTTCATCTCCTTTGTCACGGATTGATTAGAGAAATATCGGTAGTACCTAATCAAATTCAATTAGTAGGTATACTTACTATGGTACAAAAACAATTTTTGTTCCGAGTTCTTAATGAATTGATAATTCCAGGTTTGAAGTACCGTCCCTAATGCATTTTATTAGTTTACGTTGGCCTTACTTATTTAAGGCGTGAGTTGTATTTTAGTTCAATTTTCTTATTCAATTGCTTTAATTTTTAATAGAAATACCTACTGTAGGGTTATTCTATTCTCACCCTACAACAACTCGTCCCACTATTATATTTTTCCAGTCTTCGATCACTTTTTTTTTCTAACTTTTTTTAATCAGTTATGACTGTGCTATATCTTGTACTATTATGGTATTCCATGGCTAAACGCACTCATCGTGGGATTAGTTCAACTAGGATGAATAAAATCATAATTGCCTTTTTATTTTTGACTTGACTATGTATAGCAATATTGTAGCTTTGATATACCTAGTTTGCAAGTAGCATAAATAAAAAAAGATAAAAAAAATTGTGAGACCCCTTATTTCATATTATTATTAATTATCATATTTATCATATTATCATAATATTATCATGTGTAAATATAAATAAATTACATGAAAATCACTATCAATTACAGCACACTTACTCCTGAGACAAATTTATACATACCTACACATCTGATGGATGCGCGTCAAGTTTGTGTGAGTATATTTGTTGACATAAGAATATTTATCTTAAGGTCACTAAACCCAGATGCGATTCAGATGAATGACTATTATAATTTTAATTGTTTATAAATGTTGAGTTACATCTAGTTTTGGTTTACAACTATAGATAGTTTAGTGGGTTATTTGAATATTTCAGCTGAATAGATTTTAAGCGACAAACGAAATCATGTTCGTGAATTACCATTGAATTTAAATATGGAATACGGTGGCATGTATACGTCAGTAAAGCAACTAACTCTGAGTGATGTCGGAGTTTAGATAATTATATGTCTACTGTTGAGCGCTTGTAATTACAAATATACTACTAATATAGCTTAACATATTATTATTAATAATTTTATATATTTATTTATAGCATACTTTAATCATTATTTTATATGTTATTGTCTCGGTTTAAAATATGTTGGTAAAAAATTATTGGAATCTTACATTTACTTAGTAATTTTATTTCAAAGCCAATAATTATTGGCCATAAAGAATTTTAATATTGGAATTATTACTCTGTTTTATAAAAATGTATCTAGTGTTATAAATAGGTAATGTAATCAAACTATTTTTTTATTAATTGAATGAATGTGTGGTTTACTTATTGATTTTTTTATCTATTTTTTTTATATCTGATTAATTCACCAACAATAACACAAACGTTTATATAACACCCTTATTATAACATAAAAGTTTTAGTACACACCAGTACTCTCTTACCCATATAAAATTAGTAAGATGTAAGTATATATCAAGCAATTAAGTAATTGAGGGTATGTTAATATGGCTATTAATTGATATAATTATCCACTTAATATAGCGCCGTTCTAAGACAGAACTTTAATTCTAATTAAGTTCAGTACTATATTTTTATGACTTCTACAATTACAAGAGTAGGTAAGGGTTGCCTTATGCCCTAACTTCAGAGTGAGAACGAATACGAAACTGCTTTAGTTCATTTCAGTATATTAATAAATAAAGGTACCAAAACCAAATTTAGTTATTTTCCATTATAATAAATCGATAACAGGTCATACTTGTGCCATTATCATTTCATTTGAAAACGTTATCAAGCATGATAACTGATTGAAAAAACTTACCTAATTCCTAATTTTACTTTGCCAATATAAAGTTCACATACTACAATGTCTACAGATGACTCTAGCAAAGATTTTTATCTAATAGAAAACCGTTGTTTTGAACATACAATAGCTATAACCAGTAGTTCTATATTATCACAAAAATATATAGGTACCTACCAATTAGGTCTGTTTTATTAAGTAAAGCACTGAAATAAAATAAAATATATTAAATTCTATTTAACTAAGTTTCAAATGTGTATTTGGTAGTTGTAAATATCGCACACATGTAGTAATAGTGGAATGTCGATATTTTTACATGTTTTTTCTCACGGTCAATTTACATATGCCTAAAACTGGCGCGAAAGTACAACTAACACAAGAACAAAAGGAAAAAAATGGTCGCCGGTTCGGTGGGTAGGTAGTAGGGCGTTCACGCGAGCCTAAGCTACAAAGGGTGAGCAGAGTAAAATAAAAAGTTAGGAGTTCTAACCGGGCGCGCCAGGGGACACCGAACGGGTTCCCGGACGCGCGGTGGTATGTTATTGTATGCACGCGTTATTCAAATAACTGTGTTTTGTTCGTCTCTTTTATCAATCTCTATTTTAAAACTATCGTTTTTAAATGTATTTTTTACCTATATTTTGTCGTATCTTTACTAATATTATAAAGAGGTAAAGTTTGTATTTTTGTTTGTATGTAGACTACTCAACCGATTTAAAAAAAAATCACCCGTAGTTGGAATAGAACTTCAGGGTGGACATATAATTCCACGCGGGCGAAGCCACGGGCACCAGCTGTCTAAAAATGAAGACCCAAAATATTAAAGAAACAATTACATAACTACCTACTTAGTTGTTTTTTGTTAAGACGTATCATTTAGAAAAAAATATAGGTAGCACATTTTTCAATTATGATTTTTTTAAATAAGTATATTTATATGCATCATTCTTTGTTCCTATTAATTGTATAATAAGTGAAATTATGCCGAAATGTTTTTCATCCAATTTATATTTCCTACTCAGTAAATTGAGGCATGCACTCGAACAACGCTGTATGTAGAGCATTTTCACATTTTTGAGGAATTAAAAAAAAAAACATACAAAGTTTTAAATCATGATGTGTGATTCACGCAACAAAACCCTCTGACAGCATAACTTAAGGTTTTTTAAATTAGAATTTAAATAATGTTCAATAGATCTAAAAATTTCTATTTTTACGCATAAACCAAATCTTATGTATTTTTAAATCAGCTGTTCTTGCCCTATAGTATCAGCTGACCCTTTGGCCGCTACATACGGTGTGGCTGCCACGACCGGTCGGCTCTCCCCCCTCGGCCTTCTGCTATACCCCCTGTCATTAGAAGCGTGCGCCAGCGCATGAGCGCAGTGCCCCTTGCCGGGCTCGACTTATGAACACGGGAAATGTACTGGCTGGACGTGATTTGCTTTTTGCTTTTTTTTTTATTTTGTAATTCTTTTAAAAGTAGATTTTCAACAAAACTTATTCGCAACGATATTTTCTGGATTCTAGTTATTTGGATTTATTTAACACAACATTCAAATAAGAGTTACCACCATAAGCATTTTACATCTACTAAACAACAAGAACATTGCAAGTTCGGAATAAAACTACAATTATTGATTTTGAAATTACACTTATATTGGGAATAATATAAGATACCTACACTGATGTCTCAGCAGAAGTGTTTATCATAACAGATATAATAAAAGCTTCATCGACGAAAATTCCAAATACGAGTTAGTTTTTATCAAAATGATAATACTAAAAGTTAGAAAATAGTCAAACAATTTGTTATATAGGCTTCTTAGCTATTATTTGCGGTCCTTATTTATTAGGTTTGTAGTATCGATCTACACAAACCAAATTAATACGTATCTAAATTCATGCAGATAGTCTACAATGAATAATGATCTATCCATACATGAAAAAAACTCGTCCAATCATCGAACTTTCACTTCATAGAAAAAACAAATTTGAGCTGGAAAAAAATTGGCAGTCATAAATTAGTTTCGGTATGTAGAGGCAAAATGATTTTACTAGATATTATATTTATAAGGAAATACAGCTAATATTCCTGAACAGTTTGACAAGTTTCGCTCTTATTTTTGTTTGCATACTGTGTTCCAAAAATTTTTGAATTTAACAAAGTCTGATGATGATAAATCATGATTATGGTTATGGTTTACTTCACATTTTTACTTACAGACAGACAATTTACTTTCACAGTACTTTATAAAATTAGTATGGATGTTTCGGTGAGTAAGACATACCTACAATAAATTTTACTGAAAAAATATTTTCGAGTTTCGAGAGAAGAGAAAAAAATATTTTTGAACTTTTTGAGACATTTAAATGTTCTATTTATAATTACTATATGATCCTAGTTGTAGATCATACACTACAGCATACTGCAGATAATCTGGCCATCACATCAAGCCAGCAGTAACCAGCCGGTAGAAATAAAAAAAACTTAAAATCTTATGCTGCTGTATTTTAATATTTAAAAAAAAATCTGATTTCATTGCTTTGCCTGTTCGTTGTTCGTGGATACAATTATTATTGGTATGTCTATCTAATGTGGAACTGACTGGAGAAATAGAATATCTTTTTGATTGTCTTCAAATTTAGCTAGTTAGATTTTTCTTCCCAGGTCACCGTTTTGGAGATTTGATATGATAGATGTTACTCCCTTTTCTTTTGGATCTGATATTAAATGTATTCTTTGTATCCGGCATGAAAAGAACCTTTGCTATTGTGATGGTCCGGTAAATAAGACAACGTGGTCCGATCAGGTAAAAGTGAGTCATCAGGCGGGGGCTGGTCGTTCAACTTTACTTATTGTTTATTTATATTTTTATTGCCCGGACCTTGACGCGTACGTTGTCATAAAACACGCCGAGCTTCAAGTGAAATCTTTACACTGCTCTTTTTGTGCTCAATTGTATTCCGTTCTAGGAATTCTTCAACTGAAATATCCTAATTACAACACCTTGCCTTGCCTTTTAACACTATAACTAAAAAGAATCAAATTTACCATCTTCAACGCCACTCTAACGCGAATTTCCAAAAGAACCTGAGGAGTTACCTGAGACATTTTGGAAATAGACAAAACCTACTACGAGTACTAAACAGAATAGACCATTATACGTAGTTATTCTGTTGAGAATTACTAACTAGCCTAAAATCTACCTTTCTTAACGGATATACTTGTGTTTCAAATTTCAGCTTTCTAGATGCTTTCTAGACAGTAGTTTTGACTGTGCGTTGATATACGCCGGTTTTCAATAACATATCTCTGGTTACGGATAGATAGCTATCTGCGATAAGCAGTAACTTTTTATCTATCTTCAAATTGGGTTTCACAAGCTCCAGTAACCGCTGTCTATCTTTTGCTAAGAGGCGATAGGCGATATATCTCTAGCCCTCTCATACGTTCCTTTGCATGCATATTTACCATGAAGCAATAAAAAAAACTTACTAAAATGGACTTAAATAAAATTGTTACTGTTACCAATATATTAAGCAGTATATAATTTACAACTTGATATATTAAATAAATGTTACTTTGTTAAAAAAGTACCATTATTTATTAAAAAGTGCTTTATTGGAAATGTCGGAACGGAACGTCTCTGTAATTTTTTGATTAACAGCTGTGGCCTGTGACGGTGACATTTGTGTAACTAATATTATAATCTGTGACATTTGCATAAACACAAAATAAAATCTCGGAAAGAATAATTTTGTATGTGTACATATTATAGTAACATAAAATATAATTTAAATTGCTTTTTGCAGATGTTAAAAACTTAAACTTTTTTACTTTGACTTTTTATTAATGTTTAAAGTAGTTTAAATATAAGTAAATACAACAAAAATAAGAAGATATGAGTACCGTAAGTATCGTGATGTTATAAGTTGTATCCCGTATATTGCATGTAGAATTTGTTGATTATTTACAACTTGGTACCTTAATAATTATCTTTGTTTATTTTTAGGGTAAGAGTGTGCCTCTAACAAAGGAGTTCGTTAGTTCAACTAGTGGAAGCCAACAAAATTGTGACAAGCAAGGCTAATAACGCCAATAATAATAAATTAAAAGACGAAGCCTGATCCAAAGACCAGTTCAACGCATCAGTTTCTAGTTGTCCACGTACTCAAGTCACACGGGTCAATTAAGATTAAATTGGGGAAAACATGAAAAAAAGCTGTTTTATTTTATAACTAGCTGGTGCCCGCGACTTCGTCCGCGTTGAACGATGAAAGGTACCCTATGTCCTTTCTGATGTCCCAAACAACGTGTATGCAAAATTTCATGGTCATCGGTTCAGTATTTTTTGCGTGAAAGAGTTACAAACATCCATACATCCAAACATACTGCCGCATTTATAATATTAGTACGGAAGTACGGATTTTATTTGAATTAATTATTGATCTTCAATATCCCTACCCTATCACTTTCATCACTGCTCGTCATTGTTTTGAAATTAAAAATTAAATCAAAATTTTATTAGTAATTTTTTTGCATAATTTAATAAGTTTTTTGTATGATCGCTAAAAATCCACGGATAGGGCAAATCCTTAACTACAGTAACTTGACCTATCCGAGGTTAGCTGTCAAAACATTATAGAAATGCACAAAGCAGATATCTCATACAAAATTCTATCCACAGTAAACAGTAAGCACTCCGATGGATAGATAACTACTGAAGATAGAGTTTGCTATCTATCTGTGGTTTATTGAAATGGAAAATCGTGACAGTAGATAGAAGTTGTTACTGCAGTAAGGCAAAACGATGGATAGATAGGTTATTGAAAACGGGCGTTAGTCAATTAGGACAAACAGTTTTATAGGTGCTTCCGGTAGTCTCATGTTATCGTGAGGGCAATACGCGGCAGCATTTCTTTGAAGGGTATCGTCAAATTTACGGAGGTCCGTCGGAGAATCAAAGTGGTCAACATAGGCCAAAAATCATTAGACTTAATGTGGGAATATATCTTGTTGCAGAACAATTTTAAAATAGAAACCACCGTCAAATCAACCGTATACTCTAATTCGACTCTAGATTGAATATGGTGAAAATTATCGGGTATTGCCCGTGGTCCACCTACTTTGTTCACCTTTATCAAGCCAAACAGCTAGACGCTTTTAAGCTGCTGATTAATCAGCTGATCTGTCTTCTGAATAGGAAAACTCATATCCAATAAAAGGTGGACTATTATTTGCAATACTCAATTTACAATGTTAAAAGTATTACATAAAAACCGGTTCCGAACAAGTATGTAAGTAGATGTAAGTACTCCTCTATCTTATCTTGATAGTTGCTATATGGCGATGACGTGGCAAATATACGTAACGTGTTCAACCAAAACTGATAATGAATTTCTTTTTTAACCTCTTGTTACATATTAACACTGACACATTATTAGTACAAATCAATTCCCTATTATCTGTTAGTGTGATTGGTAGATTATGATCGGAGAATAATAAGTGCTATCGCATTTACGTCTGATTTTAAAATACGAAATAGACAAAGTAGATCGGATGGTTAATCAAATAGCATTTTTAGTTATAGTGATCAGAAGACTACTGTCTAATAACAGCCCACGTTCAGTACCTCTACCATGAGTTATAATGAGCCCTTCTCGCTAGCGAGAGCGTAAAATATTTATATGGAAAATTGACAATTTTACATTGACAGTTTTTCATATAAATGTTTTACGCTCTCGCTAGCGAGTGCGGCATCACTTTCTAACCCCATCGACTTTGGGTTAGAAAGTCGATGAAGTGCGGTCATTGTAAACTCATGAAAAAGGTACTGTACCTTTACCATGAGTTTACAATGACCACACTCGCTAGTAGATCGGATGGAAGAATTTGTTTACAGCACGTTTGAAAAAACCCATATTGTGGCTGGCTCTAGGCTAGATGAATACTTGAAGTTATCGTGAAATTGGTCAGGTCATGAAACTCTTATGAACCAATTCTGAATCACACTGTGTCCAAAAATCGGCGCATTAGTCTCGCCATGTTGTGCTCCGATTAGTTATGCATCTGTTAATAATGGTAATGAGTTTACCACAGCCCTCTGGAGAAGTTCGGCGCTCAGTCTTAAAAATTAGATTTTGGAAGGATGACCATTGAAGGAAGTCCAACACCAAAAACTTCTACACAGTTGAAGTTGAGCTTCTAGTGTTGAAAATAATTTGCTTCTGCTTTATAATCTTTATACACAATATAATTTAAAATTTTAAAAAAGCCACTGTAGAAAAACCACACTGCAAAATTATAACATCTAGTCTTTAGAAATGTAAAAAATATGAAATGTCGATTTAAAAAAAAGTATAAATGTTATAATATGTTTATATTACGAAACTGCAATAAGCAGTGTAAAGTGGTCTTTCCTCCCCTCGCTAACGTTGAGTTTTGGTACACGCTGTAGTATACGGAAAATAATTGGCTTAGGTCCTTAAGGTGAATATAATTTATAGGTATCAACTGCTATATAGTCAGAGCCACCATTATCGTAGAGATCGTGTATCGTTCACTAGTCGAATCACGCGAGCTAGGCACGGAGAATGGAATGTGAACAACCTTGGAACCCGTGCCTAGAGCTTAGGTATAGTGTAACTTGGCGTTACTTTGGAGGGAACCGATGAGCTTTGCCGATTGCTACTACCGTACTATACTTACTGGTACCTACTTATTCTATTCTACAATCGAACCGTATACCATGTTAATTGGTATTCAAGTCATAAACTTAATATTTTATTACGAATCACCGCGTACGTAAGCCAGAATGGAAAAATAGCTGCAACCCTTTTAACACAGGTTATGAAAAATCATCATCACACATGCACACACAAGCGTCGGAACAATACCCAATTTATAAAGCAATGATTATGATTCTAAAGTTATTTAGTTTTATATAAAATTATAAGAAAATACACTTGTAATTGGCAATACCCTGCATTGTATTAAATAATGTTGGTTTCCAAATTGACAGTTATGTAGTTTTTTTTATAATAAAATAAAACAACAAATAGAACTTCAAAAACACATCTTGGTTGAGTTTGCATCTCTAGGCCTTTCGATTACATGCGTGTATTATACAAATAATAACGATCATTTGCTGCAACGTTGTAGAAATCCAATATCGAGGAAATCTGTGGGTTCGATAATACGAGACAATTCATACAAATTTTGTTAAATTAACGATTATAACACTTCTAATTCTATATTATTGTATTCTAATAAAATTGTGGGACATTTAATAAAAAAATTAACAGGTTTTTGCGGTTCATTGTGTAGTGAATTTACGTCAACAATTTAAATCTATGGTTAAATAAATTTTAGCCATTAACTTTGCAGTTCAATGGTTTGGTTGCGAGGTAATATTTGAAATGAACTTTATCTTTGAAAAATGCAGCACGTTCCTTTTCTACCACCGGTCGCAGTCAAAGGGCAGAGCAGCAAACTGGTTCTCCGCTAATGTAATTATCGCTCGGATCGCCGAGACGGCTCTAACTTGGAACGTCTAAGTGACTGGGAAGGTACGACGTCGAACGCTGTGAACGGTTAATTGACGGCTTGTGTTTTACACACATATAACTCGACACATCAAAATATGTATGTGATGGCAGACTTATTGTGTTAATGGCCGTTCCCGCGGTCTAATTTGGACACTAAAGTGTCAAATATTATCCCGTGAGAACTTATTTCCAGGATTAAAAGAATTCTATCCAGAAGAATCAACGATTTCTATAATTTCAAAGTTTAGACGTGACAAACATTATACGTTTTCACATACTTTCGCAATTATAATGTTAGGTAATATTATATACGTGTATAAATTATTAGTGGCATTTGGCGTAGTTGCAAATTTACAATCTGTGTCCAATTACTAATATTCACGGCGTTTTTCACAGCCATTAATTTGGGAGTCACTTTTTAAAAGTTGTTAATTATGTTGATTTGTGAACCGATCACAATGTTAAACGGTGTGTTCTTTTTAAAATATATATCGAAATGTCGCTCTTGATATTGCAGCTGCCGTGTGATCAAGCACCTGCTGCTGCTTCAAGTTTCTTTCAACTTTGACATTCGGGTGCTTTTTATTGGCTCATTTTTTTTAACGCCCCATAATCGAAAACAAAAAAAATATGTATAAATAATAATATTTATTTCAAACGATGCAATATTATTTTTTCATTGGCGATAAAGAACTTTTGCCATTATTAGCATTCAAAGACATACTTTGATGTAAATTAACGGTTGTTTTATTTTATTTTATAACAAAACGAAATATTATATGATAAATAAAAGACAGTCACTAATATCCGCAGCTGCCTGTTTGTCCAAAGGGTTTTCCACTATAAATAATCGTTTTGAAGGTTAAAATTTAAATAAAACTTAAATTAAAAGAAAATAAAACTAAATTATATGTAATGATTGAAAACCTATGTTATAGGTCTTGAAAAAACCCTGGTTTATTCTTACTTACCTTTTATGTGGCGAATACATCCTTAGGTACCTACTCTTCCATGAATGAGTACCTAAAATATCCGTTGCAATTTTTTAGAAGTTTTTGTTTAGGTCAAAATCGGTGATTTATAATTCCAGGGTATTTCTTAATTTAATGTCATTCATTATCTGTGTTTTGTATTCATTTTCATAATTTTAAATTTATAAACTGCTGTAAGAAACAATAATAATACTTAAGTAATTCGAGGTAAAAATACCTGATATTTAGAAAACAGTTTTAAATTTTCCTTTTTTTTTTGTACACAATAATGAATTCGCTTCCCTATTTACGCACTTAGGTTACGTACGTTGTTATTTACTCAATAATGACAGAGGTCCATTGTTCATAAAAGGGTCCAGTGTTATTTTGTTAAACGCCCAGACGGCCGAGAGGCCAATTTTAACAAAGTTTCTAGCCCACGCTCCTTGTAATTGACTTGTGTCTATACGTCACGAGTTCACGACAGCACGTTTAATGGACGCTCTATCTTTGTCTCCGTATATGATAAACATCTTGTTTACTGGCTATCTTTTTAATTACGCGATAAAAAAACTACTGTTGTTAAACGACAAGTTAGGCGTAGTCATTTGCACGCCTACTATTGTTCTTATCCACTATTTTTAACTAGATAACTGTTTTTAGTGGTAATTAGTAAGTTTGTAATATGTAAGTAGTTAAATCTGGTAGCTAGTTAGTAAAATTCGTCAATAGATGGTACAAAAAGATCAAGAATCATGGAGACGTGATAGCTCAATAGAGCGAATACTTGCTGACGACATGGCAGACGCATGTTCGAATCCTGGTTAGGTCTTTACCTCTGAGTATCTGTAATTGCTCTGTGAAGGATAACATTGTGAGGAAATCTGCATGTCCAGTAGTCATGCCAATTCGAAAATATTCATTTCTACCCATTTCTCAATCTAGTTTACGGTCTCCCAATTCCAGCAAAATTCGCAACATGAACTGCATAATTCGATGGCCTCAGTCGAATCCCAATCGCTTATTCTAGGTATGAGATAAATCGTCGATAGATTCTCGCTAAAACCGAGGGCCAGCTTGTAATTAGTGGCCGTGTGGGTGAATTCACATGGGCGGCCCAATGGTCAACCCTTACACTATTATCTAAATTACAAACCGATTAGCTCACCGTATAGAACGCTCCGGGCGTAGCGGTGACTTCGTACGTCGACAGACATCACAAATTGATGACGATTTTGTCATGCCTACGTTTTTTTTTAAATTTATATTTGCGTATCGAAGGACGTTCGAGGACGTTTTAAAGATGAAGATTAAATGGAAACAACATATAATTACTCTATTAAATACACATCTGCCACGCCAGCTGTGCTTAATGAACGCTTTTTCAAACTACTTCGCTATTAATAAGACAAATAGCCACACTTCATACATGATAGCAGTGAGAACTTATTTGCAGCGGTTTTTAATTATATAAACGATTAAAGTAAATATGCCCTGTCAATTAGCGATCTGATAAATAACTTGTTTATAAAAGGACACGAGAATTTTGCTTCGAAATTCCCACTTAGTTTGTTTATTTGAATGGTTTACTTCGGAAAGCTTTGTTCAAATTAACGTTTGCTGGCGCCATTGGAAGATCTCAACGAGGAAGAGAATTCGTTTTGACAATGCGAGTCTCCTATTCAGTGGAATTGAGCTTTGAGAATTTAATGGATCTTGCTTGACCGTCGTATAATGTAATGTACTATTGATTGGGTTTCAGCAGTATTTTCAAGAAATCATGTTAACTAACAATAACATTAGTAACTAGCGATCCGCCCCTTAGCCCTAACTACTTAGCGATATAAATATGTATATATAAAATATGTAATAATAACAAAAGGACACACTCCTTATATTGCTTTTTCGTAATTATTAATAATATTGTTTTTTTTGCAGGTAATTAAATTATCCGACAACCATCAGAACCTTTATAGGTACTACACTACTTGTTACTACTTGCTACGCTGTGCTGTGAGTTATGAACATATTCAATAACTATATATAGAGTTTTATAATAAGTACTTACAATTACAATCCGATAACGCCACAAAAATAACTCTCCATATATCTACTACTTATTGGAATCCATCCATCTTGATGCGTCTACGTCCTGTCCAGTCCAATTGCATTCCTTCATCCTGTACGGCGCTCTGGAATTTACTAAGCTATTGAACTGTCTGCTTCTATTTCCTTTGAAATTAAGAAGGGATCCGATCAATCTATAAACAATTTTAAGTTTTTCTTTCAAGTAATATCAGAAAATTTAAGGAATTTCGACAGTTAAAAGTATAAAATATATAACTGTTTTAATATACATACTCATATTAAAGCGTGATTAAATTGAAATTTGCAAATTTTTTTATTCCTATAGTGTGATCAAACGCAAGAAATGTAATAACCGACAATTCCTCGGTCAATGACTCGGTCCTATGAAATTGATACAAATGATTGTGCTGCCTGCGAGGACTCCGATACGCTCAGATTGTAACATTAATTTTAAACCACTTTACACGCATGCTCGACCAATCAATCATCTTAAAACTTTTCCGCGTTGATTGATTTTAAATTACGAATTTTCTTAAAAAAATCGTTGCGCGATTCCGTTAGTTTCGGCGCCCTTAATTCAACCGCAAATTGTACTGTTGCGGGGCATTATTAATTTGGCATTACAACGGTCGTCAATTTCGCGTGATATAATTCGGAATATTTGCCCGGGGCTGCGGGGGCAAACAGCAATTAATCCTGGCAACACGATACGTTTCTAAGGGGGAGGGAGATGGCAGATTGCTGCATGATCCCAACGCATTTCTACTGCTTCCGATGCGTTCGCCTAAAAGAGGGCGTGCGCCGAGGGGTCCTTTCAATGGTCGCTGCTGCGCTAGGGCTAATATATTTCTTCTTAGGCACATTGTTTGTCAGCAATCGATCAAATCGAACATACGTATAAACTCAACTGCTTAAAAGTTAAGAACCAGATGCTTTCATCGTAGATCCCAGATTGACAAATTTATGGATTGTAATGAGCAAGTCAGAGAATAATAAGCAACGGTACGAGTAAAAAGCTGATAAATTATACGTTAACCAGTCATAGAATAAAACCTTTCACTGAGAATCATTTGTCATTTGATCCATCTGGCCAGTTCACCGTGGGTGGTCCAATGACATTTTAGTTTGTCATATCACACAATTTTGATAATCACATAATTTTTATCACATATTATGTGATTATCACATAATTCTTATAAGTTGCGATTTCAATTTAGATTAGATGGTTCACCTTCTACTCATAATAATATTTGTTTTTAGATACTTTGTCATACAATAGTAAAATGAAAAAGATAAAAATAACTCATAAAACCCAATCCATTAATTTGTGTCTATTTTTTATTTGTCTTATTATTTTCTTTAGCTTATCTAAATCGCGTAATGTTCAATGTAATAGCGTAGGTATAGTTAATATGAAAATTCCCAACTTTACACTCGCTGTTAAAGTTTGTGTTCTCTTCTTGCAACACGAAGCGAAGGCATTTCGTAATTAATTCAACTAAATGCGTTTAATTTCCAACTTTATCAAGCGTTCCCTGTGTCAGTTTCGGCTTTTTGCGAAACATACGTTTATTATTCGTGAATTTATCGTGTATACCTATACATTATTCTATGTATACCTATTAGACATTATTCTATGTATACCTATTAGACATTATTCTGTGAATTTTATACAGGATGGCGCCGGGTAAAGTAAGGGGGAGGGGGGATTATATAAAATCTAGTCGATAAAAATTATTGTTTTTTATTATCTTCCATCGGACATACAGACGTACGGCCGGTTACCATCCTCGTCTTGTCGAAATCCCTCTTTTTCGGACCAAAAACATCCTTTATAATGCTCACTGCCAAGGTTTGGAACTCCCTGCCGGCGTCTGTATTTCCGAGCTCATATATCCCAAATATTTTCAAAGTTCGAGTAAATAGGCATCTTCTGGGTTGAGAATGAGGTTTCCATCATAGGCCTTGCTTTCTTGCTACACGGCTGGTTGTTGGCAAAGAGCAAACCCATCTCTAATAAAAAAAAATAGCTTGCAACATTGACTACTGCTTAGTGACTATTACCACGTATTAGCTTAGTAAATATTTTTATTTTTTTAATGAAATAGACCGACACTGCTTTGTCAATTAAAATTCATCTATTTAAAAAAATCTTTGTATATTTGTTGAAAAAAGCTTTATTTTTTTATTCTTTATTATTGAAAATTAATATCCTTATTAGATTTATTTATAATACTAACAGCGATATGTATACATAGATAATTATATTTGAATTTAAAAATAACCACCAGTTGAAAATTAATGTGGAACGGTTCAATGTTCGATACGAAAAGAAAGTTGAGTGATATTGGAAAAAACTCATAAAGCTTTTCATCTACCACAACTTACCACTTAATGTTTGTAGAGTAGAACACGTTAAAATGACGAGGTGAGACAAGTAAATATTTCGGTCATATTGATTTACACTGTTTATAGAACAAGCTATATTTACTATTTTTATATACTATATGTACTGTTTGTAGAACAGACAAAATTAATGGCCTTATATGTACCTACATAAATTTTGTTTTGACACTGTTTTTAATTTGTATGATAAACTTTGAATAACAGGAACATCCGTTTCAACATCGCTTCATGGTCCTTCGAGCCGGATATAGCTTTGGAAGTGGTAAATTCACTCTGCTTTATCCAAGAGAACAGTTAAAAAAGAAATTATTTTTAAAAGATTCTGCGAGATGCTTGCTGGCAAGTGAAGTCATTCTTAAATCGATAATAAAATTCTTCACCAATCGATGCTTACACCACGAAAGCAGCACAATAAATCAGTCGAGCGACATCGATGTTCCCGACCATTTTATTAAATTCCCCGATTAAATACCCGTCGGTAACGTAAAACGGAATCGTTTCGATATTATCGCGATATCTCGACACCTCGACTCACCTCGTTTATAATTACGAGCTCGCCGACCCCTTTCGTATGCATATTCAATATGTATGTTAAACGCTTAGCGGACGATGCAATTTGCTCAATTAATAACTCCAAATATTATGCTCCTCAAAAAGTTGATTTCAATCCTAATTGTTTACTCTTAAGGCTCAAAATATTATTGCCACACTACCTACCATTAAAATTATTGTACATGCGAATATCATGAAATTGTATTGTTTTCAATTGTAAATTCAAACGTTTCTACAGCAAAATCCAAAGCAATCTTTAAAGCCTACAAATAGATAAATTTAAATCAGTGTTGAGACAAAACTGCTTGGGATTAGTAATTGTCTTTTTGTTACTTATAAAATCAGTTTTAAGAATGTGTGATATTTGTAAAATAGTCGGTACATACAAACATTGTAAGTTTTCATAAATTCGCCTGCGAAAATTTTCAGTGCATCCCTTCCATAGATTTGGTAGTGACTATGAGGTAGGTAGCTTTATAGGTTGCGTGTGCCGTATCCAATATAGACTGCCGTGTAACGTCGGAAGTATCACGGAACCGCCAGGCTCGTGTGAAAGGTCTTATTCAAAGTAGGTAGAGGCACAGAGGAAGCAAGAGGAGTCGTGGGTACTCGTATATTTATATGACGAATTAAAAATATTGTTATAACTACTGGTGATGACAATTATGTTCACAGCTTATGACTTGATAAATAAATTCGTGTTTATCAAGTTAAAATTACACTTTTGCTTGTAATGTTTTATGCTTCAATGAGCAAGCAAGGAAATGTGGATGTGAATTATACTTAAAGTTCAACTCTTTTAATAATCGAACCAACAGAATTTGAATCGTTAAATGTATTGAAAGTATATATTTAAATATTATACCTAACTTATCTGTTTCTTTGTAACATACATAATTTGCGCACCAATGCTAGGCAATGCCTCTTTTTATTACGACCATGGAAATTCTTTACGGATTTATATTAAAAAAAAAACGTATTTACGTAACGCGTCTTATATAGGTTTTCTTAATAAGTTTTTCTTCAACATTAGCGTCTTCAACAATGATCACCTTTACTAATGTAACTGATATAATTACAATTTACAAATGAAAAATGAATGCTGAATACTTTTTGCTCCGTAATCGCCGAAACGTAAAATCGAATCGCACCCCAAAGGAATTCCGTCTCCCCTTTTCAGGCAGGTGTTCCAAACCAAGTTATAGGAAGCCAGAAATGTCCCCAAAAACATAGAGAACAAGACCTGTTTTGTTTATCCCTCTTCTTCATTAATAAAAATACGCCAAAAAACTAAATATCCACAATCCACATACCTACTAAGAAAAAGTTTTCTTAATAATAGAACGTTTTTATGGAATAAGTATTCTTTTTGCGTGTAGTAAACCTTTCGAATAAACATTTTGAAGACTTCTTTTTTTGTTGTGCACATAATTTGTACTGTACGGTAGTTAAAAATTATAAAAAAAACTAAGATACTAAAATAGGGAAAATGGCAATGGCACAATTTAGTAAACTATTCGTGTGCAATACAACTAAAACAAAGCGAAATGTTATAATAAACTTTTCCATAACCTTTTCTCTGTTCACCTATTTATACTTCCAAACGGAACCTTATGAAAACGACGTATTGTGACCAACTTCCTACTCTATTCCTTCCGTGTCGTAAGCCTTAAATTTGACAAAGTTTGATATTTGCACCTCCAGTTAAGTTACAGGAAATAATTTTAAGTCAAAACATACATAAACCTTAACTGCAAGTTGATTAGATCTTCAGGACCATAGTGTTGGGCGTATATAATTAATTTTATATTACCAACAATGTTTCCTTTAATACACTTATCGCATGCAACGACGCAATAATCGTCAATCCAACGATAAAAAGAAAGATGATTATCAAATAAATACTGACAATTGAAAATACTGTATTCACTTGAATAAAGAACACAGCAAAAAATTACGTGACTGCATTAAAAGAACATGATACATATTAGTCAGCAAAAAGACGACGACACACACAGGTCGTCAAAAAAATACAAGTTGATTAAGTACTTTGATTATCGGTATTTGTGTATTACCAAGAACACTTTTAAAAGAAAGAAAAATGAGAATTGTGGGTCTCATACTGCAAAGATTTTTAGAATGTAATTGAATTTAAACACAACTATTTTGCTTTGGGTTAAAGCTGCTTTAAATATTGCAATATACAAAGGAACTGATAAATTTTCTATTCTTCGAGTTTCTAATGGTTATTTTAACAATACATGGCATCAAATGCGTAGGTATATTCCGATAAATCGTCGGATGACATGACTTGTGTTAGTCGAGTCATAGTCCCAATAAAGCCTTGTTCAATAAAGATCAAGTGCTGGCACTTAGTTCGAAATACTCGGGTGGTTAAAAGATACTGCTACCCGCCACTTTAGTTCATTCCAGACCATTGGGACTGAACATCCGTAACTTTGCGGACAGGCCTAATGCGAATAAGGCCTGTATAATTTGCAGGTTTCTTGACGATTTTCTTACAAATGGAAACGAATCTGTTGCGGTGCGATCATTTCCGTAAATTACTTCTATGACTTATGTTTTCTTTTAAAATATATACTAAAAATCTTCTCGGGTTACTCCGTGAGAAGGTTTAAGAAAGATACTTTATCGAGAGCCTTTATACTGTGTTCTTATCCCTCATATTAAACTAATAGACATGTTTATACGGCATGTGGTTTGCGCACGCATTAAATGTGCACATGCTCCTCGCACGCGACATATTCATAGAAAGGTCTAACGTCATCGACCGTCCACCGTCCGCACCTGTCCGCAAATAAAAATAAACCTTTTTGTTATAGAACTCCTGCGAACAATTTAATGATCATTATAGATGATGCATTTAAATGGAATTCACGGTCACAGTTTTTTAAACTTTTTTTTATGTGATCCGTGACGTACAAACAAGGCACAAACATAGGATCTCCTCTAATAATATAGATGACATCGGGAAAAATATATATAAAAAAATGTATATAAATACCTGAGGTACATACTGGACAACTTTTTCTTGCAAATAAAAATATGTGCATTTCGTCTGTTGGTTTTGACACGTTTCTGTTGTATCATTTGTAGATAAGTGCATTTGTTACGCTCAATAGTAAGTTATTGTTTTTTCGTAATTGTTGTAAACTTTACAAAACTTTTATTTAAGTATTTATGACCTTGGATAGATTGGCTTTGATAGTGCCTGCCATGGGGTAAAATTATTGTCATAGCTGCTTCTTATTGTGAGCGATATGATGATGGTATTTGATATCTATATGTGGTGACATCTATATCTATAATTAATCTGTATTTAATAGAATCAATATTGAAAGAAATTATTTTATTTTTATAAAAAAAAAGAGATTGACCCCAACGGATTTATCCAAGAGTGTTGGATTTCAGTTACAGTACCTACTTTAATGGGCTTTGTTAGTGTAAGTTATTGGCTCCGTCAATTGTATTAATAATTAACTAATAAAACATGTTTTAAGGGGACTGCTTTTTATCGAAAATATATTCATAAATTTTCTATTTAAGCTATATATTTTGTTTATGTTCATATGTTTAGTAGTGTCAGGACGCACTGCGTTCCGAAGCCTTATATTCGTATTCGGAAGTCCGATTGTCGCTACTAAAAAATTCCTCTGTGAAATAGCAGCAAGTAGCGCATAGCATTAGTAATGCATACCAGAGCCCATTACACCATTCCCATGTTGTCCCTTACCTTTCATCCTATTCAAGGTCGGCAGCATACTTGCATGCCCCTTAGCTTTGCTTGTGTTTTCGTCCTTGCCGATGGTTTCCATCTACGACCATTTAGTTGTTTTGAAGATTTTCAATAAAACTTTTGTAGAAGATTTTCAATAAAAGTACATTTAATCGCCATTGTATTGTAATTTGATGCGTAAATTACATTAATAAGCTCAACTGTTAATACAAAAGTTAATCGAATTTAATGAATTTTGCATGAGACTTTACACGGTGCCCTTTTGACGACATGCTGCACGAAACCACAATTTTATCATCTGCGAATGTAGACATTTAAAACATCGCCGCTGTCAATTAAACATAAGTTTTTATGTAAAAAAAAATGCAGCTTGCGTGAAATCGACCGTTGAAGCAGTCCAATCGATTTACAAGCACATTAACTCGATTCCATTGATTCATGCGTTGTTCGCATACAACGATTGCATAATCGAGGCGCCTGCACTTGAAACTGGTTCGATATTTCATAGTAGCAATTCGATTTTATGCGTGTTTTTGCCGCGGGTGCGACATTAATATGCATTCGAGGCGCGTGCCGTCGGTCAGCTGGTTCTTCTATGCCACAAGCTGCGCTCCTTAAAAGGAAACGAGAAACAGGCCTCGCTGGATGGATTACGGCGATTACATCGCAATTATCCGCCGGCGCGAGACTTCGTTACGTTCGAGCCACTTTCGCGATTGTTCGCCACATCGCGACATTGACCTTGCCTTATGTAATGTTTTCGGTGTTCTCAATGTCATCGCCTGAGGCCTGGGCCGTTTATTTATCTTTTCATTTATACATAAGTAGCTGCGTGCGCAAAAGCAATACGTCAGTAAACCTGGCGTGCACCATTGTTTTTTTCCAAATGACACTCGTCCTACGCTAGAATATTTGGAGATCTGTCGCGACGTATGCTGTTGTAATGCTGTTATATTCACAAAATAGCATTTTCCGATTATTATAAACTTTTATAATGCTAAAGAGCAATAGAGAGAAACACATTTATTTACTGTGTCTGATAGCAGACGTAGAAGACACACCACTGCTGGGTAAATGTATATCCCGTATTGGCAGAAATTCACACATATTCAAAGATTGTTAATTTGTACTCGAACTTTTTCACATTTAGAACAAGCAAGTGATCATTATCAATAATCCACACATAAAATGAAAAAGACTGAGAATCGCAGCTCCGACCATAATTTCTAAGGTGAATCTTTTGCAAAAAGTTTTCCAGTTTCTCCAATTGGAAGTGCTATTCGAGCACAAATTTTAAAGACGCAAAGAGAAAGGTTTCAGATGAATTGTAAGGGATCAGGCTGTTCTACGGGCACATCGTTAAACGTTGTTCAGTGCGTTTTTATAGCTCGCCAGTCTCGGCTGCAGATGCCATCCGCGATCGAGTCTTTAGCTTTTTGCTGTTATCGCTCAAGGCGCACACGCAAACATCGACAACAGTTAACCGCTGTCAGTTTCATTGCATTTTTATTTCACCAAATATACTAAAAAAGTAAAGCTTCTTTTATATTCGTAGAACTATGCTCAATTAAATCTCTATGAAAGGTAGAGAGAGAAACAAATTTTTATTATCAGGTATGAAAATAGATTTATTTTAAGGGACGACGACAAGCTTTTTCCTTTTAATATTTTAAAGGTACAAGATATATTGGTGCCTACCAGGTGTTTTACAGTAGGTACAAATTCAGATTTAGGACCCGTTGGCTCGGCACACTGTTTAAAGGTTTAAGTATCAAGAGTATTTCTTTCCATAAATCCTATAGGTAGGTATATGTTTGTATTGTTTATTATTTGCGTATTTATTGCATTCAAATTTTATTTTAATAACCAATAGTCTGATGAATGTTAGGATGGTTTTTTTCAGTAATTCATTTGTAATTTTTGATTGGTGGATATTCCCATGTTTTTAGAGGAAACTCATTATCATTTGTGACGCTAATGGTTTATTATGGCCGAACCAAAAGTTATAACGGGCAAGCTGTTGCGACGATAAAAAATGTCCGGACGCCTCGGACGTGACATATTTGGTTAATAATATTCAAGGTGCTAAACGGGTTAAAATAATAAATGAAAACAAATTGTTTTCCATAAACGATTTCTACAAGAAATAATTATTCTTTTCACGTTTTCTTTCGTAACTTTATGCATAATAAGTTATACTTGTTGTATATATACTCGTACGTTTTAGGACCGAGACGAACATGTGCTGTGATGTCGAACTATAGAAAAAAATATTATTCCTCATTAAATTTCTTACCATATATTGCAATGCAGCTTTCTCTTGTTATATTATATGAATTTAATTGAGTTTTTACTTGCAAATAGGAATTAAGAATATTAACTTTAAATAAGTTAACGTGTTTTAATTTATTCAGGAGACTTCTCTTAAAGATCCAGGGATATTGGGGAAGAACTTCTCAAAATTATTATGTAAATCTTATCAATATCTTAACGTTGCCTAGTTTTGTTATATTAACTTGGTTTTAGATATTCAAGGACTAAATAAAAATAAAAAGGAAGATAAAAGCAGTAAATATGTTTTAACTTTTGTAATTTTTTTTGTCAAATTTTTCTTCACATAGTTTGTATATAGTACCTACATACGAGTATATCTACTACAATAAATATTGTCTAATAGTAGGACTGTGATGTACAAAGGGAGCGCCGTATCTTAAACTTTAGGGTTTATGTGCTAATTCAATGGCCTTTTAAATCTTTTGCGATCTGGGTAATCTTTAAATAAGAGTTTACAATATGCCCGCTTTCACTTAGCAATCCCTGCCACCTAAAACCTTTAGTTTTGATTGGTAATTTGTTATATTTATGTTGGAATTCTTCAATTGTTTAAAATTTCTGTCTTTCCCTTGTGATTTTCTTTTATATACAGGAACTGCAGTGTAAGGAAATCATCCATAATTAAGGTATATCCGACGGAGCAGACTGTCATTTAATATTTTCGTATAACTACAGCCCTTCAAATGTGCAAGTAATAAAACCCTTAACAATAATTATGTACATTCAAGAGGAACACAGGTAGCTTCGACACTCGAGACGTCTCGCCACTACACAAGACTTGGCCGCCGGCTATGCTCGCTCCCTTTGCGGTTCACGGTTCACTGACGACGCATTCTCCAACCAACATTGTTTACCAAACATCGCTATTAAAACCCTATAAACTCTACGCACACATTTAAAAGGTTTTGGCGTACCTATCTATAGCTTAGATTTATTAAACATTTTAATGTAAGATTGACCTCGCAAGGATGTGATTTATTATTATAGAAAACAACTCTATGAGACAATAAGAATAAACACAAACTCAAATATAATATTGGAATTATAAAATACCTAGATAACAAAAATCTTATCCTTCACGTAACGTTTTATAAACTATCTCTGGAATATTCGGTTTTCTATCATATAATTCCAATGATTATAATTCGGTTAATCTATATCACGGTGGGAAGTTAATAAAGGTAACTACTGCGATGCACGCGAGCAAAACCGCTGTTTCTATGTACAAAAAATAAACTCGTTTTAGTTAGAAAACAACAACGTGGGAAGATTAACATGGATTTCGAATTAAATCTGTAATTTTATTATACCTCAGTATTGCATGTTTAACTGTTAGAAAGAGTGCACTGTACTCTACCTACATAACTGTATATTGTGTTGATAATAACGAAATTTTGAATTCTTTTACATTATCTTTCCCTTACCTCTTTGCGCTATGTAATCAAGTTTAATCGATATTCTGTGGTTATATTACATTTTATATTATTTATCTAATATATTAGATTAATAATATCTCAGTGTACGTTTTATTTATTTTGACTCAAATGATAAATTATATATTTTAATGTTTAGGCATTGAAAAAACTTATATTGACGCAGTCTTCTTATATAAAATATAATAAATAATCACATCGATTGTTCATCACTTTTAGAATGAACCCTGCGACTATTGACTTCCTCTCTATTATAGACTTCTGTTTGTGCATTAGTTTGGTTTTTGTTTTTTCTATAATCTTGTATTAAATTCCTTTTTCACTTCGCGTGTCTTCTGATAAGACTTTTAAACTTTATTAAGTTGTTGTGCCACACCACTTAGGCAACATGTGGTAGGTTACCTAAATGTTAACATAAAGTATTTCCTATCTCAGATAAACCCGACCCAACCAGAACAAGTTTAAATTTCACAATACAAAGTCTTGAATCGAATTCAAACTGTACCGTCTTACTTTAGTGCATAACATTGAGTCGGGAGTCGGGAGTAACTTCGTAACTCCCGTCGGGCAACATTTAGACGGAATTAAGTGCTCTTAATCGTCGGCGCAGGCGCTTCGCCCCGGGAAACGCAAATTGAGCCCGCGGTCTGAACCCGCATTTATTATGTACACTTTTTATGATACCTCCACATAAAGTAAACGTATTCACGTGTAGCGTAGTCCAAAACTTGCTAACTTAAATTAAAATAATTAAGCTGAGGTCGGGGATATTGTTATGACCCCAAATTGCACAACGATTTGAACGATAGCGACCACGTACTTGCACCGTGTGCGTTGTACACAATTTTGTGGTGTATTTACATTAATTGAACACCAGTTGGTGTATCAATGGATGGCTCCAACATCTGCCAACTGCTACCAACAAGTGACGTAAGTTGCAAGAAGCAGCTAATAAAGTTGTTTGCAATGGAAAGGCAAAGACAAATACTGGTGGGCGCTTGCATCCCACGCTATCAGTGCATACATGACGTTTATATATAGAATTCATCGTGGAAAGATGATATAATATAAGCACTTTATTGCTAGAAGTAGCATGGGCACATTGTGTTCCATAATCGTAAACTGGGCAGCCTGAATGGCGGCAGCAGCGACTCCATTACAGAAAACCACCATGAAATAACAGCAATAATTGTGCGCTTGTGTTTCGGTACGAGAGTATAAGATGCCGCAATCTTGACTCGAATTGACAAGGTTGGCAAGGCAAGTAGTGTTGACAGTACATTTTTATCACCCCGGTATTGCTCGTGTTTATATTAGCAATGGTAGCCAACGGTGTCTGTACGAGTACACTAGTGAATTATAACAAAATGTCCCAAATGGGACAAAATGGGAATAGACCGGTCTATATACAGATATTCATAATTAAAAAAAAAAGACTAGCGGCTCTTTCTGGTTTCATACGAGTGCAATTGAGTAAAGATAAGTTTTAATCTATCTTAAACAGCGTTTTGTGGTAATCACGGTGTTCTACTAGGAGTAGGAGTAACCACTGTTGGTATTTATGTGCGTTTGAAAGGGACACCGGTGCCAATTCTTCTTTTAGCTCAGTATAATAGGCTATATCTAATCTCATTGTGTATTATTTGTACATAACGTTCACCTTAAAGACACAAAATAGTGACTCATATATTTTAATTAGAAATAATGAAAATCTTCGGAATTCATATAGTTTTCTAAATTATTTATTTAAAATCTTTCTGAGGAAAATTATATCAGTTTCAATTACCTAGTTTAGAATAAATATCAGAGAGACTTTACAAAAATAAAAACACTTAAAAAATACCTTAAATTCTTGTTTCAATCTGTTTTACATTTTACATTGACACCGACCTGCGAGATAAATTCGGGCGTTGTCTATTAACTCGTTGCAATGTGTAGACACAACACCGATCTTATTTTGAATTCTTAACGAACCGCGTATGTCATAACAGTTGCATCGACTTTCTCATTTCCGATAGCACCCAACGCCCACCTTTTAGCCTCGGGGCTCGTTTATTTTTTCTTATAAACTACTTCGCCAGCGCCAAAGTGCGTGTTCTTTTGTAGATATTTCCTTCACAATGGGCCGGTTTCATTATGCGAGGCGAAAAGGAATGAAACAGATGTACAGTGGTGGTGCATTCGGGTCTCGAACAATAGTCACGAACGGTGGCTCGATCGATAGCTGACATCTTTTGTGTGAACCACGAAGACCCATAGCGGGCCTTTATAGCTGGCTGGAATTACATTAATCGCCTCGTTTACTCTGATTGCTCGCTCTGTCCACATAGAAGGTCAATGTTAATTTTCATTCAACTTGCCTTTGATGCAGACAGGAAAGAAAATCGACAGGCACACTTGCTTGTCGTAACGGTATCGGAATTATCCGCTTCAAAAAAAGTCTGTCAATCATTAGTTCTTCCGCAAAGTTTTCTTTCTCGTGTATAATCATCGGGGCGGATTTGATTTTGAGTCCGTAATAGAGGGACTCGGCTCCCGGATGATGCGCGACGTCTTTACGTGCGTGCAATGCCTCGAGCACACTTGATAAAATTACCTACACTTATCCTCTGACCACATTTTAGACCGCCTCACTTACGGACTCTGGTTTCAGGTTCCATAACAATATCGATAGACTTACAATAAAAAAAACTCGGAAAGCAGATCGAATCGCGCACATATTACCATACTCACGATTTTCAATCATCTCTTGTTTATTATTATGGCAGTCTCGATTAAAAAGTGTGTGTTCAAAAAGGTTCATACAGAAAATTATGAAGTGCGACCGCCGCCGCCACCGTTACGCAGCGCCTCGGGCTGATTTTTCACTGATTTTTAATTAAAACATTCGCCGACGAGAAAACTTCACCGCGAAGAAAAAGACAAACGGTAAAGCTGTTGAGAGTGAAAAAAAAATCACAGCCCCTCCATTCCATCCCTAATCTGGTAATTGTCGGTGGATTTTTTTGCCCCTTAAGTAAAAAATAAACCCTTTGTGGATTATTCCCTCGCACGTGTGTACTTACCGTAGATATATAAAACGAGTCTTTTTAACCTATCAAAAACACCGAGACTCGAACGCTCTGCTGACAGCGTTGTTGAATTCATTTGATCCTTCGATTGTTATCGGGACAGGCGTTCATACAAATTTTAAATACACGAGCCTTTAAAAAACGTTTTTTAGTTTATCTGCGTTTTGTGGAATATGAATAAAACATTGGATTAAAACAAAGAAGGAAGTTTGTATGGACAAATATTCATCATCGACCCTTAATGTCAATTGGTCGATGCAAGTCGAGACGATTTCATTAATAGGATTATAATTAACCCGTGCGGGGGTGACAGTGACATTGTGAGGGTAAGAGGGGAACGCAGGTGTAAGAATAAGGGCGTAACCTTTGCAACAGCTGTTCGGTGCTATGACGGAAATGGCTACACGCCTGATCGGCTTGATGAAGAAAAAGAAGCTTTGATAATCTATTTCTACGGAGCAACCGCGGCCCTACGATCATAGAATTTTAATGTTAAGTCAACATTGTTTTGATGGGGTTAGTAAAAGTCACATATCAAAATATCGTATGTTTCATTTAATAGTCGATTAAGTATTTAAAAAAAGACTCATTTTCTATTGTAAACTGTTTTAATGTGTTAAAATTGTACAAAATAACAAATGTAAATCAAAATTACTCTGATTTACATTTGTTATTTAATATGACTTATGTTAGTATTTAAATTTGCTTGGTTTTTAATCAAAATTTTTTGATATCAAGTTCTCATGATTACATTATTTCAATCACTCATTTCAGAGTCGTCTTAGACTTAGAGCAGCTTATTTATCTGATACCTAGGTGAATAATATAAATCGTGATAAATATTCACTTGGGTATTTATCAGCGATTCTCATATAAACTTCGTTGGATTCATTTTCAAGAAATATGAGATGAGTTAACTTACCCCTTTTGTTAATTAAAAACATCAACCACTCAACGGAGACGGTTTACGAAAGATCGATCAATTAAATAGATGGCGCTGGATAAAATATTTTATTACTTTTCAGTTTCTAGAGGACTTTTATTCAGTAAGTAGCAGAAAGGCAAAAAGGGCTTCTGTAAAATGTTTACTCTCCCGTACATCAGTTGTACCTAAAAATTAATTCAACAATATCGCAGGGGACCGTACGTACACTATATCAGGTACTCTGTCCGCCCAAAGGCTATTTGAATATTAATCACGCTGTATTCGTTTAGGCATAGAGCATAACGCATAATATTATCTTGCAAAACCAATACAAGCTTATAAATAATCAAAACAAAAATGTACGAACAAAATAACGATTTGACCGATAAACTTGTTTAAAATCTTTCGATAAATATGAAACATATAAAAGTCAGAATTAAATGGCTATAAAACGCTGAACGTTTCGAGTTTAAGACGAGCTTCCGAAAGAATTCGCTTAACTGCCCCAAGAGTTTCCGATCAACATACGCCTGCAATTTGAGATAAAGAGAATCCATCCTTCACTTCCGCTCCTTGGGTCCTTCAAAATCCTTTGATAAATTACTATTTCGTTTCTGGATTTCGAATTTCGCGCGATGTTTTAGAATTTCACCCTCCGCTTTTTTAGGGTCCCATTCCCAGTGCGTCCCTGGCCGTGGGAGCGCTAATCCACGACCCGAGCCAGGGACGGACAGTTGTGTCGGGTTTTTAATTTGGATGCCGCCCGCTGTGAACGGATTATCAGACCGGGAGAGTCGCAATTAGTCGTCGCGTTTAGGTCGCCCGCCGTCACTCGCCCGGCAGCTCGCACCGACTTTGCGAGGATTAGTAGCCATTGTGTCCAAAGCCTTACATTATTTATTTAAAATCGCCGCCTTTTTTTCTGCAATTATTGTCAGGTTTAGTTTTCGTAGAACAGTGAAATATAGATTAGACGTTTCAACTGCAGTAATCGTTCTAAAATTGCAAAAAGACGTTGAAAGTTGCGTCGTGTGCGAGTTATATATGTATAGCGTAGCCTTGGGGTGAATGCAGCATTTCATATTGTTATTTCAGTCACCGCCCGCCATGAATTGGTGAAACATCAAAAGCTAATTGTTGCCTCGTGGGAATGTCGCGGCGTGCTTTAACTCGTTTCATTTTATGTTATTATTTTTATTTTGCGCGGTTGTCGCTAGATTATCAGATTAATTCTCTACTTGCGTTCACTTTATTGCGTTAAGCTCATTGCGGTATTTAGTTCATTTTGTACGCGCTCTTTCATTTTGGACTTTATGTTAAACTCGACTCTTAAATCAAAAATGAAAGTTTATTTTATTTGTCACATCTGACCTGTACATTTGCAAATTAAGATGCATATCTTAATTGAATCACCTGGAGGCGGCCATTATAAAATGCACGCGTTAAATATTAAATGGTGTCTTTATTTGTGATTTTAAATGAACTTTTTTCGTTTGCAATGTCACCATTCATTCATTAAATGATAACATGTGTAGTATAGTGCGTAGTGCACAACAATGGATAATTATGCTAATCTCCAGTTGAGATTGTGAGTTCACAATATGTTCAGCCGTCCGCGAACACTCGGCCGAGGTTGGATCGATATGAAACCATCTGGCCCATTCTCGCGAGCTCCTAATCAAGTATTTTCATCGCAACTAAAAAAAATAATAAATAACGTACCTATATATTATGCTCTTGTATGTTTTTTGTAACTGTAGCCAAGTGAAAATGTTAAAAAGTGAATTCATAACATTTTTAAACATATTTAACGAGGAATAAACTGCAGAGTTCACTTTGGAAATAAACTGGGTTAAATTTGGGTCTGGCTAGTAGTGGTAGGACACACTGCGTTTCACAGTCATAAATATTGTACAGTCCGCTGACGTCTCTATCCCTTCTTAATCGCTTATCCTTAATCCTACTAAGGTCGGCAGTGCACTTGCAGCACCTGTAGCGTTGCTTGTGTTAATAGGGCGATGGTAAAATCTGAGTTTCTGACGTACTCTATTTTCACTTCCAGTAAAATTTATATCAACAATGATCAAAATAATGCAAATACATTTTAATACTTTTACACTTAATAATGACAACTTTACAGTCATTCGGAGAGTATTTTAATTGCAAATATCCAAATCATAAAGTATATCTAACAAAGTTATAAAAGTAATAATGATAAACACACGCGCAATAAATCCCCGATCCCTTCGAATCCATCACGCTCGAGCTCCATATTGCATAATGAGAGCCGCGAACAATCATATTTAATTTTAAACTAAAAGGCTTCACTTTGTCACTGCACATTTCGTATCTATCCTCTAAACTACTTCTTATACTAAACTGAGTAAAGTTGAAAGTTGCACTTAGGGGTGTTTGATAGTAAATCTGCAGCAGGATCATGAAGGGCGGCGAAAATAAGTCGGGGGTTGTGCCTACATTCGCATTTTGCGTATTACCAAAATAAATGATAGAATAGGTTTTCATACTGTCTTATGTTTTCTGTTCCTTAATTAATTGCGTCCTCGAAAATGATTCGGATTCATCTTTTATACACAATACCAAGTATTGCTGGCCAATTTCGTTAAATTATTTCACTTTATTTTTATTATTGTAAATTTCTATTTAGTTTTTTAATATGGACATTCATTAAATAACCGCGTCCTCTTTTTCATTTCATTTTCAATTGAATAAAATGTATCGTGGGAAACCAGACCAAACTCGGTCAAATCGTAGAGTTATTACGAATTCAGTTTTGAATTAATAATGAGATTTATTGTTATTATCTCTGACTCTTCTATCGTGCATTGCGGACATATCTGTAAACCGATAGGTTATGTCTAGTATATAGTCAGTAACTTAGTTAAGAGTGACCAATAGAGGACAGTGGACATTGCATAAAATTAGCATAATCCGAGATATGCACGTGCGACGCACGCGACCCTGTATAGAACTAAACAACCCTTCTAACAGTCATTGTTGAGATGAATTTGATGCGTTTTATTCAATACACTTGGTAAATATCGGTCGGGAGACATAGGGAGGGTCGCTTCGATCGATAAAACTGGCGATTATTATTATTAAATGCTAACTTTGCTTATCGTGCTTTATGTAGTACTAACTCATAAAGTGGCATAACTTTGTAAATTAATTAAAAATTGGAAAAATATAATAAATTGATCAACAAAACAGTTTTGGTTAAAGAGGTTTAGGTTATCAAGAAATAACTTATTAGGTTCTTTCCACCTTCGAATTGATTTGGTCCAGTTTCCACCATTAGGCGAACACTAATCTATAGAATTAGAAGTTCATTCCACTGTTGTGAAATGGAATATAATACTAAGTACTTAACCTCCACTATTCGCACACGTTCTACAGGCAGTCCCTTGGAAATCCCGTCTGTCTGTCCCTTGGATTAGGTATATCTATCATTCTTTAACATTAAAACAAAAGTGAAGCAGCTGCAATGGAAGGGACTTTGATATTTCATCACCTTGAAAGTATGTCTTTTAGAGACCACGTAAGTAACATTCATCAAAAGACTTGAATCTCGTCAACTAATCAAAAGAAATGGATTAGGTATGTGCCTAATGTAAAACTTAAGAATAATCAAAAATATTGACAATAATATTTTTAGACAATGTTAACTATTTATATTCAACAGCGCTTATATTTTTGCCTTTATACTCAATTTATCGAGTTGTTTATTAAGCGTTTTACGCGTAAACTGCAGCAACTTGCAGATAATAATGACGCGGTTGCAAAACATGATACCGCCAGCAATAAATTAATAACTACGCATTTACAATATATTAAATTAATTTTTATTCTTGAAGTTTTATTCCTACACTTTTCTAAACATTCAGGTAAGTTATAAACGCCAGGTGCATTTAATACTAATCACATACTACGGCACTTTTAGTAGCAGGGCAAAATGGGCACACAACGTTCCTCAATCATAACAAGCCAAACTAGCTAGGCTAGTATCTAGTTTTCGGTTGTGTTTCAGTTTAGGAGTAATGTATGCAATATTTTCATGTCATCAAATTGTTACCGTAGTCAAATTATAAAACCCTTACGTATGGAAAGTAACTTACGGTTCAATAGATGGTAGATGGCTACCGTCGCCTATAACACAAGGGACACTGTGAAATTTAGTTAATTTACTATAATTTGAAATTTTGACTTGATATGAGTTTGGATTTCGATTTTGCCATTTTATACAAAATTTAAAAAAAGGTGTTAGGTACTTGGCGCCAAACCTAAGTAACGCTGAATCACAGATAGATATAATAAAATACTTATAGATACGTGTAGATATTTAGATAACTATAGTGACAAAAAAGCCTCGTAATATTAGTGATATTAAGTTTGTACTCGGTATGAAATAAAAACTGCTTAATTAGGGAAGTGTAGTACTAAATTGTACAAATCAAGATGTCCTTCGAGCAAATATTTTTGTAAAGCTCGCAAGCAATAGCCCGCGGCGCTTGTGACGTGGGGTCGCTCGGACCCCACCCGGCTTGTTCACACACATCCCCCCCCTTTGCCCCACACACCTTTTACGACCAACGTTCAATGTGACTGGATGAGCCCGGCGTTTTTTAATGTTTATTTATCCACATAAAAAGCGACTTATACGTTTCTTTAATGCCTCTAACTGATTTAATTACTCGGAGTATCAAACGTACGTAAATGAACATTAATCAGTTGTTGATACATTTTTATTACATTTGCGTTTGAGTTAAAACTTTCAAAATGTGTATTACTTTCAGAATATTACATTTTTTTTTAAATTTAAACTAGACACCGTTGACGAATTTTCTCTAAACTTTTGATGAAAATGATTTAAATGTACAAATTGTACAATTATTGTGTTATATCTTTAGAAAATTTTAGACTAACTTTGATGACGTTTCTAGTAAATATATATATTTATAACATCAACCCTCGTGTAATCGCATATTGGGTTACCAGGACTTGCTGGGGTGAAAGAAGATTGGGCGGGGCATCACGTCTATCGACTTTTACAATTATTGATCATTTGTTGTTGATTGATTGTTTGTAATTAAATGTTACAAAATTGTGTATTTTTTTCTAAATTGCATTTTATGACGGTATAATGCATGTAATCGCTATTTGGTAAATTTAGTTTTTTTCAGGTATATAACTTAATATTAACATCGATAAAAATGTACAATCGATAAGTATATATGTATATACTCTTATACTATTAATTTACTATATGAGCAGGGCACAATGTGATCTATAGTAAAAATCTAGGCAACCCGCCTTACAAAAAGAACCACCTTTCTTATAAATGATTACCACGAAATACGACGTAAAGCTCGAGTGCACTATTCTCTGGTATGGCTTCTCAAGTCACCATCAAGTGGACCCGTCAACCTTCTGCTATTCTTTTATCTCATAACAAATTTTCTATAGCTTTCTATAGGTGAAAGAATTTTCAAAATCGGTACAGTAGTTTTTGAGTTTACTAACATACAAATCTTCTCTCTTAATAATATTAATAGAAAACAAAAACCAGAACTTCTTTAATTTAAAATAATATTCGCATATTAAATACGAAAGGTGAAATGCTTTGCATATGGCTAATTAAAACAATTCATTTTGCCCTTACAACTTATGGTATAACTGTTTACATACGTAGCAAAAAAGCTCTTATGAGTATTAATTATTAACCATTGAAAGACCAATTACCATAAAAGAACCGCTACCACATCGACAATTATGCAGATTTTATCGACAAACATACCGGCACATCACTGCTCCCCCTAACTTGTGTGATAATAATACCATGTTAGGTTTCCTACTTCAATTACTGTCATAACTAGCTATTGTAGTGCTTTTATTCGCACCCAAATTCATCAACTCTTAGTTATAAATTTTTAATTGAAACACTCCTCCGCTGGGCTATAATCTTTCTGTGACGCAAAGTTCCACTATTTTTTTTTTTTTCGATACAACTCTGTTCTTATAATGTATCTTGAACTTGTTATGATTACTAAACTTAGTAAAATTTATAGGTTCATGGCAGAAGCAGAAAAAATAATTAAAAAATAATATGAGTTTGTAGTGCCTCAACATAATAAGTTGGTTTTTACATGATCCTTGGGTGACCACACGACACAGCTGAAGATCTGATGAAAGGCGTAGATTGTGTAAAAGTTCAGAATGCACTTAATATATGTAATGTTGAAGTAAAAAAAAACGCTATCGTTAAAATGTTACCGATCTCCAAGAAAATGAGAAGTATGGAATAATGAACTGTTGTGACTTAGTAAGTGGAGTTTTCATGAATATTCATTAATACTTCAGATTACTCTGAATCTCATTAACACTTCAGACAAATAAGTATAGTATATTTTACTATCAAGGCGCATCATGTTTTACTCAAAGATTTAAATCTTTGGTTTTACTACAGCAAAACTTGGGAGTGATTGAACATTGCTGCGTCTAGAATTTATACTTAACAAAAACAGTTTACTTACTTACACTGTACCAGTTATATTTTCGCTATAAACTGAGTGACTAACAATTTGAAAGTACACAATTAAATATTACACCATCAGAAATAATTTATTGAATTTAATGAAAAATTTAGTTTTGTTAATAGCTCAGACTTCAGTTAGTAATTTATTGGTAAATTTAAATAACAATTTTAAAGATTTAAGCAGAAGAAAATTTAAAATACAATAGCCTTAATAACAAAAGCCATCTTCAAAGAGATTAATCATTGTTGTTTTTAAAGTTCCAATGGCCTAGCGTTAATCAGCAAGGCTCAGCTGTTGCATAGTAACCCTCCAAAGGAAGAGGGTGGCGTACATCGCACTTTTCAGACTCGAAATTCAAAAATAATTTTAAACTAGTATATGCCCGCGATTTCGACCGCGTCCGATGGCTACCAAACTTCATAGGAACACCCGCTGGACTAATCTAAAGATTGTCTGAAAGTTTGATCAAAATCGGTTCAGCGGTTTTGGAGTCTATAAGGGACATACATATACACATCGTCTTTTATATATTAAGATTATAATACTATTTTTTAAACATACACATTTTGAAGAACAGTACTGAACGTTTGAGACGTTAATTTTTCGAAAAATCTTTCACAATATACCTACAATCTTCACAAGATATAAATACATAAAAATATGTGTAAAAATACATAAAAAATAGTAATTTTCGTATAGGTCCTCTTTTTGGGGTAAACTCTCAATTTAGTGTTTAAAGCCAAGAAGCTATTACGTCTCTAGAGTTTACTGCATCCTTAGAAGCCATTTGAAATGCAATTCTGAACTGTTATGGTATCGACTTAAACAAGAGTTTAGTTTAACTACTGAGGACGAATATTACAGTAGCTATTATGTAGGGTTGTCAACTATTGTGTAAATCGTAGTTAATTGCAGTCGACTCTTTTATATTATAAGTACTTGACGAATTAAATATTTATAAAAATGTCACATTTATATTTATTATGATGATTTTCATTTCAAAATGTTTTGATGTTCGTCAAAGAAAAGAAGCCAATAATAGGCTGAGACATTGTAAAACCAACAACAAATTGCATTTTACAAAATTACATTTCAAATATTTTTGTGAATAAAAAATGTAATCCATTACTCACTGATTATATGGTTTGTGTATGGTGAGTTCTAAAAATCTTCAAAACTCGCCTAATCGCCGGCTCACAAAAGGACTAACAAAACGTGTGGCAACCCTAATCCGTCGGCAAAGGGTCTGATTGCTCATTAATCACGGGCTCTTGTAATTACCGCGCCGGCGCACAACCGCCGCGCCAGTAATTTCATTTTAGATTTAGAAAATGTAGCAACGCCCTGCGGTGTGGTGTCGTTTTTAGCTTTATGTTATATTTTATGGGGACAGCACTAACTTGACGTCGCATAAATCAGTTATTACTTGCAAACTTTTCATTTCGTTCAAACAGGAAAAATATATTGCCTTTTTCTGACTTGAATTGGAAATAGAAATTTGTTTAAGACAAATTCGGTCAAGAACTGAACTATGAGAAAGTTACATAATTTTGTTAGTGTTCAGCGTTTAATTTTATTTTATTACTTTTATGAATTTAATTCAAACTTGCGTAAGTCTTAAGATTACATACACACATTTATTTATTTGATTGAATGGTGATATAATGGTTCTATTTTGCTTAAAAAATAATAAAGACGTCACTTCGCACATTGTCTGTAATAATCTCAACTTAAACAAGCTGCAAGTAACTTAGACTTCAAACAAACCAAGTTTGCAAGTAAAACGCAACAAACAAACCAAGCGAACTGATAAAGCCTCGATCAGCCTTACAAATATCAAAATACCAATATTAAATCGTGTAGACTGATTTACAAGTTTGACCCATTTTAATGGAAACACGCACAGACAATGTAACACTAGATTCTGATTTCCTTGGTGTCCAAACACCTAACATTTGTCTTGTCGAAATGTCTTTGTAGGCAGCTATTTATTGCTCGCCTTCCTGTTTCTATATACCTACCTACCCTTGCATACTGTCTACAGGGTGATGGGCTTAATCCCAATAAAATTTCGTTCAATTATACTGTTTGTTAATTTAAAAGCCAGCGATATGAACGAAAATCGGTAAAAGATTTGACGGAAGAAATTATTCCATTATTTTGAATTTATAGATATATCTTCAATATCTTAATGTAGTATTTTAATATTCAAAGTAATATTTTGAAGATACCATGACGTCATTGACTTGTTAAAACAATAAACGGTTCTAAGCAACGAGATAATTAAAGGCTTAAATATAGCTGCAAAATTGCTATATGTATCTGTTGCTGGAATCTAAATTCACAATCCTATCTACTTGTATATCGACTTAAACATAAAGAAAGTAGCTTTCTGTGTTTTTTTTCCACAAGAATTTATTCTTGAATATTCACAAATAGATATTGATTTATTCTTAGCAAAAATTGGAATCATAATAATAATGAATACTTACAAACAATTGATACCTTCTGTTGGATTGGTGTTGTTATTATTTAACATAATTGTTAAAAGTATGGTAACGTTGCTCTAGGTGACATAAAAAGTATAACTTGTCGAATAAAATGAACAATACGTCAGAGTTTTAGAACACTCTGTACATGAGAGCGACAAGTTCATTAGCATCCGAGCTAATTTTGGTATTCCACTAGTTATCATCAAACGGGAAAACGGATGTCATTTATTATTTAGCAAACGTTCAAAAAAGTTCACCATGTTTTAATGACTTTAGAAAATATATGGTTTGTAAAGGGCAAAATAAAATGCGCATCTGTTATGCGCTCACAGAATTAAAATGTGCATTCTTTAATAACACGTTTTAGGCATTTATTTATAACTCTAAAATATACCTACATAGCATTAAATGATATTCAACTAAAGGTTATGTGGAAGACGGTTTTTATTACTGAATATCGACCTTATTGGTCTCCAGTTAGCAAAAAGTTTATGTGGTCGAATATCACACAAACCACCTATATTTTTTAAGCAATGCTAACAGATATTCTGTTGTTTGTTTTGCCTAATGCTAAACAACGTGAAAGATTTTTTTTTTTTTTCTTTAAATAACTCTCCTTTCGTTAAATCGTTATGGATTGTATCGTCATTGGGGGAACAGTGGCACGAGACATACTTCATACAAACTGAAAGGGGTTTGGATGAATTTTGTTTTCATGTAGTTTATTATGTATCCGGTTTACAGCCGGTTTTCGGGCAGGTGTTGTATATACAATGGAACAGTACTGCGAGGTGATAAATCATTGAACCAATCCTTTTAGACGACTGTGTCTAATGTTTGAATGGATCAAATAAGAGCCGGCAACAACGGATCATATACTTGATTGCCTTTGCGTCATTACTGTTGGGATTATATGTCTGTTCGCATCGACATATTTTTATCAATTCTGAGTTACAATTCTGAGATATTCTGAAGTCGGCGATAAGAAAGTGTGCATAAATGAGTGAAATCATCTCAGAAGAGGCAATATTAGTAAGAGGACGTCTGTTAAAAGTATTTTCTACAAAGTTTTGTATGTTTCATTAAAATTACGAAAGTATAAATTGGCTTATGTAACGTCTCTAACATTAAAATAATATATAAGATAGTAGCCAGTAAATATTCGCATTTCCAATACAGTATAAATTCTTCATGAAAAAAGACTTTGCCGCCCTGAAAAGTTCAAAGTAATCTGTGGTATTTAATATACTTAGTTAAATGTTTACAAATTCAAACGTATTTACTCATTAGTCACAAAGTGTGATAAAAAACTTTTCAGACAGTTATAAAATGCAAATTCCCTCGCGTTCTCTCCAATCAACAATGCATGCGGCGTGCATACCGACTGGCGACTGTGTTGGAGTCAACAAGAATTACAGAAAATCGATCCGCATCTGCAGCCTTTTGCATACACTCGATGCGTTCGCTTTGGTCATTCATTAACAAAATCAACTTAATTATCCTTTGATATCTCATTCGTAAATTAAACTCATTTCAATATAAATATTCACTACGTAATATTAATTACATCTACTCGTCGTATATGAAATATAAAAACGAAAATCATGACATAACTGTGATAAGAAGGCTGCCATTAGCCTAAATGCAAGGCGCGGGATTCATTCTTTTATACTTAAAAAATAAAATATATTTTGCCAAAAATAGTGAAATAGGGTCCAAATAACTGGGCAAAGTAATTTGGCTTATTATTGTAAAGACCAAAATGTAAACTGAAACTATTGATTATGGCAATAAAAGCATACAATAAACTAACCCAATAATATTAATGAATTGCCAAACTTTAGTTTTATAATAAAACGCAATAATTCATTTATTTTTACATAGCCTGCAAAATTTAAGTAATCTTAAATTATTTTATCTGCAAATAGATCTTCACTATTTTAATTATTTTAGTTCTTTCAAAATCAAATAAAACTTCTCGTCAAGATTTCCTTTGTGTGATGTACCCTAATTATACCAATAGCTTTTAGAAGGGAGAAAGAAAAATATACGCACTGAATAATAATTACTTAGAAAATTATTCCGTACGTGACGCCGAATTAATTCAGCCACTTCATTAAAAGAGGACAGGAAGCCTAATAAAGCCACAAAAAGGATATACTCGTAGAAGGTAGATAAATGTTAAAAAATATATTTTTACAAGCAATTTGTTTATTATACTTAAATATTATATTTATTAAAACCATGTTGATTAATAAAATTGTTAATTGCAACTTTAAGACACAGTAGATACTTAATTATAATATTTTTAAATTAACATTTTTAATATTGACTTTCTATAGGCAATATGTACGTAGATATGTAAAGGTACATGTATATTATTAGATCCTATATACCTTCTGCATTAAGGGAGGGGAAACGCTCTCTCAACGTACACTGAATATTAAATAGTTAAAACAACGGCCCTCACAGTCCGCGTCCATTTCTAACACGCCAAATTAGCTTTTATTACTACCATCGTAAGGCGCTTAGATAATTTCCAGATAAATCTCTCCCGATGTACATCCCAAAGGAAGCGGCAGCATTAATGAAGCAAATTGTTGTTTCCTTACTAAAATACAAGCCAATTTAACTACATACAAACTGATAAACCTTTCATTGTTCACAGGTAAGATAAAAGGAGATAACAGCATAGGCCAACTTCGTGTAAGTCGATTACGAATGTGTAAACGTAATTTTTATAGCCTCTGCTTGTGTTCCTGTTGATTGAGGAGATTATTGGTAATTGTCTGCATACCTCGAGGATCTCGATTTGGTTTCACTTGGGCATTTAAACAAAACAAACTATTTCAGAGTTGTCCATTATTAATTAATTTAATTAATGTCACTGGTTTATGCAATGTTTACAAGATTATGGAACTTAATATTTATTTAATTAATATTCTAAATTATTAAAAAAAAAATGAAAATCTAATATTTCTATAAATATATTTAATTAAACATTGTTATTTTAAAATTCAAAACGTTGTGCAAGCCTGCTTCAATGTCATCATCAGAGTAATTATGGTTTCCGATATGGTTTTAACTAGTCATTATGAGCTCACTAAAAATAGCTCCTTTTTTGACAACTATAATACAATGTATGTTAAACATTGTATATTTTAAGAAACAATATTAACAATGTTTAAAATTTAAAATCTTAACTACATTTCTTTATAAAAAAAAATAGCATAGGTAAAAATGCATCGCATAGTCGTAACATCATCGATGCGTAGATTATCGCTTTACACTTTATATTTATAAAAGCGTTTAGTGCTTTAAAAGTCGTACGTCTAAAACATCCCCTCCGAATTAATTTACTCCAAAAATTTGAGTGAATAAATGAGCTAAAAAAAACTTGGGATTAGACGCGCTGCAACGATGCATTACGAAGTATGGCCGTACCGGGTCTAATCGGAGGCCACGGTCAACGACAGCGCAGGTATCGTCCCAGAGTTTTTTGTAGACAGTTCCTCCCTACACCACAGTATAGAACACAGCCAGAGCCAGAGCTCAAAATATGCACACACGCATTCTTTGGTATATTATATTTATTTAAAAAAAAAAAAGATATAGTTTCGTAGTTCCATATATGTTAAACGACCCTTTATTTGCATATCAGTTATAACTTGAGACTGTGTGATCTCAATTCACATGCTATTTATTAATAGCATGTGTGTTTTATACATAAAACCTCTAAAATATTAGCAAAATTTTAATTGAGCTGAATTTGTCAAGTAGTTCGGAAAATTTATTGCTTACACAATAGTTAAAATTTGAAATTCATAGATTAACATGTGCCACCCGTGGCTTCTATAAAAGACAATTTAAGTAATAATAAACATGGCGTCGTTAATGATTCGTAAAACGAGTCTTTTTTTAAATTAGATTTCTAAATCAATAATTGAATTTGTGTTAAGTCTTCGCTTTAAAATGTAATTACATTTTTTGTAAATTACTTTTTTGTAATAATACTCAATAGTTTAGCCACTGTAGTGCAAAGCGTAACGTGTCTACTGTATGTTACTCCCCGCCCCCACACTTCACCGTTCCCGCTGAATAACTTTCATATTCAACCCCGCCGTACTAAGCTACCGAATTGAAAGTTGTATGAATTGCAGGCACTTGAGTGTTTTTATTGGGAATATCAATCATATTCAATATAAATCATAATTTTAACTATTAGAATAAGCAGGTGGGTGTCTCAGTCAAAATAATAACAACTTCCATGTTGCATAGTATCTGAAATGCGTGTGTATTTTTCAAATCATAAAAAAAATGTTACAATTTTTGTATGCACAAAAGTCTAACGTAATAGTTTATTGGATTTTTGCTTATTTAGGTAAATTAAATGCTGATATACTAGCGACCCGGACCCGTTTTTGCACATATGTAATTTTTGCAGCAAATTGTATTACAAAAACAAAAAACGGAGAAACAGAGGCGGATAGCGACTTTATTTTACAATAAGTATGTACTAGCGACCGTAATCGTTTCGAAAATGGGGATAAACTGTTTCTAAAGTTCTTTATTAGTAACACCAAATCGCTTTGCGGACAAATAAGACAAGTCGAGCAGTCGAAAAGCACGTTAAATTTAGTGCGCATACACATACAGGTTTTGACTTTCCCACCCAATCTAATGAATCTTCTAAAAGTCAATACAATGTAGGTATTGTATGACAACTTATCGCAGCTGATTTCCTACGAGCTTTATTGAATATCAGCAATAAGTCTAGATTTTCTAGATATTCAGTCGACTTCGCTTTTAAGAGACTACATACAATTTTGCTTTAGAACCTAAAGTCTAATTGTTCCTTTATTTTAATGTTAATCAAAATTTCTCTTGAATGCGTCACCAACTGACCGTCTAAAACCGGAATGATTCAACGTAATGCGGTTTCTTCAAAGCCTCGTCATTTTAGTTTTTGAGAATCATGACTTTTTGTCCGATAGTCTCATACAATACGTGTATTGCAATCGCTTTGTCCAGTTCCTTAACCTTGCTAATCGATTCGCGACCCCTCGCTGTGTTACTAAAATATTCAATAATTGCACGAGCAAAATATTTAAATAATTATTAAGAATTTTTCTTAAAAGCTTTATACTGATCTCAAAGAACAACACATATTGAAATCTATCTATCTACAATAAAAATCAATAATGATCCCACTCCTAAAGTTAGTTAGAACGAGTTCCTAAAGTTAGTAGTTTAGATTGCTACTATTGGTACTTGCTAAACCTATGGCGTTGCTTGTGTAGATGACTGCACCCAGCAACCCTCAAATGAACAGTAGGTAACCTGTCTGCCGAACTTTACATCAAAAAATTCCGATCATTTATGCACTTTTCATAATACTTATGTAATATGTCCACAGTCCAATTTCCTACATGTACCTACCTACTAGTATTTGTATTAGTGTACCTACTTATAATCTAACTAAAATTTTAATGTTTGTTTACTGATTTTTATTCTTTGTAAAGCAAAAATATTAATTAAATTAGGTCACATTACACAATACACATTACGTCTAATTTTGAGCATTAACTATGTAATTGCACCGTCAATCACCGATCATGAATGGAGCTCGATTCACACGCGCCCGTGAGTAATGCCGTAGTGGTGCGGCTATGAGCTCTATTTCCGTCCGGGTAAAAGCCTTCAGTTATCGGACGCTGTGTGGGCGAGCTAGTTCTATGACCCCTTTCGCTTGCGATTCGCACCGATAACACTGACGAAGACATGGCTCGGCCGGCCACTCTTTTAAGGCTACTTTACTTTGCAAGAGTCGATTGCACGCCTACTGGCTTCACAATTTATTGTAGTGAAACAAACATTTGGTTTCCAGAAATCCCCAGCGATGATAAACAACCACAACGTGATTATTTTGATTTATTGAATACGAATTTTTAATTATTAAACCCGAATAAAGCGAAGCGTATGCAGAAAACAAGCTTTCTTTAGGTATTGATTTTTTTATTGAACAATTACATAGCTTACCTGTTATTACTTACAAAATTAAGTAGTCAACGTCAGTTTCTTGATAAAACCTTGAAACATTTCTAAAAATTGGTTGTTACAATAAAAGGCGATATATAACATCTATTATGTTATTGTTATAATGATGCAATTCACTTCGGAGCACACTGCGACGTCCAGTTACTATGATTTTATGTTGTAGTCGTTGGAGGTTGAAACGTTATCGCCTCTGTAGACTAATATTACAACCAGTAACGTGTTGACAAGTCACGCACTCCAAATCATAACTTATGTGAGAGCAAACAACTGGGTGCTTGGGAGCCCGTAAATCTACACTATGTCTACTGCGTCAGCGTTACGCGGAATATTCGAATGTATCTCTTATTACTTACACATTAAGTTTAATAGTCGTTAACTTCAACTGTTGACCACTGAACAATTTGAAAATAGGTTCGGAATTTAAGTAGGCGGTTTTGTCAGGAGATTACACTCGAATTTTGTTCCGTTAAAATGTGTTTTGTTAATATAACTGTTCTTGCTTTTTCAATGATTTTATCCATATTTTCATTTGTTCAGAAGACGTGTAAGTATTATAGCTTAAAGTCCAGGAATTTTAGCTCCAAAAATGGGTTCGCTCCGCAAAAAATCCTGATAACTGATTTTTCGATTGAATTATGTCAGAGGGTGTCTCCTAAGTGTAAAACCAAGTTTGTCATCTCAAGCCGCGAGCGTTAGCCGCCATCTTGAAAAACGCGTTTCTGCAAATATCTCGGAAACAGTGAGTTTTACGTTAAACACCGTGAAGACCTTTTTTGTAGAGTATAAAATTTCCCATCTTTTCTATTTGTAACTTTTTTTTTCTATTGTTAATGTTTGCCGAGATATAATCTATTAAAAAACCAAATTTTTGTTTTTTGGAAAACTTTTTCTACAAATGATATCCACAAACCTTTCTTGTTTATCGCAATAAACAACAAAAATGTGTAAATAAATATAATCTGAGTGTATCAAATTCGCAGCGTAAAACTTCAATTTTATTTTTTCAAATAAACTTCTAAAATTACGTTAATTTTCAATAAAAAAAAACTTCTTTAAATTTACCTAAAAACATTTAAAAAATTGACATACCTAATATTTTCTCTATAGTTAAGTGAATAAGTGACATAACAACACGATATACTTATTAGAAAAATGATAATTATTGGTTAATTAGTTGGGTGAAAAAGGAAAAAGCAAAAGTGCTATTAGCACTTTTTCTTTGCGCGAGTTGCATGCACTTTGTGTGGGTGATAAATAAAATAAATTTAAAATCGGTTTCAAAGTGTTACAAGTCTTCAGGTATTAAAAGGAATAAGTGTGTGTTGAAACAAAAGAGGATGAATGCGTTGGGGTGTGATTATACTCCGGTAGGCTCAGTGTGCGAAATGAAAGGACTCTTGTATGTTCCCCTATTCACCACAATATCAGTCTAGGTATATAAAATGACTTGCAACTGCCACTAGTATAGAAATACGTGGCTGATGGAACTATATATGTTTATTTTATTATCTGCTTCTGAAGTTATAAAAGCTCTAATAACTAAAAAGTTATACAGTGTATATTTTTTCTATGATACTTAGGTAAGCATTAGTTACCTAATGCTTCAGTATCATTTTAACGTTGGGAATGCCTCTTGGATTACCCGGCAGTGTAGGGTAGACTGCGGGGTTATGCCGGATTAGTACCGCCTAAAACCCAACGACTTTCTAGCGCGGCCGTTGATGGGTGGGGTCGCGGGGCGTTATGACACGACTTCGGTGTCCTGCCACACCTATCTAGCGCGGGGAGGGCTACGCTCCCTGTCAGAACCTCAGCGTACCCGAAAGTGGAGGAGGTACCTAGGCTTAAAGCCTAGGCCTTTGGAATAGTTTCAGTGGAATTTCTTTCACATGGGCTTAATGCCAGTCTATAAGGCATGTAAACATTTGGGCAGCCTGTCTGGGCTCGAAAAGGATTTGAAGCCACCCTGAAATAAGAGAACTACCTTAATAAGGAATACCACTTGCTTGTTTCACTTCGTCCATTACCCTTTATCTCATCAGGAACGCCAGTGTTCTTACGAGTACATCCTGGTGTGCACTGTTTGTCAAATGGACCATCAGCCTGTCTGCAGTCGTAGTTATCGCAAATCTCTCTTCATCGTCGGCACTTAATTCTCTTAATAGCTAAGTGGCTAAACGCAAAGTTTACAGTTAGTATGAAAACGTGGAAGATGAAAATAAAGCATAATTTTAATGTTTAAAAGGAAGCGGGTTGACGACTGTGCCAACAGACACGTTGTTATTATTATGTAGGTTAACAAGCCTACGCCTATACTAACTGCAGTGGAAGTAATAAAAAATGCATTTTACGCGCTATCCAAGGTTTTGCTGCACTGTTTGCGCAAAAACAACTTACAAAGCAAAAGAGAAACTGGAATAAATACAGTGCACTGCCAAGGTTTCATCATACTTAGATATTAATCACCATAATACATTTGCATATTAGTAGTTGTTATGTCGACTTAGAAATAAATACGAAACTACGCCTTTATATTATGAGAACGTTTAAATCATCGATGTATTAAATATTTAGCTTCAATTCAACGTAATCCTAAGATTAACCAGCGTTAGCCATGAAAACACATTTTTCTAAAACAAAAAAAGAACAAAACAATCAACCTACTTGTAAATTGAAATTCACTATACTTAAAAACCGAAAAAAAAAAGGTAGGTAACATATAAAACACAATAATTTATAATTGGTCATTTTGAAATAATTTTTGATTTGGTTGTTCATTTCACCAATTATAAAATATATGTACATATGTTAATCGCTTCCAGTTCAGTAGTAACAGTAACAGTAACAGTTCGTAACTCTATGCTTCCAGTCATAAGTGAATTCTGTGTTCGCAATATTCGTGTAAAGTTGATTTACACCGGCCGCTATACGTCCACTCGTACTTTCTTCAAAACGTCCTTTTGTTCCCCGCCACTAAGTTTTACTAAGCTTTGTCTTAACATTTCTATTGTACAGAGTTTGTTGAGCAGTAAACATTATTGCTTTACTGCCTTTGTTTGGGATTTTTACGAGCAAATGGTTCTGTTTGAAATTAGAAGCAATAAATAAATCGACTGGTTTGCTATTTATCTCCTCTGATATTTACCGCAAACATTCTGTCCCTAAACAAAAGTCCCGCTAGTAAGAAGTTTTAAAATGAACGTATATTAAGAAGAGAGCCACTAGAACCTACTCGTACTTCGTTAAAGGTTACTCAAAAACATTTTTGTTGAACAACGAAGTGGAACGAAATAGCAAACGACATGCAGTCAGTTTTTTCCACATAGTATTAATATTTGGAATGGTTGATAAAACAACTTCGTATTTTTTGCTTTTGCTTCGTTCCATTGTTTCGAGATTGTGCCTTTTGCCTTATAGCAAATACAAATGTATACGCGAATACGTTCTGCGGCGTTATTTGTTAACGAAGGTTGAGAGATTTCTTTACTATAGGTACACACTATACTTACATATACAATTTATATTACTTCACATGTACAATGGTAAAATTCAATAGTATTTATATAGTAAAATAAGTGAGATAGATCCCCTGTTAAATACTAATCAAAAGCTTTTATATTTGATGTTTCATTTGTTCTTAAAAGATCTTTCGCTAAAAGACGAATTTATTTCTATTTGGATAGAATTGATCTTGTGAATGTATATTTTAGTTCGGCTTTAATAAAATTTTACTTTTCGTTAAAAAAGTACTAAATTAGTTTTTATAATCAAAATATATTAAGTTAAACAACAGGACAGAACTCCATTCTGTGTGAGAAGTTTTGAGTAGTATTACTTATTTTTATAGTCCTAAATTTAAATAAAAACCTTTCCAGTTTAAAAAATTCGGATATCTTGAAGGTCTTCAATCAATCGTCTTCGACATGTGGTTTTTCATGATGTTTTTCGTCACCTTAAAAACAATTGATCCTTATTTTTTCCACACATGAAATCGTTAAATATTAGTGCTTAACAAAACAATTAATTAATACTTAATTAGCCGTAAGTAGTAGAATTTAGAATTAACTATTTAATTCATTCAATCGACTCACTCTAAACGTAACATTATGCAGATACTATCGTGACATTTCCTTTCAAGAACTTAGCGTGGTTTAAATACTATTTGTTAATGAGTTAAGACTAAGCAAGCTTAGTTTTCAGCACGATACCGATCTAACCTCAATACATAATTTATTTATTACAGAATCAAAGTGTACGTTGGCGTTATGTAGTGGTATTATCATCAGGTACGAGAAATAATAAATAAATATACCCGTTGCAGTCGTTTTCTTGGGCGGGATTTTCGCTTTTATTTACCATAATTAGAACATCACGATGATAGGAATAGGACTATGCGCAACGCATGCTATGTATGTCTTTATGTCTTATTCAAGACATAAACTTATGTCAGTAAAGGTTAGGTTAGTATGTTGTTTACAATCCATTGAAGATGATAAAGGCTAAAGTTATAATTTTTACGTCCCTTCACCTTCCCCAAATGTTATTATTTTTGTTACTGTTACTGTTTCCTTTTTTTAAATTTATTGATTGGCCATTACACCAAATATATTGTCTACTAAGCAAAAAATAAATAGAACATCAATTTTGCAAACACAGGAGAAAACGCTACTAAACGGTTTTGTAATACTTGTTGGTTGTTGGTTGTGGTTGTTGGTCAAGAGAAAACCCATCTTTTATAAAAAAAAAAACTTACTTATATAGATTTTAATCATATTAGATACACGAGACGGCAGTATTCTAAAAGTTCAAATGTTTAGAATGAAGATCTTTTTTTAAAGTAGGTATTTGTTGTACGATGGTTGTACGTATTTAAAAACTATTGCAACGTAAAACGACGGCTCTTTTTAGATTATAAGTACTCACAAATACTACGTTGATATGAACAGTACCTTTACCATTACAATGACCACACTCACTAGCGGGTAAAATATTTCTGTCAATGTCAAATTGACATTTTCCATATAATTTTTATGCTCTCGCTAGCGATTGCGGTCATTGTAAACTCATGGTAAAGGTACAGTTATCTCGTTTGCGTATTGGAGATGATGCAACGCTCTCGTGTGAACGTGTACTACCGTCTACGGTCTAGGCGTGTGGGCGCTAGGCGGCCGCATCAACCGCATCACGTGTTTACTATAATGTAAACATTGATTACTATATATATGTGTTTATAGCAACATGATCCCGATTTAACAAGACCACCCCATCTATACTTTTGTGTTTGCTGCCAAAGGAATAGATGGTGTATTATGAAAAACTTCCGCACACATTTTGTCACAGTCGGTGGTTCTTTCAATGAAACATTCTTTAAATTACGACGAAGCGCCAAAGCTACGAAGTCATATATTACGTTACATTCATTTAAGACTGAATCTGAGTGTATGACTATTATGTATTTATTTATTTATTATTTAGGTAATATATTTCTTTATAATTTTCTAAAAAAACAATTTTGTATATTATTTATATTTTTAAATTTATACATACAACAAGTAGGTATGTATAAATATACATATATAAATATTTATAAGTACATAATAGGAAGTGCAAATATTAGCAATTTGTATGCACATTTCAATAAGTATAATATGTAGTTATTAGCATTTTTGTTTTTATATTACCTAACATTTATATTTTTCAATTCAATAATTTAATTGGTAATAATAAAACATACTTTTTTTTTACACCAGAGTGCCAAAAATTAGGAATCCACATATATCATTTGATTAGGTAACTAGTCATGTAGAGTGTACGTACAAACGTGTAACGCCGCGTTGCGCCGGTGGTTAGGTATATGCTTCGAATTGAATGCAAATACCGTTTGTGGTTGCAATAACAATCTCCACTGGTCTGTTTGCCAAGTGTACACATTTCTGAATGTAGCCAGCTTGTAAGCAATAGACACTACTCAGCGCTTAGAATAGCTCTACCTATTCACAGGCTCTAACGATCGACAAATAAGCTGGGATGGTGGCTAATGAATTATGTACAGCCCAAATGACTCTTTGAACAACAAATATCTATGCAGTCTTTATAAATTGAAACATGTTATTGGGTGTAATTAAAAAGAATAACCAACCCGTTTCATTATTTCAATAATATGACATCAGGCAGTATGTACGTATTAGTTATTATTATATAACCTAGGCCACTAATAGTAGGCGTTATTCAACTTTAATATTTTAAATCAAACTTATAAAAAAATGTGATCCTGAAGTGTTTATTGCATATATATGCACACCTATATTTCTCATGATTCCCTACGAAAACTTTCCACACGGAGTATTTTAATGTCTCTGAGGTCTCTGAGGTCTACTTAATTACTCTCTATTGAAAAATTAGTGATTTGCATTGCTAAGCAAATAATAAATCTATTTTTAACAAAAAAAAAATATCAACAAAACATTGTTTCTAACAGAATCTATTTTCTATTTTTTTAATAAACAAAAAGTTACAACATTCAGTTTAGTTATTGACTTACAACTAAAGCCATAATTTGGTGAGATTATTTTATGTAAACTAATGTAACAATCACCTAGCAATTAGTTGAAATTCGTGGTAATTTTTCGTTTTTAATTAAAATAAATAAAAAATAATTGGTGGTACTTGAGTTGACTTGGCATAATCATAAAATCTCGGATTGCGTTGTAAACAACTCTGGTAATTCACGTTCTAACCGACAAACCGCAATCACTTGATCTTGTAAAGTCCTTAGCTAATAAAACCTATATAACTAATGACCCTGCGCTGGCTTGGCTTACTTTAATAAAATTTATTTCTATTATCCATCTAATATCTTATAATCTCTAATCCTCTAAAAGGAATTATTTTATCTGTCTCATCACACTGCTATATTTATATATCTTATTAAGTCATTATTTAATCATGTTCTATTGCAATTCAAATTATATATTGATCGATTTTAACACTTATTTTTAGAACCACCTTAAATTGGAAATATAATTTGAAAATTAGTATTGTTATATGTATTACGTATTACGTACACAGGAATAATTTATAATGACATTTCATTTTTTTATACATATATTAACTCAAAGAAGCCAATAGAATAAAATTATAGGTCATTTTTTATAGAAATTGTCTACTATTTAGTATGCCAACATAAATAATAACAGCCTTCGCCCACCACGACGCGTGTCAACCAAGAAATTCGATATTTTTAAAACAATTTTGTCTTGTAATAACTTTTATTTGGCACTAATAGTGTAACTAAAGAGAAATACATTGTGAATAGGTATTTTTATGTTAATCTTAATAGAAGTTTGAATAGACATATTTATTTGTCAAAAAACACACTTTAGGCGAGAAGTCTCTTAAGGTTTTCTCACATATGTACTCGTACATGATTGTATGGTCAGTAGGTGTATACAATAGGAGTCTATGTTTATTTATATGTGTTTGGTTATCTGTTCTTTTGTTGGTCTCTTCTTTGCTTTCCTTTTACTTTTCTTTTTGAATATGTTCGTGTCTGCCACAAAATGTTTTTTCTCTATTAATTTTATTTCCTGTATCCTTATTTTTATATAATGCGGAGTTTTTTTTAGTTTGTTATAACCATATCTTCTAGTGTTATATTTACCGTTACCTTATGTATCATATTCGGTACTGATTAATGTACCGAAAATATTGTCGGAAATAATACAAAAATAATGCATTTTGTTAAAATTACAACGATTACAGATAGTGAAGGCGAGTAAACAAATACAAATTGTCTTCCTGTTTAAACTTTAAGCCCCTTTGACTACAGTTGAATATCTGTTGCACTAGTTTGACAGATGGTTAGTGTGCGAAAGCATTTATTTCGGTCCATGGCCAGCGATTGCAAGGCCTCTGCAGACTGTTGCAACAACTGCAGTTGCACTCTAATGCAATGATACCTATGTAGCGAACGGTATAGAATGGTACGAGTAATAAGGTCCTCGATCATTTGCATACGCTTGTTACTCACCGACTGAAGGTAAGAACAATATACTCTTCAAATGCAAATGTCGCCTATAATTCTTATTATTCTAAAAGCACAGAACCCTCTCTGTGTACATAGTCATACATTAAGTACCTCATCGCCATTTACATTAGTTAGTACATTATCATTCACAGCGTTATTTTTATTAAATAAAATGCTTAGTAATTAAACTTCGTAGCTATGTCTTTTATGAAACGGGTTTAATGATGACGTAAATGTTGTAGTAATTTTCAACAAAGAAGGCACAAGGTGATAATAATTATTTGACAATAATTAATATTGACGATTTTTAGAAATTTTCAAACTTCTGTTTTTTTTTTTTCGCAATTGTTGGTTTTACCAAGTATATTTTACTTTAAATTGATTAAAATCTTCTACTTTAAATACTTAATTGGAAACACGAGTAGTACACCTAAATCATTATATTTATTATAATTTATCGGTAACAAGAAACGACCCTCGTGACCCAGCGCTTATTTGTAGGACTCTCGTGTTACGGCTTCGTAATAATTTGGTTTCCCATGGTCTTTTGTTTATAGCTATCCGTGTCGATAACTCGACTCACTATGTAACTTAAAAACTCCATAACTATATGAACTCGATATCTAATCACTTTTGTTTTATCTAATTTATATTACTCAATTATTATTTAAAACAAAATATAAATAGAAAAAAATATAAATTGAAACTTATATTTCGAATATAATTGTTCCTTTCAAATAACTTATCATCATAGTTATTTACAAATATTTACAATGTAACCAGTAGGTTACAGCTAAATATGGCATTATAACGGCTAATAATAATTGTTTTATCTGAAATAGGTCATTATGTTCAACGTGATTTTCTTTTCTGAAAAGTAAAAACTATAAAATATTGATATGATACCATCAGCAACAAAGTTCGCCCATAAGGTTAGTTAATGAAATATAATATTTTATTTATTTACTATAAATATTACACTTAAAGGTACTATGTGAGACGATGCTATTTTTAAGGTTATTTGAGTATTCGGTAGTTATACTACTTAAATGCAGTAGGTGAAAACTAAAAACGCCTGGTTCATTCGACCATAATCATTCCTAAAGTTCTTCAATAGTTACTAAACAAAAAATAAAATATAAATCGGTTTGCAAACGAATGAGAAAGATGTATTTTATATTTACCTATTTATACATAGAAGTTACATTAAATCTGTAACCACAAAACTGAAAATTAACCACGTAATACCCGTACTAAACGCCAACACAGATATGATTTTGAAACCTTGCAGTGACTTACTGGCAGTAAAGTAAGCAATGCTCAAACTAAACCGTAAGCTGACACAAAGCCTTACGGACACAATGAGGTTCGAACCGAAGCTCAATTTGAAATTCAGTGTGGGCGAGATAAATTTATGAAATAGCCCGTTGCCACGAGAAGGGTCTAAGCACCGAATTTTAACTTCTCACTACATTCTGATACATCATAATCTTGAATATATTTTTTTAACATCAAGTCTTAGATTAAATGTTATACGAAATGAGTGTAATTTTTTCATTTGAATGAAATACATTGAAATGAAACTTGCCACCTAGCTAGAGGTAGATTTCTTTTGTTCCCCTAATCCTTTCCTGAATTTTACGTATTTCCTTTTCTAATGCCCTTATTTTCAGTGTAATATTAAAAGTTTTGCAGTCGTTTTTCATTAATGTGACATTATCACTACATATTATAAAACAAAGTCCTCCGCCGCGTCTTCTGTCTGTCTGTCTGTCTATTCGCGATAAACTCTAAAACTACTGCACCGATTTTCATGCTGTTTTCACCAATGGATAGAGTGGTTCTCGAGGAAGGTTTTGGTGTATAATTGTCATCCGTGCCAAGCCGGGAACAGGCCAGTAGTAATGTATATAGATATAGTCTTAAATCCACACAATATTTTAAAAGATCACCACAGGTTGGTCGCATCTGCAGTTATTACTACGAAAATTAAATATTATCACATCTATTTTACATTCCACAAAATTGTTGAATTTTTCATAGCTACTGAAATATTTCTTAACGACAATATACCTTTAAGTACTTACAAAACTTAGCTGACCATCTTTCAAAGCCGTAAGTCGAAACGTTGTAAGATAGTTGAAACAAAGGATATCAAAACGTTCGCCTCAAACCCTTGCGGTTTCGTAGAATTGTTACGACACAACTATTTATGCAATTTATTCTGGGCTGATTTTTTTCTTTATTAGAATTACAAATATTTTATGACATTTTATTAATTAGGCATGTACCAGTTTAAGTAAACACATGTCAATTTCAATATCTCTTGAAAAATGAAACGTTATAATTAATAAACAAAGAAAACGGATATTCACTCAATTTTTTCGAACAGTTATTTGATAGATACAGAAATAATTGACAACTTGAAATATGAAATTAAGTGACGATAAAATTGCATTAAAATTCACGGTAAAAGAACAAGCCATGCATTTAGGGTCCGGTCATCGCACTTTGCTGCACCTCGTGGCGTGTCGATGTCGCGCTCTGGTGACGTCGATGCTTATCGGCCAACAATTAAAACGTTGTTTCGCGACCTGTTGCTCCAAACCCCAACACCTCCCGTCCCTCCATCTGCAGCCCACCCGCTACCCTCTAGTCCCTCTCTCGGCCTGACCGTCCGGCTAACCCTTTCGAGTTGGGAACAGATTTATTGGCTAACAAAGTTGCCAAAGAGGGCTCTCGATTAGCCGCGTTTCAAAAGTTTCGTAGTGAGAAAAATAACTTCAAGGCAATTCGAATAGGGGGCGACTATTTATCGAAGCATGCCGACATGTATTATCCCACTTTATTCAAGGCATCATATCGCAACACATTACTTTTACTTCCGGCCAGGTCTGTTTGTAGCTGAGCTAACATAAGTTTAAAACAATTGAATTACGCAATTTCTTAACATATTCGTACAATAAATACATGCTCTCGACGGCGGCACGTGCTTTCCAATAAAAACTTTAGAGGTCAAGTGTAGTAGGCGTATTTATATCGAAACGAGGCTATGTGCCGCGTCTGCGGGGGCGGTCATTAACTGGGTCGCATCGGGACAAAGACCTCAGCCCCCACGGAGGGGGAAAACGGAGGGAGGTTTCGCTTTCCTCACGCGTCGGCCGCGGTCGGACAGAGTCGTCATCTCTCGTGTCGGCCTGCGCGGAACACCCCGAGATGTTACGATAAATGTTTACTCTTTGCGCTCTCAATGCGAGCGTCCACCTCGAGGGGTTTAATTTAGAAGTTCTCCGCGAACATTAATTTCTGTCCGAAGCAGTTTTCCTTTTTGCCGCTTAATAAGGAAGCAACGCAATTGATCTGTCGGCCGATTGCGTTGATTACTCGCACCTCTTGTTTGTAAATGTATTATATTTTTTGTGTGAATTGACTCGTTATCCGGATACGGCGTTTTGTTTTGTTGGTTCATCGCAGGGGTGACCCAAATGAATGCATAATATTATTTAATTATGCAAATCGACAACACAATGCTGCGTAGACGACATCGACCCGATGCTTACAGGAAATCGGGGTCGTGTTCCAAACACGAACGAAGGCATTTGACGGATATTCGACGAAGAGTCGGTTGCATACGTGATATAATAAGAAACTTAAACAATACCTATATCCACTTGTGAAACGTATAACGCTTCGTTGCATAAAGATAAGACCTTCCACTTCAATCGAGGCGGCTTTAATCATTTTGAAAGTTTAAAGAACTCGATGACTAACACTCCTCTTTGCATTTACTTTCAGACTCATACTGATTTAAAAAAAAGTCTGAAGAATAGTTATTTGGAATAACTTAACTTATGAACAGTAACTTATGAAAAAAATAATTTTACACAATAGCATAAAATATGTTAGGTAAATATTTTGTATGAAAAGAAAAAACAAGTATAAAAAGTATTGAGTTTTAAAATGATGTTATTAGTTTAAAATTTGAAAATAGCATGAAAATAATAAGTACAATTTATTTAAAATTTACAATTATTGTATGTAGGTACAATTTATTTTCTGTTATCTTTCATATTGTGCAATTCATATTGCATTTTTCTACATGTTACAATATCACGTACGTGTACAATTATGCTGACAATCATAGCATTTTGTACCTACCGGTTTTAAATAAGTTCAAATCAGACTTGAGTTTTAAATTCTGTAAAACAACAGGGCTGTAAACTGAAGCTGTTAGTATATTTTAGTTTCAAATGGTATTTTCTCGAAGCATTTTTAAAGACAAGATATAATATCAATTGTTGTATACTGTGTTGGCTTCCTAATAAATAAAATAAATGAAAAATCAAAGTGATTGAACGTAAAAAATCTATTCACATGTGTAGTATTCATATAAGTACAGAAAAGGTATCACAATTCTTTACAACGAGAGTTGGTTCAGTCGGTTGAATGTAATTTTATGTAGGTGGGTAGGTACTTGTCTACGTTTCGAATGACGCGTACAGTCTAGCATTAAGCTAATAGTGGCTTGTTGCGGTGGGTCAGTGATCGCGAATCGTTGATTGTTCGACCGGACAAGTAGCGCCTTTATGTATCTGTGACATCTCACTTCAATGTTTTCTTATATTTCTTCCTTATTTAATTCTAAAATGAATACTAATGTATAGAAGGAAATAGGTAAACGAACTAAGTTTAGATAGAGAAGATGTTGCCGAGACTAGTTTGTTAACAAATCTGCTATGGAAACATTTGCAACAGTGTGGTTGATTTAATACGCCTTCTATCTAATTTATAGACGTTTACTTCTCCAGAAATAGGTGTAGTCCGACAATAATGGTTTCGGATTATTCTCACTTTTCTGTTTCCACATATTTTGTTTGAAAATCATTCTAATCGATTTAAAATGTTAATAAAAACATATATTACTTTTAAATCTTTAATTGTTACATTTTGTTACGTACAGGCAACGCTATATTTTTAAGAAAAACTACACCTATTAGATGTTTATAAGGTTTTAGTCCTAATCTAATGTACTTTATTTTTTAGGTACCTACTATTACAATGTAAATCGAAATTGGCGTTATGGTAAGAACCTACAGAATAGGCTAAGCTAGTCAATCACCGAATCATTACGAACCGCAGAACACTGTGAAACTGTAGAATTAGTATTTTCGCTAAGTACTTAGTAAGAAAATTTTACATTCCCTATGTAAAATTGTGTTCTTAATACTCGTATGTACCGCAGTTTTTTCTCGTTTTATTACCTTCGTTGTGGAATTTAGAGTATTTCAATTTGGTTAACCTACGTAAACACTGCAAAATACAATAAGTTATGCTACATGCTCACAAATAGTATTTGGATTCCGCCCACATTCTTCTATAGGTTATGTACCTTATCAGTTTTCAGTGTCAGAACAGAAATAACACACACTGGTTCGATCTGGTATAGATCGAACCAGTGTGAGAAAACGTTTAAAGCTTCCCCCTACTTTAAATTAAAATTATGGTAATACATGATAATTGGGTAATGGACTTTAAATATGCGCTCGATTTATGTTATTACTATCTGTTAGCCCTCGGCTTTGAATTTGAATGTTCCTTATATAGGTACCCATTGGTGTGCTATATGCATCCTAGCTTTAATGCATCAACTGCGAAAAATCTTTTAAGGTGCCTTAGGCATTACTCTGCGTTTCAAGTTACCTACCTCTGTATCTACAATTCAATATTATTGAATTCAATTCGAATTGATTAAAATTAAGATAAACTATATACTTACTACATTATATTTTATTATAATACAGTCTCAACCTGGGTAACTTTGACATATTTTTTTTATGTTACTTATCTTTTTATCTTTAAAAAGCGTTTGAAACAAACGAAAGCGAAGCTGTTGGCTACACAGCATGCTCTTAATTTGCAAGCTAACCTCGGCTACCGACTACCGGCTACCATAGCAGACGCAGCAAAGGTCGCGGAACTAATCTTGTCTGTTTACCAGCCAGAACTATATTCGTCTGACCGACACCTAAGAGTGATACGATACATCTCATCTATCTATCAATCTATCTCATCTTATTCATTCATCTATTGAAAACCCTCTATATATTGAATATTGATTTTTTATAGAAATGAATTCGGTTATAACTATTATAAATGTTATTGCGCCAGTTTAAATGTAAAATTATTACATATTCAATGAATTGCAAAAATCGCATTTATCAACATACACAAAGGCCTTGCACAACAAATGTCTTTTTTTATGTTTTTTACAAATCGACATTGTTGGCTGGCATAAAATATTATTATATACAGTATGTCAATTGGAACATATATTGTAATACTAGACTGAAATCAACAGAGAAATTCACTAATTTTGTTCTTATTTCAAATTACAAACTTGAAAATTTCTCTTTTTACATTTGTACATGAGTCGTTATTTGTAAGTTTTATCACAATCTAGAACTTACAAACAGAAGGGAAAAAAAGGCACAGAGGCGAAAATGTAAAGTAATGCGTCACTATCTCGGCGTTTAAATGGCTTAGTTATGTGTTTAAGACTAAGCCAGGCTGAATAAATGTCTTTCTTCAAGAGTTAGTTGAGCTTCAGTACAGTGGTCATGCTACTGTGTTAGCCGTGTTAGTCTATCTATTCCAGAGCCTATGTTAAGCGCGGATTGCTACCTGATTTCCTATTTCGATTATTATTTCATAGATACCTAAACCAATCACAAATGTAATTCCAAACACATCACTTACAATAATATCGGTTTACAAATAATAATTTGATTTTTTACTACATTTTTAGGATAAATAGGAATGTTCTTAATATCTTTGCTTTAATTGTAACAAATCTATATTCTCACTTAAAAAGCAATTAAATTAATTCGTAAATACTTTCTGTTTGGAGAACTTGTGCCAAAATATACAGCAACCGACTCATAGAAAAGTTAGTTATTTGAAATGAAGCTCAATGTAAGGAACAGTCAACGTACTTGCTTCTAACACTGACATTACTATACGTTATTAAATACAGATAGTTTATTTCTGATCGTTTCAGTATTGGCACTTCCACTTTATTGTCGTGTGAAATGAAACATATGAGGACAGCTCTCTGGGTACACTGCGGGCGCAAACTTGTTCCGAAGTCCCCAGTTGACAGTTCTCCCGACTGGGCTAACGGGTTTATCAGAGCTGAGAGCTGCGGAAATGTTACAAGTTAGATTCTGTCTTGTGTTATCTTTTATTTGCCTTCCTGTGAACTGTATTTTATCGTGTAATTTTCGCTTGGGACAGTATAATAAATCTTATTTCAGTTATCTTTTAAAATGGATCTTTACCCTGTATTTTAAACAAAGTATGGAAAGCATACAATCAGGTATGTGCAGCGTGTAATAACATTTTCTCAGTTTAATTTTACTCGTAAACTGTGTGTTATTAGTTTTACTCGCACGTGTAAACTGATGCTTCCTTATGGCTTATAGTTCTTTGTTCCCCAACGCGCCCACCACGAGCGTAGACATTTTATGCGCCGCTATCATAAAGAAAACCAGCTGTTATAAAATTATACCCGTACAAAACAGCTGATTACAATACACACGCTGCATTAGTATTTTCTTTCTATATAATATATGTATGAAAGACGTTTTACAGTCGACAGATGTTGTTTTTCCATGGCCAACTGTACCTACTACACATCAACGACTTCGATTACACTTCCTTACGAACATTGCCCCTTGATGCATCAAGTTACTGCAACAAAAGCGATTGATTCGGCCTCTTCGGATCAAATGGGGCGAAATTCGGGTGCAGGGCGTCCGGGGACAGAGGGGTGAGCGGGGTGTCGGGTAACAATGCGGCCGAGGTATCGATCGCCCCCGCGCTCCGCCCATCGTCTGCTTGCGACGAGCCTACCAACGAACACATCAAGTTTCTCAATTTCCATGCTCGCCTAGTACTTTTGCTTTCAAAAGCATGTTTGCTGCTACGCGAGCTTTTACGAAATATGTGATTGACAGACAGCCTGTCCGTAGTGTCTAAAAGGAATACGGGATTACTGAGAGAAATTGCAAACTTCATATACCTAAAAGTAAATTCTGTTCTTCACTCTAAAGTTTTATCGTGTCGCCTTATTGAAACACTTTGATACTTTAAAGGTGAAACGTTTTAACTTATATTCTGTGAACGATCGAGAAAAAGGTAATTTCGAAGACAATACCTGTATAAATGTCCCTGAGGGTTAAACAGGGTGGTGACTCCGAACTCGTAATACTGATCCTTCGAGAGTTAACCAATAGCTAATATTTGGGTTAAACGATCCCCCACGCCCTTCACATCTTACTTTGGGGACAAAGTTGGAGGAATCGTTCAGTCACTATCTATTCTGTGTGACCTGATTTCCCCAAATTGATCCCTACCCAAATACGTCAGGTAGCATTTTCAAACATTTATAATTTCTAACTGTATCATTTTTTTATATAGGTACCTACTAAACCATCATCAAAGTTTTCTTGGAAAACCAATGTGCCTAAGTTACGATTATTAGTTCATCTTCACAACACAAGTTGTAAAAGTAATGGTTGGAATGACGTTATTTCCAAATAAGATCGATTCCTACTACTCAAACAGTACAAAACATCTTTGTGCCGTGAAAAACCTAGTAAGCACCAAATAAAGGGCTGTTCGGATGCGTCGTTCGACATTCTGGCGTAGGGTTATCAAACATTTAAACTTTTTGTAAGATAAAATCGTCGAAATCTCCAAATAGACGAAAAAGAGTTCACGTGTATTATATGAGTATTGAGTATTACTCATGTCTCGTGTTCAAAAAAAAAAATTTTTTGTTATGAGTATATACTACCAATTAATTTTATGAGAAAAATTTATTCTTACACAGCAAAAATAAATTCATATAATATAGCAAATCTGAAACGACTTCGAAAAGTATTGTTTGAGGAAATATTTAAAAAAATTAAAACAAAACAAATTCGTCATAACCCTAGTTACAGGGCGCGTTAGTGAAACCTAATAAAACCGGTTATGGTCCCTACGTGACGCGTGCCCTGGTAATGAGTTTTCGGAGAAAGCGACTGCATGTGGCGTTCTCAGTACATACATCATGTACAAACTGTTTTAGTTACTGTTATAATAATTTAATGCAATTGGACATAATCTATATAGCGATAAGTTTGGTAACCTTTTTAAGAGAATTGCACGGACGGAGGCGCGTAAATTTGGTGCCCTTAAAGGTTAAAGGTTTGAGACACGCTCACACGTTTGACACGACGTATATTATATGTATTACTAAAAATTAAAAGAATTACGGTCGAATATCGACCACTGGGCGACAGTGTATCTTCTTGCAAACATATCCTAAAAAGGATGCAGTGATCTCTGCTGAAGGACATCGACTGCTGGCTTTCATTGTAATTTTTGTAGGACTGGTCATAATCAGCCGGAATATGTCTTTTGATGTCAAGGTCAAGGTCTTTATTTGCGTTAAAGCTCCTTTATCCTTCATATGTGTATTACTTGTCTTACATTTCTCACTTCATTACCTTTATTATAATTTGACCTACATATTTTAATTCAATCAATTTAATTTGCAATGTCTTGTTTGCCAGCTAAAACAACAAACAAAACGAACCTTTTGTATTAGTATAGCATACAGGAAATATACAAAAGAATTTTAGGTACGTGATAACTATGTGAGAAGCTGTACATTTAATTTCATAATATTGTGGCTAAAATAGAATTGAAATTAAGAAATCCTACTTTAGGTGCAAAGCCGGTATAAATTGCTCGTGTAAATAAAAACCTCGTACGTGGTTATACGTTGATATGAGTATATCGATGACAAAGCGTTATTATGTACGGTGGGTAATTTATCATCGATCCATCGGTAGGGCGACCGATCCCAACAGACATTGATGTTCTTTCCAAGAGTACCATTAGCTGTTTTTCCTTCTGTTGTAACCAGGGTACTGAACACTAGGAAATCATGATGAAGATTGATTAGAACTATGACGTTTGAAAATTGAACTTGGTTTCGAATTGAGCGTAATTTGCCTTACAATTTGCTTCTCCAACATTTGAATTAATATAAGTAGATGTTAAATTCTTGACAAATTACAACACATTTTCATTTTACTTCTAATTACCATAACTATTTGATTGTAGTATAAATAATGAGTTCAGAATTGTCTAAACACTCACAGAACAACAATATATTCGAACAACCATAAATACTTTTGGTAGATACTCCTGTAACATGACCAAACTGCATGATGAAAGTTCCCATGTAAATCATTTATTATTAACTTCATAAGGAATGTCTTAAACTAATAATTATTTATGGCTAAACAGTATGTAGTTAATAAATGTGACGGAGCGTCAACTGGCACCTTAATTTCAAAATGTTTGTAGTTTTAATTTTAAAGGCACTCAACCCTTTTGACGGGCCAAACTTAACATTCCCAGCATTCCTCAGAAGCGTGATCCCATGCCCATCATCCCTCTTTGTCACACTCGTTCTATCCCGTTCTATTGCCTATTACTATACTCCCTTTACTCGTGTCACGCTGCTCTAGGTATTGGTGTTGAGTCCAATACATCAACTTAAAGCGTCTATATACCATAGTTGTAATAATTATCACTTATCTCGAGAGGAGTTTTAGTGCGGTAAAAGTCCCACATAATCCTATGCCATTTGCATTGCATGCGGCGGAATCTTTTGAAAATTTGTCCGCTCGTAAAAAAATCTTATAATTATAACAAAATCATTTCTTTTTCATCATGTTTTTATTTAAAATTAAATTCTCTAATTAGGGATTCATCTATGCTCAATATGCTCATATGCCTCGTGGTCTCAATCTCAACTTTTCTTTTATATCTATCTACACACTCACTACCGCCTGTCACAATTTCTTACCACGATTTGTAGTAACATTTTCATTTATTTCATTTCATTTCATTTTATAAAATCAACTTTTTTGTATTAAAAAAAGTTCTTGTAGTAAAAAACACTTATAAATTACAATCGCTGTCGCTCATAAATTATGTGTGTATTGTAAAGTCGGTCGATTCCGCTCAATTAACCACACCGAGTCGGGTTTGTCTACTCTGCAGATCCGCGAACTGTTACCACTTTTTGATTAAACTTTGATTGCATGCTCCCACTAATTTTGCATTTCTTTGACAGCTAGGGAACTTTTAGTAGCAATTCTAGTAACTCTACCTATATAGCCCCTGAACTTTGCCCATGATTCGTTGTGAGTAGGTAGGTACTATATGATACTATTCTTCTACCTACTTCTACTTCATAATAGTTAAAGGTACTTTTTGAGAAAGTACCGTATCAAATTTTTATTGAAAATATATGTATTTAGAATATTACTCATAAAAGTACATTTCAAATTATATGTTTAAATCAAGAATAGAAATACTGTTTAGTTTTTACTTAAAATAAGTTTTCAATGTTTTGTATTTGAGTTCTTTAGTCAGATTTAGAACCGCACGAAGACTTTATAAATGAAACTTAACTATTTCTTTGAACAATAATAATCTTTCTAGTAGCAATTTACAAATAAATACATTACCGTGCTGATACTTTACTATGCTAAAGGCATATAATACGAAAAAAAATAATAATAACTCCATTCCACCGATCTAAAGGAAAAGTATATATCAAGCAACTTTTGCATTCCTTTTGATCTCTGTGTTCCGTAGGCACAACAGTAAAGTTTTTCCGTCCTCACACATCAAAGTTTCAACCGAAGGATCAACGAAATGTGAGACGTCACAAAAAAATTCCAATAACACTTCCGAGTATTAACTTTAACCATGTTTTAGGAAGTTCTTACAATCTCGTTTTTGCAATAAAGAGTCACGTCAAGTAAAGAGACAGGTAAATAAAATTATTATTTAATCTTCGTCACATGGCAGCATTTTCAACCTGAACCCCATTGGGGGAGCTCAACCTCTCTCGGCGGTTTCGTAACACTTGCTCTTACGTTGTATTAAATTTCCTCCCTCCTTCTCTGGCTGAACTAAAATTTGTATTTTCCTACTTTTTAGCGAGTCAAAATCTAATTTATCATGAAAATCATGAACACATCCAAAGTGCATAAAAACATGAGTGGGAATTATGATTTTAATTTTAGTATTTAGAAGAAAAGTAAAATGAAAAGAAAACACAAAAATTACATCCAAATCCAAAATCAAAAATACATAATTATGTGTACTTACAATTAGTTTTTTTAAATTGCTTTCTGCGTAAATTTCAATATGAAATAGGTCATATAAAACCATCCAAATAATTTATATCTTGTATTCAAGTTCGCTGTGTAAAACCATTTTGTATTTCCGTTTTTTTTTTTAAATCTACAGAGTATAATTTAAATTTAGAAATTTAATATTTTCACAACAAACGTTTTTATGATACACACTTATTATTTTCCTTTTTTATTAACTCAAGGAAAATAATAAGTGTATCATAAAAACGTTTGTTGTGAAACAAATATTGTTATTATTGTAACTATTATACTTTATAAAGTATAGTTTTAATGATCATAAAACTACACGTTATCTATAGCGTTTTTAATTATAGGCGAGAATATAACTAAAAAAAAGTCGACGAATAAAGATCAAGCCAAAAGTACATTATCTACAGACGGACTTAATTACATTGTGCATAATCGACAGTTATATTACTCTAGTCCCATAGGTTTATTGTTTCCGGTGCGTTATATTTTGACAGATGACTTTACCAACACACTAGTCCAAAATACGGAGGCTTGATTTTCAATTTTCGACCTTATGCGTGGTTGAGTGAAGTGATAGGCCTAAAATTTGGCTGTGACAGGAGATGCGTTTCGTAGCGCACAAGGCGTGGTGTCGCCGCTTCTATTTTTAGTTTTACGGGTTTAGTTCCCTTCCCTTCCCCTCACCCACTCGCCCTGTACACTCCTCTCTTTCCTTCCCCTCGCCCACTTCGTCCTTCATCCCTGTGGCTTTACAATGTGACGAGGATCACGTCCGCGATGTATTGTTACCCGCAACTTAATACATTCGCGGTGTACTTTACATGCTCGAAGGTTTTTCCTAAAAAATTGCGGTTTGCCAGTGGATATTTTGAAAACATGCCTTTCATACAAGTTTAAAAACTTGTTCAATTTCAAGATGTTTCATTGTTAGTCAAAAAATTGCAATATAAACACTTATAATCGAATAATCCGTTTTCTTACTTGTCTACGTAAGATAATTATACCATGAAATACGTGATATACTTATCAAGCTACTTTAGTTTTAAAATTTAGCTAAATTAAATTTTGATTAAAATAAACATTTCCTCAAAATCTGACATCATTTTCAAAAAATCTTACTGATAAGAAAAACTAACTAAAAAGAAAGCATAGAATGTGAGAAAAGCTTTATGAAAGTTGTGTGAAGTTGATGAATACCTACTATCGAATAATACGTGTTATCAATACTTCGTAAGGATGTAATGAAAGGATAATAAAAAGAGATGAATTTCTCTAATTACCTTATTGTAATATTTTTGTATTCTAAAGAGCAAAGCTAAATTAAATTTTAAAGCATGCGTTGTTTCTTAAAAATTCTTTGCATTGTTACAAATTACAAATCTATGAAATAGAGTTCATAGCAAGTGTTTATTTACAAAACAAGACAAGTAGAAAAAACGGACCATACATAATGTAAGTTCTTTACAACGACACTGTAATTAGACAACTGTAATATTTATTAATATTTTAGAATGTTTGATTTATTACTTTGAAATGCCAGATTCTCTTAAAATTTACAATGATTTACAGCACATATTATATTTTGAACTTTATCAAAGGACTGTCAGTGTTGGTCGTTCATCCCCCACAGACTGATTGCGCGTCGTACATTACAATAATGGACAATTATTTCGGCAGTCGGTCGGTCACACGCGTGGCTCGTGCGTACCACTCGTATTTATTATGAGCACAGAACGCGTGGGACTCTTCGAGACAAGTCGGCTTAAGGGATAAGCGGAAGCGTTTTTACAGTTTTCACCAAAACGTTCCACGTGTTTTAAATTCAATTAAAGTGAAGCCTTTCCCTGATCCAAATCCTTTTCTTATTTGTTATAAAGTTCTTATTTGTTGAAAAATTATACCATTATATTTTGTATGTTTGAGAAGCTCAAAATAATAACTGAATATAAAATACTTCTTAATAAACAAGAAGTTTTTGAATATTCTGTTATTATTTTGTAAAACTTTTTATACATAACATGTAATACGACTATGCGTTCAAAAAGCTCGTGTCGAAAATGCGACAAAAAAGACTTTTTACTTGGTTTTATTTTAAGTAATATATTATGATTAATGTTTGTATGACTAATTTTAGTCTCTGGTGATTTCTGTAATTCAGTCGCAAATAGAAATGGCACGCCTGCTGTGTTTGTTTGAGACAATCGCATAATCTTATGAATGAGGGCGCATTGACAGGTCGATAGCGCCATGTGGCAACTGGCAGGCCGGCAGCCTCCGCGGGAGCCCGCCCCCCTCGCCGGCTATTTTCATTTATATCACGGACCGCAGCGCACCGGAGATGCTTAACCTTTTTGTGCGTACGAGTAGCATCGATAAAATTAAATACCTATATTATTGTCACCGTGAACGATAATAGACTTTATAACTCTATTTACAGCTCTAGTTGCGTCATTTTCAAAATTTCGTAGTTTAAAAAAAAAAATCACTTTTACTTTAAGGTCGAAATTAGTAGTAAACCTATCGACATAACAAACTTAACTTGGTTCCTGATATATCTACAAGTTATTATTCACTAATAATATGGAAAATATTGTAAAGAAAACCTGCGTGTCATAGAAAACTGACAAACATCAAAAACTTGTAAGGTACAGCTAATTCGCAGTGGGCAAGCGTGGTGTAATATGGAATCTTCTTTATCTTATTTATTACATAGTATAATCGCTTTCCGCGTCTGCCTGTATTGCCGCTAACTTCTCCTAACTAAACCATGCAACGGATTTTGATGCGGTTCATCAGTTAGATAATTTTTCACGGATTTTTTTTATACTAAAAACCTAATTACTTGGGTTTTTTCCTGAGCGAAGCCGGCAGCGGGTTGCTAGTATATTGTAAGTTTATAAGTTTATAACGCATAACCCAGGCCTGTTACAAGCAGTGGGACTTAATATAAACCTACCTACAGACTGATAAAGACAGATGTATAAATATTGGATTTATTGCCGAATATTAGCGAGACGGTTTTTCTGAGATTTACTCAAATTTAGATTCTATTATGCAATAACTTTGTTAATGATTAATAACATTAAATGTTGATGTAGTATTTTTGGTAATGGAGGGGAGCTTTGTATAGAGCATAGAGCCAGCGAGAAACGTATCGTAAACTAGTCGCCACGCCATAGCCAGCCGGCTCGTTTCCCTCGAAAGGAATCTATCAAATCACTACACAGTTTATTGATCCTGACGTAGCTAGTAAATCTAATAAAGATTTTTTGTTCGCGTAACCAACGAGGTAAACGTGTTCAATATAGACAGGGGATTAGTCCCCTTGCAAACTGGAGACAGTAACACATAGTATTATAACAATGCCACACAAATAAGCGGTGCTACTTTGTGTTATATTTTTTTTTTCTATAACTTTTTGAACGGGATTAGAATTGATTGAGAGCTATTGTTTATCACAAATCTTTAAAATGAATATGTATATCTATAATTATATACTTAAATTTTAATTAATATTAGAAGATTAAATATTTAAGATACAACATACTTAATTATTTTGGGATCTTCAAATAAATAAGTTAGAGCAGAAATTCCACATCCCAAGTCTGTTTTGATAGCTACCAATTATTTGACAAACGATTATCAACTTTGTGTCTATGGCTATATTGGCGACTACAAGTTGGTGCCTCTATTCTGGCGCATTTCATTTTATTGCCTTCATTCGTAATTATGTGGATTTGGAGTATAATCAACTTTGTATTTTAATTTAGGAACCACACATTGATTTATCAGGTTAAGGTTGATATAATATGTCGGTACATCTGGCGATGTGAAGCTAGTGCGTGCTCAAAATAGTCTCGCGTGGATTGCAAGTTGCAAGGATCAATTTCATGCGGATCGATTACTCTTTGAAAAAGTGGAGGGAGACTCGGCAAACAGTGAAGTCTGTAAACACGCTCAGGTACAAACAGCTGGCAGGTCGTAGGTACCGAACTGTTGTATGCGCTTTTGTGATACGACCCTCTTGGGGCCTGCATAGAAAGATCGCATGGCGTTTTGTAATTCCGATTAACATTTTCCTAAGTGTTTAGTTTGATCATTCAATTCTCGTGACAGAAGGTGTTACATCTGAGTCTTACTTGAGTGAGTAGACGTTTTGTGGAATTTCACAAGTGGTAAAACCTACTAATTAGGAATAACTACAGTAATTATTTTATAATTTACTAGCTGTTTGCACGCGACTTCATCCAAGTAACTTTATAAAATGTAGCCTATGTTACTCGCTGATATTGTAGCTTTCTATGGGTAAAAGAATTTTCAAAATTTGTTTCGCCCGTGACTTCACACCCTATGCTCTATAATAGAACAATGTGTTGACTGCTTTTAATTACACAGCGATTGCTCTTCAATATCATTGGATTTTCAAACATCGGCCATGCGCTGTTTACACTGAGAACAAAGGTACAATGAGGGCTTTCAAATGGGATTCGTGGAATGTTGAACAATAACAGATGAGCTAGAAACACGTGGGCCCATGGCTGTGCCACAGTATTACAATATAATATTTCACTATCTATTCAACAACGCTAATTTATTACTAATGTCAATTCATTAGTTTAATTATCTACTTTTAGTCATCTCCCTGTAAATGGGTTTCTCTTTAGGATCCTATAATGTGTGCACAATTCAAGTGTTCGCTGTGGTCACCTCTTGAGCAATATTTTTCTGTCGAGTATGAAAGATCAGGGATTACTAAAGGGAAGAGAATACAGCATCACCGTGCTATTATTTCACTGTGATCTTCTGTAAGGGGGTGATCACTGTCGTCAATTTATGATGCCGAAACGAAGTGAGTGATAAAAAAAAATCTATTCTCAAGAATTTTTTCAACATCATTTCATAATACGAGTCTGAAGGAATTAATAAAATTATCCAATTTTAACATAATATTGACGTTAAATTTCTTTCCCAAACAGTAATGTAAAAGTAATGAGTGAATAGTGAAATAGGCCGGCACACGTCTCGAGTCCACATTAGGTTACGGCACCGGACGCAACGTTTGTTACGTCCGCCCACGCGCTCTGTTCCTGCACATGTAACTAAAACTAAGGCCACTAAAACTTCGTTCAAATTAATCATATTAGACAAATTTTATGCTTTTATTATAAATAAAAATAAAAATGCAGTTCCAATTACTATTCCAATAAATTGGAATTGTTCTTCATTTAGTCTGTCGATTCCGGAAAATGCATAACAACATAATGTTCTCCATTAATGATTTTTATTTTAAACTACTGGCTCTGCAATGACTGTGCAAGTACAGGGCCAGCAGACAAAACCGATCGATAAATTTCATAATCTGTATCTAAACAAAATTCCTTTGCTAAATACAGGTTTATGTTCACACGACATATTCCGCTCAATATTGTCATCGATACCCGTTTGCGTGTAAAAACTATCTAACGCGTTCAGTCATGACTTGAAACGTATAATTATTGTATAATTAACTATGTATAACATGTCCACAGGTATGTATGTCCGTGGTGTTCAATCGACCGAGTGCGCAATGTAAGTACGAAGATCCGTGGGAACAAGATTGCTTCCTCAAACTGCCGACTGCTGACTGGCATTCGCTGGCACCAAATTTTTATAATGAATTTTAAATTTATAAACAATATTGGTTCCCAAGTATCCGCAACCTGCTGTGGAGTCAAACCACAGCACTGTTATATGTTGCTACCGTTGTTTGCTACCGTTATAGGTAGCAAAAAAGTTGGGCAGTAAAAGTATTATTTACACAAAAAAAAACATAATATATTACGTATGAATATGAAATAGTTATTAAACGAATTTTATGACGAATCAAAAAGCCACGAACATCACGAGAGGCTTTCTCTTGACGGCTGAATCAAGGGACAGATTTAGGTTCACACAGCGTTTATTGACAGCATAAATCGCTGTAGAAAGAATTTATTATACACTTATAATATTTTTATGTTATACCTATTATATAAAAAGTAGAAATAAAAAAATATATATTTCTTTTAAATATGTACTAGTTAATTTCTTAATGATTTATTGAAATATTTTATACAGATTTTACCACACTTATTAAAAATTATGTCTAGAAACCTGTCAAATTTTTCTTGTGAAAACAATAAAATATATTCTACTACGCTTCAATTTATGAATTAAAAATGTTAGCTGTATCTATCTCATTTATTTATCTTAAATAAATTAAAGGGATTGTTTAATAAACACATGTTTTGTATTTAACACGCGTTTAATGAACTACTTGGCCTTAAGTGAACTTACAATGGTTAACTTATCTTATGATACACACGTATGGTCACTACGGTTACCTATTATACCTACTCTACATATAATATACATATGCATGTTATGTGCACATATACAAATCTTGTGACAAATATACGTGGGTCGTAGATCGCGAACGCGAATTTTAACGGAAGCGGATATTCGAGTTGTGAATTGTAATTTATTGTGATTGAATCTAGCGGGGATTGTCTATTTTTGAATAGTAATACATTTTGAAATAACACTCAGGAATTTAACAATTTCTTCATGAATTCCTGAGTGTATTTATGCTGAAAATTCTGTAACTAAATAAATTGTAAAAAATAAAATGTATTTTTTTCTTCGACAAAGCAAGACTTACTAGTTATTTTAGAATTTATGCAAAGGATGGTAGTAGTTTATTGATTTACATAGATCTAGTGACCCGCTCCCGGCTTTGCACGTGTGCAATTTTGCACGACAGCAAGTCTTGTCGTAGCGTCGCGTTGATGCGAAACCTCTTGAATATAATTTCTCGCGCATAATTTTTAATTTACGAAAACTTCTAAGATTTAATTATGTATGATGTAAAGTGCTATTATAATACATATGTATGAAATGCTTACGGTAACTAACATATTTGATTTGAAAATAACCTAATGTATGGTTCCATGTTCTCCATATAACATTAATGACTGTAATATTTTTTTTAAAAGGTCAAAGTCTATATAAGTATATTGATGTAAAATTTCATTAACTAAATCCGAGATGTCATATCCCACGATCAGGTTTACACTTAATTCCAAGTTCCAAGTTCCAAGAATTTATTTAATTCAATCATGTGGACATTGTTAGTATCAAATTAAGTTCTTATCATTAATTTATCTCATAGGAACACTGTCGGGTGCACTGTAAGAGTGATAAAAGGGCACCTAGAGATAAATTATTTTCATTTATAACACCTATGCGTTAATTTTATAATATTATTGTCTATTTAAAACGTCTATCTAGTATAAATAATATTATTTTTAATATGTACATACTTACATTATCTATTTTATTGACACTACATCTAAACCTCCTCGTTTGTTATTTATTAAGTAGGGAAGTATTTATGTAGTAGAAGTAATAGCGGGAATTTATAACTACTCATTTTATTTAGTACACCTAGACCAAATGCTATAATTTGCCAGAAATCTAACCTGAATTTGTCGACCGAAGAAAAAGTATATAGGTATGTAAATCGTCAACGGCATTATATTAATTTTGTGAGATGCTCAGATTTTAATGATCCATCACCGATTGCGAGAGCTTTCGCATACTTAAATCCACGTTCCCTAGAAGTGTTTCAAAATTTTTCTAAATGAAGGTCATCACAAAAAGTACTCAACGCCCATACTAATTGATTACTTATTTCCGAAATAAGCAAATCACTTTTCGTACATACTTACATTATATATTTTATTTACACTACACTTAATTTAATTGTTTTGAACTGTAGGTACTTATTACAAATTAATTAATATATCTAGCTTTTAATTGACTCGTATACTGTAATACGGGTATACACACTGTATTTTAAACAAGTTAAAACAACCTATTTTATACAACCTCGGGTACCTGACGTTTTTACAGAATCAAAACTAACCTATGTCAATCAAACTGCGTTTCAAATTTCATCCAAATCCGTTGAGCCGTTCTTGCGTGAAAGAGTCACAAATATCCATTCATACATCAATACATCCGTCTTCACAAACTTTCGCATTTCTAATATTAGTAGGATTCTATTAAAATAAGGCTTAAATATCTGTCTATTAAATTAAAAAACTAAACACTTAGAATTCATTTCCACTTAAATTTCATACACATTCATTTTAATTTCGAACACACACTAGTGCAGAGCACGAACAAATCCTAATGGATATGTCAATAAGAAACACTACACCGAGAGAATTGAATTACGCTGGCCGCGTTTACTTTAAATATTTATAATTGGATAAATTTTCAATAGGTAGGGCTCTTTCGGCAAAGGAAACGTCAGCTGTTTTGTGTTTATTTAAACATTACTGTCGGCAGGAACTAAGTGAAGGATTACTCATTTAAATGACACCGGAAGCGTAATATGACGCGCTGAGGACTTTTAGTTAGATAACTATACAAACATGCAGGTTTATACCTTCGTATACTAACGATTTCATATTAGCACATCTAAACAAATTCAATAATAATTCTAATTTCATTAGTATGACATTTCATTCTCAAAATAAATGACAAAGCATTTCTCTATACATAAATGAAACTCCAATAAATATTGTCAAGATACTATGAAGCCTTAAAATGTGGTTTAAGGGTTCAAATGCTTTACCAAACTTATTAATTTATAAACTACTTATTTCATTATGTATTTTGTATAAAATCCGAATATGACAGGTACTTACCTGTATGTTAAATATACTGTGGCATGTTATTTTTTAAAAATGTTTAAAGTGTGTGCTGTAAGTGTACCTAGGCTATTATATAGAGTTGGTAGTTAGCGATGCATTCACAGTTGAAAATAGGACACTGGATGAGAGTGCACTTCCGGATCTCGCCAGCTATTTTAGACATGGTTGCTACCCATTTAATACCTTCGTGTCTAGAATTCTCTGCTATAAATGTTTTCCTTTTACATTTTCAAGAAACAACTCACGGTACTTACATATAATTTATGCGATTACATTCTCGTTTCTTCAATATTAATAATAATTAGCAGTTTTGCTGTCGCCAAGAATATTTCGACAGATTAATGAACGCCCTTTGTTTTGTTCCTCACAACTGGCACGCCGAACGAGCCTCCAATTTGCATCCCCATAAATATTCAACTTTTCATTAAAGCCTACTCAAAGGAGATCTCTCCGCGTTTTAGTTAATATCTTAATTACATAGGACGATCCACATTTTCAACACTTTTCGCTTGTACTTGCAAATTGTTTCCTATGCCTTTAATATATTTTCACCGAAAACCCAAAAAGGTAGTACACTGCCATGCAATTACTTTACCTAATCGGTGTGTACCTAACCGATGAAATGAGTTTTTTAACAGTATAGAGTTCGTGAACCAAAGTTCATGAGATATGCTCAGTAATTTAATTTAAAAAGAAACGTGTTTAATTGATAACCGATAAGGTGTCTGTGTTTATAAAATTAATAATTTGAAACATTAGAAGTTCATATATATTCGAACAAAAAACGTGATGTTACACCACTAAAACAATAAGTGTGAATTGAATTATACCTACTATTTGTTACTCGTGGAGTTGAATTCTCTTCATCTACATATTTAACATCTACATAGGTAAATAGCCATAATTTGACTGTTTCATATTTAAGTAGGTCTTACATAAACGCTTATTTGAAAAACTAAGAAATTATTTATACTTTACACTATCGCTGTCTGTAGATAAAATTTCCTCATGGAACTTTTGACGATTAGCAACACATTACTTAAATTCTGAGTTGAAATAGGTGGTCTGTGCTTAAATTTTATGTATGCATGTGACTTGAACAACGCCGGGACCACTGGCCGATTGATTGAAAAATTGACACTGTCGCCGCCATGCACTCCGCTCGTCCGTTTAGACGACTTCCCGATTTGCTCTTTTGAACGTAAACCAATCCATCTATTCACATGTACTTCCAAAACGATATGCATACACGCGAAAAGCCGTTTACTTCGCCTAGCCACTTTTTGCTTCCCGTGATGTTTTAATTAACATTAACGTTGTGTGTGGGCGGAACCGGCTCCGTCCTCATCACAGTAAGCCGATTCACTTCGCGCTCGGCACAAACGCAAACCCGACACAAAAAAGACACGTGGAACGAGAACCATCAGATGAATCCAACTCTTCGCGAATTCTATACGATGCAACCCCGAATGTTGAGTGGGGTATCTTTAAATATGCAAACACCCATATGGAGGGCGTAAAATAAGCTGGTAACTCATTCAATATTGCAAAAAACGGCGTTCTAATCGCTATGGAAGTCCCTGTCGCATAAATATTCCATAAAGAGTGCCGTACGAAATATTCACGAGAGACTAGAGCTACGGCGTTTGTAGGTCAGAGGCGAGGCGTCGCGATCCAGTTTAACGCCGCCTTCCGTCGCGACGCTCGACTTCTCCAGTGACTCGAGAATTGAACGAGACGTCTCGGAAGAAAGTCGCCGCGGGGTGATTTTCCACCCTCTGGAAGCATGACTGCGGGCGCTCGATCCGGCGAGCTACCAACATTAAAGTGCAGGATTTCGTTATTGCGTTACAGGTCGAACGAGGGCGCGAATTAAATATTCGTCTATTAGAAAGTACTATATATAGAAGAGCGCTTTCATTAAGTAAATCTTGAATATTGAATACCTGTCGCTTTATTAATTATTTTTAACCTGTCCGAAACGTTGTTTTTCAAGTTCTGTGTAAAGATTCAAAGTGGAAAATATTGAAATACGAATAATTGGCGGTCTTCAATATAATTACAAGTCATAAAGCACCGGTCGTTAACATTGCGATGGCCTTCATAGTGATACACAGGAGATAATGTTTCGAAAGACAGACATTAGTTTACATTCCCAACATCGAAAATTCATTATAAATCTAGACTAGTTTTTTATTGCGAAAACACAATTACACGAAAATGTTTACTGCAATACTGAACCGTGTGTGTTGCGGTGCATCGTCCAAAAGGGCGAGTAAGGACACAGCGTTCGTCGCACTCCCGGCTGATGCCACCGCAAGGCGATACGATCACACGATAACACTGACTGACGGATAGCGGCTCAGGTGGCAATATGTACTCAGATTTGCATTCGCTACATTATAAGCAGGCTAACCTTTGTACGCAGCTTAGTGCGATTAAATTTTATAAATATATAAATAAAAAGTAAATATATGCATATACTATAATACTATATGCAGCTCGGAATGTATATCCTACGAGGAAGTACTGCCGAGTAACCTCATTCCTAATTGCTCTTGTAACTTTAATTTGCTATACCAATATACCTACAATAAACAAATAATTAGCCATCAGTACCAAGCAGTTTCATTTGTAAAATTATTATTATTATACGAGTAATAGCATAGAGTAAATAGTACTTATTTATTTATTCTATGGTAATAGCCATTTGTATAAATTAGCCACCTGTCCACAGCATATTCCCTCAAAATATATTTAGAATTCGCTAAAATAATATCAGTAAGATATATGACAAATTGTCTGGAGATATAGAAAATAATTATGTTTCTTTTAAATAAAGCAATATTATTCTACTTAACAAGAACAAGTACTTAGTATTATGTGAAGGAGAGTCTAAATGAATTACCGCTGACAATCTGATTCGCAGACAGAGAACGAAGTAACACATTGTAAACAAAATAAAGCAACGCGACGTATCTGAGGCGGACGTACACAGGAACGCACTCAGGGCCCCGCAGTGTCCGAGTATGATAAATGAACCAGACTGTCCCGCTCCACATCTTCTCTTTACTGACCTCCGTCTGGGGGAGAATGTGGAATTATGACAGTAATTGAAACATGTGACATCGTCGAGGGAACTTCGCCGAATGGAAAATACACAGGCGCGTTTTCTTCCATTCCCAGATTAATTTCTACGGCTTCTACGTTAAATATTTCTCATTTCTAATTTAACATTTTTTTTTCTACAAACGAATCGTCACAGTCTCATCTGGTAGCAAAGCAATATGGTTCAAAAGTTAATGCACTTATCAGATAGGTACTGGTGAGATCTATCTATAACTGTCTTTGCAGATAATCCTGCGAAAAATAAGCTCTCATTTATTGCGCCGCAGTTCGACGACCAACCCAATCTCCCGTGATAAACGAGTGGGAGTCTTTCTGCGCTTATGCCATATGTTTTGCTGGATGCTCCATTGACATCACTCTATATTGATTCCATCAATTGAAATCGCTTGAAAATCTAATATAACATTTTAATGTAAAATACTTTACATAAATTACTACCACTTTGTGAAGTACGTTATTACATTTAAAACATCTCTCAATAAAAGTAAAAAGTGAAAACAAAAACAAACGAAAACTCAGAATCCTCACACGTTAGGTTTTTCTTGCAGATAAGGTGATTATTAACCGGTAACCTTCTTGATTAGGGTCGAGTTTTGTTTTTTTATGCGATTAAAGTGCGCAAAAATATATTTGTGTTTCGTAATCTAAAAGGATACGTACAGAGACACAGTGTTGCCTCAAACCAACGTGGCAAGCGCCGAGAATACGCAAACAGGTGTCGACTCCGAGGTTATATTTGCATATAAATAGAGTTCCTGCTTAACTGTAACAATGTCTTGTCCTTTTTCCTCTCGTCCGTGATGCGTTCAGGTTAGAGCAGTAGAGCGTTACGGTTCCATGCACGCCTGAGTACTAACTTCAGGAGAGACTATTTATGAACGATGATGTAACATGGTAATAGACTGGACTGTGGTCATCTATTGTCTTCGCGAGAATCGATTTATCGGAAATGAATCTATCAATATTATTTAATCGATCGAAGCAGCGGAAGCCCTATTTGGAAAGTAGTCTCGCATAAACTTGCAATAGAGGAGATACTTGTAAACTGTTCAGTTTTAATTATTGCTTATAGCTCGATAAAACATAATGTGCATCCTCGATAGAGTTTAATGCTACAAGTTATCAGACACCACTTTTTTCTATCTGGGAAGTTATTACAATAACGTGCTCCTAAACCAGACTCATCTACAAGACATATAGGAAGAGGTCCATCATTCCTTTCTTGAATTCTCGGATAAAAACTTAATTCAAATTCTCCGCTTTTAGAATAAGAAAAGAGATAGGTGAACATAGACACATGAATAATTGAAAAGGAGATGACCAACGTGCGGGAATATAAATATGCGTTGTGTTCCAGCAACTCTATAACTGTGTACATAATTTTAAAACAACGTTTTGTGCTAGCTGATTACTGGTCCGTTGACGGTGTAGCCGGTTCCACACCTCTTCCGTTAGCTGTTTTTTATTGCCTATCTATTACATTACATCATAGAAAGAAACGCGCGATCTGGGTGCGTGACCCGTCTGTGTAGGCGCAGGTGTCATGCAAACTGCACATCATTTGTTGCGTGTATATTAGACAACCAAACGAAATTTCGAATCCAACCTATCGAACCCCGCCTGTATGAATTCTTTTTTCTTACATCAAAACGTTGTCTATTTGTTCCGTTGTGGGTCCCTTTTTTTACTGGACTTCGTGCACCGCTCGTCTCGAAAGATTCAACGTTTTTACTCGGGCATTGGGGACTGGGGAGAAGGGTGTGCGAGGGGAGCGGCGGGTCTCCTCCCCGCCTCCCGGACCGTCCTTGGCCCGAGCGTTCACCTTGGCGCGGTTGCGCTGCCTGCCGTCGAAACACAGGTAACAAAGTTCCGCGAACTACGTGATTTCTATAGTTGTCCGCCGAAAGTGGATCCCGGAGCATCTCGGTATCCACTCAAGTAAAGCTAATATTACTGGGAACTGTGTAATGAAACACTGTAGCATACCCTGCGGCTGTGCCGGACCCCCATCCGTGCTGCATGAGTTTCTCGACAACTTTTTACAGTATATAATGTCCTATATTAGATTCCGTACTTCGCAATATCATCAATGCGGCGGCATCGACTCGAAGGCGACGACGCGGTGGTCTTAATAATATTACGTGTTTTGGTGCTCCAATTACCGATACGTCAACTTGCACTGCACCCCCGCGTCGATATTATTTACACATCATATTCTTTATAGGATTAGGATTTCTTATATAACCCATTTTCAACAAATGAGTATGGGAGAAAATTCAAGCAAGATTTCGTATGACTGCTTATTATTTATCCACATTGAAAAGAGAGAAAATTGGTTGTTTTGTTTAATATGATTTACTACTTCGTAGTTAAGCTTTAATGGCATTTACGAGTAAGCTTGTTTAGACTTAAGCACTGTTACATGAAAATATTGCATTGCATAGGTACGATAGGTATGACTATTATCCAAAAATACATTTTAAATTATTGCATATTACTAAGTCTACTTGAACATATATTCGATGGGATTTCTTGGACACGTTATGTGTTCTCAGAAAGAAGATAAGGAATAACTTCTAAAGTTGTTTTCACGGAAATGAGATAAATGTTGAGATAAAGTGAGCCTGCGAGAGGGGGTCAACCGTGAAAGTTTTTATGTGTAGGAATATTTTGACAGTATCTGTCTGGACGTCATCACCGACATGTCATCGCGTCAGGCTTTAGCTGTGTGTAATCTTCAGATAAAACATTTTCCTTTGAACTCATGTGAAATGGCTTTTTATTTTTATTGCCGTCAACGCACCTATCAGTCGCTGGCGTTATGAACGTTTTAGTGCTTCAGTACCAGTCGATGCGAGTCTGTGGTTTCGGTTCGTTCACCTGCAGTCTTTCGGCCTTCTGAAAAAATTGAATTCCTTTGTTTACTTTTCTACGCAAAACGTTTACAATTTCAATCACTGGAGTCGATGGATCCTCGTCGCCCATAATCTTATCGCATTAGAAACCGGACATAGGAAGGGCATTAAATTTGAACGATCGTCGTGAAGCGGCATGCAGAACGAACGCGCCTGAAACCGGTCGGCCGTCCGTAAATAATGGATTAGAGGTGGTGGTGAGGGCCGAGGCGGGGGGTGAGTCGCACGCACCGGCTTTGCTGCGCGCGCGGCTCGCGGGAGGGGAGGGTCCATGTGTATGTGTGCGTTTGTGAAGGGAGGGGAGGGGATGGGCGCGGGAAGCGAGGGGGAAGGGGACTGCGCCTCCCGTCAGCTGTTGCGCGCCCGGGACCGCAGCGCACACTACTGCTGACACTGCTGCCGTCCAATGCATCGGCGTCGATAGCGCGCGACGCTCGTCTCGTTCACTGACAGTGACTTAGTGTTGTGTTGTGACGACTCGATCGTATCGACGGTGTGCCCTTATCGTGTTGTGTTGTGTGTGAACCATGCCACGGATGTGCAGTGTATTGAGCCCAGCGAGAAGCTGACCGCAGTGCCGCCGGGCGATGAGAAGTTATGTTACGCCATCGACCGAGGTGATTATCCCGACCTCGGCCCTAAAACACCATGCATGCTTGTGGGAACCGCGAAACGGAGACTCGTAATCCGTTATTCAACATCATATCCTAAATTATTCTCGGTAAGCAATGCCAGTTACAATTTTGGCGCTTTTTTGGGGTACCCGACTCACAAAAAACGATGAGGGTTAGGTTGCCCGAAAAAAAGTTTTAAGTTTCCGACAGATTTCAACAATGGTCGTCGCCCTTCAGTCGAGTCACCTATTCATGTTTATGTGGAGAGTAAGAAAGAAATCCCTTTTAAATTTTAACCACGTTGCAACAAATAAATAGTTAAAACTGATGCTTTATATACAACTGTTGACTGTATACTCTGTGCTGTAATGTAAGTAAGTGAACAGGTTCATCGTTACTTTTATTTCAAGTTTAGCGGTCTACACGTGAGCTATTATTAATGTTAATTTCTAATTCTGTGTTAATAACTCAGACACTGATAGGTGTATCTGAGTCACGCAATTCATATAGGTATGTTATCAACAGTTATTACGCAAACATTGCATTCATTAATATTGTAATTGGTTGCACCAGTGCCTTGCCTTGCGTTCTAAGCGTAGTGGTTTTTACTTAATACGTCATAATTCAAGTTTCCTATCTATTAATGTGTCAAGACTATTTCCCATGAAAATCTGCGTTACCGAGAAACTAATATAAAGTTTTGCGAAAACATGACTTATTAACACTATCGCAAATACCGTTTCGTCATCAATTAATTGAACGTAATTATTAATTAAGTTTTGCTCGCTTCCTTTCATTAATTGGCACTGAAATACTTGAAATAATGTTACGCTTCCGAGGTAATTAAATATAAAAGAAAATATCTTCTACAAAGTTCTCTATTACAGTTGGTATTTTTTTACTTATTACCTAAGGTAATATCGTTTAAAATATGATTATTATTCTTTAAAAGGTTGGCAATAATACCTTTATATTCAAATATTCCATTTTCTATAACAAGTAAACAAAATTAACGAAATCAAACCGACTAATCACGTATTGGCACGACACACTACGTTTCGCAATCATTAAATAGTTAGGCAGTCAGTCTGATGGCAGTCACCACTCCCCTCGTAGAAGACCACCATTGATATAACAGTGTGCGTTGTTTTGTTTCGGTGGGTGATTCGGGGCTCTTCATTTCTTGTATTTATCAATATTGGCAGCACTTGCATTTTCTCTATGTTGCTTGGACATCAAGACATTTACGCAAAAAATAATAATATAGGTATAATAATACAATAATGTAACCATCGCTTAATGTATATTATATTATATAGAGTTAGATAAAATATACAATTTCCGCGATCAACTTATTTACTTCAACAAAACATAGGGAACGCATAATAATATCTACAATTATAATGCTGCCATTAAGAATGTAATTCTACACTCGTTACTTAAGTCAATCTATAAAATAAAGGTCTTCTAGCTAGACGCAGGCAGGTGTTTATAGCACCTTGTGTTTAGCCTTCCGACATTATCCATCCACTTCGTCTATTCTATTGCATGGCTCTCGACCATCCATATTTGTCTAACGCTAACTAGAAGACACCTTTCATATAAATATTCCTGCATCAATATTCATTGTAAATGTCTCAAGTTACTTTGTATGGCAGTAGTTGTGATTCTTTAATGGTTATAGAAAAACGTTTGTCATTTCTTAGACATCTATCGTTAAATCGTTAGCCAATATGTCAAGATAGCCAATGTGTTCGTTCAATAATTTCTGCTTAAAGATAAAACATGTATTTTTGTTCCATGGAAACGTTTATATTACAAGTTGGGAGAGTTCACATTAACATATTATTCAATTCTCTCAGTCGAGTCGTAATAGTTGATATTTTAAGTCAATAAGTTACCATAGCCCAATATGTTGTTTAAATAATAAGGAATTAAGAAATTGATAAAATTTACGACATACGTAGCCATAAACTCAAAAAATAATGAAGTGACTCAAGTTTTCACATCGACAGCTTTGAGTCTACTTGTCAAATATCGTTTGGTTTCTCTTCGTTTCCGATATTCTGAGGATTTCAGAGGATAAATGTTGCATAAAATACTTTCGGCCCCTACTATAACCTATATTTGCAGCATCATTCCGAATTTATTCTTTTTTAAATGCTTATTTTGTCACATAATATTTTTGTCATTATTTAAAATATATTGTAATAAGCTAGCGCCGTTTGTCTATGATTCAAAATATTTGTTTATTTTTTTAAAGAAGTTTAAGATTTGATTTTTTTTCTTATAGAAGTTTTTATTTTTTAAGTCTAAATGTTTATCAAAATATGTGTAGACAAAGACTGATCAAAATAATACTTAATTAGATTACCTACATACATACATAATATATAATTATAAACATAGTATTATTTGTATTCTAATGTCTAAAGAAAGGTGATTAATTAACACCAAATATAAAAAGGTTGATTATAGAAAGATATTATTGTTTTAACTAAGTTTTGTAATTAATACTTTTTTGTTTAATTTACCTAATATTGTTTTCACATTCTGTATTTTTGTTTCGCGTTCATATTCGCAAAATATTCAAAGATATTTGCGAATGCGAATGCGGATATTCGTTACATCACTATTCGGTAGATCTGAGAATAGGTCGTAAACTATTTTTTATACCCCTAAATGATAAGGGTGGCCCATCCCAAATTTTTTTTATTTTGTTTTTTTTTTTTTTGCAAAACCACGTTTGCCGGTTCTGCTAGTAATTTATAAAACTAAGTAATTTTTCACTGTTCACGGCAATGACTATGAATCACGATCTTTCTTTTAAATTTGCATCCTTATAAAAGTTATTTAATAAATACATATTTGTAATGCCTAATTTTTTTTTTTAATAAAAATATTATATATCCCTGAAAATGTTTTACATTCTTTCCAGTGTCACTTCAATACACTTTTCAATAACATTAGAGATACCTAACAACTCATTTTTTCTCTACAATATTGTAGTTTAATACTAAATTATATTGAAAGTTCAGCTAGGTTTTTACGATGTCGATTTATCTTATCAAATGTGAAACGGAGTTGTTTTTATTGAATTTAACGTATGTAACGGGGGACTTTTTGTGATGTTTTTTTGGCTTTGTAACCTACCTTTCGTATTTTTTGCCCATTACAACTATTAACAATCGTTCTGAGATCCCTTTGGAGAGCGCATTGTAAATGTATTGCTACGTTTCGTCCATTCTTTAGACTATTTGAATATTGGAGAAATATTTATTTATACCTTACCTACTTTGTTATAGCTGTGACTATTTTAGTTTTTTTTTTTTCTAAGTTCTTCTAAGAATTCTAGGAAGGACTTTAACGATTTATTCTTATACCTATAAATACAATTACAATTGGAGTAAAACTTTTGATTATCTATGGTGTTTCTTAAAGAAAACATGCATCATCATTATCATCATCATCGGCATTATTTAGATCACATTATATAAATAAGAAACCGAAAGTTTAGCAAATTTTTAATTAGTTAAAGATTATGCATTAAATAGATGAGATTTTTTCCTTTTTTATATATAATATGTACTTTTTTTATGTATTAATTCGAATGTGTAGATAAATAATTATAAATGTGAGTCTTCTTGTTCTAATTCCATTTTGGAATAATATTGTCATTGATCTACGCAGAATGTATGCAGGTACTGATCAGAACAAATTAAATTGTTAACATTAGTTTTTTTTAACAATCACAGCTAATTATTGATTTCTTATTCGTAATACGCAAATTACGAATAAAACAGTACAAAAACACTTTGGTCGCTCAGACGGCAGTGAATAGTGAATAATAGTCACGTTAATAATATCTACCTTTTTTTTGGAATTTAAATGTCAGTGGTACAGTACTCAGTACAGTTTAAAATTAGAGATCCAACAGTTACTGGACGGCTAGGACGTTTGTACGATTTAATCTCCGCTTAAATTGAACAAAATGATTAGTTATCGGTGACAGGTCGGTGGGTACGCTGCGTCGCATCGCGTCACCCGCCTACCTCTCGCTGCACGATGTGGCACGAGGTGGCACGATGCAGCGAGCGCATAACGCGATTTAAAAGCAATCTCAGCGTTACCCTACGCCCAATTTCCGCAGCAAATGTCGAATCATTCAACGGATAGCTTTTGGTGACACTGACTAATTTTAAACTAATGCTCATCTCTCAGCAGCGACACAATTTGTAATATATAATAATTACTAAAAGTTTTATATAGGTACTTATATCATGCGTTTACGTGATTTTTTACTTTGAAAAAATCTACTTATCATGCTCGGTGATAAAAGCAGATAAGTCGCAGTTTTGTTGTAAATAATAAAAACTCAAACATTAGACATCCCAATAAGGGTGTCTTATCCACGATAAGCCACTTTGGAAATACGACATGGATACCTATCATTTAACAGAGACTTCAAGTAACAAGTAATGTCGTTCTCCATAATATACTAAATGCAATTCTAAAGTAAATTAAACACGGACACATTATAGTTTTGGCAAGTCCCGAACTGGAAGCTATTTTGATAAAAATAAAGAAACACGTTTAAGTAATTTTCACAGAGGTGTGGTTAAAGTAAGTTTGAAATGATAGTGGTTTGTTAGTAAATAAGTCGTGCAATCAATCTGTGTGGTTCGGTGCATTACAAAAACACGTTTTATGTAGGTACTAAGATCCGCGACCCGGTTTCTGAGTCGGCATCGGCAATGATGTAGGTATTTCTCATTCTCGCCAGCCCAACTGGTTTACCCAAAGGTACGTGCCCCCAACAACCACTAAACAGAGGGCATTTGGGTTCACATAGCTAACGTACACTACATGTAGTGTTAAACCATTATATTTTAGCTGTTGCTCGAAAATTCGTCGAGGATTAACTTTAATCGTCATCTGTAAGCCAAGCTTTATCCAAATCCGTTTAAAATTTTACCTAATGATTAAGTAACAAATATGTATCTTCAAAATTTACGCAATGGTTAATATTTTATATTGAATATTAAAATATAAAATTCATTGATATATTATCATGAAAAAAATAAATACATAATTGCCTCCTCTTTATATAATGATAGATCTATAGGTATTATGACTTTATTAAGCTTTTAACTTGCGATTCGTCTCATAATGCAAGCAGCTTTTGAAACTCCTTTCACTTTTAATATTATTATTACTAGCGAAGTAAACAGATATTACTTGAAAGTAAATAAACCAATTAAGTGCCTACATGAAATTGTATTTAACATAAAGAAATTTTCATTAATGTAATTACAATAACGAGAACAACTGCATTTTATCAATAGTTCACACAAAGGGCCGGAATTCCAGGAAATGATTTTTTTTTTTCGAATACGATGAAATTTACAGCAGAATAACAAGTATCAAATTGAACAAATTTTTAAGAAACGTCATTCAATTTCAGGAACATTGTATAACGTTTCTTAAAAGTTTTCATTTAGTATATAGGTACATAATTATTATACTCAGGGCCTCTTTCATTAAAAATAAAATAAAGTCCAAAACATTAAAAAGAAAATAATAAAAAAAAATCGCCTATCGAAGGATTCAGTAAACCGAGTGCATAATTTAATAAAACATAAAATTATTTTAAAAGTAACAAAAGCCTTTAGGGTACACATTTTGTCAATAATTATTATTGTCATATTTATTAATAATGATTATATTATTAATAATGTAAAATATAAATTAATTTAGATAAATCTTTTAAACTAAATTATTTAATAATGAGATTGATACAAAATAACTATTCTCTAATAATAAATAACCATAAAACAAAAACGTCTGCAAATTGTAACTTGTTTTTTATATTTCATTAAAAATATATTGTATAGTATATGTTAATTAGTAGTAACTAATGTACGGTTGTTTTTTTTTTTCATTCAAAGACATATAATTTAATTTTTGCTGTTGTGTTTAGGTGAGTGAGTAAGTAATTGATGCCAGAGCCCATTACCCAATCCCTTATAATCCTAATATGGTTTGCATATGCTAATATGGTTACACAAAGGTAGCTTGCTAGGCGACGGTAGCCACCTACCATCAAGTGGACCATCAGAATGTCTGTCGACCTTGAAAAAAAAATATTAAAATAAATTCTTGGAATTTTATTTGTCAGACATTTTGTCACCTGTGCAAAAAACTGATACAGGTTTCACATCCAATCAAGCTTCATATTGGTTGTTAAGAAGCAATTATTAATTAACAGTTAATTAGTAGGTAGTTATTTATTTCTTAAATAAAAAGTTACTTGATTATGCTTAGGTAATATAACATGATATAATAGTCGGTCGGTAACATAACAAGCGGCGACTATTGAAAGGTTCGATTTCATAGTTATTGGCATTTATATGTAATGTTTGTTATATTTGTACGGCCAACAAATAATAATGTAATTAAAACTCCTCTGTGACCACGGCCTATCGCGCCAATACTTGTATTGTAACTAGCAAAGTAAACACATCTATGGTGCTTGTTAACTCAGCAATAAATGTATTGTAAGAAAATTGTTTCCACCCGCCCGCTCGTAAAATATTTACAATTACTTATGAAATGCTAATATTGTTTTACCTGCAATAAACCAACACTGGAAGTCGTAATGTACCTACTATTGGAAGTATAGTAACTATATTGTTTTGGCCTTAGTTCTAATCGCGCCTTCGCACGCGTGAAAAGTAAAAACACCTTCTTCTCCATAGTTCGAACTTTCCATGCTAAATTTCAATAAAATCGGTTCCCACGGTTTAAGCCTTCAAAACGAAACAACAGATGCAGTTACTTTTTATTATTTTTTTTTAGTATAGATTTTATATTTATATATATTAATTTGTATTTTAACCGTCGATAAAGAAATATTCATTTTTACCTTCGTATAAAAAATCCCATATGTTGTTTTAAAAAGTAAATATAACTAGGTAGGTAATTCTGCATTAACTTATCTTGATTTGACTTACTTACCATTTTAATCATTATCAAGCAACAAAAGACATTCTTACTCAGATTGAAAAGTTTCAAAAGTAAATGAAATAAAAATGTAAAAGTCTTTATTCCCAGCTAGAGTTTTCTTAATTTTCCGTAGCCTACTTTTTATAATACAGAGCAGCAGGCAGGGCATCTATTCCACTTTATATTTTACTAGTCAGAAAAATTATTAAATGAAAATTGCAGTTCAAATCGCACTGAAGCACCGAACACTAAATATGTGTGCAGTTAATAAAACCTTTCTATAATATATATGTAAAGTTTTCGTTCGTCTATAGAAAACAATATTGCAAATTGCAACCTTAAAACTTGCAACATATTTTTGAAATCATCAAATATGCTAAAAACACAACGACGCGCTATACTAAACTTAACGGTTGCGAAAAAAATAATAATACATTTTTAAATGTGTTAATTTTTTTTTTTAGACGACGAAAATTCTAAGACGATTATAGCCTCATTGTGAGCAGCGGATTTAAGTATAATTTTATCCTCAGAAATATCATTAAACTCGTCTTCGGGCACGTAACGCAGTCGTAACGAAATAAAGCGGGCCGTTCACCTCCGTATTATAAACGAAACGCGTGGGACACACACGCACACTAAACATACGCGCGGTCTAAGGTGCTCTCTGCATAATAATCTGGACATGTTTGATGCCCGTCACCATCTGCCACACGATCCAGCAAAATGTATCGTCTAGACTCTAGAGAAATCAAGGAAGATGACATTCAGAATCCTATGTTCAAAGTTGTGCAGACGAATTTACATTTTTGTTTTAAGGAAAAAAAAAACCACGATGACATGAAGAAGAAAGGAACGGTGAAAGATGCTAGTGAAGAGATGACAAAAAATAAACTACATGCCAGACGGGGCCACATGGAGAAACTAATACTGGGAATGTTTTTGAAGTTTAAATTAGGCTCACGGAAATGAGTAAGAAGACTCCATCAAAGGGAGTAAAAATATTTGAACCAATACAACTTCCACACAATTAAAGCATTTCTTATTCGCATATTTCCGTAACTTTTTCTGTGTTATTATTATTATAATATCATTATACGATATTAGAAAAATAATAATAAATGAAATCAACTTGCCGAGGACTAATATTGTCCACCTTCATAAAAAATGTCCATGCGTAATCATTCAGTGATTCTTAGCATTACATTTTTTTGTTTATTTATGTACCGGCATAATCCGTACTAATATTATAAATGCGAAAGTATGTTTGGATGTATGGATGTTTGGATGTTTGTAACTCTTTCACGCAAAAACTACTGAACCGATCACCATGAAATTTTGCATACACGTTGTCTGGGACACCAGAAAGGACATAGGGTATAGGGTACCTTTCATCGTTCAATGCGGACGAAGTCGCGGACACCAGCTAGTCTTTTTTAATGCGCACTGCCAAGGTTTGGCATAATTTAAAATTTTAAATATAAAAAGGGGAGTTCCCTGAAACCGATTGCAGCTGTATATAATTCGAAATAATATTATCGTAATCTTTACATAATTAAATTTAATCTGATAAAATCCCTGCCGGCGTCTATATTTCCGAGCTCATATAACCCAAATCTTTTCAAAGTTCGAGTGAATAGACATCTTCTGGGTGAGCTCGCTCCATCTTAGGCCTCATCCTTGCTACACAATTTATTGTTGGCCAAGGGCAAACCCATCTTTAATAAAATAAAAAATAAAAAAAGCAATTGGATTGGCTTCTCAAAATCGCAGAATATAATTTAAAGAGGTTTGCGTCATAGTGGCAACGGTACGATATGAATAAAAAATTTATACCATGCCACTATACTTATTTCCATCTATATCGAAGTTCAGACGTCTTATGGCATAGTAACGTACCCGACACGAGCGTGTAATGGAACTTCTGCTCTTAACAAACCCCCATAAAATGAAGTACTTCAGCTTTATAACCGCCATCGGAAATGTTAATTAATGTTAATGCACGCGGTGATAATAAACCTCTATAAAGTAGCGTCGCGGACCGCAAATATGTATTAGTTAGTTTATAGCGTGAATTTATCATATTTAGAAGTTCCGTTCGCCCGTATACTGTTGAAACCATGTACCTACCAGCTTTTAAACCATTATGGTAATAACGATAATTGCCAATTACTAATTACCATATTAAATGGTTTACAGTGCGTCTGAGAAGTGGATTTCGTCATTAAATCGTTTTTAACTAACGACCCGCTCCCGTGCAATTTTTACTTATGTATATATTAAAAAAAAATCCGTGTATTCCTCTTTCCATATGTGAAAACCGAATGAAAATCGGTCTATCCATTCTAGAGTTTTTGAAGCGTACACAAACCAACATAACATAAAAAATATAAAAAGAAAAAGACAGATACTATTGGTCCTTGTTTTATACATGTTAATTTGAACCTAATCCTAAAGAGCTAAGCGAAGTTTTTAAACAATGAAACTACGCGCAATTTACTGATAATCAGGTATAGATGATGAAAAACAAATTAGCTACGATACTCGTATCTATATTGTCTCACTTTTCATTTTATAAATTGAATTTTACTTTGGACGATTGAAGAATAGTTAAATAAAACTTGCGTGTGTTAGAAATGCAAATATTATTATTAACAAGCTTGTGCTCGCGACTTTGTCCGCATTGGAAATAAAAAAAAAGCAATATAACGCTTGACCTCGTGTTGCTAATAACACTTTGGCCAGGCGTCAGTTTTATATTTATCCCTCGGGAATAGTCCTTTTTTTCTGGATGAAAGGTACCCTATGTCCTTTCTGGTGTCCCAGACAACGTATATGCAAAATTTCATGGTGATCGGTTCAGTAGTTTTTGCGTGAAAGAGTTGCAAACATCCATACATTCAAACTTCAGTGTTAAAATATAACATGCAGATGCAGTATATTGAAAACTAATTCGAAAAGCATTTTAAATATTGACTGCGTTCGATCCTTCGCAATATTTATAGTCTTTTATTTAGAGTAAAAGTCTCAGACAAGAAAAAATGCAGGCGGCCTGTTTGCACACAGAGAAATATGTTTGTGTGTGGTATTATCGTTATTAATTTAATGGAAAAGATGTTATCGGGCAGGGCTTTGATGATGGGGGTAATTTGTGGGAGGGGCGATGACCTCGCGAACCTTGCGCCCGCATGCCCATTGTCCACTAAACAATGTGGACTCAAGTGTTTCCATACATCATAAGTCAATGGTGAAATATGGGTTTGGAGGACGAATGTGGTCGAACAAATAAAAACATGTTTTTATTAAAAAATCTTTAAGCCCACATATCGAATGTCGAGCACAATAGGCGATAACCCTTTACCGAGTTTTCTTTATTATGTCTGGACACAGGTTCGCGATTTTCTTTTATCCTCATAATTTAAACAATATGTTTGGAATAATAGTTAATAATTAATTAATTATAATATTCGTTATAGAGTAAAAGAATCGCTTACAGCTTTATTTAGATATATTTTACTAAGTACTTGTTAGGAACTAGGGTAGCAGATTCTAAAGGGATGAATCCGACAAAAACCCTCGTACACCTTTTTCAATTTGTGACAGCAATAAGTCATTATATCATAAATAGTTGTCAAACCCATACAGTTTTATCAGTTAAATAATAAGGAATTACCATTTCTTGTATGTTGTTAAAGTATTGGCTTTGGACCTTATTATAGAAAGCGCATTTATTGGACACGTTACACATTGCGTTATTCAATACAGCTTTCTCAGTAAACTCCGTTACATTTCCATATGAGGTCATTTAAAACAATTGCTAAAGTCTAAGGGGCGATTGTGATCGTTAAAGCATAATGGCCACCTTAAGTGAAATAGTTGTAAGTGTACAAAATAAGCATTTCAGATAATTCTCGCCAGGAGTGAGCATAATAAGTTTTTTTTCCCTACAAAAATTTAAAATTATACATTACAAAAAATTTCGTGAAAATATATTTTCTAAAATAAACTTACATTACACGATGAGTTACTTATATAAGGTTTTGTGTTATCAATATTTATGAATACAATGTAGGATGTTCCCGCTGCGATAATGAAGCATTATAAAGTCAATTTCTATGTAGACAGTATAATATGAGGTTGTTAATCTCATAACATTTATTATATAAATATGGCTTGAAAGGAGAAAAAGGTAGTTTTTATAAGATGGTAACAATACATAGAGGTGAGCGCAATACGTTGCTAATCACATAACCCTATCAATAATATTAGATATTAAACATTAAGTTAGATTCACTTTATATTACATCTCTCGACCCTCTCCTGGCTTTGCACGGATACATTTTTTTTTCTGCAAATTATATACACAAACCTTCCTCGATTATCGCTTTTATCATTAGTGACAAACTGTATACAAATTCGTTAGGTTATTTAGAATAAGTTCAAAGAAACATCAAAAGCGGTCAGCAACTTAAATTTTTAATCATGTCTAGATGTGGATACAGATCTTAGTAATTCAAGACTAAATAATAACATTATTCTACCAGGTACTACCCATGTGAAGTAGCTACTACCCATGTTACACACTTCAATACATATAATCACGATCCGCCGAGGTCGGTCTCGGATAACATAAGGCCACTGCAGTCAACCGCCCAATGTCACTCGTTAAGAAATGCACACTCCGATGCATTTGTTTTGCATTGAACGTTTCAATTATTAACTTCGGTTTAGGTAAGGTTTTACGCTGTTCTTTTTTTTAGTGGTTTTTTATTTATGATTTTTACTGTCGTTAAAGGGCCAAATTGACTTAAGGATAATCATCATTACAAAGTAATTAAGGTTTAACCATATAACTTTTCTCTACAATTTTCGTCTCACTAATATTATAGGTATTATAAAATGCAAAAGTTTGTGAACATGTATGTTTAATACTAACATCCAATGACGCGTACAATGATGAACGAATTTACATAAAACTTGTCACACAGATACTATTCAAACATTGGTCATTTTTTATCCCGGTAATTAATAAGCTCCCATGAGATTATATTTCACACTTAATTTTCTGGTGGCCTATATCTATCAGTATTAATAACAATGAGGAATATTTTTGTGTTCGTTTTTTATTCATATTCTCAATAGAAGCTGTATTGAGTATACGAAATATGTATTCCATTAAATAAAATAAACTATAGTAATTTATTATCCAATAAGCAAAGACAGTCTGTCAAGGAATCATTATAATTGATTTTAGAAATGTGTGCCACACAAACACAGAAAGTTTTAAAAGTAAAAGGCCTTTGTTTGTAATTAAAAGAAAACATTGCAAAGACAAAAGAGTTAGTGGTACCTATGTCGACTTTCAGTGCCATTTACGGACGATCATTGAGTAAACAAAGAATATTATTCAATGACGTTGCAATTTAATGTGTTATTACAATCTATTGTTGAACTTTTCCGTTTAGCAAGGGACATGCAAACTGCATTTGCAGTGATTCATCACGATGCACAACTATGCACTTGACACACTTACGAGACAAAGAAATTCTTTGCATCTACACCACGATAATAATATGTCATTTAAACTTCACGATTCTGACATGTGATCATAATTATGTTATTGGGATGGGAACCTTAGGTATCCCATGCTACAAAGTGAGGGGCAGTTTGAATAAATAGGAATGATACACGATAATTTAGCTAAATTATATTTTAAAAACATATAAGTATTATCAGAATCTTTTATATGTCTGATAACCTCATCAATATAATTCAATGAGGTTTGCAGCAATTTTAAAGATTATTTAGGGAATCTGTTCCAGAAGTATAATAGGTATATATACCAACTAATATTGTGATAAAGCGAAGTTTATGTTTTGCAAACAAATCGTCAAATATTTTGTCTTGCTACTTATGTATAATAATATAATATGTAGACACTAGTTGTTTCTCACGGCTTCTCCTCCGATCATATTTAACTTTTGTATGAACATATAAAGTTACCCGTTAAAATGTTACCTTCTTGGGAGGCTTCTAAATTCGTGGTAAATCAGTCGTGTTATGTCTGTTAGTAAATAAATATTATTATTACCTTACGTAACTCACGCCCATTATACCTTAGTTACTTTCTTTTCACCTTTGTCTTAATTCTTGGTATTATTTTTTTCTAATATCATTTTGTTTTTGCTATCTACTTTCGGTCTCACCTATATTAGGTTTTGCTTTTATCAAGCGATAAACGCAACACAATGACGTACTATACACACAGTTATCAATGCAAGGCAAAACGAGCGTTTTTACGTTTTTTTACTATTACGAACCTGATAACGTATCAATATTCTTATCAGTTATTAATTCTAGTATATATTATATATATTTTTCATTCAACGAATTTGTGTATTATTTTTACTCATCCGAATAAACGATTTTATGTTCTCCTTTACTAATACATTAAACAATTATACAATTAAATAGAGGTAACCTCTGGAACTGCTGGACCTATTCTAAAAATTCTTTTTCTATTTCTAAACAATAAATGCAAGTTTTAGTTGTATAACTATTATTTAATATTTATTATTTAGTCATCTATTACTCTTAAAGGCTATTTATGATATTTTTAGGCTATATGTATATTATATAATCATCAATTCTTTCTTTCTAGTCCTCTCTATCAGGCATTGGTGATTGAGAAAAACTTGAAATTGCAAAATGGAACCTTATTTAGCATTTTTTGTTGTGTTAAATTTTTTCCTGCCTAAAAAACCTTTTCCTAACGGTAAGATGCCATAAATATTGTGTATTATGTATTATGTATTATGTATCACACCTATTCGGTGTTTAAACTTAGTGTCCAGCATTAAAGAACATAGTAGGTATATTATTTGCTATGTGACCAAATCAAATACACTTCTTATTTAACTGCTAGCTGTACGTGCGCAAATATAATACGTCTATAAGTAAACTATGACATGAACTCCGTTGACGTGTAAAGACAAGCTAGGAGCGATTTGAGCCTATCCTTTTTAATACCAACAGCGAACATTTTCCTTGCATTAAGGGTAATCGAAGGAAAGGAGTCATGCCTATTTACATGACTGTGTCCTTATTTGGCTTCCCAGCTAAAGGGCCCGTCAACTAGGTGGAGCTCCGATTTCTGCACTTCGTAAGTTGAATACCTTACACAATTTAACTGCTTTGTCTTTTACGGAATACAGCAAAGGATCGATACACCATGTGTTTTTATGCTTGACAAAAAAGATGGGAAGAAAGGTGTAAGAGAAAAGAAATAGAACACATAAATATTAAGATACCGTTTCATTAAATATTTGAGTTCTCTAACTTCACAACACATCGCAAGTAAGTAAGAATGAAATAAATAAAAAGACTAATAAATTATACTAAAAAAAAAATCAGTCGCCCTTAAAACTTAACACTTATTTATTAAACTAATTTTATTGATGATGATCAAACAAATTTTGAGTTACATGTTCTTTAGAAGTAACGGCTTATTAATTCACCATTAAGTTTAAAAAAATGTTTTTATCCAAAATTAAACATCAATTCGGTTCTGAATTGTCAATTCTGCAGTCGATGTCCTTTTCCCAATGTATTTACAAACATCCTTTTGTGTCGTTGAGTAGATAAAGATAAAAGCAAACTTCGCTCGCAATGGTGCAGTCGTTTCGCCAACATCTCCCGACGGATATTAACTAAAGTAGCGGCTGCAGCACCAAAGACAAAAGCGTTTCTCGTGGACCCGCTTATTTCCTGCCTAGACACAGCCGGAAACGCAGCCGTCTCTTTACAAATGCAACGCTATTTTGCACTTGGATTACAATTTTGTACATGCTAACACTGTTCCGTGGCTTGTTCGCTAACTGCAAATTGAAATTTAATGCTCAGGGGTATCGTCTTTTCTCAGATAGAAATATGATTGACGCATCATAAAATCGCATACCATTTGGGTCGCTTGGTAGTTCACATTTCGAAGCATAGGTATTTTAATATGTATCTATTAAATAGAGTGTTTTATTTTGAAAATGATTATGTTTTTTCGACAAACTTTTTTGCCTAGTTTACTTGAGTTTATTAGATTATTAGATACCATACAGCCAGAACAGATAATAGTTGGCCTTATTCAGGCCCCTAGTAGTTTTATTACGACGAGTTATTTTATATGCTAGTTATTTATATTATGACGAGAGCCACTTTCACAAAAAACCAATGATTCAAAACAATATTAGCGCCAAACTTAACCTATTTCCCTTTGATCTCTATCAGCCTTATTACCGAGACCTAAGAACTAATATTGTGTAAAAGAAGAGAAACTTTATCGTGAACCGGCGTAATGAAGTGTAAGACTGTCGCCGTGCCACGGGCGAGTTACGCAATATCATGAATATAAAGGGTGTATAAATAAATAGCAGATGCGCGAAAAACTCACCCCGCGTTAACCAACAAACACTTAGCATAATAATCGCGGGGGAGGAGAGGGGTTCGGCGCTGGGAGAGGGAGGAGGGGGGGTGTTGTCGCGAAGGGGGAGCCGCCACCCCGGCTCCTGTGACACGATTCTCACGCGAGGCGACTTCCTTTCAACCCGTAATGAATGGGTGCCGACGTAAATACGCCATACTGACATAATACTGAAGACAACGCAGGCCGACATTGAAACCTGTTGTGACAAATAATGTCGCTAAAGAAAGTGGTCATTTCCTTTTGCACAGCTCCTATTGCAGAAGAAGGCTATATTTGTTCATCAAACATTTATGTCTAGTTCTCTTTAGTACCCAGAGAAACTATAAGTACTATAGTATATACTTATTCTTATCAAATGCTTTAAAGACTTTTAGGGCGGAAAGACAGGGAATCCCATGATACCGCCAGTTGTGCTTGCTGTCTATGGAAAACATTTGAGTACAGTTGTAGACTCTGTGTCATGACTGTGATTATATTGATTTTATAAACTAATTTGTATTAAAATACGTAGTTTAAATGAGTATATTAAAATTGTTAAGTATACTTAGTTATGAGCGATAAAGTTTAATTAGTGTAGGTACATAATTATTACCTAAATCTATCGGATTACGGCAAACATATAAAAGTGGAAAAACACTTGTAAATAAATCATACGCTCATTGGCATAATCTTGTTTTTTAAACATTGAATTAAACCGATATTTAACTGGTTCACAAATGTAATAAATAAACCATTATTAATTACGTACCAATATTATTATCGATTTACAAGTTGATAAATCACTTAAACCTGTTTCGGACGGTCGACGCTGATGCATAAAATTTAAAATGGTGCAGATGCGGTTCTAAAATCGAACGAAATGTCTGCGCAGTGGGGCTCATATGCGCGCAGCAGGGTTCCACCAGTGTATGACAAAACCCTCAACGAAATTTGACAAGGATCCAAATCCCCAGGGGCCACAAGCGTGCCTCCCCCTTGTGAGCAATTTCCAACACTATAAACGAAATATGCCATTTTACGGCTAATCCAAGAATACGAACTATAGTTGAGTAGCCATAGGTTTGGGATTACATATATCCAAACTTTTTTTTTACGATTTGTGTAATTCGTATTGGGGTCTTTAACTTCGAGCATAGATATTCATTTTTAGAGACACGTATTTAAGATATGTTTTTGTGTATTTTTTTTTATTTTCTAAACAATCTTTTTTATTTATTTATATCTCTTAAACCAAATAAGTCAAAATAATTTTTAACACAAACATTTTATAAGTGGATAAAGAATAATTTATTTTTATTTCATTCATTAAAAATAAAATACAAAATTGTTTAAACATGACAAAAGTATAAAAAAGGAGAAGAGTAAAACAGTGGATTTTTATACAAATTATTGAATCGGAAATATGTACGTTATATTCTAATGTAGAGTGAGTAGGTATATGTTCCCTAGTTTTATGTAATACATATATTGCCAATTAAATAAAATGTTATCGCCATTAATTTCATATTTTTAATGAAAACATGATAATGCAGCCCGAGGGAGTGCATTAACTTTGTACTGCAGTGATTTGCCATCAAAATTGAGAAGCTGAGTGGCCTGTTTATAAGATTTGTCCACCGGCTATTGTTGGGGAAGTTTCAGCGACCGGGGGGTTGGATAATCAAAGGATCGGGAGCGCGTGGGGGTTTCGCTGCGTTGCGTCGAGCGCGACATGTGCGCTTGACGTATCATTTGCGCTTTTGTACGCCCACTCGTTACGCACACCGCTAGGGTTGTCACAATCAAGTTTAATACGTCCGTCTGTAACAGAAATAAAAAAAGTAGATTGAAACCTTGTACTGAAAGTGATAATTTTTATAAACCCTGTTTTCATGCATTGCACTAAAGCTAAAAAAAATTATCATTAATAAACAAGTTTTAAGAGATATTATATTTAATGCAGTTAAAACAAACAGAGGTATAAGTCACTGACACAAATTAATATGTGATAAAGTAAAAATTCCTATTTCAAGTCTACATTAGTACTAAAATTTTTAGGTTTATCAACAAACATTTTAAATTTTGTTTGAAAATACTTATTCTCAAGGCTTGTCAACCCTGTGCATGACGTTAGGGTGCAGTTATATACATTCGCATTGCATTATTCACTACTATAATACACTTATATAGCATTGATTTAATAACTGAGTATTTGTGAAATAATAACCAGATTAGAGTGCAACGACTCGATTCGTTTTCATGGATAATTGGTAGCAGCAGGTTATTTTTTTTTCTGATTTTAAATACTGCACCTAAAATGCTTACAATGTTCAACATTTATTATTTTAATAGTCAGTTATTTTACTTAACTTAACTCTAACTCTCTAACTCTAACTTAACTTTAACTCAACTTATTTTAAGTTCGTAATTGTAAAATAATACTATTCCGAAATCTTTGTGACTACATAGTAAATCTCATTGTATATTTGAAGGTAATGCATAATATTTTTTCGATCCAACATAACAAACAGCATGTATTATCAAAAATTTGTTTTAAGACATATGTTTTGTTTTAAGATACAAAACATAAATATATCTTAAAACAAGTTATTACCAAACAAATTTACAAACGAGACTGCATGACTGTACTCAGCATGAAAATGTAAATTAAAAAATCAAATTACGAAGAAATAAAAAAGTAAACCTAAAATATGATCAATGTTTATATTAGGAAATCGAAAAACTATTCAACCTAAGACTTATATTAGTATATAAGATATATATTAGTATCTTATATACTAATATAAGATATATATTAGTACTTATAAATAAAATATTTAATAAATTTAATTGAAATAATTAAAATTGTGAATGTCCAGGATGCGTCTTACTTATTATGTCTAAATATTCTATAAAATAAAGTTATCCTCTGTAGGGAGAAACACAAAACCCCAAATGTCTCTAATCTAACAAATATAACGTGTCTGATCAGTAGGTGTTGGTAGTATGCACTTCAATATTTTTGCTTGTCAAATGCATACCGAACAGTTTACTAGTAAGAAGACATACTAGTAACACCAACTATTGGACGCCTCATGGGGATTCTTCTCAATTTTCTCTTAGATTTAATTAGATTAGATTTAATTAAATACACAAATAATTAAATACACTAATTAAATAGTATACACTTGTGATTCCACTCTTTTTTGCAATACTCCAGACAATTTTATAGTTTAACTAGCGACCCGCTCCCGGCTTCGCACGGTTACATTTTGGTTTTTTCCAGAAAATTATAGGTATATACCAACATAACTCGTCTATTGCCTTTTCATATATTAGGTATTTGGTTTTCGCCTTCGATCCCTTTTTTTCAATTGTTTAATTGATTATAAGTACCACTTGTACTTTATTTGAGTCATCACATTGTTGTGTTGTGAGGGTAGTCTGTCAAATAATATTTTCCCGTAATGACTATAATATACATATTTATCAATGGCACGTAAGGGCAATAACACGCTACGGTTTCCGATTCCGATAAAGATTTAGTAGTATACGCATTACGCAATTACTATAAACGTGGTGTTGCATTTTCCTAGAACAATTAACGTGACGTCGTCGGCCGAGTTTCCGTGAAGCACCAGCGCAATCATTATCACGCGATGGATATGAACGTTTTTTTCTACACACACACACACACACGCGCGCACGCACACACACATCTACGCATATGTAGTTTAATTGGCTCTTTTTGCATTACTTATATTTTTATTTTAGATACCGCATAGTGCCTATTCATATTATTTTATGTTATTAAATAATAAATACATTTAGAAGGGTATTCAATATTTACCACTTCTACAAAAGTACATGTAAAAAAAAAATTATCGTTCTTGGCAGTCATGACTTTTTGCAGTTAGTAGTTTGATTTTACATCAATTTAAAATTTCATTGTTTAGTAATTATTAAAATTTTATTAATGTTAATACTTAATGTTAATTTAGACTATGATACCGTGGCGCCTCGGAACAATATTTCAAATATTAATGACCAGTATTTTTTGCTTATTAGTATAGTTATATAGTCACTGATTTTCTTTACATTTTTTCAAAATTATTACTGGCAAAATTTTTAAAATTTAAAATTGCATTATTTTTCCTGGTATATATTTATTTTATAAAATAAGTACTTAACAGTTAACAGTACTTACTTAACGGTAACAGTCATTGGTTAAATTAAAGATATCTAAAGATTAAAAATCTATTAATTATGATGTGATTCTGAGGTCCGTTTGACTTACGTCTATTTCCTTCTATACCTATTATACATTAATCCTTCTAACGTTATACATAAAGTTAAAAAGAAAATACTGATTAGAAGAACTGAGTATCGGGACTTTTGATGTTTGTATTGTAATGTACTTGATGTAGGGTGTCACGGTAGGATAGCGACTCACGCGCAAGCGTTAATTTGTTCGCCGATACAATCTAGTGACGACGTCGTCACGCCCAATTGTTGCCTTTTTTATACTCCCATGCGTCTTCATGTCTGTCAAATCTATTCACAATTAATAACACCGTAAGGTGTATGTATCTACTCTACAAGGCGTCCCAAGACTATGCGACATGAAGGGAAAGTAGATACCTTAAATATCGTAGATAAGATATTTTGCTGAAAGAAGACTATGTTATTTTTAAAATTTATTTTTTAAATTTCGCAATTTTATAATACTATTAATATCTGAAACTTTTAAGATGGGCGAACCGAAGGTACACAAGACATTCATAACCTACATTCATGTGTGAGTAACTCAATTATTTAAAGTGTAAACTTTAGTTAGAATTTATAGCTATCATATAAACCAACATTTTCGCTTTAAATAAAATTTTATCTTCTATACATCATTGTACTAAATTCACATGGTGTAAAATTCTAGCTTATTAGGTACTAAAAATAAATTATGGGGTCTTTGTCCAGTAGTGGACGAAATTTCGGCTATGATGAATATTTTAGAAAACACAAGTAACATAATGCAGGTAATCAAATTATTTGTTATATACCTACTACACGACACTCACAAAACGATATTTTTATATATGCATTCCCATAGCCCTATAAAAACAAGCCTTGTATGTATATAATTCTACGCATATATTATATGTATGTTAACACATGAAACGAAACTAAACAAACATTATAGTGTATCTTCGGATCAACAATGTAACATTGGCAACGCGCGCGGGTCATCGGCCGGAATCGGCAGACGCGACCTTGCATCGCCTCCGACTCACCTACATACGACGAGCCACTTTTGCTTTCGACAATTCGCAAAAAATAACTCTGATGTTGTACAATCAACCGTCTAACGCAAATACCTACCTACTTGAGACCACCGCACCGTAGCGCAACGCCTCCCCTCCCCACCGCTACCCGCAGGAGTCGACCGACTTAGTCCCTTTTTGACGCAATGGTCTAAGAGATTGATATGAAATTAAGATCCCTCGAAGAGATTACTGTGTTTATCGTAGAGTTGTTGGTGCAAGAAATTGTCCTTAAAAATTGGGTCAATTAGCGACAAAGCTTTCATGAAGTGTAGGAAAAGAGGGGAAGTGACTGCTGTACATGTAACTGTTCTATAGGTAGTTCATAGCCTCTGCCTCTCCACAGAGTGAGCTGCACCCTTGTCGAGCCGAGACGCGCCCCTCCCACACCCAAACCCTGTCAACTTCGCCACTTTGAGAAAATTTTCAGAGGGTTGAACTTCTAAACGTTATACCCTCCGTCGACACTACATAGAGTTTATAATCGCGTGTCTCACGTGTATATAATGTAATAAACTTTATAATGTTGAACAAAATTATGTTACCTGTGACTGATCTGACTTAACAAAAGGTTCTAAAATAAGTGGAAGAATGCCCTCAGAATAAATATATTTTCGTCCTAGGGGAATGAATGTATTCGTCTTGAGTAATAATAAGTTGACAGGCAGATTTTGATTGATATCTCGCCTAAGACTGTAAATGCATACATAAACAATTTCTCTCTTTTATTACAAAGGGAACACAATACAAGTAAAATAGATTCGTTGATTCGTCACAGTCTGTAGTCGCGTCAACTGTACGTGCGGTGAATGTCACGCGGCCAAAAATAATCTACAATGTGTGCGTCGGTCAGTGCAGCGGCAGCGGTGCGTCGCGTTGCGTCACTGCACTGGACCGACAGGGCATTGCACCTTGCGCTGCTCGCGAGCCCACATCACCGACACGTGCCGTCCTGCTCGCGCAGCCCATCCTCTTTCCCTCCATGCGATCGATTGTAATTCAGCCATTCAACAGCTGATTGGAACTAAATTTTTTAACCTGATTGATGACACATTAAATTACCAAGGTTCATTAATTACCACATTAAATTAATGGCTAAGGTTTCTAAGATACATCTCTGAAAATCTCGATTGTATTGTATTTGAAATAAGAAAAGGACACGACGATTTAAGATAATTATTAGGTTAGAATTTTTGTTATTATATACAATCGTTGATTATATATTATTATTTATTTATCAACTACAACTATAATGTGTTAAAAAATATATACTCTAATAGTTGAATAAATGACAAAAATAAATAAAGTGCGGGTCGATCTAAACTGTAGGCATAAATATTTTGATAAATTAATCCAATATCTAAAAATGTCGCGTGGACTACCAATATTTTTTTCTTAAGGAATGTATTATAATTGAAGTTATAGTAAATGGAGATATTTTTTCATTTCAGTGGAGTGGCGGTGCTGAGTTCGACAGAGAGCAGCGGGTGTAGTAGCAGCGACATCACAGAGCCGGCGTCGCCGCGCAGCCCCGAATCGTCGTGCAGCACCACCGAAGAGAGCGCGAGCGCGCGTATGCCGCCCTGGGCGAGCGATCCGGCGTCGCCGGCTCCGCGACGGATCGCGGCGCAACCTGTACCCCTCCGCCGCCCTACGCAGCCGCCTGTACACCGTTGCATTACAGAATACTTTAGCCACAAAATGAAGCCGCCCAATGGTCTCAAGCGTGACGCGAACACATCCATCAACAATGACACCAAAAGAAAGTGCCTGCCAAAAAACGGCTTGACTCCAGATTGGGAGAATTACATCTCCTATCTGTCACAAACGCTCAGCCCGAAGGTTCTTCGTGATGTTGGAAAACAAGTGGAAACAGTGCAAAAATCTCATTCTAATTTCTACGGTACATCAAATCATACAAAATCTAATGATGTTAGTGGTAAAGTAGCGAGCGCTGGTACTAATTCTAAGTATGAGGCCAATGAAACATCAATAGACAATAAAGAAAAAGTCCACACGACTACATCCAATGGATTCATTGACATCAAACACGCTTGCGAGTCTACATCTAAACCAACGAAATCTTATAATAGTTTTCTGAATGGATTAGTAGACAGTAAAAGGTTTTCAGATAGTAAGACAAAACCATCGCCAGACCCATCCGCCAGCGGCACTACGAACGTGAGTGCAAAATCGATATCCTCCGCAAAACGTAAGATTCCTATTCCAGCAACCAGCGACCACATGAGAATAGCTGTGGCTACCAACAATAGTTCGCCTAAGAAAGTAGCAGCTACAAAATCTAACAACATGAAGATGAATGGTGTTGTCAGTTCGACTACTAAATTAGACAGCAGAATGAATGGTGTTACATGTGGATCGAATAATTTAAGTTTAACGCCTATTACTCCTAATTTAACAACAACTAAAAAAGATGTGCAAAGGAGGCCTGCACAGTCTACTAAAAGGAATAATAGAAAATCATCAGCGTGTATTGCCAATAACAAGAATCTTACATGGTCTAAAGTGAATAATTTGAAACAAGTGCAACTTCAGAAGCAAAACTGTGTTAATTCTGTGCATAGCTCGACGGTTAAAAATATAACTGGAGATATAACGTTATCACCACCAAAGATAAATATTCCAAATGGTGTTCGTCAAGTTCCGATGAATATGAATGGGACTATTAACAATATTAACGTACCTGTAACAAGTTTACAAAATTGTCATCAATTAAATATTCCACAGCCGTGCAACGGCACAGTTCCGGCCAATAATTTGGCATCATTTGTTACTGTTCCACAAAATGTAATGCTTACAGCATTGAGGATACCACAAAATGGAATAACAGCACAAACACTCAATCAACAAGGTAACATCGCATTCAATCGACCGAACGTCAACGTTTCAAGTCCGACCAAACTAAATGGACAGTTTGTGTTTCCATTAGTGCAGAATATAAATGGCACTGTCGTTCAAATACCAAATTTGATGACGAAAATGCCAAACTTTGTGCTCCCTCAAACATCTCAATTAACAGCACAGACGCAAGAGCATTTGCAAAATCAACAAGCCGCACAAATTCTCATAAACGGCACACTACTAAAACTGGCGAACACAATGTCGTCTTCATATTCCAACGTCAATAAATCCATGGCGGCTGGAAATCAGTCTATTCCGGTGTTAAACAAAAATGTTCCTGGAATGCAAACTGTCGGTATGACAGTTCAGCCAAAACCGAATTATACGGTTAACCTGAGTCAACCGATTCTGATGCCTCAACCCGGTTACATCGTCACTTCTGTGCCAAATATAACTGTGAAGGAGACTTATTGTTACTCCAACACGAACACAGGGTCACCAACACCACAAACGTCGTGCTCAAATCCGATCGTTCATCACCCTCCGCCAATCTTACCGAATTTTACAACACAAGCGTTGCATACGAGTAGTATACCTATTCCTCCAGTAAAACCACCGGACAACAATCCCATTCAGGGAACTGAACCACCAAGTAGTACTGTGAAAGAACCAGAGCTTTGCGAACCTCCAATCTCAAAGTGTGATATACCTTGGCTGTCTAAAAATGTGAACAATAACATCGTCCCATTAGATACTAATAAGTTATCGAGGCCTTTTGCTGAAGTTAGTAGCTTAACGGAAAAATTAGTGAAACTATCTGAGAAGGTTATAAAAGACCAAAATGAGAGCGAGAGACAAAAGCTGAAAGTGCAACCTGAGGAAACTAAGAATGAAAATATGAATGAGGAATTAAGGAAAATTGAAGAAGTTGCCAGAAGAGAGGATACAATATTTACACAGATCACCGTTCTGAAGGATGTTACTTCTAACGTTCATAGTACTGTGATAGAAGCGAATTTTTGTAGTGCAACTACCGAGTCGTCAGAATCTGGCATAGGTACGGACAAATCTATAGATTCGCCAAGTGATTCTCAAACGAGTAAAGAGTGTGATGAGGATTCCTCGTTATCATTAAGTATTAGTGTGTGTTCAGTGGAAGTGCAGGATTCCCAGAAAAGCCCTATTCTAAAGCAACCTAAAACGTTGCGGTTCCCGCCAAGAAATCCGGTCAAAACGAACAATAACCAAAGGAAATCAAACGGGGATGTAGCGCCAACAGCGACTGTGTGCTTGTGGGAGAATTGCAAAAAGAAGTTGGAGTGTGATACCGATCTCTTGGAGCATTTACAGGTATGTTGGTAAACTTTATTTATGGTTACAAAATTAAGTAAATTAAATTAAAATGATGGATAAATATAATATAAAATAAAAAAAATATTATAGAAACATTTGTCAAATGAGTATTTGCCTATTAAGACCTATTAAATCTAAAATTAAAGTTTCGTTATAAAGTAATTGATCATAATTACTAAGACATTTTATTTCATACCTAGGCGATGAACATTTACAGACAGGATCGTTCAGTATTTGGATATTGGGAATCGTGTTTGTATTAACACAAACATATATAACTTAATTAATATAACCAATCCACAGAATGAGCATGTGGAAACGCAAGCTGGGAAGGAAAACTTCGTGTGTTTGTGGGAGCAGTGCAAAGTGCGAGGCAAGCCTTCCTGCTCGCGTCTCTGGTTGGAGAGGCACGCGCTCTCGCACGGCGGCAACAAACCCTTCAAGTGCATCGTCGACGGCTGCGGCAGGCGATTCTCCACTCGGGTAATTTCTACTTTCATTGTTTAGGATAACCACTTGTCGCCATCAAAGGGACTGTCTATTCACTTCGTTTTGATATTCAACTAAACTGTAAGAAATGATATCTTTATGCAGATACAGTGCAAGATACAAGCATAACATCCCCATACTAAACAATCCTTAAAAATAAGAAAACATGTGTTTGAGAAGTGCACATTTTTAACAAGTCATTGGGTAAATAAATAAAAATGTGTTGTCAGCACTGATTTTAAGTAGTTTAATGTAGCAATTACAATTCCACTCCAGGTAGACTTTCACTGACTTCATCTGGCTAATAAACCAAGTCACCAATTGGATGCTCGGGAGTCCACATTCAAAGCTCTTGTTATTTAATGAAGGTCGCCATCTTAGGTGGTTTCAGAAAGCATAATTATTATCTAAAAAGTAAAGTGTTTACTGACATTATTGAAGTAATAAAAAATATGCTTCAAACATTTCCAGATGCTTCTAGAGAGGCACGTAAACAATCACTTCAACGAGGTCTCTCCGAGCGCTAGTGGAAGTAAGAAGACGACTGAAAACGCACCAAAGTTGATTAGAAGGAACGGGAAGAAACTGCGCTACAGACGCCAACCTTGGTCAGGTAAGGAATTGTTCGAATATACATCCACGACAGAAAATATGTAGGTATCGTGAAATTCATATATTTATCTAATATTATTGTGAGTTTTAGAAATCGGTCCCGCCTCTACCTCGTCGATCCACACACCGCGCGTCTTTAGGCGAAGAGCTAGTAAACTAGTAACTAGTAACTTATTGTTTAACATAGGAATTATTTCATTGAGACCTTATATTTACTTCACTTTTTCTGACTTTTACAAAAAACGTTACTGGCTCTTGGTCTAAATTTTAATCAGGATGAAACTACGCACGAACATTATATATATATATACTTATATGACAATAATTCTTTATATACCAGTGTATGCAAATAGAAATATACACAAATTGTCTCCCTGCCCGTGTTCTGCTATATCTCCATGTATAAAATCTACTTTAGGACTTGAATTATAATAAAAATATTAATTACTTTTAAGTACTTGACATAATTCGTGATTAATTTTTCTGTGTGAATAATAGTCTGCCCTTTTCAACAAATCGATGAAGGAAGTGCACACGAACTTTTACGTATCGCACATTGAATTTCAAACCATACCTACATGAAAAAGCTTTCTTAAAGCATTGTTAGACTTATTTAGACATCTAGGCAGCCTGGCTATAGCTGCCAGGCTACAGAAATTAAATTTAACAGCCAGATTGAATCTCCCGTCGCGCAATATTTTTTTTTGATAATTATTTTGAGAATATTCGTAACTTTGCAGATAGTTTATTTTAAATACAAGAATGTTATTGCCATTTTATGAAAACTTTTAGCATTGATTTGTGGAAAATGCCAACAGTCGTACATACTTTTGCCACAAGTCGCTCTGACTTGATAATATTTTAAAGCCTTGCTGGCACAGCTAGGATGCCTAGTGCGCGTGAGCTCTTAAAAAAAAAACGTTTTTTTATAAAAAGATTTCTCTCTATTGAAATTTCCCATAAAAATATACGGAAGCTATGACAGTTAACCTTTTTATAAATTAATAAATAAAATGACTAATTTTGCCTAATATATTATGCTATAGGAAATAGTATTTTTTCATTTAGTGTGGGTTTATCGTTTATGTGTGCGATATAAAAATGGTAAAATACGCAAATGATGCTGACAAGTAAGTGATAGTTTTAGGGTCTCAGGACTACCGACAAATAATACTAACATGTAGAAACGCCCACAAAAAAAATCTTTTATTTGATCTATTTTTGGAAATCTAATACTTTTCCACCTATCTGTAATTTAAGTCTATCGATCTTGACTTGATATAAAATCTCCTCAAATATTTCTTTTTATTTATAGTATTCTTTTGCCCTCTAAACATATTATTTATATTATTTATTATACATCATTAATATAATAATTATAATATTTATTTTTTTCTATATTGAAATACATGCTACACTATGGTATTGACGATCACAAGTAAAATTGTGGTCAAATAGTTCGTTAAAAGAATTTTAATCGCTATTTCGAATTTAAAACAAATAAAAAGAATAAAGTTGGACGTCAGAACAAAATGAAATTATAATTATATAAGCAACGCTTATTATTACTATTTTATACTTTGGTACTTTGGGTAAAACTAGTACCTGAAGGTAGACTACTAGATGATATTGCTGAGCATTAAGTCCGCCTAATTTATTGCATTCCAGTTTTACCATTATATAGGATTGCTATATTTTGATCTAATAATTAACAAGTGTTATACCCCTATTGTGTATTCCAAAGTTATTAAACATTTCTTAATAATTTTTAAGGGGTCTATGACTACCGAAAGTGATTAGAATTTAGTCAAAATGAAGTTATAAGAATAAAAATTACAAACGAAACAAATAAAATTAATTATTGATAAATGAGATATTATATTAAGATAAATAAATCAATATAATATAATATAACATAACAGTGATATATTTATTTTACACGTCATACAAACTTTACTTATAATTGTTATATAATATAAAATAAATAAATATGATGTGTATGATGATCTCATTAATTTTTTATTTCTTTTTAAATTAGCAGTAAATAATTTTAAAAAAATTACTGATTTTTTAAGTACGTAAAAAGCTCAAAGCATTTGACGAAGCTCAAATAATTAAACGATCATTCAGCTCAGAAATTATTTATAGAACCAAACTTACTGCTATGGTACATATAAAATATCAGTAGTAAATAGTTTGTTGAATCATTCTTATCACTCCTTTACGTGGCTCTTTTTGACGAATATTACTGTGACATGTACGTCTTCCTTTATGTTTTCATTTTGTTCAATACAGTTACATTTTTATTAAAGAAACCTCAATTTTTACTGAGTTTTAAAAGTTATTTCAAAAATTATTTAATTATAAAATTAATTATTTTTTATATGGGTTAGAAATAAGTAAGTACACTTATAATTAATGAATAAGTTTACTTACTTATTGAGACAAACTAATTAAAAAAAAAATTGCGAGGAAAATATTTAGGCTAAAGTGTTGTCAATTATATTTTAGTTTTTATAAATATAAGTAATGACGAAAGTTCTCTGGACAAAAACTTTGCTCATCAAGTGCAATGACTAGGGTTGCCTACTATACTTGAAATCTTGATTATTGTTTTAAATAAATTATGTAAAATTTTACAAGATGCAAAAATATGACTTCGATATAAAAATATAAAAACCCCAAACAAAATTAAATTATCTAAAATTCAAATATTAAAATTATGTAATTAATTATATTCAAACATTTAAATTATCTATCTTAGTCTATTATACTCGAGAAGAAATTAGGAAAACACAAGAAAGTCGAATATCTAATTTAGAATAACTACTAACACAGATAATTTTTATGCTTAATTTATTCATAATCACTGAATCATTAGTAAAATACCTTAAATAACTTTTTGCTGCTATGTAAGTGATTTCAAATTTAATCGAAATTTGGCAATCCTCGTCATGCCTAATTAACAATAGCAGACGAAACATTAGGCCGGTGAGATTGTGACCATAAACAAATCATTTGTATAAAAGTAATTCTATAAAAAAACAAGCACAAATAACGAATGAAATGTCAAACTTTGCCTTTTCAAGTGCAAGACTTGTATATGAACAAAAGGTGATAGAGAACGCAAAATTATCACTGTCACTCGATGTCAATGCATCAAGAATTTAGCTAAAGATAAAACGTACGGAACGTCTGCTATTGTGTATTGTGATGGGCGTGAGGACTAGTGAGGTGTCTGTAACGGGGGCGTATGTGTTGTAGCGCGCATGTTCGACTTCTTCGACGCGGGCATGATGGAGGGTCTGACGTGGCGACTGGCGCGCTGTACGCGTTGGCGTCTGGGCGGCGGGTGTCCGCTGCGCGAGCCGGTGGGCCGCCACACGCTCACGTTGCACGCCGCGCTCACCGCCACGCGCTACAACGCCACCGAGGCGCGTCGGGAGGCGCTGCTCACCTACTACCCGCCGCACGTGTAAGTCCTTCACTTCACTTCACCACAACTGACATTTTTCTAAGGCTACGGTCTCCCATTAAATGCTATACATATACATTCGCAACAGTAACTCGCCTATAAGTTATTTGTTACGCTGAAATGATTCCAAATAACTGGACAGAAGGCGTTTGAACGCAGTATTAACATTTCTATAATAATAATAATAATAATACTTGTTAGCAACCGATTGCGTTTATAGGAGACCACAGCTATAGTAGTTGTTTACGGCAATTAAACGTTTTGTTTCTAAAATTTTTGTCTATAATTGATAAATAACCTTTAGACCTTATTTGACAGTTCACTTTCATGTCTAAAGCATATCAATTTGTTATTTAGAAGATAAGTCGAACACACCTCATGTAATGTAATGAAAAACTGATTGCTGCGACACATATTTGTAAACTGGTTGTAAAGTTAACTTTGGTTGAAGTCACTTTGTTAAAGAGTTTGGTTGAGATACATGTATAAATCTTTTGACTTGTTATTCTTATTCATTCACTAATGGAAAGAGCGTTAAAGGAGGAATCTAGATACTCTATGAATTAAATTTAACAAAGCAAGTGGCTTATATAATGAAGTATTAAAATATTATTTTATGCACTGCGAGGATTTTGTCCTGGATTTATAAAAAAACTGAACTATTTTGATCAGTGATTGCTGTAGGGATTGGAATATATTAAGTCGATAATTTTTTTAGATACATACTAGATATAATATTATTAAAAATGAATAGATTAATAATATTATTAATAATTAAATGAATTGATTTATTTATTCATTTTATTAATGAATAATTTCACTGTTTGGCCTACAGCACAGTGTCCTATATTGTATTTAACGTTATCAGGTAAATCCAGGTGGGTTTTACGAGAAATGTACATTGTATGTATATTTTTATCGGAAATCTTCATATTTGGACATTTAACCACACTTAGATTTAAGTTAGCTGATTAACAATAATAATTAATATGCCTCTTTTCATTTGCTGTTGCATTTCTTTGAGCATTGCAGATTTTTTTTGCTTCAAAAAGGGGATCGTACGCATATAACGCATAGTTTGTCTTGATAATGTTTCGATGTAAAATTAATCAAGATTTTTTTTTAAAATCGAATGAGTAGTTTCGGACATTATGTCCTATATTCGGAACTGACAATTTTAGATTTTATTGATAACGATGCATCTAAAGAAATAAGAGCTTAATTACTTCAGATCACGTTAACAGTAAGAACTAAAAGCTACAAAAGTGTCATTAAATGAAACTTTATCACATCTTGAACGAATGATTTTTATCTAGTTATTACGTACAGATACAAAATTCATATCAAAACAGAACGTCTTTATTAAATATGCATAGATCCTCTTATAGTGTTCAATTGATACCGCTGCATGCTCTTTCATTCCCTCAATATTGTGCCGCACAGAGAAAAAGTTGTTAGCATAAAAATGAATAAAACACATGCTATATGACAAATTGGTTATTATAAAGTGTTCAAAATTTGATACTTATAATTTTTTTTTTACGGTACCTATTGCTAGCAACTCAGTGGGTTGTAAATCCTACTTCTAACGTAGATTTTAGCATTCACGCACATTTAGAAAACTTATAACTCATCCATTTTTTGTTATCATCGCTTTGGTGTTAGTATGCTAAGGTGTTTCATCTGAAATAGTTAGTAGTTCATAGCTGAAGGCTTAGTTGGCGAGGTACCAAATAAAAACGAGCACTTTTACATACATTTTAATGTTCTGAAATCACAGACTTTTTTGATTGGCATTGAACAAGGGTAATAATACCCTTTATTATTATAAAATACAAACAAAAAAAGTATATTGAAAATATACTTTTTTTTTTTTTCAAAATTTCAAATAAGTATATAATTTTTGTATGAAATCTTTCAATATTTACTTAGTTATAAAAAAAAGGAGTTAGAGTAAAAGTACTTGGTCAATTTAATTTGCATGAATGAACCTCTATTCTTTAATTCTATTATTATTATTATTATAGACGGGATTACAACCCTACGCTGCAAACACACCGTTTTTATATTACATATTTTGAAATCAGTGTCTTTCACTTGTATTTTTTTTTTTCGATAAGAAAAGTTTTTTTAAATCTGTGTTTGCAGCTGACCTTCCGTGTGGCACAATTAGAAACTTTAACTTAATCGACACTATCACGTTACAGGATCGAGGACGAATGGGTGCCCGAGAAGGAGGTGAGGAGGATCAAGAGGGTGGAGATTTCGTCGCTGCCGGCGCACACGAAGGTGTTGCTTTTCGAACAGTTCTCGGCGTCGTACCGATGCAACGGCGTCGCGAAGCCGGCCCCGCCCCCGCCCCAGCTCCCTCCCCCGCCCCCGCAGACCCCCTCGCCCGTGCGGACGCTGCCCGTGAGGCACTGCAACTCGTCGCGGCTGCTCAACAACCTGATCGCGAAGCAGAAGCTGCGCAGCGAGCGCAGCTGCAGCGCGACCAACCTGCCCATGGTGTACCGGGAGGAGGAGCGGGTGGAGGTGAGCGGGGCGAAGAAGAGGAAGCTGGGGAGGCGTCACGGCAACTCCTTCTGGCCGTGCGGACGATAAGAGACTGTGCGTTCGTTCGCGGCGCGCTACCCACATTCGCCCGGTACCTGGTCCTCGCCTCACTACCTACGTACGAGTATATCTTCCTTACGTTTTCAAGTCACGGGGTAAATCTAAACAGTTAGTCGGAAATAATAAACGAGTCTTTCCTCATAAACATTGTTACCCCGGGATGATGTGGGTGGTGTGTGGCGGTGGTGGGTGGAGGACAGATGTTGATTCTACCGCGAGTCGCCGACGAAATCCGGCTTAGAGAAATGTTTATCACCAAAGATTCGCCGACGACGCGGTTAATATACGCCGCTAGTGACACCTAGCGGGCAAATTCACAAGACTGATGCTTTTTTATATGATATTGAAAGGTTTATTCGCGATGGCAAGAACAAATTTTGTAAATATTTAGGAAATGTAAATTATAGTATCGAGCTAGTTCTCGGTTTATAGGTGATTCGATTATTAGTTTAGTTAGTTTAAGGCGTCATAATGACGAGATGCGACCGGCGACGCGTATCACTGCCAATGTGTGTACATATTATTAGTATAGGAAAAATACGTTTGATTTTACGCTAGCGGTCCTACGTTCGAATGTGGACCTTACCCCCCTATGATAAAGTCACTGTTGCTATTGTAATAAAGAAGACTCGAGTCTTGTTACAGTGCCCCGCATCACGACGCTTTAGCTTGTTTAGGTGCCAATTGAGTTAGTTTTGATGTTAGAACGTTTCGGGTCTTCCGGGTGTGATGTTCAATCGTAAAGTGCCTCAATTTGACTCGCGAACTCGAAAATAACCTCACCAATTTAACTCATCAATAACGACTCGCACTCTTTATAAATGTATCCGTGAGTAAGATTCAATGTATCAAACTTCAAACAACCACAATGTGAAATTTGTATACGAATATACGAGAAATATGATCAGAAATCACTGTGACCATAATTTGATAAATACATAAAAACAAAATATCTGTAACATTTTAAATTAACGAAACTCATTAACCCTTTAACCGCTTGGTTTTGTAGGAGTCAATGATGTCAATGATTTAAAAATAAACATTATACAAGTAGTGGAATATCCGGCTCTGACGAAATGGACACGAAAATAATTGTCAGATAAATCCGACTCTGGTGGCTAAAGGGTTAAAAAGTCACAAATCACTGTGTTTCAAAATCAAAACGAAAGATATGGTCAGTCGTGTCGTGTGTTTTGTGCTTTACTCAATCTAGGGATGTCACCGTGTAGTCATATCAAACGTCAAACTATTTGTAAGATATCCAAGTTTTAATACTATTTTCGAGTCGCAAACCTGTGTGTTCCGATCTAATAAGCAATTTAAAGACGCTTTACTACGGAATCAACAGCTGTCTGGATATGTTGTGTGTGATTTGTTCGCCGACTCGTCGGACGATCGGTTGGTCGATGTGTTTTGTCTGTATTACTTTTGCCGAAGGTCTGTATTACATTGAATCGACAGTGATTCAATGTTTGATTTGTATTAGTCGTGCAACCGATCGGCCGACCAGTTGACTGTGTAAACAACACTGCCATTTGAAGTTGTGTTTAGTTTTTACATTAGCTCCGATTTGTAATACGGTTGCGGAAAAAATAAAAGCAATGTTACATTTAGTCTGCAATGTTGGAAAAAATTAAGTTGTGTTCCTAAATATTTCAATATGAAATGGATGTTTCCGCAATCGTACCATTATTTTAGCATCGACTTGTACTGTAGCAATAAAGTATTTGTGATAAGAGACTTAATAGACGATTAATGCCGTAATTCGTTTTCGTGCACAAGCCTTTAAATGTATGTTTTTTTGTATAATATACACTGAATACAATAGGAAATAGGAGACGTCGCCTTAATGTTAAGGTGTGGTTCCACTCAGGGTTACAAGAGCCGTAGTTTAGATTGTCACCCGGTAAACTTATACGCATTAAGGTTCAATTAGTTTAACTATACGCTTAAGTAGACGAGAATTGAATTAGGTTAAATTAGTTGATCCTTGCGTTTTGGACGAATCAATTTTGTCTGAAAAAATAAACGTTTGCTCTGTAATCTGGTATACACATAGGGATAAATATTAAGGTAAAAAAATCACCATTGAAATAACTGGAGAATGTGTTTGTAATTAATTCATGTAACGCCTGTAACGAGTCGAAATTGTTTGTGATGATGTTAATTAACGATTCTATAGCGGAATTAGACAGGTGTAATACTTTTGGATGTCACTATACAGAAGTTGTCAGGTTTATATGCCTTTTAGCCGTATAAGGGTTATATAAAAATTGTGTTCTATGCTCACACGATCTCGCTAGTATTTTTAGTTAGTGCCTATAATTGATAAGTTAGGGGAGAATTTTTGGTCATGTCACGATGGAACATCCGGATTCTGGTCGTTATCTTCACGATTCAAGGAAACTTCTTTTTCTACAGACAACGACCTCTTTCGCTTCTCGGTCTGAAAAAATTGAATAGATAACTTTGATTTGTATGTAGAAACGTGGGAGACCCTAAATTGCAGTTATTTTTAATTCCTCGCCCGTCAGTGTGTTGAATATAGAGGCGGCGCGGCAGGAAGGCTTTTAAGCCGTCACGTGTCAAAAATCTGTTGACATTGACAGTTTACGTGGAAGGAGAAAAAAAATAAAAATGTAGTTTAAGATTGTAGTTGTGAAGAGTTGGCATTACGGGCGTCGATTTTTTAACGCACAACTGTAATAGTTCAATATATTTGTGCGTGAATAGTTGTAGGGAAATGTGAACCTTAATGTGGTTTCGTTCGAAGCGCAGAGTTAGAGCGGGATTAATCTATCGGAGCGATTTAAATCCCAAAGAAGCGTAATAGGAAAATTTCTCTATTAGTCAAGTTGGAGCCTGTATGTCGGTGTGTATATTTTTGAAATGAAAAAAAAAAGAAGCCCAATTTTTGGAGCGTAATCCAGTACTGATTTTTTTTTTTTTTTTAAATTTAAATGTAGTTTAATTTTTGTCCAGCACTGATCGTAGTGCCATATTTTATTGGCTCGTTTATTTTAATTCTAATCGCCTAGTGAAATTTGACACCAAAATCTGAAAGACAAAATAAGTATTTTGTTTTGCGAAGTAACAATATGGACTTGTATTTGATCTCAAAAGTCGGCAGTGAAACGGAATGTTAGCTATGTGTGGATTATTTGAAGCTCTGTATCTATGAATATAGAAAGTGAATAAAACTCTCTCGCTTAAAAAATTAAAAAACATAGCCCTTTTCGTTATTGACTTGGAGTATTCCGAATAAAGAAATCTCCGAGCCTTATTACTCTCTTTCGAAAGATAAATTTTTGGCCTACAAGAACGGTTTAATTAAGTACAAAAAAAATCATGTATTATTTGCTTTTTTGCTTAAATCCTAAAGCCAAAATCTGCATCAATATAACAGATAATTCAGACAATGATAATATATAGTTTAGTGTTACTCTATAAGTCGTAACAAAGAGATATTTTGTGAGGCGGCCTCTGGCGCGCGATACTAAATTATATAAAGTAATTAAATTAAACGTTTGATATACATAATTCGTGAGTGCGAAAGAGAACTATATATTTTTATCACTGCCACCAATAGTCATAGTGTGTCGTGAATGGTGTGTTTTTCTTTTTATTTTTGGGTTTTTCGCATGTCGGAGCGAGTGCCTTTTCTATAACTTGCTCAGCAGTGTGTGGGGTTTGTATGGGTTGTCTCCTGAAATTATTTAGTTCCGTTGTAAGTTTAAAGTATTCCATTTTGGGGAACAATTTCTGCCAATTTTAACCCTTACACTGGACAGAGTTGTAGGTGCAATTTTCTATTTTTTTTTTCTTTTTTAATTTAATTTAATGTAAGTAGATAACTTGGCCAAATGTGTATAATACGTTCTTTTTTCTCGACGATTGTGAAGGCGTGAAACACATTACAGTAGTACGGAAATGTGGTTAGTCTCGGTAGAAAGTAAGAAAAAAAAAAGGTATGTAAATAGTAATTGTTATTGCGGTTCTGTAATTTGCTTCGCGCCTAGGCAGCGATGGCCGCCGCTGCGGGGTCGGGGTAACATCGTACGGGGTAAGGGTCTCCCGAGAGACGGGATGCGTTTGCCCCAATGAATTACAGTCGCCCCTGCCCCGCGATCGGCGCGGGGTTAGCTTAGTGGTAGAGTATGCGAGTTGTCTTTCAATATGTTTCCTATATAATGCGTTTATATGAATGTTCTTTATTGTAAATGTTTGATGATACAATAATATATGTGAAGTCCGTATCCATAGTGTGCACTTCATTATACAATTGTAGATATTTAATTATATTATAGTATAATGTTTTATGCGTTGCCTTTATTTGCTTATCTCCCCGGAAATCCGGAAACAAACCCAGAGAGGAGAAGTGGGTAATCTACCTCAGTTAATTTTATCACACATTTGGGCATAAATCATAGGAAATGTTACTTTAATTGTCGAACCTTAAACGTTTGTTCAATGTAGTGGTTAATAAGATTTTTTTTAATATAACGGTTTGTACACCTGTCACAAGTACTGTATCTTATATTAAATACATATTGTATGATTGATTATTGGCATCTTTTATTTTTTTCCTTACACAAAATCTTCAAATCGTAAAGGTTGGCAGGAAAGCAGGCCAATTGATTGACTAAAGCCGTGGGTGTGCAAGTGCATTGCCGTCTTAACTACTCAACCGATCATTATGAAATTTTGCATACACATTGTCAGGAATACAGGAGGAAAGGACATAGGGTAACTTTCATCCAGAAAAAAGGACTGTTCCCGAGCGATCATCTGAAATTAAAAGAACCAACGCCTGACAAAGATGTCGGGCGTTATATTGCTTATATAATATATCAAATAAAAAAATAAATGTGACTAAGCGTAGCGTTTTTTTTACTTTAACCTTTTTATACCCGTCGTCACTTACTTTAAAAAAATAATTTAAAAAGGAATTTATACACATTGACATAATCGATCTTGATTATGGAACTATTTAATTAGATGAGGATTAATAACATGATACTAATATCCTTATCTTTCGATTCTACCCGTGTGATTGACTAATTTGGACAAAAACAATTGCACCCAATTATTTGTATGTACTTACTGGAGTTAAGAAGGTAGTATAATTAAATTTTAATATTGGTGTTAATTTTTTATTTCCACATTAGGTATTTTCCAATTAAGTTCGCTTTTATTTCATGATTCAGTTAGTAATAAAAAAATATTTATATTTTATTTCCGGAGTTTGCTATGTTGTCTGTACATATCCAAAATTGGCTTTTTAGTGTTAATTGGCAACGACACTACTGGTAGTGCCGATGGTAGTGTCGTTGCCAATGAACGCATTTAAGAATACAGATTTTTTAAAGAAATTCCGGCACATATTTATGACAGTTTATATATATATTACTATACTCTTTGGTTTATATGTGGTACATGTAGAAGATACGTTCTTAGAAACATGTTCATGAGATGATTATTTGGATACATATTTATGCACTATAGAGTAAATAGTATAGAGTAAATGTACCATAGAGTAAACAGTATAAATATACTATTTACTCTATGACTGTACGAACTATTTGCGGTTGACAGAGCGCGCTGTCGGCTGGCTCACGGGCGCGCGCGGCAATTTCAAATCAAATTAGGTAGGTACATCCCTACTAATATTATAAATGCGAAAGTATTTATGGCAAAACTACTGAACCGATCACCATGAAATTTTGCATACACGTTGTTTGGGACACCAGAAAGGACATAGGGTACCTTTCATCGTTCAACGCGGACGAAGTCGCGGGCACCAGCTATTAATAAATAATTACTCACGGCTGTGGCCGGCTCGGCGTGTTTTGGCCGAGACCGAGTGTTTCGGCTTTAAATTTGGCCGATAACAGCCGAGACCGAGATCGAGACTTCGGTCGGACCTTAGTGATAATGATTTGTATTTTTGTTTGTAATGAATTAATTCAAAAAAACTTACATAACTGGACCAATTTGAAAAATTCTTTCACTTATAGAAAGTTACATTATCACTGAGTAACATAGGCTTATATTGTTAACCGAGTTAAATTAGAGATCCCTACTAAAATTCCAATAATGTCATCCAAGGTGTAAAAATACTATATTATAATGAATGTATTTTTATTTATAATGAAAAAGTATTTTTGTTTGCACTGATTGGAAAGTTTTGGAAGAGGCCTATGTCGCAAGACAAGTTGGAGTTGTTGGTGTTAAATAATATAGTATACTTTTTTGTAAATTAACTTCAGCAATTGAGGCTATTTTTATTTATTTATTTATTTAATGAATAAACTAAAAACCTACTGGACCGATTTTAAAAATTCTTAAACGTATAGAAAACTACATTATCAGCGAGTAACAGGCTATTTTTATAAAGTTACGCGGAGGAAGTCGCGTGCAACAGCTAGTATTGAATAAAATAATAAATCGAAGTCGGACTTGCACTTTTAGAGATTTTTGTTTTGATACAAGAAACTTAGGATCTTTGAATATAAGTACGAGTATGTCAAGCGCGCAGACTATAGCTTTTACCTCCTTTTATAGGAGATACTCAGTCTTTTTTTTAACACTGGGAAATCCTCTTGGATACCTGGCAGTGTTGGGGGACACTCGTACCTTCGACTTTCGAGCGGGGCCGTTGATGGGCGGGGTCACGAAGACGTTATGACACGACTTCGGTGTCCCGCCACTTCTATCCAACGCGGGGAGGCCTACGCTCCCTGTCAGAACCTCGGCGTACCCGAAAGTGGAGGTACGGCGGCCATCTCGGAGGACCAAAAGGAGATGCACAGCCTACAAGTGGGACGTGTTTTTAACACCTACATAATACATAATTATAGGTCTTTCGGTATAAGGATTGGATAATGTCTCCAACTCTTATATAAACACATGCGACGGCACTAACTTACATACCTAAATAATAATGCGCTGACTGAAATAAAATTAATAATCGTCGGACGGAATGTGCTTTGTAAACCGAGCATAATACCTCACAATGTGATCACAAACTTTCGCATTTATAAGGATGTAGAAATCATGGTTTTTATGAGATTTCTGTTTTTAATTACTTCGTTTTTTTTTTTATATCCAAAAAAAATTTAATCACTCACTTATTCAAAAAAAAAGATAAAAATCAAACCTTGATCGCTGAGGACAGGATTCGAACCTGCGCGGGTATAACCCATTGGATTTCAAGTCCAACTCCTTAACCACTCGGACACCTCAGCATCTATAGGCTCGTTTGAAAATGATCATACCTTTCTTAATCATTGTTTATGACTCATTACAATAATGCAAATAAAATCTATTTTATTTATTTAATTTATTGTACTTATTCAGATGGCAAGAAAGATTTATAATATTAGTATCTAAATATACTAATATTATAAAATAAAGAGCTAAAGTGTGTATGTTTGTACAAATTAGTACTTAGTAATTCGAGGCAATCTTCGTAACTACTCATTTGATTTAAAAAAATTCTTTAACCAATAGCTAGAATAAAATTCAGGATGGACATGGGCTAAATATTACACGCAAACGAAGTCGCAGGCACCAGCTATATAAAAAAAAAATTAAGATCCACGCTTGGCAATAGATTAATTATAGGCTTTATATCTTTTATTTTTCAACGCGGGAGTACCTATTCAATTATATATTTGATAATCTTTACATACGTACTATAAAACACAGTCGCTTCCCGCTGTCCCTCTGTACGTATGTACGCTTAGATCTTTTAAATTACGTAATGGGTTTTAATGCGGTTTTCGCTAATGGAAAGAGAGTTTTTATATATAATTTTCAGAAAAAAAAAAAATGCACCCTTACGAAGTCGGGAGCGGGTCGCTAGTGCTAACTAAATACTTATAATGGAATGGAATATTATTTAATATATATACATTTATTTATCATCTTTGTTTTATGTTAAGGCCGACAGACAGACAGACTGACCACTTGATGGTAGGTGGGCTACCGTTGTTCAAGAAACGCCATACGTGCTGCAAGTGCTCTGCCGAGCATAGAAATATTAAGGATAAGGGATAAGTAAGGGATGGGCTCTGGCATCCCTTATTCACTCACTGAAACACAACAGCACATATGCTGTTATTTCACGGTGGTCTTCTGTAAGGAGGTGGTTACTGCCGCCAGACGAGCTGCCCAAATGATTAATAATAAAACTAATTTTAATATAAATAAATTAAATTAATATGTATTCAATTAAGGAATGTTGATTGAATACATAAGTAGGTATGTTTGTAAGTAGGTACACGCTTATGGCATCATATTGCAACGGCTAGTGCATACCTTAGCATTATGCGAACTGCATGCATCCTCTTGACGACGTCAGCGTTGATATTAAATTACTATTGGAATAATAACATTTATTTTATTAAATACCTATCGGAACGCTTACACAACTTCTTAGAAAAAGTATAACGTTCTCCATTATTGACATAGCAACAGCATTCGCGTTTTTCGAATAAATTATGGTTACATTTTGAATTCTCAGTTTAGATAATATTTAAAAAATCTCACACTGTTAGAAGAGAGAGAGAGCAGAAAATCCTAATTAGGACTGGGCCGATTTTAAAAATTCTTTCACCTATAGAAAGTTATATTATGAGCGAGTAACGTAGTCTATATTTTATAAAATTACGCGGACGAAGTCGCGTGCAATAGCTCTAGTATTTTATAAATGCGAATGTTTCTGAGGATGGATGTATGGATATTTGTTACTCATTCACGCAAAAATGGCTGAACGTATTTGGATAAAATTTTTAACATACCTATATAGTTTATTACCTGTTATTTATATAAACATACAAGAGTTAGATTCGTCTAAAAATATTTTTAAAAAATTAGGCGCCACCGTTTCTTTTATTTAAGGTTTTCCCCAGTGGTTATTACAATTACGTTATTTATTGTAGGTAAAATTACAATTTTGAATTAATTTTCAATTACAAAAAATAAAATTACGATTACAATTACAGTTTTTTTTTCATGTACAATTACAACAAATGTTAAATTCAGAATATCTGGGAGTTTGGGGGATTAAAGTTAAAGCCTTTAACTCCGACATAATCGGAGACTACGTCGGAGGTATTTCGATGACGTAGGTAATTTACATTCCCTAAAAGAATATATTGATTTCAGTTTTGGTTATTACTAAATTAATATTTTAGGTGGTACCTATTGAGCAGCGTGTAGTCATAAAAAAATTGATTATGTAAACACTTAGAGTAAGAAGTTGTTGCGTTAAGTTCTTTGGTTATAAAATAAATTGAATTGTTTTTAAAATAAATACACATACTACAAATAAAGTTGCAAACCTATTTTGTAGCATTATCAATAACATATTGCGTATACGATTAAGAGCATTCATCCATTAGAAGCAAGCTGAAGTCAAAATTTATGATTTCAATAGTTTCAGATGTTTACTTTGCAGATACGAAGTTAACGTCATATTATTTGTAGTTTTATAATCTAGTATATGGCTAAAATATTTCTTTCAGCCATGTACTAATAAATAATATGAATTTTTGAAAATCAATATTTCTATAAGTTTGTCGCATATAATTTTATTAATATCTCGCTTCTGAGTACACCGTCGACCGCTAATTTAAAAAAGGGCTGTTTAAAAACGGAGCTAATGAGAAAATTATCTCAATATTTTAAAATATTTTTCAGCCAAGTACTAGATTATCTGCAAACTAAGCACATCATTGGTTTATTTTCCGTCGGAAATCGTAAATTTGGACTCTAGCGTGATTCTGATGGATGAATGCTCTTGACAATGTTTATACCTAGTTCCTTTGTAATTCATTTTAAGAGTAGTACGAGTATGTAAGCATATCCCGTCAATCTAATCACATAACACCTTACTCTTTCGAAATAAAGATTTAAAAAAAGGACCTAATTCTTAAATTTAAATAAATAATTGCATTTTTTAACTTAATAAGTTTAAAAAAATGCAAGTTATTAACTATATTCTGTATTTTACATTATTATGCATACAGTGAAAATAGGTTATAGCGACGTTCAAGGACTACAAAAATTGTTCGTAATAAACGGATAGTCGTTATAAGCAATATTAATTCGTTATAGTAATCTTAGTCTTTGCGACCGATCAGTAGCTATAACCAAAGTTGTTATATCCGGTTTCTATTGGTTCTTAAAATGGATTCTGGTCCCTCTTCACGAGAGGCTAAGCTCAAGCCAATTTTAAAGCCTAGCATCGACATGTCTTATAGCCACGTACCTATAATATATTAATAAGTATGCCAAAAAATAAATATAAATATACTAGCTGGTGTCCGCGACTTCGTCCGCGTTGAAAAATAAAAAATATATATAACCAATATAATCCCAGACATCTTGTATTACACTTTTGCCACGCATTAGTCTTTTTTAATTTTAGATGATCCCATGGGAACAGTACTTTTTTCTGGATGAAAGGTACCCTATGTACTTTCCGGTACCTATGCAAAATTTCATGATGATCGGTTGAGTATTTAAGGCGTTAAAAGATAACAGACAGATAGAAAGAGTTACTTTCGCATTTATAATTATTAATATGGATTATAATCACACGAGGTATAATACTGAAATATATTATTATATATCAATATAGGTGAGCTATAGTGTACGAGTACGTTGTAGAGGTATAAGCACTAATATTATTTATGACTTAAGTTATAAATTAAATTATTCAAATATACTGTGTAATTAGTTTTATTTGGAACACTCTTTGCATGCGGCATAGCCGAGGCAACGACCGCTATGTCATTCTTAGGGGTCATTGATTATGACGTATACATACATAATGTTTTAGACGCAATAACAATAATATACTTACTTTATAATTGTGGTCACACAAATATTAATATGTATTTAGGGCCTACGGGAAACCAAAGAGCTTATGTGCCCTAAAAATGATCTTTAGCCTGTGACAATTTCGTCAGGATATCTTTACATAGTACACAAAGTCGCTTCCGCCGTTTGTCGCTTTAATGTGCGCTTAGACCTTTTAAACTAGGCAACGGATTTTAATGCGATTTTCACTAATGGAAAGAGCGTTAAACGTGGAAGATTTTTATATATCACTAGCTGACCCGGCAAACGTTGTTATGCCATATAAAAATTTTTTTGGGGTGGACACCCCTTATCACTTAGAGGTTTGAAAAATAGATAGTAGCCGATTCTCAGACTTACTGAATATGCATAAAAAATTTCATAAGAATCGGTCAAGCCGTTTCGGAGGAGTATGGGAACAAACATCGTGACACGAGAATTTAATATATTAGATTTACAGAAAAAGATCTGTGCGAAGCCGGGGGCGGCCCGCTTGTATAATTATATAATATTCTATCTTCAAATATATCTTGCAATGGACATATACACGAAAAGGACAGTTTAAAGTCAGGCCAAAGCTCCAGCAGAGAGGTGTCAACAATCAAAAGGGAAGAAGACAGAAAAAGGCTGCACATATTTTTTGTAAATTTCCATTTATCCTTGAATAGAAGGCAGATTTAATTCAGTGTCTGAAATAAGTTCGCCTTGTACTATTAGAACAATAAAATTAATGTTTTCACAGTCTTTGATTTTAATAATAATTATAATTGCATTATTTTCTCCTTATTACGAATATTTATGACAGTAATCCTAAGACAACAGGGTGTACATTGGTCCCATCCTAAGCTTATCCACTGTCCTCTAAGTATCTATAAGGATTTGCAGAGCATTTACATTCTTTGGTTATTCATAAGAGGTGTCCACCTAACACCAAGTAGCCATCCTGCATGACGCAAATAATAAAAAGTATTTATTACTTTTAAAACATAAAATTATTTAAAAAGTAATAAAAATTATTTAAAATGCCTTGCGTCTAGATAGGCTATCAGCAAAGTTTCTAATGGTCCGAGAGATGTCTGTAGTTCTGAGTTAGGGTATTACACAAGGGTATAGGACAAGTTTTTAGTTTGCCTCAAATACCTATTCAAAAATATGTCATTTCGGAATATAATTATTACGAATATGATCGTTTTGCTTATTGTAGGTAATAATGTATTGAAGGTGACATTGGATCGGAATGTTGCGACATTGCAATGTGTGGGTAATAAGTGTTGCCATTTAAATTATTCTTACCAGAAAAAAGGGTGTTTTATATAGTTTATTTAGTTACAGTTTACACCATTATAATTATAACACAAGAACGGCTGGACCGATTTTTATGATCTTTAATTTGTTGAATTTGTCTCCGAACAGTAGAACAACTACCAACACATTTGAAATATACACGAAAAAATAATATGAAGAAAATTTATTTTTTCATACATTTTCTACTTCTTTGGAACTTCTTTTTGAGGCGGTACAGGGTTTCCTGGGTCAGCCTTAAGTTAGAAAAAATCACTGAACGAAATGGCTGGACTGATTTTTTTTGAACTTTTTATGTGTGTCTTTGAATGGGTCTTTTCATAGGGGACATTTTTTATTTACTAATTGAAGAACATTCACTTATAAAAAAGTAACATTTAGTGAATATTATGTTATTTTCAGAAATATTAAGAAAAGGGCTGTATATCTGAGAAAAGTCACAAAATGGAACGACGTGGAAACAAAGTCAGGACAATGAAGTGGAGATGGACAGGACACACATTCAGAGACAGGAGAGTGAAGTGGGCTCAAACAGCAACAGAGTGGACACCCCGCTACAATACAAAAAGAAAGAAAGGAGGACAATATAGGAGATGGTCAGATGACCACATGACAATCGCTGTGGCAACGTGGTTCGACCACGTAGTTTGGTCAATCGAACTATGTGAACTCTTTTGTCCAGTTAGTTCGATTTCAGAATCCTCAGTGGCCTAAACTGGAGGAGTCCTTTGTGTCAAAAGGACAAGCTAAATAGAGGACTGCTGTGCACGAAAGAATTTGATTTTTAAGTTTTTCTTTATATAATTTGTACTCTTTTTAGTAAATATAGGTTTTGAAATTGAAAGTATTTTTCTTGGATATTAAAATTTATAGAAATCCTAAAAATGTGTGTCGAATTGAACAACATAAATCAACCCCTTATCCACATTCGTAACCTTTCACCTTCCTAAAACTCGTAGCTTTCATAACCAGCTACGATTTTGCGTTCATGTAAAAAAAATAATCAAAAGGATTTTAATATATTCGAACAAAACCTAAGTATAAAAACTAAAGCATTCGAGTAGGTATTAATTTATAGAAATCTTTAGGCCTAAATCAAAAAGTATAATTAGCATAACTTCTTTTCGAATGGACAAAATATTCCACGTAAATTTTTTGTATCTAGCATGGCAACATGGCAACGTGGCAACATAAAATAATGTAACTAAGCAATTTTGCACAAGGGAACGGTGGCAACGAACAGTTCACAGGCAAATATGACACCATATTTAAGCAGGGGTATTAAACAGTGATCAATATAATAATATAATTAATTGTTGCGTCATTTACTTATTTCATTCGCTAGATCTTTCATTAAAAAGCTCATTAGGGACACACGAGTCCTTATTGTCAATACTTCATGTCAAACTAAAAACATTATTTGGTCGGCAGCGCACTTGCAACACATGTGGCGTTGCTTGTGTTATAGGCGACGGTAGCCACCTACCATCAAATATACCGTCAGACTGTCTATCAACCTGGACATATATTTGGGTGGGTTACGCGGACGAAGTCGCATGTAACAGCTAGTATATTAAGAAACTACAAAACTTAATCATAATTTAACAAGTAGGTGTTTTAGGCGTTTATCATGATTATTATCTTTAAATTGAGATGAATTTTTATTCGACCCAGGTCCAGGCCTAGAATGATTAATGAACTGTCAAGGAGGATAAAAAATGCTAAAGTTATTATAAGTGATCACACTATTGAACATAGGCCTTTTAGATTGAGCGCCACCACACTCCACTTATTGGAAACAGCTCTCTTTGGATCCAGCGAGTAAGTTATCCGCCCATGGGATGCTTCGACTATGGACCCAACGACAGACAGGTCTCGCTCATTTCCCAGCGGGAATTAATTGATTTTTTGGGCTAAATCTTTGGTTCTCCTACCAAAGTAAACCTTATGCGTATTTTTTATATTTGTAACAATAACATAGCTGTTGTGAGAGGCAACACCGGGTCCTGTTCTAAACAGGATTACTTCCCTGTCGGCTTATCTAACTATCATCAACTTATTTACTCACTAACTGGTGCCTGCAACTACGTCCATGTTGAAAAATAAAATATGTAAAAATGTGTATAAATATGCCTGAAAAAATATGTAAATGGATCTTTACTGACGTGGATCTTTATTGAAGTCTTTAAATTTGATTCCATAGTGAAATTCAATTCAGAAAACTGAATATAACAAAATCGGTTTGATGCTGTAGCTACTTATTATCTGATCTATATCCAAAATTTAAATACACCATAAGATAACTAATGGATCAATGATTTTGTTACATTGAGTGAGGACTGGGACGCATTGCTTGCGGTGGAGGAGAAAGCACTGCTATTTTGAGGTTTTTTTCGCTGGGGTCCGTTTAATTTAACTTTTGACTCGTATAAGCTAGAATTAGCTAGCCAGAATGTTAGTTTGGGGTTCAATCGTCAGCTCTCGTCGAGATGTATTGATTACCTATATAAATCATTAATGTGAAATAGATATACAAATACAAATACAAAATAATTTATTAATATTCTTAAGCCTAGGTACAAAATAGGTGTATAAAAATACTTGTATCAGGAGACACTCGCTCCTTCAACACCACACTTAAATCTTAGGCTAATTTAGAATAGAAAAACTAGATGATATAGTAACTATATATGGTTTAAAGTAAAAATTAAAATAAATAATGCAAATCAAAATACAGAGAACGTTTGCGGTTAGAAAGGGATTCTCAAGAGTAATCCAGTGATACCCATAAAACACCATTATGACAGAATGAAGGCATCCCAGTGAATAAACGACTTATGCCATATTTATTTAGTACATTTTGTATCACAGACCTTTCTATACTAATATTATAAAGAGAGATGATTTTTATGTTTGTAATGAATAAACTCAAAAACTACTGGATTTATTTTAAAAATTCTTTCACCTATAGAAAGCAAGCTACGTTATCAGCGAGTAATATCAACGTGGGCGAAGTCGCGTGCAACAGCTAGTCATTAATATAGTTGTAATACATTAATTATTTGTTTGCTTGATTTCTTGCCATCACAAATAAAACGTAGAAATCTGAAGGACTTCTTAATAATAATCAAAATGAAAATATACGTGGGGCGCGCTTACGGTTTCCGGAATGAATTAATTAGAAGAAGTTACTTATGAATGCTCAAAAATGAATTTATTGTTTCTCAAAATATTTTCCGTTAGCATAAATGCACTTTTCATACGAATAAACCAATTTTCAAAATTGACCTTGAAATTATCTTTTTCATACTCTTCGACACCCCCTGCTGATGGTGAAAATCGTTGACCGCGTAACTGGTTCTTAACTATTGGGAACAAAAAAGTCGCAAGTTGCCGATCGGGACTATATGCAGGACGGCTTATAAGTTCTACGATTTTTACATTCAAAAATTCGTTTGTCTCGAAAACTGGCATAATCCTGGCAATACGATACGGCTTTTACGGTTATTTTTAAGGAGTTCATCACTAGCTTCCGGCGACCAAATGGTCGTGTACCAACCACTATTCACGGTACGACGATTGTTCAAAGCAACAGTAGCCATATGTCCATTTTTATTAAAAAAAAAGTTAGATTCGTCTGATTAGTGTTGCTTTTGCACGTGCCCTAGTTTGGTTTCTTTCGGCTCATCTTGAAAGAGAATGTTTCGTCACCTGTTACTCAGTCCCAAACCAAATTTGACGTCCCTTCGTTGAAATCTGGTAAGTATAGCATTGCACCAAGTGACTCGGTCCATTTTTTTTGAGTCTCAGTCAAATTGTGTGGTATTTATAGAGAGCACAGCTTTTTCACACGCAGAAGATTGGGCAGGATTAATTGCCTATGCCTAAGGATGTCAGAATTTCATGGTAGGTCACGTGCCTGTCTGTTTCGACAATACGGCGCACAACATTGATATTTTTGCTCAATACTAAGTGCAATTGGGATATCGTTGCCCTATAACCTACACTATACACTATATTAATATTTCATTTAAAAAAGTCGCCTATTAATTTGTTTTAGTAGAGCTATAATAAGTGAGTTTAGCAGACATAAATGGGCAGCGATAACCACCCTCCTCCAAAAGACTAGTGCGTGAATAAGATATGTCGGAGCCCATTAACTATCCCTGTCTAAATTATCTTTTAAACTTAAAAGCGCAATTGCTTTTCTTAAAAACAATGGTATGCGCCAACCGCCAAGTGAACATAGAGACCCAATGCACTAATGATATTATACGGCATGAAATTGATAGTTAAATTTCAAAAAATATAAATTAACGTTTAGTTTTAATGAATTCTATTGAAAATTTAAAGGTAATTTTAAAAGATTATATGAAAGCTTTATGTACATTTTAATTCCATAGTGCGAATACCCTGACTGACCAAAATGCATGATCATCAATTCATCGGTGGCCAGTTCTAGGTACGCGTCGCTCGGTCACTTTTGTTCGGTTCATCGTGGAAGACACTCATCAAGCAAGTGAGTTTTTAATTATTACATATTTATATATCATTATTATAATGTAGTTCCATAATATTTTACTTTAAGTTATTTCTTGCGATTAAATTCGTTCCAATTTTAGATAAATTCTCGTTATATCTTTTGCTTTTAAAAAGTATACTTATTCCAATTTTAATTAAAATTTGAGACTTGGGAACATTAATTTTTTTTTATTTATTGTTACATAATAATAAATAATTTTCTAAGTAAAGTCTTCGTCATTGCTTAAAGAATTATTTAAACTTTTTTAACTTTAAACGTTTATAAGTATTAACGTTTTAGATAGATACGTTCATGAATGTCGGCTTGGTATAGTAGACTTAATCAAAAAGCGTCGAATCTTTGATATTTTATCTATATTATGACAAGGAAGAACAAAAGAATCAAGGGGTTTATCCATATTTTTTGCGAAAATTCAATACTTTAGTTAAACCAAGGTATCCCAGAAATACGTTAAACAATATCTTTAAATAATAAAGGAATTCTTAATCAATATTTTCGAATTTCCACTTAATTTTTTTTAAAAGTAAAGTTTGTCAAGCAGGCTAGCGGTTTACTTTAACCAAGCAAACCCAGCTGCCAAACTTAGTAGAATAAAGGATAAGTAGTTACTGCCATTAAAAGGGCTGTCCAAATTATGACTGCAAAACGCAGTATACGGTTCCACTACTAAATCTATACTTTTATACTAATATTATAAAGAGTATAAGATTTGTATAAGATGTATGTTTGCAATGAATAAAATTAAAAAAACTAGTGGACCGATTTTGAAAATTCTTTCACCTATAGAAAGCAACATTATCAGGGAGTAACATAGGCGCGTGCAACAATTGCTGGTGCTGGTATAACATATTTAGGTAGCTTTTCTTTATTTTTAATGTGAAAAAAATTTTTACATAAAGATGTATCTCTTAAAGTTTATTCTTCTAAAATCCTAAATAACACTCATTTCTTTCATTAAATATTTATCTTTACCTACTTATTATAAATCCGTCATGTCTGTTTCTCCGCTAGCTACTTCCGAACCACTCAATGGATTTTAATTCGGTTTTTTTTAAAAGGAAAGAGGGATAAACGAGGAAGGTTGTATATGAAAAATTCATTAAATTGAGCGGTACACATGAACTTAGTGGACGTCCGGAAGAGCAGCGCTGTGTAGCTTATAGCCATCTTATAGCGCACTTAAGGAACTTACCCATACTAGGTGACCCGTTCAAGATTGGGCTTCAAAGTACCGCGCTTGGTCACAGGGGCGGGGGCGGGTTAGGTTTTTGTTTTTATATAAGTTTCTTCTTCTTCATTATATTCTTGATAATATATTTTTCACTTGTAATTATAGGTACGCACTCTTGGCGTCAAGCGGCAAGCGCCTTATTAATATAGACAAATATGACAAAATTTGCAATAAATTATTTAAAACCATATTTATGAATTACTACGTGAAAGCTAGAGGGGGATGTTACGTAATGGAAGTGTCGATCTGAACTTTATAACATTGGAATGTACCTTTGCAAGTTATAACATTTGCTCCGGTATTTTTAAATGTATATTAAATGTTATTGCTGGGAAAATAGGCCTGAAAATTTCATTCATATTAACTATTTCTTTTTCAGAAAATTACACTGGTTTGAATTTTCACAAGAGACGTAATCCTTAGTCCAGCTCGTGTACCTAAGCCAAAGCGGTAGAACATAGAAGTATACGTGCTGAAGTATCTGTGCTGGTACGGAAATTTCTTTACTCTTTTTTGAGATTTTTTTTGAATTCCATAGAAGCACTGAGGACTTCAGTTTTGACATATCCATTACCTCACAATCACTTAGTCATGTAATAGTTACTTCTGAAGAGAGGTGATGGAAGTGGCGATCTGAACTTTACAACAAATTCATCACTTGAAAATCCAAAAAACTGAGAAGCACTGAAGAAAGAGGAATTTCAGAGTTGTCACAGCCATTACCTCACAGTCACTTGGTTTGTTGTAGCAACATGTGATGTGACGTAATGGAAGTGGCGATCTGAACTTTACAACGAATTCATCACTTGAAACTGAGAAGCACTGAAGAAAGAAGAATTTCAGAGTTGTCACAGCCATTACCTCACAGTCACTTGGTTTGTTGTAGCAACATGTGATGTGATGTAATGGAAGTGGCGATCTGAACTTTACAACGAATTTTTCACTCTAAAATCTAAAAGTAACAGAGAAGCACTGAAAAAAGAAGAATTTCAGAGGTTTCACATCTATTACCTCACAGTTAGTTGGACATGTAATAACAACTTGGATGTGACGTAATGGAAGTGTCGATCTGAACTTTATAACATTGGAATGTGCCTTTAGAAATTATAACATTTACCCCGGTATTTTTAAATTTAAAAAAATTTATTACTGGGAAAATAGGACTGAAAATTTCATTTATATTTACTATTTCTTTTTCAGAAAATTAAACAGGGTTGAATTTTCACAAGAGACGTAACCCTTAGTCCAGCTCGTGTACCTAAGCCAAAGCGGTAGAACAAAGAAGTATACATGCTGTAGTTACTGGTATGGACTTTGATTTACTCTTATTTGAGATTTTTTTGCAATTCCATGAAAAACTGCCGACTTCAGTTTTGACACATCCATTACCTCACAGTCACTTGGTCATGTAATAGTTACTTGTGATGTGATGTGGTGGAAGTGGCGATCTGAACTTAACAACAAATTCATCACTTGAAACTGAGAAGCATTGAAGAAAGAAGAATTTCAGAGTTGTCACAGCCATTACCTCACAGTCACTTGTTTTGTTGTAGCAACATGTGATGTGACGTAATGGAAGTGGCGATCTGAACTTTACAACGAATTCATCACTTGAAACTGAGAAGCACTGAAGAAAGAAGAATTTCAGAGTTGTCACAGCCATTACCTCACAGTCACTTGTTTTGTTGTAGCAACATGTGATGTGATGTAATGGAAGTGGCGATCTGAACTTTACAACGAATTCTTCACTCGAAAATCTAAAAGTAACAGAGAAGCACTGAAAAAAGAAGAATTTCAGAGGTTTCACATCTATTACCTCACAGTCACTTGGTCATGTATAGTTACTTGTGATGTGATGTGATAGAAGTGGCGATCTGAACTTTACAACGAACTCATCATTCGAATATCGAAAAGTAACATAGAAACAATGAAGAAAGAAGAATTTCAGAGTTGACACAGCAATTACCTCATAGTTAGTTGGTCATGTAATAACAACTTGGATGTGACGTAATGGAAGTGTCAATCTGAACTTTATAACATTCGAATGTACCTTTAGGAATTATAACATTTGCTCCGGTATTTTTAAATGTAAAAAAATTTATTACTGGGAAAATAGGCCTGAAAATTTCATTTATATTTACTATTTCTTTTTCAGAAAATTAAACAGGCATGAATTTTCACAAGAGACGTAACCCTTAGTCCAGCTCGTGTACTTAAGCCAAAGCGGTGGAACAAAGAAGTCTACGCGCTGTATTTACTGGTATGGACTTTGATTTATTCTTATTTGAGATTTTTTTTTAGATTCCATAGAAAAACTGCAGACTTCAGTTTTAACACATCCATTACTTAACAGTCACTTGGTCATGTAATAGTTACTTGTGATGTGATGTGGTGGAAGTAGCGATCTGAACTTTACAACAAATTCATCATTTGAAAATCCAAAAAACTGAGAAGCATAGAAGAAAGTAGAATTTCAGAGTTGTCACAGCCATTACCTCACAGTCACTTGTTTTGTTGTAGCAACATGTAATGTGACGTAATTGAAGTGGCGATCTGAACTTTACAACGAACTCTTAACTCGAAATCGAAAAGTAACGGAGAAGCACCAAAAAATGAAGAATTTCAGAGTTGACACATCCATTACCTTACAGCCACTTGGTCATGTAATAGTTATTTGTGATGTGATGTGATGGATGTTTAGATCTGAATTTACAACGAACTCATCACTTGAATATCCAAAAAATTGAGAAGCACTGAAGAAACAGGAATTTCAGAGTTGTCACAGCCATTACCTCACAGTCACTTGGTCATGTAATAACAACTTGTGATGTGACGTAATGGAAGTGGCGATCTGAACTTTACAACGAATTCATCACTTGAAAATCCAAAAAAACTGCGAACAACTGAAGAAAGAAGAATTTCAGAGTTGTCACAGCCATTACCTCACAGTCACTTGTTTTGTTGTAGCAACATGTGATGTGACGTAATGGAAGTGGCGATCTGAACTTTACAACGAATTCTTCTCTCGAAAATCTAAAAGTACAGAGAAGCACTGAAGAAAGAAGAATTTCAGAGGTTTCACATCTATTACCTCACAGTTAGTTGGACATGTAATAACAACTTGGATGTGACGTAATGGAAGTGTCAATCTGAACTTTATAACATTCGAATGTACCTTTAGGAATTATAACATTTGCTCCGGTATTTTTAAATGTAAAAAAATTTATTACTGGGAAAATAGGCCTGAAAATTTCATTTATATTTACTATTTCTTTTTCAGAAAATTAAACAGGCATGAATTTTCACAAGAGACGTAACCCTTAGTCCAGCTCGTGTACTTAAGCCAAAGCGGTGGAACAAAGAAGTCTACGCGCTGTATTTACTGGTATGGACTTTGATTTATTCTTATTTGAGATTTTTTTTTAGATTCCATAGAAAAACTGCAGACTTCAGTTTTAACACATCCATTACTTAACAGTCACTTGGTCATGTAATAGTTACTTGTGATGTGATGTGGTGGAAGTAGCGATCTGAACTTTACAACAAATTCATCATTTGAAAATCCAAAAAACTGAGAAGCATAGAAGAAAGTAGAATTTCAGAGTTGTCACAGCCATTACCTCACAGTCACTTGTTTTGTTGTAGCAACATGTAATGTGACGTAATTGAAGTGGCGATCTGAACTTTACAACGAACTCTTAACTCGAAATCGAAAAGTAACGGAGAAGCACCAAAAAATGAAGAATTTCAGAGTTGACACATCCATTACCTTACAGCCACTTGGTCATGTAATAGTTATTTGTGATGTGATGTGATGGATGTTTAGATCTGAATTTACAACGAACTCATCACTTGAATATCCAAAAAATTGAGAAGCACTGAAGAAACAGGAATTTCAGAGTTGTCACAGCCATTACCTCACAGTCACTTGGTCATGTAATAACAACTTGTGATGTGACGTAATGGAAGTGGCGATCTGAACTTTACAACGAATTCATCACTTGAAAATCCAAAAAAACTGCGAACAACTGAAGAAAGAAGAATTTCAGAGTTGTCACAGCCATTACCTCACAGTCACTTGTTTTGTTGTAGCAACATGTGATGTGACGTAATGGAAGTGGCGATCTGAACTTTACAACGAATTCTTCTCTCGAAAATCTAAAAGTACAGAGAAGCACTGAAGAAAGAAGAATTTCAGAGGTTTCACATCTATTACCTCACAGTCACTTGGTCATGTATAGTTACTTGTGATGTGATGTGATAGAAGTGGCGATCTGAACTTTACAACGAACTCATCATTCGAAAATCGAAAAGTAACATAGAAGCACTGAAGAAAGAAAAATTTCAGGGTTGACCAATCCATTAACTCACAATCAGTATTTCATGTAATATAATAACAACTTGGATGTGACCTAATCGAAGTGTTGATTTGAACTTTATAACATTGGAATGAACCTTTGGAAGTTAACATTTGCTCCGGTATTTTTAAATGTATAAAAAAATTATTACTCGGAAAATAGGGATTAAAATTTCATTTATATTAACTATTTCTGTTTCAGAAAATTAAACTGGCTTGAATTTTCACAAGAGACGTAATCCTTAGTCCAGCTCATGTACCTAAGCCAAAGCGGTAGAAAAAAGAAGTATACGTTCTGTAATTACTGGTATGGAAATTTCTTTACTCTTTTTTGAGATTTTTTTTAATTCCATAGAAGCACTGAAGACTTCAGTTTTGACACATCCATTACCTCACAGTCACTTAGTCATGTAATAGTTACTAGTGATGTGATGTGATGGAAGTGGCGATCTGAATTTACAACGAATTCATCACTTGAAAATCCAAAAAAACTGCGAACAACTGAAGAAAGAAGAATTTCAGAGTTGTCACTGCCATTACTTCACAGTCACTTGTTTTGTTGTAGCAACATGTGATGTGACGTAATGGAAGTGGCGATCTGAACTTTACAACGAATTCTTCACTCGAAAATCTAAAAGTACAGAGAAGCACTGAAGAAAGAAGAATTTCAGAGGTTTCACATCTATTACCTCACAGTCACTTGGTCATGTATAGTTACTTGTGATGTGATGTGATAGAAGTGGCGATCTGAACTTTACAACGAACTCATCATTCGAAAATCGAAAAGTAACATAGAAGCACTGAAGAAAGAAGAATTTCAGGGTTGACCAATCCATTAACTCACAATCAGTATTTCATGTAATATAATAACAACTTGGATGTGACCTAATCGAAGTGTTGATTTGAACTTTATAACATTGGAATGTACCTTTGGAAGTTAACATTTGCTCCGGTATTTTTAAATGTATAAAAAAATTATTACTCGGAAAATAGGGATTAAAATTTCATTTATATTAACTATTTCTTTTTCAGAAAATTAAACTGGCTTGAATTTTCACAAGAGACGTAATCCTTAGTCCAGCTCATGTACCTAAGCCAAAGCGGTAGAAAAAAGAAGTATACGTTCTGTAATTACTGGTATGGAAATTTCTTTACTCTTTTTTGAGATTTTTTTTAATTCCATAGAAGCACTGAAGACTTCAGTTTTGACACATCCATTACCTCACAGTCACTTAGTCATGTAATAGTTACTAGTGATGTGATGTGATGGAAGTGGCGATCTGAATTTACAACGAATTCATCACTTGAAAATCAAAAAAAACTGCGAACAACTGAAGAAAGAAGAATTTCAGTGTTGTCACTGCCATTACTTCACAGTCACTTGTTTTGTTGTAGCAACATGTGATGTGACGTAATGGAAGTGGCGATCTGAACTTTACAACGAATTCTTCTCTCGAAAATCTAAAAGTACAGAGAAGCACTGAAGAAAGAAGAATTTCAGAGGTTTCACATCTATTACCTCACAGTCACTTGGTCATGTATAGTTACTTGTGATGTGATGTGATAGAAGTGGCGATCTGAACTTTACAACGAACTCATCATTCGAATATCGAAAAGTAACATAGAAACAATGAAGAAAGAAGAATTTCAGAGTTGACACAGCAATTACCTCATAGTTAGTTGGTCATGTAATAACAACTTGGATGTGACGTAATGGAAGTGTCAATCTGAACTTTATAACATTGGAATGTACCTTTGGAAGTTAACATTTGCTCCGGTATTTTTAAATGTATAAAAAAATTATTACTCGGAAAATAGGGATTAAAATTTCATTTATATTAACTATTTCTGTTTCAGAAAATTAAACTGGCTTGAATTTTCACAAGAGACGTAATCCTTAGTCCAGCTCATGTACCTAAGCCAAAGCGGTAGAAAAAAGAAGTATACGTTCTGTAATTACTGGTATGGAAATTTCTTTACTCTTTTTTGAGATTTTTTTTAATTCCATAGAAGCACTGAAGACTTCAGTTTTGACACAGCCATTACCTCACAGTCACTTGGTCATGTAATAACAACTTGTGATGTGACGTAATGGAAGTGGCGATCTGAACTTTACAACGAATTCATCACTTGAAAATCCAAAAAAACTGCGAACAACTGAAGAAAGAAGAATTTCAGAGTTGTCACAGCCATTACCTCACAGTCACTTGTTTTGTTGTAGCAACATGTGATGTGACGTAATGGAAGTGGCGATCTGAACTTTACAACGAATTCTTCTCTCGAAAATCTAAAAGTACAGAGAAGCACTGAAGAAAGAAGAATTTCAGAGGTTTCACATCTATTACCTCACAGTCACTTGGTCATGTATAGTTACTTGTGATGTGATGTGATAGAAGTGGCGATCTGAACTTTACAACGAACTCATCATTCGAAAATCGAAAAGTAACATAGAAGCACTGAAGAAAGAAGAATTTCAGGGTTGACCAATCCATTAACTCACAATCAGTATTTCATGTAATATAATAACAACTTGGATGTGACCTAATCGAAGTGTTGATTTGAACTTTATAACATTGGAATGTACCTTTGGAAGTTAACATTTGCTCCGGTATTTTTAAATGTATAAAAAAATTATTACTCGGAAAATAGGGATTAAAATTTCATTTATATTAACTATTTCTTTTTCAGAAAATTAAACTGGCTTGAATTTTCACAAGAGACGTAATCCTTAGTCCAGCTCATGTACCTAAGCCAAAGCGGTAGAAAAAAGAAGTATACGTTCTGTAATTACTGGTATGGAAATTTCTTTACTCTTTTTGAGATTTTTTTTAATTCCATAGAAGCACTGAAGACTTCAGTTTTGACACAGCCATTACCTCACAGTCACTTGGTCATGTAATAGTTACTTGTGATGTGATGTGGTGGAAGTGGCGATCTGAACTTTACAACAAATTCATCACTTGAATATCCAAAAAATTGAGAAGCACTGAAGAAACAGGAATTTCAGAGTTGTCACAGCCATTACCTCACAGTCACTTGGTCATATAATAACAACTTGTGATGTGACGTAATGGAAGTGGCGATCTGAACTTTACAACGAATTCATCACTTGAAAATCCAAAAAAACTGCGAACAACTGAAGAAAGAAGAATTTCAGAGTTGTCACAGCCATTACCTCACAGTCACTTGTTTTGTTGTAGCAACATGTGATGTGACGTAATGGAAGTGGCGATCTGAACTTTACAACGAATTCTTCTCTCGAAAATCTAAAAGTACAGAGAAGCACTGAAGAAAGAAGAATTTCAGAGGTTTCACATCTATTACCTCACAGTCACTTGGTCATGTATAGTTAATTGTGATGTGATGTGATAGAAGTGGCGATCTGAACTTTACAACGAACTCATCATTCGAAAATCGAAAAGTAACATAGAAGCACTGAAGAAAGAAAAATTTCAGGGTTGACCAATCTATTAACTCACAATCAGTATTTCATGTAATATAATAACAACTTGGATGTGACCTAATCGAAGTGTTGATTTGAACTTTATAACATTGGAATGTACCTTTGGAAGTTAACATTTGCTCCGGTATTTTTAAATGTATAAAAAATTATTACTCGGAAAATAGGGATTAAAATTTCATTTATATTAACTATTTCTGTTTCAGAAAATTAAACTGGCTTGAATTTTCACAAGAGACGTAATCCTTAGTCCAGCTCATGTACCTAAGCCAAAGCGGTAGAAAAAAGAAGTATACGTTCTGTAATTACTGGTATGGAAATTTCTTTACTCTTTTTTGAGATTTTTTTTAATTCCATAGAAGCACTGAAGACTTCAGTTTTGACACATCCATTACCTCACAGTCACTTAGTCATGTAATAGTTACTAGTGATGTGATGTGATGGAAGTGGCGATCTGAATTTACAACGAATTCATCACTTGAAAATCCAAAAAAACTGCGAACAACTGAAGAAAGAAGAATTTCAGAGTTGTCACAGCCATTACCTCACAGTCACTTGTTTTGTTGTAGCAACATGTGATGTGACGTAATGGAAGTGGCGATCTGAACTTTACAACGAATTCTTCTCTCGAAAATCTAAAAGTACAGAGAAGCACTGAAGAAAGAAGAATTTCAGAGGTTTCACATCTATTACCTCACAGTCACTTGGTCATGTATAGTTACTTGTGATGTGATGTGATAGAAGTGGCGATCTGAACTTTACAACGAACTCATCATTGGAAAATCGAAAAGTAACATAGAAGCACTGAAGAAAGAAGAATTTCAGGGTTGACCAATCCATTAACTCACAGTCAGTATTTCATGTAATATAATAACAACTTGGATGTGATCTAATCGAAGTGTTGATTTGAACTTTATAACATTGGAATGTACATTTGGAAGTTAATATTTGCTCCGGTATTTTTAAATGTATAAATAAAATTATTACTCGGAAAATAGGGATTAAAATTTCATTTATATTTACTATTTCTTTTTCAGAAAATTAAACTGGCTTGAATTTTCACAAGAGACGTAATCCTTAGTCCAGCTCATGTACCTAAGCCAAAGCGGTAGAAAAAAGAAGTATACGTTCTGTAATTACTGGTATGGAAATTTCTTTACTCTTTTTTGAGATTTTTTTAATTCCATAGAAGCACTGAAGACTTCAGTTTTGACACATCCATTACCTCACAGTCACTTAGTCATGTAATAGTTACTAGTGATGTGATGTGATGGAAGTGGCGATCTGAACCCACAACAAATTCATCACTTGAAATAGAGAAGCACTGAAGAAAGAAGAATTTCAGAGTTGTCACAGCCATTACCTCACAGTCACTTGTTTTGTTGTAGCAACATGTGATGTGACGTAATGGAAGTGGCGATCTGAACTTTACAACGAATTCTTCTCTCGAAAATCTAAAAGTACAGAGAAGCACTGAAGAAAGAAGAATTTCAGAGGTTTCACATCTATTACCTCACAGTCACTTGGTCATGTATAGTTACTTGTGATGTGATGTGATAGAAGTGGCGATCTGAACTTTACAACGAACTCATCATTGGAAAATCGAAAAGTAACATAGAAGCACTGAAGAAAGAAGAATTTCAGGGTTGACCAATCCATTAACTCACAGTCAGTATTTCATGTAATATAATAACAACTTGGATGTGATCTAATCGAAGTGTTGATTTGAACTTTATAACATTGGAATGTACATTTGGAAGTTAATATTTGCTCCGGTATTTTTAAATGTATAAATAAAATTATTACTCGGAAAATAGGGATTAAAATTTCATTTATATTTACTATTTCTTTTTCAGAAAATTAAACTGGCTTGAATTTTCACAAGAGACGTAATACTTAGTCCAGCTCATGTACCTAAGCCAAAGCGGTAGAAAAAAGAAGTATACGTTCTGTAATTACTGGTATGGAAATTTCTTTACTCTTTTTTGAGATTTTTTTTTAATTCCATAGAAGCACTGAAGACTTCAGTTTTGACACATCCATTACCTCACAGTCACTTGGTCATGTAATAGTTACTTGTGATGTGATGTGGTGGAAGTGGCGATCTGAACTTTACAACAAATTCATCACTTGAAAATCCAAAAAACTGAGAAGCACTGAAGAAAGAGGAATTTCAGAGTTGTCACAGCCATTACCTCACAGTCACTTGGTTTGTTGTAGCAACATGTGATGTGACGTAATGGAAGTGGCGATCTGAACTTTACAACGAATTCTTCACTCGAAAATCTAAAAGTACAGAGAAGCACTGAAGAAAGAAGAATTTCAGAGGTTTCACATCTATTACCTCACAGTCACTTGGTCATGTATAGTTACTTGTGATGTGATGTGATAGAAGTGGCGATCTGAACTTTACAACGAACTCATCATTCGAAAATCGAAAAGTAACATAGAAGCACTGAAGAAAGAAAAATTTCAGGGTTGACCAATCCATTAACTCACAATCAGTATTTCATGTAATATAATAACAACTTGTATGTGACCTAATCGAAGTGTTGATTTGAACTTTATAACATTGGAATGTACCTTTGGAAGTTAACATTTGCTCCGGTATTTTTAAATGTATAAAAAAATTATTACTCGGAAAATAGGGATTAAAATTTCATTTATATTAAATATTTCTTTTTCAGAAAATTAAACTGGCTTGAATTTTCACAAGAGACGTAATCCTTAGTCCAGCTCATGTACCTAAGCCAAAGCGGTAGAAAAAAGAAGTATACGTTCTGTAATTACTGGTATGGAAATTTCTTTACTCTTTTTTGAGATTTTTTTAATTCCATAGAAGCACTGAAGACTTCAGTTTTGACACATCCATTACCTCACAGTCACTTAGTCATGTAATAGTTACTAGTGATGTGATGTGATGGAAGTGGCGATCTGAACCCACAACAAATTCATCACTTGAAATAGAGAAGCACTGAAGAAAGAAGAATTTCAGAGTTGTCACAGCCATTACCTCACAGTCACTTGTTTTGTTGTAGCAACATGTGATGTGACGTAATGGAAGTGGCGATCTGAACTTTACAACGAATTCATCACTTGAAAATCCAAAAAAACTGCGAACAACTGAAGAAAGAAGAATTTCAGTGTTGTCACAGCCATTACCTCACAGTCACTTGTTTTGTTGTAGCAACATGTGATGTGACGTAATGGAAGTGGCGATCTGAACTTTACAACGAATTCTTCACTCGAAAATCTAAAAGTACAGAGAAGCACTGAAGAAAGAAGAATTTCAGAGGTTTCACATCTATTACCTCACAGTCACTTGGTCATGTATAGTTACTTGTGATGTGATGTGATAGAAGTGGCGATCTGAACTTTACAACGAACTCATCATTGGAAAATCGAAAAGTAACATAGAAGCACTGAAGAAAGAAGAATTTCAGGGTTGACCAATCCATTAACTCACAGTCAGTACTTCATGTAATATAATAACAACTTGGATGTGATCTAATCGAAGTGTTGATTTGAACTTTATAACATTGGAATGTACCTTTGGAAGTTAATATTTGCTCCGGTATTTTTAAATGTATAAAAAAAATTATTACTCGGAAAATAGGGATTAAAATTTCATTTATATTTACTATTTCTTTTTCAGAAAATTAAACTGGCTTGAATTTTCACAAGAGACGTAATCCTTAGTCCAGCTCATGTACCTAAGCCAAAGCGGTAGAAAAAAGAAGTAAACGTGCTGTAATTACTGGTATGGAAATTTCTTTACTCTTTTTTGAGATTTTTTTTAATTCCATAGAAGCACTGAAGACTTCAGTTTTGACACATCCATTACCTCACAGTCACTTAGTCATGTAATAGTTACTAGTGATGTGATGTGATGGAAGTGGCGATCTGAATTTACAACGAATTCATCACTTGAAAATCCAAAAAAACTGCGAAAAACTGAAGAAAGAAGAATTTCAGAGTTGTCACTGCCATTACTTCACAGTCACTTGTTTTGTTGTAGCAACATGTGATGTGACGTAATGGAAGTGGCGATCTGAACTTTACAACGAATTCTTCACTCGAAAATCTAAAAGTACAGAGAAGCACTGAAGAAAGAAGAATTTCAGAGGTTTCACATCTATTACCTCACAGTCACTTGGTCATGTATAGTTACTTGTGATGTGATGTGATAGAAGTGGCGATCTGAACTTTACAACGAACTCATCATTCGAAAATCGAAAAGTAACATAGAAACACTGAAGAAAGAAAAATTTCAGGGTTGACCAATCCATTAACTCACAATCAGTATTTCATGTAATATAATAACAACTTGTATGTGACCTAATCGAAGTGTTGATTTGAACTTTATAACATTGGAATGTACCTTCGGAAGTTAACATTTGCTCCGGTATTTTTAAATGTATAAAAAAATTATTATTCGGAAAATAGGGATTAAAATTTCATTTATATTAAATATTTCTTTTTCAGAAAATTAAACTGGCTTGAATTTTCACAAGAGACGTAATCCTTAGTCCAGCTCATGTACCTAAGCCAAAGCGGTAGAAAAAAGAAGTATACGTTCTGTAATTACTGGTATGGAAATTTCTTTACTCTTTTTTGAGATTTTTTTTAATTCCATAGAAGCACTGAAGACTTCAGTTTTGACACATCCATTACCTCACAGTCACTTAGTCATGTAATAGTTACTAGTGATGTGATGTGATGGAAGTGGCGATCTGAACCCACAACAAATTCATCACTTGAAATAGAGAAGCACTGAAGAAAGAAGAATTTCAGAGTTGTCACAGCCATTACCTCACAGTCACTTGTTTTGTTGTAGCAACATGTGATGTGACGTAATGGAAGTGGCGATCTGAACTTTACAACGAATTCATCACTTGAAAATCCAAAAAAACTGCGAACAACTGAAGAAAGAAGAATTTCAGAGGTTTCACATCTATTACCTCACAGTCACTTGGTCATGTATAGTTACTTGTGATGTGATGTGATAGAAGTGGCGATCTGAACTTTACAACGAACTCATCATTCGAAAATCGAAAAGTAACATAGAAACACTGAAGAAAGAAAAATTTCAGGGTTGACCAATCCATTAACTCACAATCAGTATTTCATGTAATATAATAACAACTTGTATGTGACCTAATCGAAGTGTTGATTTGAACTTTATAACATTGGAATGTACCTTCGGAAGTTAACATTTGCTCCGGTATTTTTAAATGTATAAAAAAATTATTATTCGGAAAATAGGGATTAAAATTTCATTTATATTAAATATTTCTTTTTCAGAAAATTAAACTGGCTTGAATTTTCACAAGAGACGTAATCCTTAGTCCAGCTCATGTACCTAAGCCAAAGCGGTAGAAAAAAGAAGTATACGTTCTGTAATTACTGGTATGGAAATTTCTTTACTCTTTTTTGAGATTTTTTTTAATTCCATAGAAGCACTGAAGACTTCAGTTTTGACACATCCATTACCTCACAGTCACTTAGTCATGTAATAGTTACTAGTGATGTGATGTGATGGAAGTGGCGATCTGAATTTACAACGAATTCATCACTTGAAAATCCAAAAAAACTGCGAAAAACTGAAGAAAGAAGAATTTCAGAGTTGTCACTGCCATTACTTCACAGTCACTTGTTTTGTTGTAACAACATGTGATGTGACGTAATGGAAGTGGCGATCTGAACTTTACAACGAATTCTTCACTCGAAAATCTAAAAGTACAGAGAAGCACTGAAGAAAGAAGAATTTCAGAGTTGTCACAGCCATTACCTCACAGTCACTTGTTTTGTTGTAGCAACATGTGATGTGACGTAATGGAAGTGGCGATCTGAACTTTACAACGAATTCTTCACTCGAAAATCTAAAAGTACAGAGAAGCACTGAAGAAAGAAGAATTTCAGAGGTTTCACATCTATTACCTCACAGTCACTTGGTCATGTATAGTTACTTGTGATGTGATGTGATAGAAGTGGCGATCTGAACTTTACAACGAACTCATCATTCGAAAATCGAAAAGTAACATAGAAACACTGAAGAAAGAAAAATTTCAGGGTTGACCAATCCATTAACTCACAATCAGTATTTCATGTAATATAATAACAACTTGTATGTGACCTAATCGAAGTGTTGATTTGAACTTTATAACATTGGAATGTACCTTCGGAAGTTAACATTTGCTCCGGTATTTTTAAATGTATAAAAAAATTATTATTCGGAAAATAGGGATTAAAATTTCATTTATATTAAATATTTCTTTTTCAGAAAATTAAACTGGCTTGAATTTTCACAAGAGACGTAATCCTTAGTCCAGCTCATGTACCTAAGCCAAAGCGGTAGAAAAAAGAAGTATACGTTCTGTAATTACTGGTATGGAAATTTCTTTACTCTTTTTTGAGATTTTTTTTAATTCCATAGAAGCACTGAAGACTTCAGTTTTGACACATCCATTACCTCACAGTCACTTAGTCATGTAATAGTTACTAGTGATGTGATGTGATGGAAGTGGCGATCTGAATTTACAACGAATTCATCACTTGAAAATCCAAAAAAACTGCGAAAAACTGAAGAAAGAAAAATTTCAGAGTTGTCACTGCCATTACTTCACAGTCACTTGTTTTGTTGTAGCAACATGTGATGTGACGTAATGGAAGTGGCGATCTGAACTTTACAACGAATTCTTCACTCGAAAATCTAAAAGTACAGAGAAGCACTGAAGAAAGAAGAATTTCAGAGGTTTCACATCTATTACCTCACAGTCACTTGGTCATGTATAGTTAATTGTGATGTGATGTGATAGAAGTGGCGATCTGAACTTTACAACGAACTCATCATTCGAAAATCGAAAAGTAACATAGAAACACTGAAGAAAGAAAAATTTCAGGGTTGACCAATCCATTAACTCACAATCAGTATTTCATGTAATATAATAACAACTTGTATGTGACCTAATCGAAGTGTTGATTTGAACTTTATAACATTGGAATGTACCTTCGGAAGTTAACATTTGCTCCGGTATTTTTAAATGTATAAAAAAATTATTATTCGGAAAATAGGGATTAAAATTTCATTTATATTAAATATTTCTTTTTCAGAAAATTAAACTGGCTTGAATTTTCACAAGGGACGTAATCCTTAGTCCAGCTCATGTACCTAAGCCAAAGCGGTAGAAAAAAGAAGTATACGTTCTGTAATTACTGGTATGGAAATTTCTTTACTCTTTTTTGAGATTTTTTTTAATTCCATAGAAGCACTGAAGACTTCAGTTTTGACACATACATTACCTCACAGTCACTTAGTCATGTAATAGTTACTAGTGATGTGATGTGATGGAAGTGGCGATCTGAACCCACAACAAATTCATCACTTGAAATAGAGAAGCACTGAAGAAAGAAGAATTTCAGAGTTGTCACAGCCATTACCTCACAGTCACTTGTTTTGTTGTAGCAACATGTGATGTGACGTAATGGAAGTGGCGATCTGAACTTTACAACGAATTCATCACTTGAAAATCCAAAAAAACTGCGAACAACTGAAGAAAGAAGAATTTCAGAGTTGTCACTGCCATTACTTCACAGTCACTTGTTTTGTTGTAGCAACATGTGATGTGACGTAATGGAAGTGGCGATCTGAACTTTACAACGAATTCTTCACTCGAAAATCTAAAAGTACAGAGAAGCACTGAAGAAAGAAGAATTTCAGAGGTTTCACATCTATTACCTCACAGTCACTTGGTCATGTATAGTTACTTGTGATGTGATGTGATAGAAGTGGCGATCTGAACTTTACAACGAACTCATCATTCGAAAATCGAAAAGTAACATGGAAGCACTGAAGAAAGAAAAATTTCAGGGTTGACCAATCCATTAACTCACAATCAGTATTTCATGTAATATAATAACAACTTGTATGTGACCTAATCGAAGTGTTGATTTGAACTTTATAACATTGGAATGTACCTTTGGAAGTTAACATTTGCTCCGGTATTTTTAAATGTATAAAAAAATTATTACTCGGAAAATAGGGATTAAAATTTCATTTATATTAAATATTTCTTTTTCAGAAAATTAAACTGGCTTGAATTTTCACAAGAGACGTAATCCTTAGTCCAGCTCATGTACCTAAGCCAAAGCGGTAGAAAAAAGAAGTATACGTTCTGTAATTACTGGTATGGAAATTTCTTTACTCTTTTTTGAGATTTTTTTAATTCCATAGAAGCACTGAAGACTTCAGTTTTGACACATCCATTACCTCACAGTCACTTAGTCATGTAATAGTTACTAGTGATGTGATGTGATGGAAGTGGCGATCTGAACCCACAACAAATTCATCACTTGAAATAGAGAAGCACTGAAGAAAGAAGAATTTCAGAGTTGTCACAGCCATTACCTCACAGTCACTTGTTTTGTTGTAGCAACATGTGATGTGACGTAATGGAAGTGGCGATCTGAACTTTACAACGAATTCATCACTTGAAAATCCAAAAAAACTGCGAACAACTGAAGAAAGAAGAATTTCAGAGTTGTCACAGCCATTACCTCACAGTCACTTGTTTTGTTGTAGCAACATGTGATGTGACGTAATGGAAGTGGCGATCTGAACTTTACAACGAATTCATCACTTGAAAATCCAAAAAAACTGCGAACAACTGAAGAAAGAAGAATTTCAGTGTTGTCACAGCCATTACCTCACAGTCATTTGGTCATATAATAACACCTTGAATGTGACGTAATGGAAGTGTCAATCTGAACTTCACAACAAATCATCACTCGAAACCTGTATAAAAATAATTGAAGCAGTGAAAAAAGAAGCACTTCAGAGTTGAAATAGCCATTACCTCACAGTCACTTGGTCATGTAATAACAACTTGTGAAGTGACGTAATTGAAGTGGCGCTCTGAACTTTACAACGAATTCATCACTTGAAAATCCAAAAAATCTGAAAACAACTGAAGAAAGAAAATGTCAGAGTTGACACATCCATTACGTCACAGTCACTTGGTCATGTAATAGTTAACTTGTGATGTGACGTAATGGAAGTGGCGATTACAACGAATTCATCACTTGAAAATCGAAAAAAAAAAACAGAAGTATTGAAGAAAGAAAAATTTCAGTGTTGTCACAGCCATTACCTCACAGTCATTTGGTCATGTAATAACACCTTGAATGTGACGTAATGGAAGTGTCAATCTGAACTTCACAACAAATCATCACTCGAAACCTGTATAAAAATAATTGAAGCAGTGAAAAAAGAAGCACTTCAGAGTTGTCGCAGCCATTACCTCACAGTCACTTGGTCATCTAATAACAACTTGTGATGTGACGTAATGGAAGTGGCGATCTGAACTTTACAACGAATTCATCACTTGAAAATCCAAAAAAACTGCGAACAACTGAAGAAAGAAGAATTTCAGAGTTGTCACTGCCATTACTTCACAGTCACTTGTTTTGTTGTAGCAACATGTGATGTGACGTAATGGAAGTGGCGATCTGAACTTTACAACGAATTCTTCACTCGAAAATCTAAAAGTACCGAGAAGCACTGAAGAAAGAAGAATTTCAGAGGTTTCACATCTATTACCTCACAGTCACTTGGTCATGTATAGTTACTTGTGATGTGATGTGATAGAAGTGGCGATCTGAACTTTACAACGAACTCATCATTCGAAAATCGAAAAGTAACATAGAAGCACTGAAGAAAGAAAAATTTCAGGGTTGACTAATCCATTAACTCACAATCAGTATTTCATGTAATATAATAACAACTTGGATGTGACCTAATCGAAGTGTTGATTTGAACTTTATAACATTGGAATGTACCTTTGGAAGTTAACATTTGCTCCGGTATTTTTAAATGTATAAAAAAATTATTACTCGGAAAATAGGGATTAAAATTTCATTTATATTAACTATTTCTTTTTCAGAAAATTAAACTGGCTTGAATTTTCACAAGAGACGTAATCCTTAGTCCAGCTCATGTACCTAAGCCAAAGCGGTAGAAAAAAGAAGTATACGTTCTGTAATTACTGGTATGGAAATTTCTTTACTCTTTTTTGAGTTTTTTTTTAATTCCATAGAAGCACTGAAGACTTCAGTTTTGACACATCCATTACCTCACAATCACTTAGTCATGTAATAGTTACTAGTGATGTGATGTGATGGAAGTGGCGATCTGAACTTTACAACAAATTCATCACTTGAATATCCAAAAAACTGAGAAGCACTGAAAAAAGAAGAATTTCAGAGTTGTCACAGCCATTACCTCACAGTCACTTGTTTTGTTGTAGCAACATGTGATGTGACGTAATGGAAGTGGCGATCTGAACTTTACAACGAATTCTTCACTCGAAAATCTAAAAGTACAGAGAAACACTGAAGAAAGAAGAATTTCAGAGGTTTCACATCTATTACCTCACAGTCACTTGGTCATGTATAGTTACTTGTGATGTGATGTGATAGAAGTGGCGATCTGAACTTTACAACGAACTCATCATTCGAAAATCGAAAAGTAACATAGAAGCACTGAAGAAAAAAAAATTTCAGGGTTGACCAATCCATTAACTCACAGTCAGTATTTCATGTAATATAATAACAACTTGGATGTGACCTAATCGAAGTGTTGATTTGAACTTTATAACATTGGAATGTACCTTTGGAAGTTAACATTTGCTCCGGTATTTTTAAATGTATAAAAAAATTATTACTCGGAAAATAGGGATTAAAATTCCATTTATATTAACTATTTCTTTTTCAGAAAATGAAACTGGCTTGAATTTTCACAAGAGACGTAATCCTTAGTCCAGCTCATGTACCTAAGCCAAAGCGGTAGAAAAAAGAATTATACGTTCTGTAATTACTGGTATGGACTTTGATTTACTCTTATTTGAGATTTTTTTGCAATTCCATGAAAAACTGCCGACTTCAGTTTTGACACATCCATTACCTCACAGTCACTTGGTCATGTAATAGTTACTTGTGATGTGATGTGGTGGAAGTGGCGATCTGAACCCACAACAAATTCATCACTTGAAATAGAGAAGCACTGAAGAAAGAAGAATTTCAGAGTTGTCACAGCCATTACCTCACAGTCACTTGTTTTGTTGTAGCAACATGTGATGTGACGTAATTGAAGTGGCGATCTGAATTTTACAACGAATTCATCACTTGAAAATCCAAAAAATCTGAAAACAACTGAAGCAAGAAAATGTCAGCGTTGACACATCCATTACGTCACAGTCACTTAGTCATGTAATAGTTAACTTGTGATGTGACGTAATGGAAGTGGCGATTACAACGAATTCATCACTTGAAAATCGAAAAAAAAAAAAAAAAACAGAAGTATTGAAGAAAGAAAAATTTCAGTGTTGTCACAGCCATTACCTCACAGTCATTTGGTCATATAATAACACCTTGAATGTGACGTAATGGAAGTGTCAATCTGAACTTCACAACAAATCATCACTCGAAACCTGTATAAAAATAATTGAAGCAGTGAAAAAAGAAGCACTTCAGTGTTGAAATAGCCATTACGTCACAGTCACGTGTTTGGTTGTAGCAGCATGTGATGTGACGTAATGTAAGTGGCGATCTGAACTTTACAACGAATTCATCACTTGAAAATCCAAAAAAACTGCGAACAACTGAAGAAAGAAGAATTTCAGAGTTGTCACAGCCATTACCTCACAGTCACTTGTTTTATTGTAGCAACATGTGATGTGACGTAATGGAAGTGGCGATCTGAACTTTACAACGAATTCTTCACTCGAAAATCTAAAAGTACAGAGAAGCACTGAAGAAAGAAGAATTTCAGAGGTTTCACATCTATTACCTCACAGTCACTTGGTCATGTATAGTTACTTGTGATGTGATGTGATAGAAGTGGCGATCTGAACTTTACAACGTACTCATCATTCGAAAATCGAAAAGTAACATAGAAGCACTGAAGAAAGAAAAATTTCAGGGTTGACCAATCCATTAACTCACAGTCAGTATTTCATGTAATATAATAAAAACTTGGATGTGACCTAATCGAAGTGTTGATTTGAACTTTATAACATTGGAATGTACCTTTGGAAGTTAACATTTGCTCCGGTATTTTTAAATGTATAAAAAAATTATTACTCGGAAAATAGGGATTAAAATTTCAATTATATTAACTATTTCTTTTTCAGAAAATTAAACTGGCTTGAATTTTCACAAGAGACGTAATCCTTAGTCCAGCTCATGTACCTAAGCCAAAGCGGTAGAAAAAAGAAGTATACGTTCTGTAATTACTGGTATGGAATTTTCTTTACTCTTTTTTGAGATTTTTTTTAATTCCATAGAAGCACTGAAGACTTCAGTTTTGACACATCCATTACCTCACAGTCACTTAGTCATGTAATAGTTACTAGTGTTGTGATGTGATGGAAGTGGCGATCTGAATTTACAACGAATTCATCACTTGAATATCCAAAAAACTGAGAAGCACTGAAGAAAGAAGATTTTCAGATGTTTCACGTCTATTACCTCACATTCACTTGGTCATATAATAGTTACTTGTGATGTGATGTGATGGAAGTGGCGATCTGAACTTTACAACGAATTCATCACTTGAAAATCCAAAAAACTGCGAACAACTGAAGAAAGTAGAATTTCAGAGTTGTCACAGCCATTACCTCACAGTCACTTGGTCATGTAATAATAACTTGTGATGTGACGTAATTGAAGTGTCGATCTGAACTTTACATTCATCACTTGAAAATCCAAAAAACTGAGAAGCACTGAAGAAAGAAGAATTTCGGAGTTGTCACAGCCATTACCTCACAGTCAGTATTTCATGTAATATAATAACAACTTGGATGGACCTAATGGAAGTGTTGATCTGAAATTTATGACACTGGAATGTACCTTTGGAAGTTAACATTTGCTCCGGTATTTTTAAATGTATAAAAAAATTATTACTCGGAAAATAGAGATTAAAATTCCATTTATATTAACTATTTCTTTTTCAGAAAATGAAACTGGCTTGAATTTTCACAAGAGACGTAATCCTTAGTCCAGCTCATGTACCTAAGCCAAAGCGGTAGAAAAAAGAAGTATACGTTCTGTAATTACTGGTATGGAAATTTCTTTACTCTTTTTTGAGATTTTTTTTAATTCCATAGAAGCACTGAAGACTTCAGTTTTGACACATCCATTACCTCACAGTCACTTAGTCATGTAATAGTTACTAGTGATGTGATGTGATGGAAGTGGCGATCTGAATTTACAACGAATTCATCACTTGAAAATCCAAAAAAACTGCGAACAACTGAATAAAGAAGAATTTCAGAGTTGTCACAGCCATTACCTCACAGTCACTTGTTTTATTGTAGCAACATGTAATGTGACGTAATGGAAGTGGCGATCTGAACTTTACAACGATATAATCACTTGAAAATCGAAAAGTAACAGAGAAGTATTGAAGAAAGAAGATTTTCAGAGGTTTCACGTCTATTACCTCACATTCACTTGGTCATATAATAGTTACTTGTGATGTGATGTGATGGAAGTGGCGATCTGAACTTTAAAACGAATTCATCACTTGAAAATCCAAAAAAACTGCGAACAACTGAAGAAAGAAGAATTTCAGAGTTGACACATCCATTACCTCACAGTCACTTGGTCATATAATAGTAACTTGTGATGTGACGTAATGGAAGTGGCGATTACAACGAATTCATCACTTGAAAATCGAAAAAAAAAAAAAAAAAAACAGAAGTATTGAAGAAAGAAAAATTTCAGTGTTGTCACAGCCATTACCTCACAGTCATTTGGTCATATAATAACACCTTGAATGTGACGTAATGGAAGTGTCAATCTGAACTTCACAACAAATCATCACTCGAAACCTGTATAAAAATAATTGAAGCAGTGAAAAAAGAAGCACTTCAGAGTTGAAATAGCCATTACCTCACAGTCACTTGGTCATGTAATAACAACTTGTGAAGTGACGTATTTGAAGTGGCGCTCTGAACTTTACAACGAATTCATCACTTGAAAATCCAAAAAATCTGAAAACAACTGAAGAAAGAAAATGTCAGAATTGACACATCCATTACGTCACAGTCACTTGGTCATGAAATAGTTAACTTGTGATGTGACGTAATGGAAGTGGCGATTACAACGAATTCATCACTTGAAAATCGAAAAAAAAAAAACAGAAGTATTGAAGAAAGAAAAATTTCAGAGTTGTCACAGCCATTACCTCACAGTCATTTGGTCATGTAATAACACCTTGAATGTGACGTAATGGAAGTGTCAATCTGAACTTCACAACAAATCATCACTCGAAACCTGTATAAAAATAATTGAAGCAGTGAAAAAAGAAGCACTTCAGAGTTGAAATAGCCATTACGTCACAGTCACTTGGTCATGTAATAGTTAACTTGTGATGTGACGTAATGGAAGTGGCGATTACAACGAATTCATCACTTGAAAATCGAAAAAAAAAAAACAGAAGTATTGAAGAAAGAAAAATTTCAGTGTTGTCACAGCCATTACCTCACAGTCATTTGGTCATGTAATAACACCTTGAATGTGACGTAATGGAAGTGTCAATCTGAACTTCACAACAAATCATCACTCGAAACCTGTATAAAAATAATTGAAGCAGTGAAAAAAGAAGCACTTCAGTGTTGAAATAGCCATTACGTCACAGTCACGTGTTTGGTTGTAGCAGCATGTGATGTGACGTAATGTAAGTATCGCCAACATTGGAATGTACCTTTGAAAATTATAACATTTTCTATTGTATCTTTAAATGTATCTTTTGTTTTGCTTTGTATAGTTTGGTTTTTTGATTTTTCTTTATTAGTTTTATATTGTAAAAAAAAAAAAACGGAAAATGTATTTTGTGTTGGTTTTTAATGCATGCTGAGTTAGCCTATAAGTGGAGTATACAATATTATAAAAGATTGTTTAAATGTGATTAAGTGTATGGATTGTTGTATACTGTGTTGGCTTCCTAATAAATAAAATAAAATAAAAAAAAAAGTATCTAAAAATTTATATCTATATATGTATGTAAATTGTTAATTTGTAATATAATAATATGGAAATACATATGATCGCTAATAAATAATTACAAAAATCGTCAAGTCGGTATAATTATTTAGTACTCACTTAGGTAATACATACAAGATATTACTGCAATTTGCATGCACAACAACAACTCAATCATGTCATTGTTCGTAAAGTAAAGTCGTTTTCGCGAGATTATAATCGCTCGACTGTATTTCTAGTTTCTGGTTGCCTTCCAATACTTATAATACTTTGACGGCTAATTAACTAAGGAAACGAAATAGCCGAATGTGTATAGTGTTGGCCGTTACGATTGAAAATTGATGACACTTTTGAGATTATGTTTAAATTCTTATTTGTAGATTTTTATACTCGTGAAAATAATAAATTTGGAAAGGTAGTATGGGTAGTCCGTCTTATTACAAATTACTTACTTACTCGTATTGTTTTTTTAAATATTGTTATTTTTTTTTTTAAATTAATTAGTCACTTAAAATTAACTTTAATATCAATAATATTTAAAATATTTTTTTGGTAACTTTTTATCGTTATTACATACAGACTGTGGTTTCTGCCACTAGTTGAAATATATGCTTAATTTGTGACTGTAGAACACAATGGTGACAAGGCATTTCACCACTAAACATCCATATACGACAAAAGAAATATTGCAGGATGTAATCATATTTTTCCCTAAAATATTATTATTAATTAATAAATAAAATAAAATAATCCATACTGAGAAAACTGTAAGCAACTGAAAACAATTGAGTCGAATAATTCTAAAGAGAGACGAAAACATCACTAAACAACCGGCTTAACTTTGTTCTTATCTGTAATTAGGGGATAGATCTTGCTGAATAGTAGCCACAAATACTAGTAGAATGTCTCTTATTTATGGTCTGTCAATGCACAAAGGCCAAACTAGTTTTAATTTCCACAAAGGTATTAAATTCAAAGATATCCGCAATATAGAGCCTATATATATATATATATATATATATATATATATATATATATGTATACATCCGTACTAATATTATAAATGCGATAGTATGTTTGGATGTATGGATGTTTTGTAACTCTTTCACGCAACAATTACTGAACCGATAACCTTGAAATTTTGTATACACGTTATCTGGGACACCAGTAAGGACATAGGGTACCATTCATTGCGGACGAAGTCGCGGGCACCAGCTAGTATATATATATTAAATTTAAAAATTAATTTTGCTGCTTAAATTCAAAAGTACCACAAATCAAAATTACACTTTTTTACAGGAGAGTTAAAATAAAAAATAAAAAATAATTTTTTGGCTTATTTTTTCTTATTAGATAATATAAAATATATGATTATACATCGTTAGAAGAGTATTTTTAAGTAACATTAAATGTTTTAAGTACTTTTATAATAAACTGAATACTAGAAGAGATATAAGCATATAGGTTACTTTTGAATATAAAAAAATATTTAAAATATGGAATAAAACAACCATAATTCTTTTTGCAACATACAATATGAAGGACTGTGATTGTATGTAAACATTTCTGGAATTTTTTGATTTGTGGTATTTTTGAATTTAAGCAGCGATATATATATATTACGTGTCACTTTGTGTGTCCTCGATGAACTCCTGAACTACTCAACCGATTTTGATAAAACTTCGTAACTATGTGTAATTTGGTCCAACTTAAAAGATAGGATAGTTTTTATTTAGATTTATAGTCGCAATATTTTAGTTATAATTATCTGTGAGTTCCATAAGATTCTAACTGATGGCGGCGTGAGGTAATTTATCTGCTGGATTGAGTAACTATCCAATAGATATCGCTATATTAAAAGTTAGATATCGCTCTTCTAAATCATCTAACTTATATAAACATTTGGTTAATAATACGTACTAAGATATTTTTAACCAAATGTTTCATTTACTCGTACTCCTTTTTTTCCTTTAATACTTACATACGCATAGAAAATATGATCGAAGGTTAAACGATGATGTAGGGTCAATTAATGAACAGCAAATTTATATAAATAATAAATGTGAGTGTAAGAGTATCGCGAAGCGAATGTATATTATTAGCCGCTGATTGGTATACGCAGCGCCCCCGGGATCGTTCGCGAATGCAACTAATCGGTTAATTTCATACACAAGTTAAAAGCGACGTTAAAGTTAATGGCGAGTATTTTGGGATAAGCTAGGTAATGAGAATACTTGTATTATTGTTACAACCGGCCTAGTAACCGCCCTCTGTTGTCGTCCGGAAGAGTGAACACCCGGCCTCGCCACCCGGCCTAGTAACTCTTCCGACGACAACACGAGGTGGAGCCTGTCTCTCGGGCTGCTGCAATTGATGTGGAAATGTCAGGCAGAAACCCCCTTTGGCCCCGGAGATGAGCGGCCACACGAGCAGGGGTTATCCAAGAGTGTCAGGTGGAAGCGGCTTCCGACTCTGCGGTAGGTTGTGCCGCAGAGAAGAGGTTATAGAGTGCTTCATGAGTGAAGCCCATGAGGTCATCGAGCAACGAGGGGAGATTTGCTGTGTGTTTCCGGCACGTCTCTTCACGGCGCGGAGGTCACACTCCGCGTCTAATTGAGGTGGAGCCCGTAAGTGTGCGGGCCTCGTCTGGCGGGGGGACAAGGTAGCGTGTCTTGACGTCCCCTTTGCCCGCCCATAGACGGCGCGAAGAAACACCGTGGGGTTTTAGCGGGTAGAAGTCCCACATACCCCATCGATCTCCCCATGGTCGGTGGGGATCTGATTTGCAGATTTCCTCACGTAAAAAAAAAGGTGGACATAATTATAGTCAAATACTAGACAGGCATGGAAATTTGGTTTTTTTTGATTAGAGATTTGATATCAGGTGACGATTACGCAGGCTCGTGGTGAAAGATAATATCTCATAGTGGTGTATAACATCTTTAAAAAAGGTCAAGTAATAACACCCCCTTGCAGAAGTCCACCGAGAAATAACATTTTGACGATACGTTTGGTCTAGTGGTTAGAAACCCTAGCTGTTAACCAAACGGTCACGGGTTCTAATCTCGCTAGGGGCAAATGTTTATGTGTTAACATTTTACCTTTGTACCTTAGTCATTGATGTGCGTATTTATAATATGTGTGTATGTATTTACAAAAAAAAGTAATCTATGTAGTATATCAACTATCTGCATTAGTTGCTTAGTGTGGAACTGGATGGTGCTGTGTGGAATGTGTAGATATTTATTTATTTATTTTGTCTGTCATCATTTTGTCGGCAGAAATTTATAATACGATATTATTATGTATTATCGCTCTATGTTTGTAACTTACACCATACCGCATGATAACATTGTATAATATCCTATGTTAACTGACTGCAAATGGGTTGTAATAGTGATTGGCTTCATACATCAAAATGGAGTTTTTGTGTTCCATTAGGATTCTGCATCCGATCCTGATTCATACACATAAATTGTAATATTGCTTTATAATTGCTATTGAAAATTATTTAAAAAAAAATTAAAATTTTGAAACGATTGTATATATTGTATAGGCACAGGGTTACGACTTAAAATCGATATAAGATATACTAGCACAGATTAGTGTGGTGGACAATGATAACTTATAGCCAGTGTATATTAACGATTTGAAATAAATAAATACATTAATACATACATAGTTCATATTTACATATTCACGTATTGCAATTTGCAAATAGTAGTATTATAAAAAGTTGTGTATAGAAACTTGTAATATTTTAACAACTTTTTCATTGATAGTGCTAAGACATCCCGATTTGGCAGATTAAAACTGAAAGTATTTACAGAAATGTTTACAGAACAATTTAATATCCGATAAAAGTACAAGTACAAGTTCATCAGATAGGAGAATGGCAATTTTTTTAACAATTTTTAAAGTAACGCGCTCAGAAGTTATTTTTACATAATTTAAAAATCTAAGCATGTAATATATACATTATACTTCTCACTATCTATAAGTTTAAAATATTATTTTAATTTTTTAAATAAAAAATATTTATTATATTTTAATATTTTTAAATAAAACTGCAATTTATAAAGAAAAAACAATATTAAATTACATATATGTATTATCACTTCCTAGTCATATACGCTCTTGGTACAGCGGTATATTTTCGAATGGTAGCTCTCATTTGAAAATTTTTCGTCATTCCTCATACACATGCCCATATGATCTATGAGTACATTCATTATCTGTTCATTCAAATGTGAAGGGTTTTGTCACGTGGTCTCTAATCGATATTTGCAACACAAAACAATTTATAAAGGTGTCACCAAGGCGTAACACATGGCCAAAGAACGATAATCATTTCGGGTTTAGACAATAAAATAAAGACGATCCTCGTGGAATATTTCGATTTGTTTTAAAATCAGTCCACCAAACATACTTCTGAGACAACATATTTGGAAAATAGGTAAATGGGAATAGATTGAAATATAATTATCTAATTTCTTAGCATTTCCTCTAAATTATCTTCCATAGAGGTCTTGAAAATATTAGACGTCGTCAACGCGCGTTTCAAGATTCCTACGTTTTCTTTTACTAAGAATTTATTCAGTAGAGTAGATTCTAATAAAGTTATTAGCAAGAGAGATTAATATTGGAATAAGTGTCTCTTAATAGCCTATCAAGTCAAGAGTATCCGATTCTGTATATCGTATTTATAAATCTCGATGGAATTTTTACGAGAATCTCACAAGAGGTAGCGAAAGCCATCAATTTTTTTTTTACAACAATACAAAGAGAACAAATTGTCTCGTCAACCGCAAGGGATTTGGTCCCCTTGTGAAAGGTATTTTATCGTATAAGAAGTAGCAAAATAGTAGCAAAAATCTTTCAATACTTTCACCATGCGAATAAAACTGATTTTGTGTGATGATTTCAATGATCATATGAAACAAAATTGGGTGTTTCTGTCATAAATTCGGAATTTTTGAATTTTTGGAGCTTTTGATTGAATATATTTTCCTCATTATATTTAAAAAATCATTACTTACACAATAATTTAATAGCAGCGACGGTTAAGTGCAATATAAAAACCTTTCTCAAAGCAAATAAATATCTCAGTTTAACTGACTTCTTCTGATCTATCTTAATAAAAATACATGCATTTTTCTGAACTTGAATCACAGCGTTTTTTTTTTTTCTCAAATTCAGCGTGTGTTTTGTTTTCTAAATATAATACAATCTTAAATGATCATAAAAAGATAATAATTTTTTAAATTAATATATTTTTTATTTAACAACAGGTTAATTTTGAGTGAATTGTATTAGACGATCAGCAGAGAACTTTTGCCCCCTGTGACTAGGTATTTGTGTCTATAGGCAAGTACCTAATCCTAGCAGCGTTTATAGGCCAATTAACCACACAGTGCTGCTTAAGTTTACTTATGATAATTTTATTTTTAATAAGAAATAATTAAGATAAATTAAACATTACTCAATAATCCAAAAATTGTTCTTAGACTGGTGTAAATATTTTAAAAAGCCTTCCAAATTAAAATTTTAAAAAATTGAATTAACTTGTCACATAATTTTCCTTATCAATTTAAGTTAATTCAATTCCTTTTTATTCACTTACTTTTCAGTTAAATTATTCTTCAAATTATATGTACAATTCAATTTAAATTAGTATCACTAAATTGAATTTAGTTATTTTTCTATAATATCTAGATATATGTAACTTATAATATAAGAAGTTCATTCCCAAGTATGATTCCTACCCTCTATGTTTAATCCAAAAGAACTATTCAACCTATTCAATACACGTACCTATATTGTCAACAAATTACTATATCCTGACGCTTCCACCGTCCGTTGCTAAGCGACCATACAGTAAATCGATACCTCCCTAGACGTCCCATTCATCCCCTGTCACCAACATTGTTTTACTGGTGGCTAAAATAGAAATACTCTAACTATGATAGCATTTTAAAGGCACGAAATTTCTCCACATAGACACTAGCGCCGCCATTTAACAGCAACATTAATATTGTTTACCCTAATAAGTTTAACGAAATGTTTTCCATAAATAATGAACGTTGCTTTATTATCATTGAAGAAGGGTTAGTTATACTAACACTCTTATTAGGCTTATTACCCAGTAGGCTAGTATATATTATTATGAGAAAGGAAAATTAACATTTTTATTGAAAAAAAAAAAATTAAAAAAATTAAGTAGGTACATACCTAGTCACGGAAGGGAAAGAAAGGAACATCTTACAATCAATATATGTATTTTTTTTTAATTCGTTTGAAATGTTTCTTTATACGTAAATTATTGCGAATCAATGCCTTGACGAAATTTTAATTGATTGGATTAGTTTTTTGATTATAATTTTGAGAAGGTTATTAACATGGCGATATAAATAAAAATGTGTAAAATATTTATAAATGATTTCGTCAGCGTTGATCGTTTCCGGAAAAAAGTTATTAACATCAATTTACAATATAATTAGTCTCACGAACTGTGCAGAACTAATCACTGACTTTATAAAGCAACGTCATAGAGCGGCTGTTCAAACTTTTCTCATTATTAATTCTCTCAAAATCACGGCTAAAGCTAATACATTAAACAAAGCTGTTATCAAAGCGCGCGCGTTAAAATATTTGCCTACAACGGGGAGGCCTCACCGTCCGCACTCGGCTCTAGGACAATGAAACTTTTCCAATTTGTTTTTTCAAGGTGGACTCTGGAAGTAGAAACGAGGGAGCTCGGAGTGATAGGGTCTTAATGGCCTTAATTTAAGACAAACTCCTTTCTTTCGTTTAGTCCTAAGTCCATTAGATATTTAATAAAATAATTATAGGGTAGCTGGGTCAAAAGAGACTAACTTTTATTTATTTATTTATTTATTTATTTATTTATCACAAAATAAAATAATTTATAGACAAAAACAAATGTTTTATACCTTACAGCCAATTACTGATTTTACATTTATACAATGAGAAGAAAAATAAAATAAAATTTAAACTAAACAAACTATCTAAATCTATATCTATATCTATATCTATATCTATATCTATATCTATATCTATATCTATATCTATATCTATATCTATATCTATATCTATATCTATATCTATATCTATATCTATATCTATATCTATATCTATATCTATATCTATATCTATATCTATATCTATATCTATATCTATATCTATATCTATATCTATATCTATATCTATATCTATATCTATATCTATATCTATATCTATATCTATATCTATATCTATATCTATATCTATATCTATATCTATATATATCTTTTTCTAAACGAAAACTCCAGTAACGCAAGTTAGTTTGATACGGTTTTCACTAGTTGAAAGAGCGATAAACGAGGTAGGAAGGAAACTGGTGCCCGCAACACATGAGAAAATATATGAGTAAGTACTAAGTATAACGCCCGACATTTTTCACGTTTATAATTTTAGTATAAAATTTATTCTGATTGAAATAAATGAAGGGGAAAGCTTTTACTATTATTTAAAAGCTAATGAAAGGAAAGTAGGTACGTAATTTGTTGCGCAGTGATAATACTGTACCCGCTACCTTACAACGTGGAATCCACACTGCAGAGTGGAGGGTGTCTAAACTTTGATTGCCCTTGTACGCTCCCCCGTTAGGGGAGAACTTTTGTTTTATCAAGCACGTACGTACAGTCAGCCTTTGTTGATTTTGAACACCATTTGAAACTCAGGAAAAATCGTCGTACATTAACTATTCTGTTCACTAGATAAGTAATTTCCAAATCTATTAAGCAATATAGTTTAGGAATGACAATATACTTAAACTTAGGAAATCTATACCTAAAGAACCCTGAACCTATATCTGTGAAAAGGTAACAGAAAGACAGACAGAGTTACTTTCACATTTATAATATTAATATGGAAGTACTGGATTTTTTTTGACTTGATTTACAATAAAAAATATTTAGAACTAAAAATATCTTTTTTGTAATAAAATATAGTCCCTAGACAGTGTAACTAATATAATTATATGTATATTATATATATAGAAGAAAGAATTTTAAGAATCACTTATATTATATTATTACAAATAAAAAAACCAATTTTATATCTTTATAACACTTACAACTAGCTCTGTCTGTCAAACGGTGTTGAGTAATAAAAATTACTTTCTGACGCACATTATTTTCATAAAAAATTGCTAGGTATTAAGTAGGTAACATAGAATAATGGTTTCAATACACCTTGAATTGACTTGGTACAAATCCAAGCGTCATAATGTATTAAATATAAGACTGTACCAGCTCTCTACATACATTAGCTTCCGACTAGACACCGTTGATTGATTAGCACGCATCAGACACTTGGAAAGCGGATAAATCTTCAGACTTTGCAATCCGCTCTTACTTGAGGAATGAACGAGACAAAGCAGCTAAGGATTCAGTTTGCATTAATTCGTGATAATTCAATTTGAATATACAAACTGTGAGTTAAGCAATAAACATTCATATATAAATTGAATATATATATAATAGAACAGTGATCTCACATTTTTATTTTATTCTATAATAACGTTTATTTTATAATAGCTTTATAACAGATCAAATATTTTTGTAAATTATATACATAAATCTTTTTTGTAGCCTTTTCAATTAGCGAAAACCGTATAAAAATCCGTTTGGTAGTTCGTGTAAATGAAAAAACAGACAATAACTTTATTTTATAGTATATAAAACTTTATATTATAAGTACATATATAATATAAAGTTTATAAGACTTAGGCTCTCTTTCACCAACTACAAGTAAAGTGTTGATTAGTTACTTTTAAAAATAATTTTATGTTTTATTAAATTATGCACTTGGTTTCCTGCATCCTTCGATAGGCAATTTTTTTAAACTATTTTCTTTTTAATGTTTGGGACTTTACCGTACAAACAAAGGTATATCATTTCCATTATTACCGTTTACTTTAAATGGCGGTTAGCCTACTTGACACATGGTGAAAGAGGCCCTTAGATTTGTTCCTATTAGATTTGATCTAACAGTAAAAAAGCATAATATGAATACTCAGCAATCTTCCAAAACTTTATTTTTTTATTTTTTAATCTAGGTCACGCAGATTTTAAAATTATTTCCATTTAACGTTTTTTATTCCAACTTCTAATACATTGAGACAATCTCGACTGAAATTCAAATCTTTGCTAACAAAGCCTCAAATCATGTAAACGATGTACGAGTATGTAATCGAAATTTGTTTCGAATTTTACAAGAACTGAGCGCACAAACACAAACCTTTTGTTTTGTACAACCCAGAGATGGCCAACGGGCGAATTCATCTATTTATGTGGTCCTGCCCACCTCTGATTTTTATCATGTCTTTTCCTTGAACTGTGTTGCAAGACTAGCTTTGATTTGCTACTGAACGCGAGTCCAGTCGGCTAGCCGCGGGTCACAGACACAGACGCCTCTCCATTTCACGATGTTTATCTACTTTGTCTTTGCACTGTGCCTTTTTTACTCAGGTAAACACATAAACACAGGTAGATAGAACAAAAACCAACTAGCTTTTCTATTACCGCATCTCGCGTCATCAAACTGCGGTTTCCCTATGTAATATTTAGAGTGATGTACGGGTAAGACATATAAAGCGTTTCACATAAGGCTTCTTCCCCTTGAACACGTTTCTGACTTTTATTAGTTAACAAAATATCGTGTTTAATACATGATGAATTTGAAGGCTCTATCATAATGGGTATATTGTAAACTTTAATAGATATATGTTTATTTCCTTGATACTTGCTAATACAAAAATTAAAAAAAAATGGCGAAAATTTATTGCATATAAAATATCTATATCAATTTTCATTCTTAGCATGTATCGGACTCCAAAAATTATGACACGGTCTGCTTTGGCCAAATGACAAATGAAATAAATTCAATCGTCAACTGTTGCACATAAAACTTCTTCATAAACCATCTAAAGACACCAATTGTATAGTGCCCATACAATTGGTATGACTAGAAGGGACTATTGTTACTATGTTATTATGTTTAACTAGTAGTACCTATGTAGTTTTACGAACTATGTAACTAGATAACTGATACTTTAGCAAGTTCTAAGTTATTTCTGTAGCTTTCGTTCCGTTTATATTTTTCCTCATTACTGAGCTCGACTCCTCATCGAGTCAATAATTAGCAGTCACGTTTCTGTACCATAAGCCATTAATAGTAGGCACACCGAACAAGAAGAGTTTTTTTAAATCACAGATATTCACTAAAAACCTATGTCCTAACTAAATAGTAGAAGACTAAGAAAATTTTAAATATGATTATAATTAGGAAGAAAGTGAATTATTAATCTTAATAGTAATAATCTTTTAAAATTATAGATAATAATTGTAATGATATATCAATGATTTTTGAAGTGAAAACTTCTTAAGCGAAAACATTTTTGATATGGGAAAAAAACTATTGAACTCGGGACCTGTTAGGTAATTTAATGTAACGTAATGTAACCGAAACCTTACATAAGTATGTACTTTCCTGTCTGTCGGGCACTCCCGGAGTGCCACTGTTTTTTTTTTTTTCAATACTAAGTACAGACATACTAGAAAATCTAATCAAATGTATTGAAGTGACCGCATAGTGTCTAATGAATGGGCAGTTGCTTCCATTGTTGCTTCCATACGTTTTATAGGAGTTAACACAATATTTAACACTTGTATGGCGAGATAACGCACGTATCCGCCCGTGTTAGGTTCATTATTAAAACAGGTTAACAATGTAGCTTCGATCAGCAGAACTAAAATGTCCTTTAAAATATTTTTATATTTTAATATGCCAATGAAACTGTATCAAAATTTTAATGCTGCTGTAGAAAGAAATTAATATTTTGGCGTTTCAACTAAAGTGGATTTACATATAATTATTATTAAACAGTAACAGTAATATTTTTAGCAAATTGTTATTTAAATCATATATAGTATTGATAAAATTGGTTATAGCCAGGCCACTAAATTGCATGATTTTTTCAATAAAAATAAACATAAATTGTTGGATAAACGCTATAGGTAATGAATTTATGAAAGCTTTTACCTATTCAGCTTTCACAACATATTACTGCCTTTGTTGAATATCTGTGTTATCTAAGTTTGTTTCAAGCGAAATAATTGTATTAAATATTCCTCTGCAACCCGACCTAGATATGCAAAATTTGCAGAGTAGGTGCAAATTAATATACATTCCAAGCGACGCGGTGTCACATTGTCGGCATTGTGTCGGCATAGATTCTATGACGGCGAACCTAGAGGTGTCGGCGAAAGTGGACGCATTCAATGCTAATAGACGAATTAACGAGGCAACATGATAATAGGACAAAATATAGGTCCTGACGAGGGCCTGACATCTTTAGTTAGGACAATTTCTGCTTTATATGAATTTTAATTAAATTCTGCACTGAATTCGAAATTATTTAATACTAGTGATCCGCCAACGGCTTCGCACCGGTGCAATTTTCCTGGTAATTATTCTACTTTTTGCATGTGCCCAAATATGAAAGAAAAAATCGGTGATAGTGCTTCAAATAGAAGTAATAAGGAAATTGGAATAATTTCCCGATTCTAACTCGTTCTCCAATACTCCAGTAGTTCTAAAAGGAAATTGCAGTCGAAACGCTTTAGATGTCAATTTTCTCTTTATGCCCAAAAAGAGCATAGATGTTATTTCAAGAGATAATTAATAAAACAGTATAAACCACAAAACACAATGAAATAAACTTATCCCTCAATAATAAATTTCAGTTAAATTTCATATTATTTACCAAGAGACTAGTGTGATATATTATAAGCGACATGGCAGATGCACGTTCCAATCCCGGTAGTATAGTCTCGTTTAATATAAGAAAAAATTATACCACGGAAACCTATTTGGTATGATCTATCTATGTGCCAAGTTTTATGCAAATCCAATCAGCCTTTTATATTTGAATGAGTAACAAACATCTTTAGATAGTCATGAACTCATTATTTTTTAATCCCAATTGAAAGTAACATACATCCAACATCCATTCACACAATTTTATATAAGTATTACTAGCTTCGCCAGCGTAACTTAATAAATTATAGCCTATGTTACTTACTGTTAATGTAGCTTTCTATAGGTGAAAGAATTTTCAAAATCAGTCCAGTAGTTTTTGAGATTATTCAACACAAACATACAAATCTCTCTTTATAATATTAATATAGAATAGTATGTCATTATTACGTAGCGTCATCCCCCCGTGCCAAGTACTCGCGTCGAGTGATAGCAACGTGTGGTTAGTACTTTACTGCCGTCATACCAAAGAAAGCGGCTAAGTGACAAATGTAAGTTTCGAGAAAAACGCAATAAACTTTCAAAATGAAATTTCTTGAGATTTTTTCAACTTATCATAATTCCGTTTATATGGAAAATTATAAAAAAAAATTTATGTCATATTAATATTTCTTGAATAATAATATTAATCATTTATAGTAATTTATCGCGAATTTTTCACTTTAGTTTAGACTTTAAATACTTTTTTGCAATTGAAATAAGATCTAAAAGGCCGTTAAGTATACCGTAGAGACCTTTTAGCTTAGATTTCTTAGATAAATATATGTTATAATTATTGTACGTAAACGTTAAATGATTCGAATATACTACAAAGCGGTTATTGACAATAACTGCGTTTTAGTCTATTACAGAACATAAGAAACGCTTACCGCAATCTTGACTAAAAAGTAGTTAAGGTATCTTTGCTTCCATTTAGATTAGCAATTAAAATAATTTTGTAAGTTTAATTATTGATACAAGCCGTAATGGGCTAATAATACACTAAAAAGTCGTTAAAAACTCAACAATTTATATATAGCTGCTTTTTAGCATATTATAATATTTAAATATTTGAGCGTTGTAATAAATAAAATAGAGTTATCCTAAAATAAAACAAAAATGAAACCTGGTGGAATTAACATTTCTTCTGTAAAACAAACAAATAACTCTAAAATAAACAAATTTCTTCATAAGAAAAGAAAAAAAAAACATAAAAAATTAAATAAACTTCTAATCATAAAAGTATAATAAATCTCATCAAAACCAATAAGTTAAATTAAAAAAAAATTAGATCAATTTTTGGGAAAACTAGTTTAATCTGTCTAATTTGCATTCTCAAAATTTTTACCTTTCTACTAATTCTCACCAGTGACGAGTAGTCATACTCCTTACTGACTACTCGTCAGTGGTAATGACTTCCAATACACTAGCTTATGAAGTGAAAGGAGATCGGATATCTCATTTAACATAACTAATTTTTCTCCCGCAAAATCCCACTTGGAATTTCGCGGAATTTAATTATTGCCATCAGTTTGTCTCGATTTTTTATAAACACATCCTTCATAAAGCACAGTTGAAGTCGGAGCAGCCTCTCTTGAAAGAAACAATAGTCATTTGACATTATGTAGGCTCTGGGATTGAAGGGCTGTATCCGTCTCATTTATCGCTTATGTATCGCTTATGTTGATAAAATTTCTGGGAGTTATTTCCTTCTCAGCTACTTTTCCTGAATTGGCTTCACCTACAGTGTTGACAAAGTCGCAGAAGTTATAATTTTGCTTTTTTTCTTCACACCTAGTTCTACTTGGAAGTTATCGCAGCTCATGAAGGTTTGACCTCTTTCAACATAGTACAGTTTTATATTTTGTGCACTTTAACTTAATACACCAGCATCGAAAAGGGCAGTTCTCAAGCCAAATATTTATATTTTAACTTCGCAGTCTTATCTTTGTCGTGCTCTTTTTATTTTCTTCTCTTTCTAATACCTTTTCCTTTTTCGTGTCGATTCGGGAATCGTATCTGTATCACTTGAGCTCTGACTCGCTAAAATGTTTTGGTTATTAATATATGTACTGTGTCAAGTCATTATGAATAGTCTGCACTGAATCATGAATACCTGAACTAAAGATAAAAGAAGTTCAGATACAGTATCGCTTCTTCAGAAGGACTTGAATTGGATTCGCTAAAAGACGATCAGAGAAATCTTCTTTCTTCTGCAAAGATGTTTTTCTTGTTAAAAATATCATCATATAGTGCAAATTATTAACCAGATCAACTAAAGTTGTAGGAATTTCGGATGCATTATTCACTTCTTGAGTCAAAGTACAGCCTGCGAAACCGTCTTTGTCGTTACCGGAATCATCATTAACAGAAAAATCCCCATCAAATTCGTACGAGACGGCATAGCAAATAGCGGACGAATTACCAAACTAAATCCGCGCGTAAGCAGCCGTATGAATAAATGCAGATTAGAAATTATTGTCATTATTAGTGTTAATTACATTTTAGGGAGATAAGGTTATTGAACTCAAATTAATTCGATTTTTTAACTAAACACTGTTCGAAAATAGTTATTGAAACAGTTAATCCGATTTCGATATAGCCCTCGAAAATTTGAAGCTTGTGATGGCTACCGCGCGAACTGCATTTGACCGCTTTTTAGTGTAGAATTGCTACTTAGCCGTCTTATTGTTAATATTAAATATGATAGTAATTCTTGAAATACTAAATTACAAAACAGTCACTGTTTTTTTGATACGTATTTAAGTAGATAATATCACGTTTGATTCTTACCAAAAAAGCAGCTAAGTGCTTTTAACGTCAATTTATACAACTTCATTTAAAAAATTGGCTTTTAAATAAAATTTATAATTCTCAAAATGGTGGTTAAAGAACTATAACTATCTTTTAGAGTATTTTTAAGTCATAACCGCTTTTTAGGTTATCACATATGCATATTTTTTTATAAAACCTAAGCAGTTATTGTCCAGTAACGGCCGTTTAGTTTATTTTAAGCGCTTAGTGACTTTTTAGAAAATAAATACCAACAAAAATGCAAATTTGGTGTCTTTTAGCCGCTTGGTATCTTGGAAACTACTTACGCTAGAAAAAAAATCTCGATACCGGTAGACTCCATTTTTTTTGCTGATTACGCCTGTGTCAAAAACTAAAAAGGCGGCTAAAGTCACTTAGCCGCTTTCTTTGGTATGACGGCAGTTTAGTCACTGTGACATACTTTGTGACGATCAAAATGTGTTTTATTTAATTCTGTTTTATAAATTTAATAAATTTAGTTTTATTTATTTAATTAAATAAATAAAACTAAATTCTTCTTCATTATTTAAGTATTTATTAAAAAAAGTTTTTAAACATAACGTAAGTGATTGTATCTCTGATTACAGGTTAAATGTACTTCTCAGATGCGTGTCTTACAACAATACCTTAAACTGGAAGATATACAGTTTTCTAGATGTAAGATCACTATTTTCTGTATGTATAAATGCCTTTAATGTATAAATGTATGCAATTACAGAGGAAACATCAGTAATAAAGCTACGGAACTGTTATCAAAGCTTCTCGATGTTCGGAAACACTGCGCACTTTTTACACGCGACCTCTGAACTCGCTGACATTGCTGTAATTGAATACGAACTTAGTGTATGGCCACTAGAATGGAATAATAAAATTAGTTCTATAACTATTATATATAGGAATTTTTTTAGAAAAACACAATATAAAATAAAAATAAACCATGTTAGTTTTAAATAAATGCAATAATAAAAATTTTACAACCATTTATTTTAATATTAAAAAAGAAATACCTGTTTTATCGATTAATGTAAAACTTGGATGATGATATTTCTTTTTATCGTAAAAGTGGGCAGACTTTTAAAAATATTATAAATGCGAAAGTATGTTTGGATGTATGGATGTTTGTAACTCTTTCACACAAAAATTACTGAACCGATCACCATGAAATTTTGCATAGGTACACGTTGTCTGGGACACCAGAAAGGACATAGGGTACCTTTCATCGTTCAACGCGGACGAAGTCACGGACAAGTCCATTTTTTTGTAACATTTAATAAGATACGAGTAAGTTTTATGGCCCAATGTTTCTTTTTAAAAGTAGTTTTTGCATATTATACTATTTTCAACCTTAACCCTTTCGCATAAGATTCTATTTAAATTTTATTACTCAGTCATTGTAATTGTTGAAATCGTGCAAGAACTCGGTGCATCATGGCACATTAGGGCCAAAATAAAAAACAGAAGAAATTCGTTTGATTCGTGCCATTGAAGTAATTTTTAAAATTGTTGCACCGTTAAAACTTAGACCTTGAATATAATTATAGAAAAATGTAGAAACCACATAAAACAGTAATTTTGTTAGTTGTAAATTATATTGTTTACTCGTATATTAATCTAGTGATCTGCGCCTTACTTCACTCGGATACTGGATGTTTGTAACTCTTTCACGCAAAAACTACTGAACCGATCACCATGAAATTTTGCATACACGTTTTTACAAATTTTGCAAAACGCGGACGAAGTCGTGGGCACCAGCTAGTGATTTATATAACAAATATTATATTCATGACTTCCGTCTTAGACCACTAAATGAGGGAATTTTTAACCCATGGAACAGGGGTGGTTCTGTTCCGTGGGTAATGTATTTTAACCTGATTAAGAATTTATAATTGATCCCAAAGTTGAAGTAGGTTTATTTAAACAATTTGCTGTATTTTGTAGTGACAATGAAGATGAATTTCAGTAAGTAAATTTTCTTTAAAGTTGTAATGAAAATTTTAAAGAAACCTTTTCGTTAAAAGTATAAATGTAAAGTTAAAAATATGAAATATCTGAAATTGAATGAAAATTAGATGAGATTCAAGACGTATTAAAGTGCAGTTACACAAAAGGCGGACCTTTCTGAAAACGAGAATGAGTAATGATATTGAAGATCCCCGAGGAGTGATGAATTATTGGAAGCTCTCCCCAAACTCTGTTAACAGTTTCCTACCAGTGTTTATGTACACATAAAATAAGAACCGACAAGTGGGGTTACTTGTAATCTAAAGAGACGACTTTACTTTTTACACGGTCTTAGTCTAGTTTTAGCTAAAACTAGAAAAAATTATAATTATTGGGTCGGCAAGAAAGTTCTATCGGTTTGCATTAGTATATAGAGAGTGATGTTTGTTTCGTTATTCTTTTGTCAATTTTAGATAATATAATAGATTTTTTCAGTTACCTTTAGTATATATATATATAAAGCGTATATAAACTGTCAGTTTATATACGGACAGCTTAACATGGAGTACAAAGTAAGTATGCATTTTCGAAATATTTATTTCGAAGCTCATTAAGATATATAATGTGAAGTTTAGACTGTTGATTGTTTAACAGAATGTACGTATCAGAATTGATTTAAAAAAATTGTTATGAAGATTATTCACTGAAAGATGACCAACGTTCTGGTAGACCTTCTGAAGTTGATGATGACAAATTGAAAGCGATAGTTGAATCTAAGTATTATATAACTGTGCAAGAGATTGCAAAACAATTAAATGTATCACAAACAACAATGAAATTGATTAAAGATTTTTTTTTAATTATTATATTTTTGAAAACATTGTTATTTCGTGAATGATGTTTGAGAATGCAGATTGTAGGTACTGACATTTATATTTGCTTGTGTATACACGCCCACACAATACGTATGCTGTTCATCTGCGTAGTTTCCACTCGAATGAAAACCCTCTTCAGCTAACTGGCTACGGGCTTACTGCTACATGCCCTCGAGCACACCCTCCGTTATTTACCAACGAATATTTACCACACACATACATTCCCGAGATTGTAATAAGGAAACATAATTTTCGCTGTAACACGTTCAGATGAATCATAATTTGTGTTTTATGGTATGGTTAGGAATATTTTGTGTAAATTTCCACTTAAAATTTTCTTTTTACTAAAAATTGTATTAATAAATTTTTATATCAAATATCGTAGAAACATAAGATATTTAATAATTAGACGTCAGCGATTAAAAAAAAATGATATCTTTATCGGGGTAACGACGGTGGCGTGGTATCCAATTTGTATATTTTTGACGATCCCTCGGGAATGTAACATTTTTTCAGGATGAAAAGTATCCTATATGTTTATCCTGGTAATAAACTATCTGTATACTAAATTTCATCCCAATCCGTTCGGCCGTCTTTGAGTGAAAGAGTAAAAAACATCCATACATCCATCTTCACAAACTTTTGCATTTAAAATATTACTAGGATAAATTAATAATAATATTATACATTTTTTAATTGAGCAAGTGACTGCTGCTCACAACATTGTTTCATTTGTTAGTTAAGAAATGTATCAAAAGAGGGTTACAAAATATAAGTGTTACTATTATACAATACCTATGCAGAAGTTAATGACGTGTAGGCTCTTCACTCTGAAGGCAACATAGAGAGCAAGTACTCCCCCTGGTTACATATTGGGGGACAAGAACTCTTTGAAAATTGTTATTAAGTTATCGTAATTTCAAGGTTCAAAGAAAAGGTGGAGATGTGGAGAATTTGATTTTGTAATTATGACCTAACTATAACCCAATAAGTACCTAACTAAAGTAATTATGACACTACAGTCTAATCAAAATCCGGATAAATAAAATAAATCACAGATATCACGGAATTTACTTTTACACATATTAGTTTCCACAAAAGAATATTTAAGGAACATATAGTATTTGGATAATAGAGTCGGGATAGAAATTGATTATATTAAATCCTTTATGCAGTATCAAAGTGTGAATAAAGTTCTTTATATTGAGGTATAAACTTAAATACTTAATGTTGCGTTGCGTTGCGTGCATTTGATTTGTCTCTGATAAACACATGAACGGCCTTACATGCATTCACAATAATGCATTCGCATGTTCATACACCCACGTACACAGTACACTTTAATAAAATCTCAATCAAAAAGTGGCACTAGCTGGTGCTCGCGACTTCGTCCGCGTTGAAAATAGAAATAAAGCAATATTACTCTTGACCTCGTGTTGCTATAACGCTTTGGCCAGACGTTAGTTTTTTATTTTTTATTTATCCCTCGGGAATAGTCCTTTTTTCTGGATGAAAGGTACTCTATGTCCTTTCTGGTGTCCCAGATAACGTGTATGCAAAATTTCACGGTGATCGGTTCAGTAGTTTTTGCATGAAAGAGTTACAAACATCCATACATCCAAACATACTTTCGCATTTAAGCAAGATTATCACGCCTTTCTTCTTGCAATTTACAAATTTATGTTTATTATAATTAATAACAATCATGTTTGTAGGATATTAGGTTTTTAAAGGTGTTTAGTGACAGGTAATTATTAAAATAAGAGTAAGTTTTTTAACGATTAAGGACTGCGTAGACGTGCATTTTTGATGATTAAACGCTGGTAGTAAACCTTATAAATAAAAATAAAATAAAAACAACTTCTTATTGCTAATTTTGTAAGTGACATTTTAAATATATTTTATTTGTGGCTGACAATACTAAGCAAGTTGAAAACAAGGGATGCACTCTCTCAATTATTCATGTTTGCACCTCGACGACGCGACATTGGCGATGACGAATCCGCGATAACTATCATAGAATAAACACACGCAGAACTGACAATTTTTGAATAATTGGGTAATTTTATAGGTAAGTAATAGACGTACCTATAAAACCTTACATGTTGTTATAAGTACTATGGGTAAATACGGTTAGGTTATCACTTGAATCGGCTTAAACAATGGACTGAATAATAATTAAATAAAAGAAGCGTAAATGTCATAGCGGACTAAGAATTAGACCACAGAGGGGTCTGTGGACGCTATTGCAACTGATTTTCGTAACCAATTGCCAATGTCTGAAATAATTTATATTCTGTTAATGAAATTATAAAGTACGTGCGCTGGTTAAAAATGTCTACACTGAAACCCATAATTTAAACCCATAGACTAAATTACACTGCGAAAGACATTTGAAGCCCTTAGACCGCATGGTCCGACTGCTTCGTCCGATTGGTCGAAGGCAGATAAATAAGAATCACGTGGTTAATGTTAAAATTATACCAATAATAGTAATTCTCGCAGTCTCTCTGGATACCTACTTAATCTTTGAATAAAAGGAAAAACAAATCATTCGCATACGTTTTGCTGGAACACAACTTATTTGTGAGCAAATCGATTCGAAATTTTAATTAGGAGAAAAAAGCTGAAATAACTTTGAATCTTTATCGCAATTATTTTAAATGAATAAAGAAGCGACAATCGGAGCGGCTGATTTTTAACGCCTCGAAAAACTTGTCTTACAGATGAGAGCATTAATTAAATGATATCTATTGAAGTCTCGTTACTATACTACTGATAGAGGATATACACTGCCTAGATTATGACCTGGATATATTCAAATAAACAGTTTATATATTTTTTTAATAAAGGGTGGCAGACAGGCTGACAGTCCAGTCGAAAACTCCAAAAAAATCCATTTATATATAAGTACAGTTAGTAGGTACTAGCTGGTGCTCGAGACTTCGTCCTTATCTATGTATATTGTTTATTGTTCATTTATTTCTCAAAGGATTTATTTTTATTTTTAGATGATACCTCGTAAACTGTATTTATTTCTGGATGAAAGGTACCATATATTATGTCCTTAAAAGGTACAATAAATCCCATGACAAAGTATATAACAAACATTCAAACTAACTTTCGCATTTACATAAAATATTTTATTTTGTGATAAAATATTTATTTCGTAGAAATCTGTAATAGACGTAAACATAGGTAATTCCCAAAAGGTGGCTTGTTACATTGCGAAAGTATCAGAAAACCATTGAATGCTGGTTGGACTCTGTATACATCAATCGTACATCAATGGACTGTTTCTGGATGTAACGTGAAAATCATGATTCTTTTAATAGAAGAATCAGCAAAATTGTGTCTTCGCTCCTTATTTACAAAGCACACTGTTAATAGTTTTGATAAAAACTAAACAGTTGTTTCAAGATTTAATATTAGATTATCTTTCCTAATAAAAAAGAATAGAGTCATATTGTTAATACCAAAGTCACATGCTCATGCAAGAGCGTGATTGACAACGCCTCCTTGTCAGATAAATTTAACCATTCATTCATGAATCATGATTGATGGGTTAAACCATATTTTTTAGAACTGTTTTAAATCTAATAGCTTTAAAGTAAAAATGTTACAAACCTATAGTTTTATTTGTTTAAATAAATTGACTACAGGTAAAAGTAGGCAATTAATTAAAAAAAAACTATATTACAATAAAAATGTAAAGGACTAAACAAAAAAAAAATTCAATTGATTACAAATTGAAATGTCTTTTATATAAGTATTCTGAACTTCTGATTCAAGCAATAAATATGTCATTTTACAGAAGACCAACTTGGAAAAATATTCATATAAAATTCTTTATCCTAACAATGTATACAAACACTTTGTCAAGACATCTGTGGCGTTGCTTGTTTTAATTGGCACTGTCTATCAGTACATTGTCTGCCTGTCTGCTGAATTTAAACTAAAAAATACAAAAAATCAAGAATATTTGTCAGAGAATCTCTGCTAGAATACACGAAGTTGGTACAAACGAAGTTCCCGATACAACCCTGTGTGAATATTTTGCCGCTTTATTCAAAGTGTCAAATACATTATTACGCTACGTTATCAGAGAGGTTGGTTGCACAATTTGCACAGACAACGACTCGTTGTTCAATATTTTTGTTGACACAATAAAATATTCAATATCTTTTAGTCCTAGATAAAGAGCTTTAAAGAAATTTAAGACGTTTTCTATCCATTAAAATCCTTTTGTTTTTTAGTTTGTGCTGGTAAACCGACGACGATTTTATATCCCTTTCGTTCTTGTTGGTTTGATAGTAAGAGAGAAAAGGATAGATCATAATCTTAGATTCTGCATCGGTAATGTGATATGGGCTGGTAGAAGCCGATTAAGATCTCAGCACTCGAGTGGAATCTTTACTATCTAGACTAAAGTGAATCCTAAAGATAAACATTTTTACTGGTTATTTTAATTGCGGTGCTTTGTGAATTCATATACTTTTATTACTCTATTTTTAATAGAAAATTAAAGTAGATTTAATTAATTAGATTAAGTATTGTGTATATTTAAATAATATTTATAGAGTATAAATAAAAAATGTAGACGACAGCACGTGTGCTGTTGAATTTCGGAGAGTACATGGACGACAGAGTTTTATATGGAAAATATATAGTGAATTTATCTTCTTAAATAATAACAAATTAGTTTCTAAATACAATTTATATATTTTCGCTACAATGGTAGTTGTCGGAAGTAATCTTGCGTGATGTCGCGCAAAGAGGCAGCGGGAAGAGGATCCAGCCGATCCGCCGGAAGAGCCTCGGGCGCAGGCGGCAGGCTTATGTCCGTCATCTTCTCCTTGATCAGGATTTAGGCTGTAGTGTTAAATGGAGACTACTGCCCGTCATGAGATCCCCCGAGATGGCAGACGTACTTCCACTTTCGGGTACGCCAAGGCACCGACAGGAAGCACAGTATCGTACCTTTAGCTGCTGGGCAACCATTAGACTTTCCCAACGTTAAAAAAGGGTGATTGCGGCAGCAGTCAGGAGTGGATATAGGAAAAAAGACATGTTAAATATTCGCAGAGCATTTTCCATTTCATCTAAATTTTTGTAAGAAATAATTAACAAATAGGAATTTGAGAAAACTAGATTACCGCGATTAGAGTCTGATTATCTATCCCAGTAACAGACAAGTATTTAAGTATTAAAGCTTAATTTAGAACAAGACAATGCGGCGACAGACTGAGCTGTGATATATTCGGAACTATTTCAGATGTCATCGGTATATTTGATACCAGAAATGAATGTCTAGCCGTTCTACTTTATGAATATATTATTAAGTTTAAAATTTCTACAATACATTATTTAATTTATTAGCTACTAACTGTGTCCCTTGGTTTCACCCGCCTCGGCTTCTGAAAATCATAACAACATGATAAGTAGATGATAACTTGCTCAAGAAATTTGCTATCAAATGCGAAAAGAATTTTTAAAATTGAATGTTTAAAGCGTTCAACTAACTTAACAAACTTATTAATTCGGCTTTATTAAATTAATATAGATTTCAAAGGAATTTATAATCTATAGGCAATATGCAAATGATCGTCTATTTCCCACATTATTTGTTGAAGATGTACACATTTTATTTATTTTGTAAAAAATAATAATAATCATTGTATTTTGAATATTTTAATAACATTTTCTTAACATCTAAACAAATAAGAATACAATAGAACAGTTGTGCTTGTAGATTGAATAACAATTCTGTAGATTAGAAATTGAAATGCAACCAAAAAAAAGTAATAGTAACAGAATACAAAAAGAACACTTTTAACATATTTGTCTGTCTGTCTGTTCAGCTAATCATCGGACCTACTGAACAGAATTTATACGGTTTTCACATGTAGATTAAATTAGATGTGTACCAAGTCTGGAGTAATATAAAACCTTTTATTAAAATCAGATGTCAGAAAGAAAGGTTATCCTGATTTAAAGATAATTTAAAATTTTCTCGCTATGTATACAAATTTCATGGCTTTCAAGCGTCAGACTTTTATTACAAGCTTAGAAAAAGCTTAAGGATTCTTCGTAGACAAATATAACTTACAATTAATTATACATTAGAATAAAGGTAATTATAGTTTAATTACTAAAAAAGTAAAAGGCGCTGTTCATTCATAATGTCGTTTGTAAATTATGTAACAAATTTAATAATTGTTGTAACTAGAGATAATAAAATAAAGTAAGACATTGATTGACCTACTAAGAAGATAATGTTACTTGTAGTTTTACAAACCAAATAAATTGCAATATCTCATACTGACGAAATTCCATCCAATTTAAGAATTTGCTTACTCCACAAAGAGCAAGATCAGCAAGATGTATCTTTAAGGAATTGTCTCTGAATCTCTCTAAATTTTAACTTTGAAATTAAAAATTGTTCCAGTAAAAGCGGTAACTGCGTCGATTTAAAAACAGAAACTAAGCCTCAATTGTTGGTTTTTCACCCTAAATGTTGAAACGAATACAAGTATAGTTGATATGATCTTTTACATTGTTTGTAAATGTGTGGTGGAGGGCCGTGCGATACATTCACTCGGGGCAATTAACGACTCGTTTGTGTAACGATACCCTAACTTACTCGTACTTACCGGTTTCGTATGTTTGACGTTGATCTGCCTGATAGGGTTTAAAAAAAAATTAAGTTTAAAAAAAAATTAAGTTAGGTCAGTTAGATTTTTTTTTAATTTTTATTAGAGATGGGTTTGCTCTTGGCCAACAACCAGATGTGTAGCAAGGATGAGGCCTATGATGGAGCGAGCTCACCCAGAACATGCCTATTCACTCGACCTTTGAAAATATATGGGTTATATGAGCTCAGGAGTTCCAAACCTTAGCAGTTCGCATTATAAAGGCTGTTTTAAAGCGCTTGGTCCGAAAAAGAGGCATTTCGACAAGATGAGGATGGTAACCAGCCGTACGTCTATATGTCCGATGGAAGAAAGGGGAAGGCGGTATGAACTTATGCAGCTTCTGAGCACTTTTTTTTATTATGTTGATGATATACTTCTAAACTGAAGGTAGCGATAAAGATTTCTGTAGTGCACACTGCACTATATTAAAAATAATAATTAAAAAATAAATAGACAATTGAAGTATTAACAATTAAGCAAAGATATATTTCTATTTTTATGTAAAGGTCGTCAGACAGGCTAACGGTTCACTTGATAGATCGTACGATCAGCTGGGGGAGTGCCCAGGTTGGGCCAATGAGAGGACGGCTCTGACGGCAGTCGTCGGACAGGACTTGTCCTTACCCGCTGTCAAGGCTGGGTCTTGACGGCTGGGATGCTGTTAAGGCCTTTTGTAAAGCGGACCTGAGTGGCAAAGAGGCAAATGAGCGATCCCGTGAGGTTGACCCCCAATCCGTAAAGTGTGATTTCCCCTCCTAAAAAAAGGCCGATTCACTCAGGCGCCAAAGAGTCGGCCGAACGTGCCCGAGCGTACGCCGCAGCGCACGTCGCGTAAACAACCTCAGGGCGTCAGAAGGGGACATCTGACGTCCTGAAATACCCAACAAGGACGTGTGGCGGCTCACGGGATTCAATGGGCAGCCACATTTAAAGTGAGGCGAAGTCATCGCAATGAGATGGTTCGAAGAAAACGTAGCGGTGTGTGGGGATCCGAGGATAAGGCCTCGCTGTGATCTCGCACCCACACATCACCGCTGATGGTGGAATCTGGGGGGGGGGGGGGGTTTAGTGGGTATTCCCGCTGATAAGTCACTTCCCCGGCGAGACCCACACTCCCCCGTCGACTATCCCCGTCAACGAGGGATCAAGGATAAGATTATAGGAAGAAGTAGGGAAATGAGCTTTGGAATCAAATTATATGGTAATAAATTAAGTTGTTGTGAATTTTAATAGATAATGACCATATATTCATGAACGGTATACATGCTGTTATTTTACAATGGTCTTCTGTAAAGGGATTGTTAGTACCACCAGGCGGGCTGTCCAATTTATGACTATGAAACGCAGTGTGTCCCGTTACTACCAAAAATACCATAGATAAAATAGGACTTAAATTAAGTACTACTTTATCTATGATAATACTAATGATAAATAATTAAATAGGAATTTATAAAACACCTTCTTATGTGAAATATTAGCATGTTGCCATTGCATTTCATTGCGCAAATAAGCGATGCCATATCCCATTCTTTAATGGATTTAGTACTAACTTTCTATCCGACAATATACTGCGCCCCTGTGGTTTTCTTGGACAGCTATCTTCGGCTGTTAAATAGATTGTCAGCCTGCCTGCCGTCCTTTAACGAAAAAGACCCGAAGAAAAAACTACAGTTTTAAGAAAAAGTAAGCATGTAAATTTAGGATTAAAAGAAAATATTGTTGAATGAAAAATGAAAAGATACGACTTCAGCTCGCCTCACGGTCCCCGAAGATCGAAGGAAACTTGTTAATCAAAAACTTGCTTCGATGACGTATAAATTTTACAACCAGGACTTCCACTTAGTATTTAACGCTTTCAATTATAAATGGCGACCGGCGAAAACGTACACAATTCGCACCCTTCGCGTTCCTGCAAGAACTAGCGGCGTTTTTGCCTCTGCGGCAATACTACAGCAATTGAATTTCAGCTATAATTCGAAGTATTTTGGGTTGATATTCGTGTGGGGTGTTACACAAGGGATGCTGCGACTCCGTATGTATTATAAATTGGTTTAGAGCGGCGCGGGGGAGTCGAGCGTCGCCCGCTCGATACTGGCCAGTCGCGAAGACCGACCCGCGAGCGATCGCCGCGCTGCTCATTCGACGTACGGACGAAAAGAAAAATAACCACCCTCACTGTGTTTGTATCGGTTGCCTTAAGTGACGCGAAGCCTTTTGAGGCACATTTCGGTTAGTGTGAATGTGCATAGAATTTGTGATTTTTGGATTTTGCACTTTAAAGCCATTTCAGTGAAAAGGTGAGTTAAGAACAATAATTATATAAAAATAATTTTTTTGGATGCACGATGTAAACATATTTGTTTTGTTTTATGAGATTAATATCTAAAAAATATGCTACATTTAATTCCGCTTAAAAATTATATACAAAGGTAACGCTAAAATGTCCAAATTATAAAATAATTTAACCAAGACTGGAAATTAATCATAAAAAAACAAATGTAATAGTATAATTTTTATGCTAGTCATTTTAGCTATTTATTTTCACTGTTAATTAAAACTAGCGATCCGCTCCCGGCTTTGCACGGATGCAAATTTTTTATGCATATTATACACAAACCTTCCTCGTTGGTGATATAGAAGAAGTTAGCGGAGAAACACATAGAGGCGGACAGCGATTTTATTTTATAACTAACTGGTGCCCGAGACTTCGTCCGCGTTCTAAATGTTAGTATACATATATTTTATAATTTACTAGCGGCCCGCGTTCGGCTTCGCAAAGATGCATGCAAGAGGAAGGTATATATAAACCTTCCTCGTTTATGTCTCTTTCCTTTAGCGAAAACCGTATCAAAATTCGTTGGGTGATGAAATTAGGGGAGAAACATGAAGTGACTTCAATTTATGATAATGTAGAGATGTATAGAATATACCTAGATAACTATAGAAGATGTATTATGCATGAAACAACATTGAAAGCTTTTTGCTAACAATTAACTAAATAATATAATAGCTAATTCATATTTTGATATTTTCATACTACATAGTAGTTTCATAGTTTAGTGTAGCAATAAAGCATTCCACAATTTTCTTTGCATTTTGAATTCCAATTTAATCTGATATTTTGATAATTTTTTATTGTCTATTTCTACTTCCTATTATCTCGTCTCTGTTAGTTTTCTTGTCTTATGCTATCTTATACAGCTTGTCTATAACATATATTGTCAGACATGTACTATAGTGTATTTCTAGCTTTGCTTTTGTGCTTAGGCGACGGCGATGACATTCATTTTCATATATTTATTTTAATTTATGAGTTATTTGTAGCTAATTTCTCTGATTTTACATTAACTATTATAAGATAAGAAGATGATTTTTTAATTTTTCTCCATTACCCGTGACACGCAACACGCTCTTCTGGGTAAATGTTATTGATTGCAAAAAATATACCAACTGGTTCATATATTTTGGATCATATTCAATTTTTTTTTTTTATAAAAAATAGGTTTGCTCTTGACCAACAACCAACAGTGTAGCAAGGATGAGGCCTAAGATGGAGCGAACCTCATTCTCAACCCAGAAGATGCCTATTCACTCGAACTTTGAAAAGATTTGGGTTATATGAGCTCGGAAATACAGTCGCAGGGAGGGAGTTCCAAACCTTGGCAGTGCGCATTATAAAAGATGTTTTAAAGCGCTTGGTCCGAAATAGAGGGATATCGACAAGATGAGGATGGTAACCAGCCGTACGTCTGTATGTCCGATGGAAAAAAGGAAAAAAAAAATTGTTTTCCTTGAATTTTATCATTAATATTATAGGTATTAAATTAATTTATACTATGCTTTGTACAAGTTGGTACATTGCTCAAAATCTTTTTTTAAAGGTTATCTTTTATATAAAGATATTGTGGATATATTTACTAAACTTAGAAAGAACATAATATATAATAGTTTATTGGATATAGATTAATATTTAGCTATATGTTGAAGCATCAGTTGTACAGCATGTAAGGAATGCGGTAAATTTCAATAAAGCCTTTAGTGTAGGCGTAACCACAGCGGTCTCTCAAAGTGCGCTCATGATGACCGTATAATGAGGTTTTTTCAAATAATCGCTTCAAGGAAGGGATTCGGTGCCGTCCTAATCACAAGGTAGAGGATTAGATGTATTGCACAGAACATGCAACGGACCAGTAGTCAATAGAATTATTTTTATGACTTCTATATTAATATATTAAGTTATACCTAAGTTTAAAAATTATCCTATTAGGTAATAAACTATCTGTGTGCCAATTTTCATCCAAATCCGTTGTTTGCGTGAAACAGTTAACAGACATCCAACCCCGTACACTTAGCATTTTAATATTAGTAGGATTATTGTTGTTTGACTCTGTCAATATTATGTAAAAATTATTAGGTAAGTAACAGGTTTAAGAAACGTATAATATTAAAAATATTCTATTATATTATACAGTAGATATGGTTGTGTAGGTATGTACATTATATGAGGCATTGAATTGAAACAACTAAAACAATTTATTGGTTCTTACAAAGTTTTAGGTTTGCGAACGAGTTCGTTCACTGTTTGTTGACTGTACTATTTTTACCTGCGCAATTTTTGGTTTTGTTTGCCATAGTGTTGCTCCTGGTTAATACGAAAACATTTTTTACACCCAATTCACAGTGGGTTGATTGGCCCTAAAAATTCTACATTTTGTTTTGTGTTAAGGTCGTCAGATTTGTTCACTAACCGAACCACAACAGCAGGATGGTTACTTCTGCCAGACGGGCTGCCCAATTTATGATTGCGAAACACATTGTACTTTGACACTACAAGGTTAAGGAGAAGTTTGAGGTCAAACTGTGTCGAAGTTTAAGGAATGCAAGAACATAACTTAAGAATAAGTATAATTAAAAAGTGAATTTTCTTAAAGAATATCGGAATTCTTAAAGAAGTGCTCGATTCGGAGGCGACCTTGCCATGCACCGTGACTCCATAAGGGCGGCGTTACACCATCATACGTATAAGCACAGTGCACAAAGGTTAACGAACAGTCACGAATGGGGGAAGCTGGGCGCATGCGCTCTCGCTGTTTTGGACATTGCGATATGTGAGACGCGGAATCAGATTGCCCGCTTTTACCCAACACAACCTTTATTAGGTTTAGGTGTGATACGAAAATATGCGGTTCAATGAAGCTTTTGTTTTCATAACAACTAAGACCAAATATAAATCAGTAAAATATGTACAATGGAGTAATAACATGCGGTAAATTTTGTTAGTTAATGTAGACCCGATTGGACCAGCCTTTTTTCACTTAAGTTTCTAAGTTCTTCTCAAGGTTTCCTTCAAGGCTTCTATCGTCGACCAAGTAACATTGAAATCGGTTCAATGTTTTATCTGTAAAAAAGTAACAAAAGGACACGAGTAGCTTTTGTGTTTATGAATTAATATGTAGCTCAAACAATGTCTACGGTTTCTAATTAAATTTCAAATTTTGATAATCCAATTTATTTTTTGTTTTGACTTTCTTCAGCGTAGGCATCTTCTTTAGAATTTAATTTTACGTCATTAATAAATTTAAATGTCATTAAATCGTATTATTGCTTATTTAATGTTATGTTTACATGTTAATTATTATAATAAAATTGAAAAACAGTATTGAATTTATAAGCCATCATTGCAGTTTCTGCAAAAGTAATTATATGAATATTATAAAAAAAAAACTACATTGCACACTTCCACCACATTATGTACTCATCAATCATCATTATTGATGATAAATAAAGGATATACATATCATTATTTTTAAAGAAATGTTTATTATAAACTAACTAATAAGGACGAAGACTTTAATAAACATATGAGTATTACTGCTTTCACGATTTTTTTCAAAACAAATAATTCATAGATATTTTTGTTACAGAGATTAGTTAAAATCTTTGGTTTGAAATAGGCGTTAGCCATTTACTAAAACGGTACAAAATTGCATTACGTAACTTCACTCCAGTAATGAATTCAGTCATAAAATAAACACAATAGCCAGTCTGTTGACCAGAAATGGAAGATCGGAATGAGTTCTTATAATCAAAGTAATTGGAAATTTCTACTCCTTCTATTGCAAAAATGCTTATATGCCTTTGAAATAAAATTTATCATTGTCGTATTTCAGAATGCATTATTCATGTCGACTTATGTTAATTTAAAAAAAAAAAGTGTTTCACACTAGCTGAACCCGGCCTCACTTTTATAGAACACTGCTTATAATAGATATTTTTTTAGTAGCCGAAGTTACTCCTTATAATATCAGCTATCTGCCAGTGAAAGTCCCGCCAATATCGGTCCAGCCGTTATGGAGATTAGCCGGAACAAACGGACAGACAAAAAATTTAAAAATTGTTCTTTTTTGTGATGAGTACCGTAAATACTTTTATATACATTAAGTAAAAGGCAGTTCTTTTGATATTACAATGAGAGACTTCAATTTAATTTATTATATTTATTAAAGGATTTCTTACGATGACCTCTAAAAGATGTTCCAGGAAACTCAATTCTCGTGAAATCTTGAGGCTTTTATCTGAGATCATCAAGTCATCTCTGTTACGAGCTCAACGTCTTGTTATTGTCATGACATAAATTGCAGTGTTCAGGTCGAGCCACAAAATTGCAGGCTTCATATCGATCCATCGAAAGGGAAAGTTTTATATTATGGAGAGCACCTATATACGAGTATGAGTGTTTGGTAAACTGATTAGTTTCTTCATAATGTAAATCATTTTCATATTAGGTTACATTTTATATTGTATAACACGACAGAGACGGCGTACACGGGTTTTATAAATTTACAATGTAGTACAAACACATACACACATAGTTTATATAGGTACTTTTTGCGCTTATATGTAGAGTTTGCAATTTTCTGAATCACATATGCGTGTGCCAAGGGTTCATTTAATATTTTTTTCCTTTTTCTCAAATAAAAAAGGTGTCATTTTACTTTTACATTAGACGACATTACTTTTTGTATGCAAAATGTAAAAGGTTTCAATGCATAAATGGCCATAAAGAGGAGAAAAAATACACTTTAAAATATGAATTACATAAAAATAACTTAGAACCTTATTTGCTTACAACATTGTACCTACTTACGAGTATACGCGCAAGTTTGCTGCAACCAAGTGGACAGTATTATGCAAAGTTGATAAAGAGAGAATGTAAAATCACATAAGTTCTTCAATAAAACAATAAAAAAAACTGTCTGTTGTTATTGCTTAAACTTGCTAAAACAATTACAATATCAATCACATGTAATAACAGAGAGAGTCTACAAATATATTCAAATTTTCTAACAAAAACTGTATTTTTAACGTATATCATGTGTAATAAAGTGTCATTTGAGCGACTGAATGATACTGAGTTCATTGGACTCAGTATCTAAGGTCCATGCGCGGATAGTGATTCACTAATCTTTCTTTTTACTTTTATCTAAAGTTGGATCTTTATTTTTATCTTTACTTTTGTGGTATGGAGCAGTATTATATAAATCAAATATAAATTATTTTATTTTTGTAATAAGTACCTATATTATATTTTTGTTCTGTTATTTTTCTTGGTATATTGGTTAGGTACGGCAAATTAAGCTGCCACAAAAAGAATGAACGAAGTTTTAGTAAGGACGTCTCAGGTCTCGACTTTGTATAGCCTCCAGCTCTACACGGCTTCTTAATCCCACTCGTTATACTTACTGTTGCCAATGAGGCCGCTACTGAAACTTAGGTAAGGTACGTAACGTACACTCTTTCGTATATGTTAAAGAATTTTTTGAAAGCGAAATTTTGTTAAGAAAAATAAACCTCATTAACACATTGTCGACAATCCTGCTTATCTATCTAATTAAGTAAAAAAAAAGATTTTAGTAATTTTTACTTCTTATCATATCATGATTTTGACGAGCCGTTTGTACGAGTGCTTTAACGCTCTGTCCCAGTGGTCCTGGGTTCGCTTCCCGGCAGGGCCAACTTTGGAAATTAACTTTTTATAGTTGGCTCTGATCTGGATCTCACGTGTAGTGGCAGAGTACACTGTGTTTCGCAGTGGCGTTGACTGTGTTATAGGCGACGGTAGCCACTTACCATCAGTGGACCGACATAAACCTTCCTCGTTTATTTCTCTTGCCATTAGTGAAAGAAAACCATATCAAAATCCGTTGGGTGGTTTAGAGAAGTTAGCAGAGAAACACACATAAACAGACAGCTATTTTGTTTTATTAAACAATGAACCGTTTAACAAATTAACAACATTTAATTACATTAACAAATTAATTTACATTTCAACAAGCCTCAAAATTATTCAACATTACAATAAACAACATAAATGTTTCTCCAAAGTTAATTTACTAAGACCGAATTGTTTTGTAGTTATATTATATACATAGGATATTTTTCAATCACTAGAATTGCCCAGTCTGACAAAAGCTTGCCAGAAACTTAGACGTAATTTGGAACCTGGAGGCGTTTAAGCCCTTAAATCTTATCATACTCGTGTAGGCTAGATATTTTGAAAAGAAACAGAAAACTAAATTTATTTTAGGAAATCTTCGATTCGTATAAATGGGAAAATCCGCATCGAAGTCTAAACAACAAGCGGTCTATATTCGAAAATCAATTCAAAGATAAAAGATGAAATTATAAGCGATTTCGCTAAAAGTGCTCGTAAATGTATAGTAATCCACACAATGTGATATCATCAATCATCTTTTGTAGTCCGCTGACGACCCCATGATCTCGCGGGATGTGTATCGTTAAGTCGATGTGCATATAAACATCTTTTTTTTTCCCTTCTATACAAGTAGTATGTATGAACAGTATATATGGCACGAAGTATGTAATTTATCAGGCGGTCGCTTCGGGCGTCCCGCAGCTAAACGGTTATGGTCACATTAGCATTAACCATACGACGGCCTTGACGGAAATTGTAGCCACTTATCCGCCGATCTATGTATCTTCCGATCGTTACCTCTAAAAGTTAAAAAAGACACAACAGCTATTATTGCTTACAGTGAAACTATAAGCAACAAAATGACTAAAACTGTGTACGGCATGGCATTTAAAGAAAAATTATATATACTTTAGTAATATATAGTAATTTCTATAATATAGAAAATTATATATTATAGAAGTGTATAATCATAGGATTACTCAGATTATTTAGGTTTCTGGCAATCATTCAGATTTCTGTGGTATGTATAGACATTATAAAAGAATTAATGTATTGATTCAAGTAAGCCTTGTTCGCTGTGCATAAAACTTATATTTTTTAAACTTATAAGTTTAAACTTAATTGAGTTTATAGTGCATCTAAACTGTGTACCACCAATTGTTTTTTTGGATGTAAATAAATAAAAAAAAAAATAAAAAAAATCTTTTAAATATGAGTTTACAAACTACATCAAAATTTTTTGCAAGTATATTATATTTAAAATTTTATCTATCTATAATATTGGCTGTACACCAAAGTGCTAATTTCTTCAAATTTATTTTCTATCGCATAATATATAAATATAAAATAAGCTTATTCTAAGCTTGCATGTAACATCGTATTACAAAACTGTAATGCTCCTAACACGATTAACTAATTAATATGCAATGCAAGTTCCCGACCACAATAGGTCCCGAGAGGCGCAGGATGCATGCAACTTCCACGTGTCGACTAGTTGACAATGCACCGACACCAAACTCTACATGTACAAGTTTGAGACAAAGTCTTCATTTTAAAATTATAGCACTTTTCAAATTATTCTATAGATAGTATAAAATTTTTACATAGTATATAAAAAATAAAGTCGTTTCCCACTATCTGTATTTACGCTTAGATCTTTTAAACTACAGATTTTAATGCGTTTTTCACTTATAGAAGGAGCGTTAAACTAGGAAGGTATTCATTTGTACCCTATTGAAGCCGGGAACGGATCGCTAGTGTAAAATAAATATGGGAAAAAACAAAAGAGATTAAAAAATATAATACAATTTTATGGCGTCTGCGATATAGCGACGCTTAGTGCAAAGGTCACCGAATAATTCTAACTGTAATCTTTAATGGATATAATTAACAAATGAAAATCCAAAAAAGGATAAGTTCTTTGAGTAGCAGTTTAGTAATTGTATACTAAACGTTCACTTAAGCACTAATCACTTCCGAATTATAATAAACAGAAAAAAGTCTATAAATTATAACCAATGTCAAGGGTTCGCTGTAACTATGGTGACATAATTGAGATATGGAACCACAACAAATATGTGCACGCGTTTTGACTGCACGCGATAGCCGAAGGGTAATAACACAGATAAAGAATTCGGAGGGTGCAGTTTTTATCGCAATAATGATTTATCTCAAATGGGGTTTGTAGAAGCAGGGTACTCCGCATCCCATAGTCTTAAACTGAGGGCAGTTATCACTCTTTCCACACTTCGGGGATAATAACTCTTTTCCAGAACACCACCGTGAAATAAGAGTACATAAGTGAACCCTACTTTTTGTGTTTTAAGTTTGCTAGTAGTGCTTCTTATCTTCCTATCCTCAGTTTTACTATTTATCTCTTTTGGGTTTGCTTCAGTACCTAGTCTGATAAGCGGTCTATACTTGGCTTTACATGGCTGATAGAAGCGGATAAGTGTAACCAAAAAACTTACAGCGAAACGCAAATGGAGCTGAATATGAATTACTCCTTATTTCGAATTTTGATAACACCAGCTGATAGAAGTCAAGAAAGCTCTTGCAAGATTGATGTCTGTTAAAATATCGTTATTTATACCAAATTCAACTTTCAGTTGTTCGTACCATAGACCCGAGTAGTTGTAGATTAGTGAGCTGTTGTGTTTTCGTGAATGAGTAAAGCATACCATAGCCCTCCTATATCCAAATCCTTTATACTATAAAGGTTTTCAGTGCGTATGAAACGCCTATAGTGTTGATTATATTTATATTCGACTGTAGCAACCTCCTGTTAAGTGTACTGTCTAAGTGACTGGCGAAAAAGGTACCTTTGGGAATCGAGTTATACAAGTTGCCATAGCGATGATATAAAAGGATATAGAATTCACTAACTTCGATGAAGTTTCCCAATTCCCGGGCATTGCCTTCGAGCTTGTACGTATCGGTCGTGACTTATTGTACCCGTGAAGTATTTAATCCTTAAATATACCTAATAAAGTATTGTTTATTATTATAATAATGACTATTACGTTTTCATGGTTTAGCCATTCAACAGATTTTGATAAAATTTGGTCTTCAGTTAATTTAAACTGTGAAGAAGGACTTAATTATTAACGTTTTATACATAATTTTAATAATTTTGTACAAGGATAAGTGAAAAAAAAAAAATTCAATTTTAACCAAGATTTTCCACATTACATAATTATAATATAGGTCGTGTCCGGTCCTGAAATTTTTATAAACCAATATAAAATGTCCTCGTGTTATGGATCAATTTAGATTTTTTTATTCAAAAATCAACTCCACTATAGTTTTTTAAGTCTAATTTATTATGGCAAGCCAACATAAATGTTGGAAGGGCAGTATTAATAATACTTAAGTTAATCATCTCTACATTATTATTATTTATATTTATTTATAAATCAAAATATATAACAAATTTTTTGCGTTTCGCTTCCAAATGTGTGTTTCAATAAGTGCAATCTGGTCTTGACCGACGCTTTTAAGTAAATGAATAAAAAAGGATTGGGTACATAGTTAAAAAGGCTTCTAAATTGTTTGCGAATGGAGTACAAATAGTCCGGAATCGAATTCCAGTAAACGTGTCCTCGAATATCTTAAACGAGTAAACAAGGACAACACTTGTGCAAAGTGTCTGCAGCTCCACTAATAGAAAACCATTTTCTTGCTTTAACACTTCTTATTTCGGCTTCGAAACTGTTTCATTTCATTTGATTCTAATGTAATTTTACGTAAATTTTTTACTCGCTCAGTTGGAATAGAACATGGGAAGAAATGTTTAATGTTTATATACTTCAGTGAAAGCTACTGTTGAGTGACAAATGTGTGAGTAATGATGGCCAAAAATTTAAACTCTGTATTTAAAAATTGCTCCCCCATCGCATTAAATTTAAGATCACTTTTACAACTTTAAAAATATGTTTTGCAGATAATATAGTATATAGTTAAATAAAATTCACTCTTCATTTAAAAAATTAAAATTTTCAAATTAATTTTTTTATATTTTTTTACTACTTATATTTTTTTTATAGAATACATATTTATACAACTTTTCATATTTATTTGACTAATATTATTAATAAAATTAAACATATTCTAGTTTAAAGTTTGTGAAATAACTAAAGGAAACCGTTAGTCGAAATAAAAATAATTTGCTCTCAATGATGTCAGTATTTAAGTATATTCAAACTCAATAAATTCAAATCAGTATAATGTCAATAAATTAAGGTCGGCAGCGCGCTTGCAGCACCAATGGCATCGGTAGCCATCTACCATTCAATTGAACCTTCCCGGATGAAATGAGTCATATTTGCATCACACATAATATATCAGCTTTGGGAAAATGCTGTTAAATCCACTTAGGAAAGGGTTCCCTAGAGAAGGTATTGCGCAATAACTATAAAGTCGGTTTCATAGCATATAAGGTTTTCGCTAGACTCAACATTGTACCGTTTTATAACCTCTGAAACGACATATGTTTAGATAGATGTTTGCGGTCCAATAAAGCCATCGTATAAGCCTTGCACCGCAAACTATTGTGCGCGTGAGAACTTAATTTAAATTCATTTAAATCAAATCTTGTAAATTTTTTTTCTTTTGTAGATTATACAAATTAGGTATATATAATTGATGAGAGTAAATGAAATTGTAATTGTTCTGATATAAAAGTGTCAATCAATTAGATTTGTCCATTTATTGATTTATTTTAACGATATATGTGTAAAATATATAAATTAGTTAAAAATTTATAGTTATGTTTAATGAAATGGAGAGGATTTTAAAAAAAAAATATTTTATAACTAACATAACTAGAAACTTAAAGATAGCGAAACCATAATCTAATACAGCTAGTATTTTTATTACTTTACTAGCTAATGTCAGCGACTTTGTCCGCGTTGAAAAATAAAAAATATGTAAGCAATTAACCAAGACCATTGTTGCTATAACCCTTTGAGCAGGCGTTAATTTTTTATTTTATTTTATTTTAGATGATCTCTTGGGAACAGTTACTTTTTTCAGGAGGTACCTTATGACCTTTCTTGTATAGGGGTAAGTAAATAAGTAAAACGTGTAAGTAAAATTTCATGATGATCGGTTGAATAGTTAAGGTAACAGACAGACAGACAGAGTTACTTTCACATTTATAACATTAGTGTGGAAATATATGGATTAGTATGGAGAATAAAAACAAAATTAACTGGTGCCCGCGACTTCATCCTCGCTGAAAATAAAAGATATAACGCCTGACAAAATATGTGAAGCAATATAAACGCTTGACATACATTAACTCCTGATTTTATGCTTTTGCCGAGCGTTGGAACTTTATTTTTAGATAGCTGGTGTCCTCGCTTCGCTCACGTGGAATATTTAGCCCTATATTCTATTGATGAATATAGGGCTAAATATTTAATCTGCAATTTTTACGAACAAATATACAAACTTTACCTCTTTATAATATTAGTAAAGATAAAACAAACAAAAACAGACATATGTATTGGTATCGTCCTTGTTAAAGTAATGGACCGTTATTTGCGTCTGCCAATATATCCAGAGTGTTCTAGTATAATAGAAGAAAACCCTTTTATGGACCAGTTTATTATTGTGTCTCCTATTATACAAAGGACGTCTGAGAATCGTCTAAGCTAAAAGCTTTTACGTGCTTGGCAATATGTATTATGCTCCCTGTCGTATCATCGCATATTGCTGTAAGCGTAAGCGAGACAGCTAATATTTCCTGTCAAGCTGTATAATAAGATTTATAATTTTTTTAGTCAGTTTATTAGTTAGTTTACCTTTCTCTACTTTTTTACTATTACTCTTGAATCATTTCTTTAGAATTTTTTATTGTCTATGGTAAATATAAAAAAGAAACTACTATTTATTGTTTTTTTTACCATTGATTCAAATAATTGATAGTGCCAATGTACGAGTAACTTTCGGCAGATACATCTCTATTTTTTGGAATATATTTTCACAATATTTAAATTTCGAACTTAAAACTCTCTCAATACAGCCATGGGAAAATTTACTAAATGCAACGTCAATGGGGTGTTAATGCGCTAGCAGTCCAAAATTATTAGGAATTGGAAAATGGGCTTCCACTTCTCTTTTTGACTTACCGAAACACAACAGCATACATTCTTTTTTATATCATGGTGATTTTGTGTAAGGGAATGTTTACTGCCGCCAGACGGACTGCCCAATTTATGACTGCGGAACTCTAACTTCTGTCATTGCTAACACTAGTTGGACGTGGTCAATTATTAAACTAATTCACCAATACGTATCACTTACTCTCATACAATGTTGAGAGGGTATTGTTTGCAAATTCCCATTCCATCGGAAGCACAGTTGTCCCACGGGAACCTACTCTCTTTTGAGGGAGCCATTGTTGAGTTTTTCTTATCACCACTACACTTCCTAGTTCATTTTTATTCCCCACAAAGCTTCTCACTATCTAATAATAGTACATTAAAGTTCCATACTTGTACACCTGCTATGCCTTAGCAGATCACATTAGCTAATAAGCGTCGCATTACATTATTAATTCTTATGAACATTACAGTGTAATATAAGGAACGTATTGACGTATCATTAACAATGATTGCTTTTCATCGTCATCAGTATATAGGTACGGTTATATTCTATAGGTACAGCTTAATTAGTCCCAGTGCTGGGCACAGGCCTCTCTCCAATATGAGGAATTATGGGCTATAAACTCTGCAAATTTAGTTAATGCAAATAGGCGCCATTTTGATGACGTAATCTCGTGACACACTCAGTACCATTACAAACACTGGCCGGTGAGTTATTAGTTGCGGATGACGTCACATGGTAGTGGGTGTTGATTGATTTGACAAGGTCCCTGCGCATTAGCAATTTTCGGGGATTATAGTTCACCACGCTATATTCCACCCATTGTGGATTTATCTGCCGAAATAATTCCTTTTAAATCTTAATTCTCATTATTGCACGTATTCAACTTTATTTGATAATGATAAAGTTGAAAAAATTCTGCAAAATATTAGCACCGGAGAGCATAACGCCTAAAGTCCACAACTTTATTAAAAACGAATAACCTACTTACACATGCTGGGATTTGTGCTTTTGATCAATAACCATTAATCAGTAATTATTTAATAATATTGAATAACTCATTCATTCCTAATTCCTTATTATGTCAGATTTATGGGTAATTTCAATTATCTTTACGTAGTATAAATTTATCTTCTTAAAACTATTTCTGGTATTGCATAAGACATTGTCATATTTTGTGTCGACGTAGTATAACTTTGTTTGTTTCCTGTCAACGTGTGAATTGGAAACATGAACCGATCAATTTTCTTCGAAATCCGGTCTAAGTTGACAAAACGTAGTTACACGTGACGCCTTCCCGACGCATTGTTCTATATGATAATTGATACCACTATTGATACCTACTCGTAGCAATACGGTTATAGGTTATGTGCTAAAGGAAAACTAATGAACGGATATCCATACACAAATGGAACTGTAACTGACATATTTAGTATTTAGTAATAAATTGAACTAGTTTTCTTGATAAAGGGTTGATAGGCGTTGGATTGTGTATTCGTATGCAAAAGATTATAGCTATTCGAAAATGTAGAATAAAAGTTTTATTTTTCTTGCTAATCTTTATTGTATAAAACAAAGTCCCCCGCCTCGTCTGTTTGTTTGTCTGTCTGTCTGTCCCTCAGCATGTATGCTTAGATCTTTTAAACTATGCAACGGATTTTAATGCGGTTTTCACAAATGGAAAGAGCATTAAACGTGTAGCATTATACTAGCTCGCGGCTTCATCCGCTTTGTTATATAAAAAATATAACACTTAATAGCTTTATTTATCTACCACGGTAGAGCAGGTCTTTAAAAATATCACCAAGAACTTACTACGCTATACCACAGCTGATCTGAAGGACTTCACATATATGCGGAGGTCTAAACTAAAGCTGCTAATTACTTATATTTGTGGTTGTAGAACACACTGCGTTCAGTAGTTATTAATAATAATTATTAATGCAACTATCCACCAACCTGACAATCTGGTGGAATAAATGTAATTGAGGTATGGTAAATAGATTGAAGCAATGTAATTGGAGTCCATTAAAGATATGTAATCCTATAATAAACTTTAATGTTGTATGGTTTAATATTAAATTTATATTATTGCCTTCATAACACTAAATGTGTCTCAACGAAAGTAGTAATTAGAGAAATTGTATAAACCCTTACAGCACCCTTTAACAACTGAGCAATTAGATAATATGCAATTGAAATATATTGAGGAAGCGAATTGTAAATGAAATCAACATTCAAAAAGCAGTACTCAGTTATTATGTAAAATGCGCATATCAAGTGGTAATTTGCAAAGCGTCAGGTTCAATTACGATTCAATGATAGAACCTCCCCATTGTAACGGGCATCTAAGGATTAACATAAAATTTCCTGCCTATACAACCACATGCCCGAATAATTGCTTGAGCGGCCAGTTTAGACAGCAGCCAACAGTGGGAATGATAATCGTTTACGTAGGGCCTCACTGAAAGCGAATAAAAAGATAGTGATTACTATAAGAGAAATTCCTTATTGATTTTTTTAAGCGAGCTACCCTTAAAATTAGCTGAGTTAGTAACAAGAATATCAAAGTTATTAAACGATAATCTTTATATATAAAAATTAAGTTGGTTTGTGTATGCTTCAAAACTCGAGAATGGGTAGACCGATTTTGATTTGGTTTTCATATATGGAAAAAGGGATAAACGGAAAAGGTTTTAAATAAAAAAAATTGCATCCCAGGCGAAGCCGGGAGTGCGTCAATAGTTATGTATAAAATCTTCGAGTGAATTAAGTAGTTGTGCCATTATTAGTTCATGTTTCTAAAAAAAACGTTAATACAAAAAACAAATGTTTTTTTTAAGAAACTACTTTTAAAATAACATTTATTTTAGGTGTTACGTAGTAACTTTAGTGTAGTCAGTGATATTGTTATATGTATTAAAATTTAAAACAATTTAACTTAACCATTACAAGTTTATGTATAATACTTTTTTTTTTTCTTAATATGAATTGCAATAAAGGGTCAATTTAAATATATATAATATTTAAACATAGCACATTTTATAATATTAAACATCAGTTTCAGTTCATTCCATAGTGAGCGGAATACAAAGATAAACAAAACATATCTGTATTCCGCTCACTATGGAACCACAACCTGAAAGGTATCACTGAGAATATCAGAGGCGTTATTATGTGTGATGTGCTTACGTTAAATTTCTTTGTGATTTCCGCATTTCAAGAGTTCCAATAGTTACAGTTACTTGAGATTTGTGTCGAAGTTTTTCCGCAGTTTGTCCATGAAAATTATTTTCGATATTGCACTTATCTATGGACCTCGTAAGAAAGCTCAACGTCGCTCAACGAGCTATGGAGGTTACAGGAGGTGTAGGTCCTCAATTGGAGTGACTACAAAGTCACGCCATAATACGTATGGATTCTGCACATATAAATATATTATCTAGTTTTATTTAAAATGGACGAAGCTATAATATTAGCTGGTAATCCTTTAATATCATGTAAAGTAAATCAAAAACCAATGCATAAAACTGGTAATCTTATATAGAATTCTGAATATAAAGCTTGGTCAGGTCAGTGAACTTATCGATGATGACTGTTGGCAAATTTCCTAATTCAGTTTTGGCAAACCGTTTCTGCCTTCCTTCGAACTTCGTTTCATTGTTCGTACCACTTACCTATCTATAATTTATTTCTGTATTTCAAGCGCTCTTTTTTATTTTCTTCTATACTATATTTCGAAAAAATTATATTGTCTTACACATTAGCCGTAACAAGTAAAATAGTATAAAGATTACTTTTTAATTAAGAAAATCTATACTTATTTGGAGCATTTAAAAATCTTAAAGGCATCCTTTTTTTAGTACCTTAACGCGAAAGTTTATAACCAGTGCATAATGCTAGATTTGATAATTATATGATGCTGAGATGTAGAAAATATCTCGAAATTTCAAGTCATTCAACGAACTTTGGAGGGGACAATATTCGGCTTTTTTCTATAATAATGATATGAATGCGGAGATCCATTGGAGAGTCAGAGGGATCGATATAATTAAAAGAATCAGTTCGCTGAAGTGGGAACAAGCGGCATTTATCTGTTACAGGGGATGGGCGTTAGGGTAGACGAGTGAATGGATGGATTCGGAGAGAGAATGAACGCTTAATTTGTAGGCTGATGATGATGTGACTATTCTAGACAAAAAAGTGTGTGTGTCAGCTCCGACGCACGACTGGCGTTTACTCCTTACGAACGATTATAAAATACATAATAAAACATTTATCATAACGACTTAATATCAGCGCCATCTCTGGTGCTCAGGTGCCATCTAGTTTTCGCAAGCATGTATTATTACGTAACATACTGTAAAATTTACGAAGTAGAATGTATGTTATAAAAATTCGAAAATAGAATGTAACGCATACCGTGTAACAATTTTGATTTTACTCCCATAAATTTTTATACCACGGACGAGTATAGGAAAATTAAACTCCAAAAAACTTTAAAATGACTCGACAAATTTTGAAATTTTGTACTTTGTAGCAATTAATCTTCTATTTCTACGTTAAAATATTAAATATTATGTAAAATTGTATTCAAAGATGTCACGTCTCTGGTTATATGTAGATAATATGGCTTACGTGTAACAGTTGTACGGTATAGCAAACTTATAGTCCGGTAGCCGCGCAATAAATTGCGTTCGCAAACTTTGTGGCTCAGAGGTGACATCTCGGAGTAATTGCACTCGGCGTACGGTAAACTACGTGTCTGTGCCGGTCCCTGTACGAGAAACCTCGTGACTTACCTCTCATGGCTCCCCCTAATTACCTTCACGACTACGTAAACAATAAACTGGTTTTTACCACTGCATCTCAAAGTGAATAAACATTTTTTTATGTAAATTTCACAGGCCGCCTTTCACCCTGACTAGGACCCGGGCGGTGGTCTTGGGGGAGACTGCCGCCCGTCGTATGGTCCCCCGAGATGGCCGGCGTACCTCCACTTTCGGGTACGCCGAAGTTCTGACAGGGAGCGTAGGCCTCCCCGCGCTGGATAGCCGTGGCGGGGCACCGAAGTCGTGTCATAACGTCCCCACGACCCCGCCCATCAACGCCGTTAGGAATTCGGCATTACCCCGCAGTGTCCCATACACTGCCGGGTATACAAGAGGATTTCCCAAAGTTAAAAATAAGGGTACCACTGCCTTTCGAAGTCATTTGGGCAGCCCCATACAGAAGACCACCGTGAAATATCAGCACTTGAACTGTTGTTTTGGTGAGAAGTGGATTCCAGAGCCCATTTCCCTATCCCTTATACTTAATCTTACTGGTAGTCGGCAGCGCACTTGTATTTGCATCTGTGACGTCGCTTGTATTATAGGCGACGGCAACTCCCTACCATCTGTACCATATGTATCATATGTATAGGCGTACATTCACATCACAAATTAAGTAAACACCAAGCACCATTTCGTCTACTCTGCCTGCTATAAAAGAACTGTGACCTGTGTCAGAGGAACCCTAGCCGATAGGACAAAAAAAAAAACAAAAAAAAGCCTCCCTACCATCAAGTAGACCGTCAGCCTATCTACTGACCTTAACATGAAAAAAAGGCAGGCTGAACCTAATAATTATTTATAATTTTTAATTATTTTATATGACAAACAACATTATCACGAAATGAATTAAAAACTATCAAACACAATTTGTAAATTATTACTGCAATTGAAATTTCCTAATTCAATAATTCTTAGTTTTAGTAGTCGAACTGATCATTTTATCTTCAGTATTTACGTGGCCGCAAACTAACCGTGTTACTCGCATCCGTCAACACATCGTCGTAATCCTATACAGTCTCGGTTATGCTATAATTAATAATATACCATACCTGCAATTTATTAATAAAACTATATGTTACTATGCCGATGAAGTGTTATTAATTCCTAGGACATTAAGATATTATATCTTTATTATCAACTATAGCGCTACTTCGTATGCGCTGTAGTTCGGTTTTTGGAAATCCCGCAGGAATTTAAAACTAAATTAACTATCTGTGTGTCGGATTTCATCCAAATCCGTTCAGTAGTTTTTACGTGAAAGTCCTCACAAACTTTCGCATTTTTTATTATAGTATTTGTAGGACTAGGCTACATACAGAATATGCTGTAGTTTGTAATACTTCGGATATAATATGTAGACGATTTATAATTTAGCTTGTAAACTAACTGCGAATCGAGCACCTTTGACTGTCATCAAATTGTATTCTAAAACATTTTCAGCTTTACTTCCTTCTAACGTTTTGCTGCACACGTTTTCAATAGGAAACGTGTGCAGCAAAACGTTAGAAATTATATTTAAATAAAATTAAACTTCAATATCTACATATCTTCTAGTATTCCTAGAATTCAAAGACATTCGGGTATCATTTCTTTCCATTCCTAACACTATTATAACAAGTGATAACACACATCAAACCGGAGACAAATTTATTTTAATTCAACTCTCGACCATCAGTCAAAAATATCTAAGCAAAGAAAAGTTGCAATACATTAGAATGTTTAATAAAATTAAATGTGAATAGTTTAACTGCGATAATCAAACCGAGCTCAAAAGTAGTCAGAAATTATAAAACATTAATTGTCTATACGCTATCATAATTGTTAAAGTAATAGCTTTAATTGAATTAATAATTAAATAACAGTTATTAAGACCCATAGGTATTAGAACCGTTATAAAACAATGAGTGTAATGACATTATTTAAGAGTCAGTAAGTATCATTACCAGTCGGACACGCTGTACAAGAGAGTGATAGGCTTAGAGCCTCTTTCACCATCTCTGAGTAAAGTGTCAAGTAGGCTAACCGCCATTTAAAGTCACCGGTCACCGGGTATGATGGAGCTGATATACCTTTGTTTGTACAGTAAAAGTCCCAAACATTAAAAAGAAAATAATAAAAAAATTAGCCTATCGAAGGATGCAGTAAACCGAGTGCAAAATTTAATAAAACATAAAATTATTTCTAAACGTATCTAATCAACACTTTACTTGTAGTTGGTGAAAGAGGCCCTTAGAGAAATAAATCCAACAATCCAAGTTAGTTGGAACTCCAACATAATAGGTATTTAGGAGAATTTGTTGTCTCAACTTATAATGCGAATAACCGAAGACAAATAGCAAAAAATAATAATAAATCTTGTAAGTAATTTGAACTTAACGATGTATATGAAATAAGGAGAATAAATTAGGGAGAGATTAGAGTACCACGCTTTATTACTCAATACGCTTATCCCTATTTACACTTAAATAATAAATGTGGTTACTTCATTTTACGAACCACCAATCAAGATAAAAGCACACTTGCTTTAAATTATTCAACGCCCATTTCTTAATGTACAAAATATTATATACACTATGTCCGGGCATGGACTAGACCATATTCTATTACATAAATAAATTAAAAATATTTTAGACATAACTTTAGACATGCAAGTTATATATTAAATCAGTTCAATAAAAAAAATTTACAAATCTTACTTGACTTTTCAAGACAAAGGTATCTTAGAGATATCCAAGCTTATATTTTTAAATCGAATAACGTTCAATGCAAAACTGAAGAATCTATATATACACGTATACGAAATTAAACTTTATACCCACACGGTATAGCCGCTTTCAGTAAAAACCGCATGTGGATCGGCGATTCCACATAGGTGTGTGGCATAAAATAATTTTATTACTATTAGCTGTTATTATGGTCCGATGAAGCTATTTTAGGAAAAGATGGGACCGCAACAATGAACCGTAATGGACATAGCTTTTACCCAGACCTGATTGTCTTGAAAATAACCATATTTTAGCCATTAACGTGCACACATGCTCGCGTAATGACGACGATGCATAATCTACGAAGTCTTAAGGCCGCGACGCTTTTATTTCATTTTAAACAATTATCTTGCGAATAAATTTATAGAGTAAGTACACACCTAAAAATTCTGTGTGGATCGAATTCGAAAGTGAATTTGTATGTTTATTTGTTACGCTTTCACGCCTTAACCGGTCATCATAAAATTTAGTATACACTTTGTCAGGGATAAATAAAAGGGCATACCTTTCATCTAGAAAATGAGTTGTTTTTTAAAAATAAAATGCCTTCTCTGCAAACATATTGAGATACAAATTTAAAATGGTAAATCCACTTTCATCACGAAATAACCATCTAGTTCACATGTTACCCTTTAAATTTCTTCCTTGAAAATGTCATCCAATATTTCTTATGTCGCCACCTCTTATCGAACAACTCTATCTCGACGACATCGTGCGTAAAAAAAGGCTTAAACAACATCACAAATTGTCGTATGCGGTACACTGTGGTAGTCTCTCGATTTGCCTTGAACTTTTTTATTTATTAAAAAAGAAAAATTACAGCTTCATAAATATTACAAACACTTTTTGTCATGCATGCATTTTATTCGTTGTTATTTTTAATGTATTTATGAGTTATCAAGTTTTTTTTTTACCTATTATTTAAATAATTCAATATACAAGGGTTCATCTTTTCCAGTCCGTCTCTTAAAGCGTTTTTTTTTTTAATTTTATTAACTATATGATATGTCTGTTTAACTATAAGTATTTCTACATAACGTTGAACTTGTTTTTTGTACAAATTTTTGTTACACATAAAACATACACGCAATATTATACAACATATAATATACAGTATAATCATAGCCGCATAAACCATGCGAATTATGAAGCTACTTGAATTTGGTCTTGTCGTATTTCATTCTTGTTATTGAATAGATGGCGCTTTTCATGTATTTAAATCTCGCTGTAGTAATTTCCAATGATTCTATAGAAAGTTCTAATTTACGACATAATAATTCACAAACTGAATGCAATTGATGGTTCACTTGATAAGATATACTTATGTAAGTATATCACTTGTATCACTATCACTATATCATTATCACTTGTGTAAACAGAAGTTGCAGAAAAGGATCAATTTGAAGGACATCACATTGTATTGTAATACAGTAAGGGATGTTAAATAATTAAGGGGTAGATAAGATGTTAAAATGCATTGCGATCTACAACTACAAATACCCAACAAAATAATTATAATGCCACATAATATTGACCCATAAAATACTACTAAATATCATCAACGAATTTGCACCAATTTTATTGGTTTATTTAGTTCAGCCGTTCACAGCAAACAACAGAACAAACAAATTACTAGCGAATTTCAAAGTTAATTAATGTCTAAATTAGGTTTTGTTATTTGATCTACAAAATGAGTCCATGGAAGCCGCACAATTGTGATCCGAGGCTACGTTGAAGCCTTTGAAATGTTTTACAATTAATTCTCTTACCTTTTTAGTCCTTTATTGTAAAAAAAAAACTTATTGAGACAGATAGAAATCAGGAACTTCTGAATATAGGTCTTGATGAAGTATAACGTATGCTATACATTATCAAGACCTACAAACTTTAAAAATCGTACAACTATCCGAAACGTGAATGTAATGGCAAATTAATTTTTAAAAATATTTATGTAATTTTTAACTACGAAGCACTTATTAATTTTTTAAGTAAAAGTATCTCGACAGCTTTTGATTGAACTTGGATTAATTATCAAGTATTCACTGGTATTGAGGGATAGTATTTTGATATGTATTTATTCATCTATAAAGCTTTTATAAGAATTTACATTTGTTCTGAAAGTTGTTTCTCTGGGGAAAAAATCGGGATAAGCTCTTTTCAACTTCCATTATCAAAAAACATGTTTATGTACCTACATTGAATGTCATTTCGCAATTTTTGTCAGAAAGAGATTTTTGCTACGCTTGCTTCAGTACTTACAGAATTTTCTTTCCATAATTGATTGAAATTAAGTAAATGATAGATGCTGTGCATCGTTTAAGAAAACACTTAAGTGCAGTGAACACAATTACTGTTAAGGCTACTCAAACAGTTTACATTGTTTGTACAGCCTTCTAAGTACAATTTTGTTTGAAATAGCGCTAACATAACGCTATCGTCGATATTAATGTTTGAAAATATTTACCTATGTATTATAACCATTATATTTTACACACAATTCATGATTTAACAAATTTAATATGTTAGCGGAAACGGCATTTAAATAAGTGTTGTAAGGGGTCAATTTTATCAAAAAAACATAAAAATGCAAAAATCCCGAAATCTGTAAGACTTTTACTGAAACTATTTTTTGACATGTGATAAAGCTTGAATAGACCTAACATCAGTTGCAGTTTTAGTATAGGTTTATGGGACACTCTGTATACATACGTAATATAATAAGTTAATAAATAATAAGTTTAACAAAAGTTTCCCTCGGGTTATTAGTTGTACTTAGTTGCAAGAAAAATGCTAACTATTATAATGTCGCAGCGCAAAGTACCTATACATTGTATTAAATCACAGAGCGAGCTTTATTCTGATGCAGTTTAACGCCTTTTATGGCCTCTGCAGCGCTCGCAATGCTCAAAATGTTACGTTTTTCTCTACAAGCGGGACTATTTAAAGATATAGTTGAGTATATTGTTTCTAGCTGACAGGTTTAATGTTGTAAGAGTTAGATATTAGCTCGTTAAAAACGTTCTAATACACTAAAGACCCACAACACACATGAAAGCGAAAATTGTATTATACGAATATGTTCCACTTCCAAAATTGTTTTTAAATTCGAATATATAGACGTGTAAAATATAAAGCCGATAGACGGTGTATTGCACCACGGCTTCACCCGGGTGCATTTGGGTAAGTTAACATGCATAATATACATTATAGAGTCCATTCCACCTGGTCTAATAACGATGCATATAGTCTCTTATAGTTCGTCCTTTCAGGTTCAAGGTCAACACAACATACAACCCCTTGGCGACGGTAGCCACCTATATAGAAGCGTCAGCCTACCTGCCATATTTTGTCGTAAAAAATGAACAAAACCGTCTGTAGCTATCTAAGGATTAAATGACAATTTGATGTGTTTTCTCGAGTCCAAGTCGTGTTGTGCTCAGAACACATAAAATTCGAAGCGTATACAATATTTCTTTAAAGATCAATAAAATTAATTAAAATCCGACATGTTTCAACGCTCACGGCTCTTTCTTAAACTATTGGCCACAGGCAATACGAATCATTTTGATGTTCATATGATTTTCGTTTCAAAATCTCAAGTTTCTCTCTGGCCAGAGGTAATAAGGTGCGTCTCGTTTGGTTTCTATAATATTTAAGTCTTTAGGAGTTACCTCAAACTAATAGAGAATTTAGATGTTAAAGTATAAAAATTATTCTATGGGAACTTTTTGTAATGATACAGAAATAGTATACTATTGTTTAATCCAGAAAAAATATCACTAAAACCTTTCAGCAGTTAACGTTTAATTAAGTAATAAACATTGAAAGCTTTTCACATACTTTTGGTAATGTTAGTAAAAGTGCGTTTACTAACATTACCTATATTGTGACATATATTTATTGAATTATAATTTTTTTCTGCAAATTACATACACAAGCCTCCGTCGTTTCCATTCGTATTTTATTATTATTTGTTATGTTAAGGTCGTCATACAGGCTAATGGTGGTAGGTACTTAGCTGCCGTTCATTTATAAACTCGGCCCTGCCGGGAACCCGAGAGCTCTGAGTAAGCACCTTAACCGCACGACCAAGGGGCTCATCCAAATCCGTTGGGTGATTTAGAAGGTTGCTGAGTAACAGACAGCGGTGACTTTATTTTCTATACTAATATTTGTATTTTTGTTCATTTGTATTAAACTCAAAAATTACTAGACCGATTTTGAAAATTCTTTCACCTATAGAAAGCTACATTATCAGCGAGTAAAATAGGTTATATTTTGTAAAATTACGCGTATGAAGTCGTGTGCACCGGCTAGTTTTATAACATGTATAGATTCATTTTGAAGAATTCAATATTCACAAACACTACCTTTAATTTCAAAAAGATCGTTGACGTCTTGTCTACTTTTAGCAGCGACTGTGAATCTCTAAAATAAATTCGCCACTTATAAATCAATATTGCGATATAACAAGTCGGCCACATTAAAACGGCGGAGGAAATAAAAATAATAAAGAGACCGTAGAATTATGATGGTCGTTTTCTCAATGGCGATAAAGCGGACTGCGTTCCCAACATTTTATTTAATGCCTTTTCTTAACCAACTCTAAGTGAAAATACATTGAATAAACATCCTTTTTTTTTTTTTTCAATTGATTAATTACCGCATTTATTGATATAAATTCTTTTCAAATTTTTCATAGTTTCACAGCATTTAGGAGAATATTCGTGGGATTATATCAGTAAAATTTAAATAGAATACACATGACACTCACGAATACATATAAAGATAACAAAACAAATAAAACATTTTTCACGTTAGAATGAGAATACATACTTAAAAAAAAAACACATTAAAAAAAAAATTAGGGATGATTAAGTAATGGCATGGCAAGGCAGCCCGTCATTGCAATAACAGCATGTACTGTTGTTGTGTTTTGTTTAAGTCAGTAAGGGATGTCAGAGCCCATTTCCCTATCTCTTCCTATTTCCTTATACTTAATGCTACTATGGCCGGTAGCGCACTTGCAGCACTTGTGGTGTTGCTTGTGTTATAGGCGACGGTAGCCACATACTATCAAGTGGACCAATAGCCTGTATGTCAACCTGAACATTGAAAAAATAATAATAATATCTTTCAGTACTTTCTTCTGGATGAGGGGACCCCATGTACTAATGTACCTAATGTTTACGTGACTGGTCTTCTTTTGTTATTGTAACGCAAATAACAATAACTATTGTTATTTGTGTTAATAAATAATTAAACGATCAACAGACAGCCGTTAATTGTTATTGTAAATAAGTAATGAATAGACATGGCGTGTTACAAGAGTTGGTGTAGCGTGACATGAATCATCCTTGTAACAACATGCGGTGTTGTATTGCATACTAACCTTACATGGTTATGTGGTTACATAACCATCAGGAATTATTTACATTTGCACTCGGAGATACTTCAAACCTGCTATCATTAATGCAACCATTTGCCATCAAGTTAAGTATAAGACTTATAATCAAGGTTATTAAAAGTTTGATATTGAATCCATTTCTTTAAAAAATAATTTTTAAAGCAGCCTCTACCAACAATAGTATTCTCTACCAACAAGGGTATGCAAGTGTACTGTGTACCCTGTTATGTTATAGGGTAAGGGACACACAGTGAGACTAGGGGAATGGGATTCCAGCATTATTTTTCACGAGGCAGTTACTGCTTCTAGACGAGCAACTACTACAAACATTATATTATTACGTTACGTGCCTATATATAATTACAAAATAACACTTTACCTTTGTACAGTCTATTTGAGGGTAAAAGTGCTCTACATAATTTATGTGGGATAAAAGTGTGAGACAACAAGGACTTTTTATTTTAAAATAGTACCTAATTTCAAGTATGATGATAACGCTGGATTAAAAATTTGTGAATAGTAAATTTTAAGACAAGATATAATAAATAGATAAATACAATATACAATACAATGATATAAATAGATGTAATAAACAATCTTTACAATGTGACCCTCAAGGTCACATTCTGTTACACTTTCATTGATTCTAAGTCGCTTGTCACCTAAAGTAATGTTACTGGAGTTTCCACTTTATTTCATCGCAAGAAGGCCCTTGTCATTGAAAAGTAAATCCATTTAAACGTCAAAGAAAGTTTGCGCCTGACAGCGACAGGCTCATCTCGCTTTTACTATAATTTGAATCAGATCTAATTAAGTGTAAGCGTGTTTAAGTAGTTGTTAAGTAATCTTTAACATTGTTGTTTTCTCGAGTCTTTGTGTCGAATCGAATAGATCTAATTCCTGACCGCAACATGCGTTTTTCTTTGTCGTTTTTAGCATGGTTGTACTGAAATATTTTATTCAACAAATCACAGTTTTTGGGACCCCTACGACAGAGTGTTAAGGCATAAGCAACGTAACCACTTATCCAATGGTCTCGTCATGGCTATTTTACCATTAATAATTTATCATTAAATTTTGTTATATGTTATTGTCTTGTTAGCGATGTCATCACTATTGCGAAAAATGATCTCAATTACTAGCAACGTTTCCTGTACCATTAATCATGAACAGTTCACGAAATGAGTGCGTAAATCACCAAGTCGGGAGTTTAGCAGTCTACCCACAGAGCCCCGACTCGACTGCGCCCCACCGATACGCAATTTACATTGTAAACATGAAGGAAACCTACGCGGCTTGGTAATGGGCCGGTAGCATGAACACCGACCTGCCTCGCACCTAAAATATTAGCTTTCCGCTAGTTCTCTCAACAACTAGATTAAACGGTTCAAGGCATAAGCGGCCGATAAGATAATCGTAAGATATGTGGTACGCGAGTTACATGGGCAATATATAGTTACTTTTAACAAGTCCTAAAGGTTGTTAACATATTGACTCGCTGTCGTGGATGAATGGGTGTACCAAAGTCCATTACCCTATCCCCTCATTACACTTATCATCAGCGCAATTGCAACCCCTACGGTGGTGTGTAAATTGATGACGCTAATCAACTACCATCAAGTGGGAAGTCAGTCTCACTGCTGATCTATTATTTAAAAAATGAAGGTTGACATATTAAGGAGGAAATTAGGGGGCATGCATCAAGTAGAAATGGATGAATATAATTGATTGAAGCTATAAATATTTATGATGTTCATTACTGACAATAATGCTCCTACAACAAAATCCTACTAAAATTAAAGTATAATTTAATACAATATATATAGTGATGATAATTTAAAAACTGTATACACTAAATTTAGATATTTCTGAAAAATACTTGGAAATACTAGTGAATACTGATACTAGTGAATAGTTCTTTAAAGACATTTGCGGAAAAACGGGTAATCCACTCGTATATTAAAATTATTATTAGTTGACAATTCCAAGTCCGCTTCATCTTTACGAGTTAGACCTCATTGCACCTCAAAGGTCTTGTTCCAACACAACCAATAAATAGCCTAATGACATTAATGATTGCCCAATAATGGCCAGAAAGAATTTCTTATTGTGGCACAGTTATATTATTTACGAGAGCCCTGTTTAGTTATGACCCTGTAATTTTGCGGCAGGGTGTACCGACAACAGATTGGTGTTGTGTGGCTTGCTAATGCGATTTACAAGGTCCTTGATTATACCAATTTCGCTATTTGATTTCTTGGATAAATTGTAGGCTTTTCTGTTCACAACTTTAACAGTTTAGTAATCATCCAGAATAATGGCAATAATTGAGTGTGAATATTTCATAATTTAACTCCTGATTCATTATAAGGTTGACAGGATCAGAACGATTGCAGGACAGCCCAGTTATTGCAGGACTGTAAATAAATTGGTTTACGTCTGGGAAGTTAAATTTTGCTATAAACTGCTGTATTTGCTGTTATAAAAACATTTTTTGTAATATTGGAAAAACTGCAGAATTTTATAAATTTTATTTTATGAATTTTTAAGATCTCAATAACATTAAAACCAAAAAGACGCGTAGAGAAAATAAATCGTGCATGCCCAATAAGTTTATTGGTGCGAATATGCTCTCGGGTATACATACTACTATTGTCTCTCTGACAATAAACAGAAGCTTGTCGGTAGTATTATATCGCTCCCGGAGGGAGCAGAGGTTATTGTAACGAAACCCAGAGGCTATGATGAGAAGCAAAGTAACCTCAATATTAATTTTTTTAACATATCCAACGATATTTCAATTTATTTTAACATTTCCCATTAATTATAACGAGCCGATCATAAACTATAATAAATTATTAATGTTTTTATTAATTTTCAATAAATAAATTCTGATAATTTCATTATTCTGTTTCAGGATCCGTGAGCAGTGTAGTGTGTAAAGTAAGTATGTATCTTCTCTTTATATTTTATTGATTCTCTTATTATTTATTATGTAATTTGTTGTTGCGTGGCTACCGTCGCCTATAAACTACGCCATAAGATTATGACAAGAAATAGGGACTAGAAAAAAAAAACGTACTGTTAAAAAAGTTTCAATTCGCATTAAGAATAAACCTATTTTACGGGGTATGCCCATTCCTAGTGAACCTCTGCCTTTAACTTCTCCACATTGTTTCAACGCAACTACTTAAATAGATTTATGCAGATCTTTATCACATACAGGCCTTTTGCGGTCCCTTACAAGGTCCGGTATGTCTCTCTCAATACGAATAACTCTCTGCAAACACATGTTCACAGGCCACTATGAAAAAACTATCCATTCAATTTTATTACCTATTTCAAAGGCGTTTGGGTATATAGTAAATGTAAGTACATGTACTTTTACATTTGCTTCGTTCCAGACTTTATTGGGTAGAAGGATATTCGTTAATCTTTCTATAGTCGATTCGATTAATAAGAAATTGATTCTTCTAATATTTTATTATTAATTCTTTGTGTTCCCTTGGGAATTGTTCGTTCGGAATGAAAGCAATGAAACCAATTCAAAGTTTGTTTGCCTTGTTTCCATTCGAAATTATTATAGATATTATTTTAACGTACTAAAATATCTACTCATTTTTGGTCACTCTTTTCTATCAGTATTGTCAATTTCATAATAGACACCTATAGTTTATTGTTTTCTTTACTCATGAATCTTGAAAACATATTCAATATTTTTGAATCCAAAATATATTGAATGCACCTAAAAATTTTGGTTGCGTAAATGTATCCTCAGAAAAATTATAATTTGATAGTAAGTTACTACCGTCGCCTAAAGTACAAGCAACGAGAGGTTATTAATTTCCACCAAACAAGCTACCCACTGCCCAGTTTATGACTTCGAAATGTAGTGTACCCTACCACTACACATATTCATATAAATAGGTACAGAAATTTATAGTATTTCTATTTAAAATTTCATTTTTTAATGCCGCTTCTCTACATAGGTTGGCGACCATCATTGCTATCTTAAAATTTAGAGCTTAAATTTAAAATAAGGTTTCTATAAGTATTATAAAGCAGGAAAATCTTATATCCAACGTAAACCGCATCTAATAAATGACGGCCCATAAAATAAACATAAAATAACTATAAAGGCATGTGTACACAAACGCACATAACCGCGTGGCGCCCGTCGCGACTGGCTCGTCATCATATTACTACAATCGTTGGTAAATAGTCAATATATAAACCGATTCCATAGACCTTCCTGTAGGAAGTTCTACCAAGAGTCTACCAAGAGTTAAAGAGCTGCTTGCCACAGTTGCCACAATTATCAATTTGCTTTGAAAATAATAATGCGTTGAAACATTTATTCAATCTTTAAAAAGGGTTGAATTTTTTTTAGATGATCCCTCGGGAACAGTACTTTTTTCTGTATGATCGGTGGAGTAGTTACGGCGTGAAAGCGTAACTAACAAACAAAATCACTATCTCATTTATACTGTTTTTTTTTTCTGTAAATTAAATATAAAAATCTTCCTCGTCGATAGTGAAAACCGCATCAAAATGCGTTGCGTGGTTGAGGAATTAGTGGACATAAAGATATTTAACAATAAGCTAAGACGATTCTTCTATTAAAAGTTAACTATTCGATTAAAAAGAAATAACATTTTAAGACTTACATAAATAAATGTGACAGTTATCTTAGGATCGCGGCCCTTATCCGGAAAGCCTTAATCTTCATAAGTGTCGTATGGCAACGGCAACTTCCAACCGTTTAATTGATATAAGCTACCTATTAGATTTAAATGCCTTTCGTTTCAATAAGACTTCTTAATTGCGTATTATAGTCAATAAGGCGTAAGAGTTAAATGAGACTTATACTAAAGTCACATTAAATCCTGTATTTCGAAGGAAAGGAGTTGCTATTTTGTTCTTTTTATTATATTATATGAACAACAAGGCACATTACTATCTATAGTTTTAAAGTTAGAATCCAGTCTAATAACAGTAACTATCTTTTTTTATGTAAAGGTTTATTAATGTCTTATTAACGCAAGCAAACCCAAATGTGGTTTTCTATAAAGGAGTAGTTACTGACAGATAGGCTTCTCTAACCTAATCTCTCTGATGTTACATACCTCATACAATTTGTCGTCTATTCGTTACACAATCAAAAAAATATATTCAAAGATTCTTTTCTTCAAAATAAAATGTACCTACGTATTACGTACGTAGGTACATTTTATACATACGAATTCTTACTCCTAATGGAGTTGTGTGCCATTCCTCTATCCGCAATGGCACACAATTGTAAAGTATACAATTTAAGTAATGAGCGGTAACCACGGAGATCACGTACCTGAGACTAGAATAAATTGTGGCGGCAATTTGCTATCTTCTCTTCCGCGTGCAACGGCGCGGCCGGCGTGGTAATGAAGCCCACTTATGACTAAACGAACATCCGACGCATTCCTGTGACGCTGGGGTAGCATTCGCAGAAATTTAAGTATTGTGACCTCATCAAACCTCACTAAGAGACTTTTTATGGCCTGGCCTCATTTCTACGTTACTGCCCCAGACAAGAGCTCTAATTACTAAGAAATTTCAATACCATTCTTAATACTGATTTAATGTTGTATTAATCTGTATCTGTATATTTATCTACATTTTACATAGTAGATAAATATACAGATTTAATCAGTAAGAAAACTTTTGAAAGACACATTCTTACGCTTCGAAAACTTTCAAAAGCTTCTAAAGTCGATGTTCCTGAACAAAATATTTAGTTGATATGATATGATATACCTTAAATTGTGGGGCTTGATTGTATTTTATTAAAACAATTTGAAATTTGAAAACAAAACCGTTTAGTAATTATCTAGGGAAATTAGCATAGGTGATTTATTTGTTTTCTCCATTTGTAATAGCTAATTCTAAAATAATACGAAATAAAAATCAGCCAGCAACTCTTTACCATACTAAAGCTAGCATGTAGAAAATATCTCGTATTAGAGTGAATTTATTAATCGTATTATCATCATTATACTCGTAACTATTAAATTCGCTTAAATAGATACTTGAAAAATAATGACCATTTTCAAGCAAGCCTTCGATAGCTTAAAGCAATGAGCAAGATGACTGTTCAGAGACACTTCATCTAATAGTCTACTTAGAAGCGTAATTCGCGTAACAACACGACCTAGTCCGGAGTTAATATGTAGTTACTGAAATGTCGGTAACCTGTGTTGTCGATTAGCCACATTGCTGGAATTGCGCAAGTCGGCTAAACGAATATAAAATGTACAATTGCAAGATGAGCCACTTTTAGAGACTATCCATACGGGGGCGAAAATCGCGACGTTCAAAATGAAATTTTATACAAAATAACTTCGTTGATTTTTGTATTTGGTATGCACTCAAATTAATAATAAAACAGGAGTTCGCTCTAAAATACGGGGTTCTTTAAGTAGAGGATATCTCATTAGTTCTCACCGGAGCCAGTTCTGGAGAGAATGGAGTCATGCTACTTTTTACTGTGATCGGCTGTTCATCATGGACATGAGTATTCTATCTAGTTTTAGTGGACGTTACTATACCGAATGATGATGATCTCGTGTATTTTCTGAATTATATGGAGTTAAAGTACGAAATAATAAGTCAGAGAAAAATAACGAATTGGATAAATTTTATTTATTGGCACATAAACAAGTTCAACAACAAGATGAATTAGCTTTCCATAAATAGAATGAGACCTTCTGTACCTTTGTCATCTCCTATTCCACTGTTAACCAAAAGCCTCTCTTCAGTGTAAAGAGATCCAATGCCAGCCCATTGTGGATTGAAAAAATGCTAGTTTGATAGTACACGCGACTTGGAAAGACTTACGCAAATTCGACTTGATGTGTACATTTTTGTATACATTTATTATATGTTTACTCCTATCATAAGACGACACTTACATTCTTCTGAAATTTAATAGGTACGTATTACCTTTTTCGTCTAAATAAACAGGATGACCAAACAAGTTTGATAAGATACAATTGCAGCATCGTTTTAATAAAGATACCGCTCATCATTCATCAGTTTATTGACCAAGTAAAGCAACTGTTATTAAATTCCATCATAAATGTAGGTGTGCATGTATTTCGTTACATAACCGGTTGCAGAACCGTTATTATGACGAAACTTTAAAAATAACGTAACGATAACATCTTTTAACCGGTTTTTTTTATTTGTTTGTAAAATCTAATTACTCGTTTCAATGTTAAGGTTTTGCAGTGACATATTCTAATAAATTTTTTAAACATGCAGCAAAGTCTTTTTAAAAACATTTTACCCTCACCTCAAAACTATATATAGAGAATTTTTACCAAATCGTTGTCGAGCCTTTTATGTTTAAATCAAAGTCACCTTGTCAACAATTGATATTAATTTATTCAAACAGATCAAATAAACAATATTTTAAAAAAATTACTGTGTTTTAAATTTGTAGTTTCTTTTTAGATACTTTTTCATTTTTCTGCTATTAAGTACCTCATTAAGTACCTCAGTAAAACAAGGATAACATACTTTTCATGCCGCGAATAATAACAAAACTTATCAAATTATATTAAGATATAATCTTATAAGTTATGTAGACAAGATTAAATAAAAATTCTAAAAATCTTTATAAGTATTAAATGAACCTTACGCGAAAATCAATCACGATGTGTACTAACCGAATTCAGCGAATATTGTAGCTACTCTTTATACATCAAACAAACCAACAGACAGGCAATTTATGGGCGGAGACGTTTTCCTTATAAGTCCCAATTGGTGGATGTCGTATCATTTACTTATCCATATTCAAGCGACTGAGAACGTCATTACAATCTAGTATGACCTGTTGCATGTATTGCAGTTGCTTGTATTAAACATATTGCAATATCATTATCTAATGCTTATCATACCTGTCTAAATGTGGCGACTTGTTTTGGATTATTGATTCAGCAGGTATAATGGATGAATTTCGAAATTGTTTTTGGGACCAGTTTAAATTTAAAGGTTTATTTTTTATAGAGAACACTGACACAGTTCAACTGATTTATTAATTTTGATGGATTCTTATTCGATCTCCACTTGTTCTTTGTACTTTGTTTTCCATTTTTGTATTTCTTAATAAGATCAGTCCCGGAAATTGTTTTTCTTTTCGCTCCATCCGTAGGGTACATTTTGGTTGAATTAGACTTGTTATTGAATTATTCTGGAATATTGTAATTATTTTGGAAATTTAGTAAAGAACATTAAACATTTTTTTTTTATGAAATCTATCAATATTTTGTGTTTCATTTGTCTCGAGATCAATTGCAAAGTAAGTGATTTTTGTGAGTTACTTTAAATATTCAAAAATTATTTCAAGTTGGATTTAAGTAATATTTTAAAACATTAACTAGAGTGCCAGTTTCCTAACATTTGGATTGTGTTCGAGTGTTCCTTTTACTGTGTGCATTTCATACAGTTAACGGCAAAAGTCAGCACATATCACAATAGAAAATTGCCATCCGGTCAAACGCCGCGGGCTACTGGCGGACATAGATAAAATTTAAAGAATCACTCACACTGCTATAAATAAACGCCTCGTTTCAAATCTTTTTTTGTTTTTAAATAAAATATCAACCAATTTTATTGTCTACAAAACTTGTTATTACAACATTTAAACGTAACTAACGTTCATCAATAAACTTGATGCGTGATGCACTGTCAATGTTGGATAGTAACAGAAAATCCTGGAGAACGATATTAAACACGCTACTATGCCTGTATAATGTAAGTACATTGAACATTTAAACAGGAGATAACATAAAATATAAACAAAGTTTCATTTTTTTTACAACATGAACTGTCCTCATTTATCACTCTTTCTATTAGTGAAAACCGTATCAAAATCGGTCGGACAGAGACGGACAGTGAATTTATTTTATAATTTGTATATTTAGATAATATATAATAAAAAGTGAAATTTCAAATGAAACAATAAAAAATTGTCGCTTTAAAAACTGCAAGTGTGAGCAATACTTAAAAATTCCCCGCATAGTTCGTGCTTTCCATTACAAACGGGACAGGCCAGTGCCCCTATTACCAGTTGTAAACTTTACACGACACAAAAGGGATGCCAACTATCGTGACAATACTCTTGGACATATTCAAACGACACTTACATTTCTGCAGTCAAATAATTGGATGGAATTATAGCTTAGTTTGAACTCTTGCATATTGTGCACCAACGTAAGTTTTTTTTTTTTAATTCGAACCCTTTTTTTTTATAGGGTATTAATTTAGTAACGGATGAATAATCATTTGATATTGTAACCATGAGTCCTGCGTAGAAGGTAATACGTAAAGTGCTCGTATAGGTTACAACGAAAAATACAAGCAAGGCTTTACACGGTTTAATAAAAAACAGAGCTTATGCTTAGTTCGATAGAAAGGCTCAGGTTCAGAATGTCTAGTCTCAGAATGTCCAGTGTCTCAAAATGTCTAGTATTAAAATGTCTATGTGGCAAAATCTAGTTTCACAAAATGGTCACTTAAAGATGATACAATTTGTTTTCTTGTTCTTTCGATTCATCGGACGAAGAAACATTGGGAATTCTCTTAATTAATACCAATTTCATTTTATTCAATCAATAGAATTATGTGAAACTGATTTCCGTTTAGTTCCAGAACAAAATTAGTGGAACTACATGGAAAGAGCAATTGAAACATAAAATTTCATGTTTTGATTCACCTATTGTATATCTATTGTATAATATAATACATACATATTATAAGAACATTTTTCCGTTCCTACAGGAATAAGAGCAGAAAAAATGTTCAGATAGTCCAATAGAGTGTTTCACTTAAAAATCAAGTACTTTATTAATATGTATATAAATTTTGGTATTTAATTTAATTTTTTAAATTATTGACGATGTTATGGCATTAAAAGAGAAAACATAGTTCTAGTCCTACCTCTTTTTTTTCTTTCTTTTAAAAGGATTCAAAAACGGAAAGTACATAAATTCTGTTTTGAGTTTTTATCCCGAAGATGAGTTGAAAGCCACCGCTATTTACGGCGCATATTAGTCTATGCTGCTTAGTTGTTTTTTGTTCTTCTTTTTGTTTGGTGCCAAATGGATTAATTTTTATTTTATGTAAATGTTTTCAGGGGACAAATAAGAACCTACAAATTGCTCTCTTGATTCTGATAGAACAACCAAGTTCTGTCGCATTGTTATCTAGAAATATTTAGAATTCTTTTGGAATTAAATTTATTGGATATAATAAATATTATAGAGATCTTAACTAATATTATATATGCTAAAGTTAGTTTGTTTATAAAGCATTCACGCCTTAACTACTCATCCGATCAACATAATTTTTTTTTATCAAAAAAATGCACTGTGCCCGTTGAATCATCTAAAACTTAAAATTTAAATTCAAAGCCAATATATGAGCAATAAAGTTCGAATAAATGTTTTAGTATCTAAAAAAGGGATGCAGTCTTTGTAATTATCTTAAAAGATATACGTCCACCTGTTTGACGTTACATTGTAAGAAGGTCGCGTTTTTTTTTTAATTGCTCTTTCAATTTCCAAATTACTAGTGTAATAATACAGACGCACTGATCCTTCGCGCGCCCCAGGCTACACAGCTTCCTTCCATTTGTTTGTATTTCATTTCAACGCCCGCAGCTGTTACATCCTTCACGCAAATAGAAGACCGGCTGTGAAGAAATTACTGTCATACAACAACTAAGTACACAGTCATGTCATACAGGTAATCTTTGTTTACAGGAAAAAAGACAAAATACTCTTCAGAAATTATTGAATTGCTCTATAAATAGGAGCAACGCTAGTTATAAGAGTTGGACTGCATCCAGCTGCTATGCTATGTTACCTTGATAGAATGAAACTAAAGGGGGCATTGGGTAACTCAGTAACTCTTTTTACTCACTCAACAAATACACAATCAACAGAAATGTTGTTATTTCACGCTGATCCTTTGCAAAGTAGTGATTACTGCAGACTTGGGGACTACCCAAGTTACGACACTGTGTAAACTGTCCATACAGCCATCGCTAAATATAGGAAAAGATTGATATGCTCCGTAGGAATTTATTCATATATTGTTAAGATAACTTTTTTATTATTCATTGTTTAATAGAACCTCTCTACATCATTCTTACTCCTTAGTCCAGTAAGATTACATAGTGTTTGATAAATATCGAATAACACGATCTCATTAGACTAATCAGATCGTACATATTTTGGATAATAATTGGTATGTTATTAGCAATAAGCAGCCAATGGCAACCGCCAAACAAATTGGAAACACACCAGTAAAATCTACATGGGAATTAGGAATAAAATAAAGTTTCTAATGCACTTAAAATTCTTGTAGGTTGTAACAAGTGGTTTGAACTTGACGGTGAGCCGGGGTGCTTAATAATGAGAAATATGTCCATAAATTATGCTTATAAATTTTAATTGCAAATCGCCTTCCAAGTATCTATATCACCAACCTAGGACCCTAACCTCGGAAGTTGATGTTTATGACATCGTTAGTATTCGTAGTGAAGACAGCAAGACATCCCAATTGCCATGACATATTATTTCCTATCATTTATATACATATAATAGCATTTATGTTATTATATGTTAAGTTAATATTTATTTAAAGTTTGGCTTGACAGTGAAAGTAATTGACAATTTCTTTTTACCCATCACACAGACGCACTTTAAGTAAGTCAAAGATACGATTTGCATTGCTTTTTTTTGGAGAAATCAGTCTGTTCTAATACGCCTCAGAATAGCCTTTTTAGACACCATAGCTATATAATTACGCTAGAAAAATTAACTAAGCATTCCAAATTAAATTTTTAGATACATGCATTCTTTAAAGCGCGGCGTTTAAGTTGGCTCATGTACTTCGAGTGTGGACCGCGGACAAGTAAATTGCATGTCATTTTTTGAACAGTAATGTCGGCCTACTAAATGGCGGTATTACCGATTATATTACAACCTCGCGGCGACCACTTTTTTCTTACTATTATTTTATATATGGAAAATGGAACTAGCATACCTTTTATTCTAAATTGGCCAGTAAACGTTGCCCGCGGATCCGTTTGCAGAATGTATAAAAATTTCAGAACTAATTTGTTGTTAATTATTATTATGAAATATAAATTATAAAATAATGTAATTAACCTGTTATTATCCCGCAGTAGCGAAATTGATAACTAAAAATTAATCTGTGTTAATCCGTGATATGGACTTTAAGGATACGTTTGTAATCCGTTAAAAATGGTAATTAATTACTGCTAAAAGTAATTAAAAGTAGAAGCAAATAGAACCTTGCCTATAATCGATTCTATTTTTCTAAAAAATCATGTCTCCCAATCAAATTGTTTTTCCCTTTACAATGTTGAATTACACCCTAAAATGATTCACACGATAACAATTGTATAACTTGTAAATTTATTAATATGCCTACCTACATCAAAATACAATTATATCATATTAGTAGGGATATCTAATGTTACGAACAACTTACCCTTAAAATTTCGGAAATGACGAGAAAACAAACAAAAAATGTCTACAGATTCTTCGGAACCATAAACAATACGACCTGCCTTTATTCTCTTCGTAGCTCGTGAGGGAGACAAGTACGTCACATGGTGAGGGGGAGGGAGGGGAGGGGGGGGATAAGGCGGGAGGCAAGGGAGTCCTTTGTCTGCACGTCGTCATTACTTTGTCAAAGGTCCTTGACAAGGCGCGATCCAACACCGCGTACGTGTTATCCCGGTTATGCAAGAACCAGGTACTTTGTGTTTCGGTTTTGATGAGTATTCGCAGCGGTTTTATGGAGTAGCGTGAAAAGCAGACAGCACACTTGGATATAAAGGCAACTTAAAGTTTTTTACCACTCGTATGTGAACAAAGAATACGTTAAAGGTTTACCTACACAATTTAATTAATTAAACCTTAACTTCAAAAGCGCAATTATCAATGCATATTCCATTTATAGTGTAGATCTAATATCGTTATTTATACCAGTAATAGAGACAACTAATTTTATAAGGTGTTAAAAATATTATTATAAGAGACAGAGAACGACAGAGAGAGATAGAGAGCGGTTTTTGTAAGTTTATTTGTACATGTGTAGATGTCTGCACCTATTTAAACTATTTTAAAGGTCCATAATTCCACATGATTAGGCTTAATGTATAAAAGTAAAGTACCATATACCTTCTGTTACAAAAATAGCTTTAAGCTCATCTTAATACCTATTAATTAAGATGTTCATATATAAGAACCCACTTATTGAAGAAGATTGTTTAAATCGATATTGCTAAGGAAAGCGCTCCTTAGAGACACCTATTTGAAGTAAGCACACAAAAGGATCCGGTAAATATTATTATAAGGTATAAACCCGCTAAGTCTCCTAGTGACCTCTAAACGCAAATACGTCCATCAAATGAACTTCACAACAAAATTACCGCATGCGTAGCGCCGGCAAAAAGATGTGCCGTAATGATCATGGTGTAAATCATAAGCGACCAACGACGAATAAAGGCGACTTGCAATTTTGACATTGTATATATTTAGACAAACTACAAATTAGACGAGTTATAAAAGAAAACAATTACAATTAAGACGTCTTGGTAAAAACAACACTAGACTAGATTTTTTGACGAGTTGCTACCGTAGACCATCTGCGTTTTAAACCATATGAAACTATCCCATAATTTCGTCTTATTATTGTTGTAACAGCCACAAGCCTACATATAACTTTTGCAAGTAAGTTGACTTCACATATTTTCAAAATGTGTCGAATGCTTCGAGAATAGGTAACTCAAATCGATGTGGAAATAAAGTCGTTATCAATCATTCATTCACCCCTTTTATTACAAGGGGAAATCCACCATGGATACCCACGGCCCTGGGGCGGCCAGTGGGTTATGTCGGACTTGTACCGACTAAAACCGTCTTGGCGTTCCTACGCGCTGCCTATGATGGTGGGAACTGGAGAAATGAAGTGACGTACATCCGAGACCCCCACCGGTAGTTGTCCGCAGCCGGACCAACCGAGGAGATCTCCGCTCTCTTATTTGTAAGACTTAACGGCGTACCAGGAACAGACACAAGTACGTCGTGCGTTCGAGGGGACCTCAAACGGGCGATAGGTACTCCTTCATTCATCATGACATAATTATAATTGAATCTATAATAAAAATAAAGTATCTTTTTATTGTTCATTGATATTTTATTAACTTTTCAATGTTAACTAATTATACTTGTAGCGGTAGACAGAAAAAGTAATTAAATAATCGCTTTCGCTTATAAAATAGACAGCTCAATTTCAATAAATACGTTCTGTGACGGTCAATGGAGCAACGCACAGTTATCTAGTTAATGCCCGTAAGCTTAGTACCTACATATGGGTATACGTATTACGAGTTCCTTATTTTATGTTTATTTTTTTAAGAAGAAGGAATTTCGAATTCGAAAGAAGTTGGTTTACCTTATTGAAAAATGGCATTACATCTGAATAATCCGAGTTTATAAATTAGCATAAATAAAAGTAATCAAATAATAAAAATAAATTTTATTCCCCTAAATTTTAATTACTGAATTGAATTTTTGTATATTAGTGTGTAATGAATAAACTCAAAAACTACAGGACCGATTTTACAAATTCTTTCACATATAGAAAGCTACTTTATCAGCGAGAAACATAGGCTATATTTCGCTGCTTAAATTCAAAAGTACCACAAATCAAAAAATTCCAAAAATTTTATTGCAAAAATACAATCACAATCCTTCATATTGTATGTTGCAAAAAGACTTATGGTTGTTTTATTCCATATTTAGTATATTTTTATAATTTATTTATATTCAAAAGTAACTTATATGCTTAATATCTCTAGTATTCAGTTTATTATAAAAGTACTAAAAACATTTAATGCCACTTAAAAATACGCTTCTAACGATGTATAATATGTATATCTATTTGATATATATCTAATAAGAAAAAAATAGACAAAAAATAATTAATTTTTTTTTTCGATTAGCTCTTCTGTAAAAAAGTGTAATTTTCATCTGTGGTACTTTTTTATAAAGTTACGCAGACGAAGTCGCGTACAACGGATAGCGTACTTATATTGACGAACTCAAAGGATTTTTGCTTATTGGTGTTTATTTAAAGAATTAAAATAGTATTCGTGCCACTCTAACATTAAATGCTTGATGCTTACTTCAATCAGTGCGAAGTTAACGGATTAAAATGATATGTGACCGGTAGCGGACTTGGTCCGTAATTAATATCGGCGGCGGCCGTGTATGAGTATTAGCAATAATTCTGCATGACCACGCGTATCCATGCTGGAGTGATTAACTAATGTACTTACCTTAAATTACATATTGTAAGTGCTGTTGTATCATAATTAAGCTTCCTACTCACTTGTAACTGTTGTTAGGATATAATGAGCATTTTCGTAAACTATTAGGTATATATTCAGTGAACAATAACAGTATTTTCAATATACACTACTTGAATAATTAGACATATAGATTTTTTTTTACTTCTATTATATATCTATACATATTATAAAATATCGCTGTCTTACTACTTGTTTCTCCGCTACCTTCTTTTCAATGGATTTTGATAAGGTTTCACTTTTCACTAATGGAAAAAACGATCAAGAAGGAAGTTTGTGTAAGTATTTAAAATTGTAGAAAAAAAAATGCATCCATGCGAAGCCTGCGGGTTGCTAGATTCGGTATAAAAAGAAGGAGAATTATAGCTTCTATAAAAAGAATGTAAACGCGCACGAAATCGGGGCTCTAGCTAGTCTAAAATATTGACATTAAAATATAATTTATAAAATTTCAGATTTACAATCATATTATATAAATATGTTTAAAAAAAAAATGATTGCGATAATGCTCACCGAGCAACACAACGAGAAGTGTTTATTTTAACGACGGCCTTAATGCCTCAAGCAAACATGAAAAAGCGTATTTTTATTTTTAAGTTTTAAGTACATAGGTATACGAGTAATACGACATTAAGTGCACTAAGTTGACTGTATACCCCGTTGGAATGCCATTTCACTTAAAATACCTCTGGCGGGCCGCGTCCAGTCGCGTCCATGCGAAGCCCTATAGTAGAACAAGTAGCAGACATGAGCGGTCCATACTGTTTATGTCTATTGAGGTCGCACTACGGTTTGCCGCTTTTTATTGGCTCCCGGTTTTCAAGAATATATCAGATTTCATTTATATACTTTTACGTTTGTTCGTGTCTTTACTCACTACTTAGTGCGTCATCTATAACATGTAAAGTACTTATTATTAAATTGCCTTCTGATTTATGACATTTATTAAAACATGTTTTACATGTTTTTCAATTTAATGTACAAAATATTAATTTGATTTTTTTATTTTATTTTATTTTAATTAACCAGTTTCAGTGATAACAGACAGACTGACAGTCCACTAGATGGTGCCTTTCCCGCTTTTAGGCATACGAGTGCCCAAATATTCCAATTGGGGCAGAGTTATAGGCTCTGGTATTCACGTTAAAAACACGTTATATAACTTTGTTATACTTATAACACGTCGGCAATAAAGTGACTGTGCACAATATAACAATGTTATACAATTGTCTCGGTCATATCATGAGTAGGTACACGTGATGACGACATGACTCACGTGCAAATGTTATATAACTTTGTTTTATAACACTTATCGTCCACACAAATGAAACATGCTGTATAACTATATTTCACAACATATTTTGTTATATAGTCTGGACTTACCTTTAGTCAGGCATCGCAATTCAACAGCACAAGTGATGATTTTATTATAAAGCGTGACAGATATGCGGATGGTCCACGTAATGGTAGGTAGTTAGGACAGAAGAATAAGCTCCGGTATTTCTCAACTCATGCGTTGTAACTCAACAGCACACGTGCTCTTTTTATGATAAAGAGAGACAGATAGGCTGACAGTTCACTTAATGATAGGTGGCATTAGGCTTGCTAGTATGTATTTATGCCAGTTAGGACAAAGCAAAAGGCTCTGGTATTCGCTAAATGTTATTCTAAGAAGATGAATTAAACTTGTTTAAGAAGTTCATCTTCTTAAACGCTGATGTTAATATAGCTATTTATTTTTATTAATTTGTGTACCCAGAATGCAATCATTGTTCTATATAATTATCCGAAGCGAAGTTTAACATACAAGCGCAATTCTTCAAAAGTAAAGCAATTGCTAGTTTCATTTGCGTGTGTAATTTCAACGTAGTATATTTTTCGTTTTTTGCGAAACCTCACTGTTTACATTACACAATGAAATATGGATGTAGTCCGAAAAATATTTTGATACCGCGTGGTCCGACTGCTTCGTTCGACTGCATGTATTTTTGCATATATAAATATGGCCGAACCAACCACCGTTGGTTGATTGCAAGCATAATTTTATAATGTTAGGCATAATTTTTTATATTTTTTAAACAAGAGAAATATGATTTCCATAGTTTCCAAAAAAAAAAAATTTTTAGAATATAAATTTGTGAAAAAACACAAAAAATATCTTTTTTCATAGTGACACAGAAAGTATTTTCAAATATTTTCGCATAAATGTGAAAACATTTCAACCAAGTTATACATAATTGTGTTGAATTTCTCGAAGTATATTTGCAGCTAACTAACCAATGCTACGCAGGTATGTGATAGCCACCGGGTACGTTTACACTCAGGCGTGATGCGGGGAATTGCTAATAATTTCATAGCTAAGCTGACTGAACACTAACTTCCTCCGCGGACACGTATAATACACTTGAAAGTGTCAAGTTTTTTTTTCTTCAGTCGGTACTTACGATGGCAAAGTATTATTATAGGTAAATTATTAAATTGCCTCTCCTCTATTACCATTGGTTGGTAGAATTTATTGTAATATTTAGGTACCGCAGCGCACAGTTCGGACGAATAGAAACTTTATCCCACGAAAATGCGATCTTTGGAACAATCTCCCGTCTGAGGTGTTCCCATCTAGCTACAATATGGGCTTCTTCAAGCGTGCAGTAAACAAAATCCTACTATTTTTTATAGTAACTATCAGCAAGAAGGGTGATTACATTCGACTTGATGCCATCACCGAAATAGCATCTTCGCCGAAAGCACATATTTGTACAAGTCTATTTTGTGTTTCGTTTAAAATACTCATGTGCAGCCATCCTAACTCTTAAACGATTTATATAACGCCGCCTCTATTACGGTGCTTGCTCCCTAAATCATTCAGCGGACGTTTCCCACGTGTCCGTGGTAGTTTCTTGCAATATTATTTCAATTTAAATGATTTTTCAATTAATTTTTCCTATTTAAGATATCCCATTTGTGTAATTGGCCGGTTTTATAAAAGTCGCGAAAATACTGGCCATATTTTGAAATAATGATTAACGGTACATAACAAACTGTATTGTGCAATAATAATATGCATTCTAATAGATGCATATCCTACATGTTTTGTGCGAGCAGAGAATTTCAGTTAATTTACATACAAGCAAGGGTCGATTCACGGATGACCCTGACCATATGTGTGGACATTGGTAGGTGTACCTCACAAAGGTAGACCTCCGATTATGTGCGATTGTTTAATGGCAAACCGTAAATAACTTAGATAAAAGAATTTATCTTTTTATTTTTAGACTACCTAAAACCAAAATCATTTCAAAGGATATTACCAAAAGGTTATTACCAAATTGCGTTTCTAGTGAAAATAAGCCCTCAAATGGTATACAAAAAGCCAAGTAATTAGATGTCTAATGTCGATATGGTCATTGGTCACTATAAATTTTGATAATTAATTGATTAGAAGTTGTTGAATAGTTGCTTCAATAGACAAAATCTAAAATAATTTAGAATTGGTTATACATGACATCTCGCAACTTTTTATAGTGGAAGAACTGCGAGACTTGGCATTTTTTACAATTTATATTTTTGATGGGATATAATATAAATCCTTCAATTTGTATACGTTACAGGTGTAAACAAAATGTGGCCACAACTAATAATTGCGACGTTATCATGATGATCTCCGCTTTTACCGGTACATGTCATCCCCTCAAGAACCTTTCATCCTTAACGGTTGTTGGTTTTACGATCACGAGTGCGTGTACGAATATATCTTGAGCATTATCACTTGAAGTAGTTAATTCTGCGAGTTTAACAAAGATAAAGACATGAATGACAATTCCTTCCGCTGTGACAACTTTAGTAGCCTTAAATGTTAGTGTACTTTTAAATTAATAAAATCGTAGCTTGAAAACTTTGAAAATATTGTTATTATAAAATATATTTGTATGTTTCGTGTGTAGAACAATGCATGTTTCTGAAATTTAACATTATAGTTATTATTTATTTAATTTTAAAGTAAAACCAACAATGAAAAAATATAAACAAAAAAGTAACTCTTATATTTATCAGGTGATAGAAATGTTATTTATTAATACTAGCTTTTTCTCACGACTAAGGCTCGAGCTGTTTAAAAATAACCGTCTGTTGGTGAACTCGAGCCTTAGTCTCAATATGTAAATATATTTTGTTATTTCTTTAAGTATTATTAATCTATATATTACTGTAAAGTTTCATAAAAGTGCGTCCACTAGATTTTCTATGAACATCCTTCCATCAATCTTAATATTCTTGAGCATTTCTAATATTACTATGTTATCTATTATAAAATATATACAAAATATTATATATAAGGCGCCTTTGTTCTTGATATGTATGATAATCTTATGTTTTAATTGTTTCAGGTACTCGGCATTCGAGGTAAACAATTTTATCAAGACAGTCTGAATCATATGTTTTTAGATTAAGATAAACAACGTAAGTAAAGTAAGTAAAAAGTAAAATAACTAGATATAATAAGTAATGTATAAATGGGTCCAGTTGCCTGAAAATAAATGAATATTAATTTTTAATTTTAATTTAATTTAATTTTTAAAAAAGTATAACTTTGAAGCATTTCTGTTATGGAGTATTTTTTCTTTATTTCACTCAGTGGTGGTGGATGCAAACAAAAATAATAAAGTTAGGTCAATTTATGTTCGGTTTTTTAAAATTTTGAAAAACTAATTAAAAAACTAATAACAAAAAAAATTATCTACCTTACAATGATCTCACAACAATTGCGAAAATTGTTGTAGTTATTTATAGATTAAGGAGTAGCAAGGCGAGGCATATTATGTTCCGCAGTCATAAATTGAACAGCCCATCTAGCGGCAGTAACCAAGTCCTTATAGAAAAACACCGTATAAGAACAACGTTTGCGCCGTTAGTTATAATGTATTCCAAACACCATTTCCCTATCCCCTCTTTGTTCCTTATCCTTTTTCCTATGAAAGTCTGCAGTGCACTCGCTTTCCCCTCAGTTTAGCTTGTGTTTAAAAGTAACAGAAACAGAAAAAACCGAAGTATAGCGTGTGCGCTGTAATACATATTTCGATAAGTGTCTTATTCAATAAGAAATTCCAGCTCGAGGACCTTGACAGGAGACTTTCCAGCTGAAGGTCGGCAGCATACTTTTATTCCTCCTTTATGACGTAATGTTTAGAAGCCACCATCACGGTAGCCATCATGTAGATAAAAGATTTTACAACTGATAATATCTACAGAGTAAAATACAATATCTTGGCTGAAAACCCTCCGCGAGTCGTCCCCACACTATCGTTTCTCCAAAACGGCTGCGAATAAAGTCAAAATTTCGATGATTCCAAAAAAAATAAATGAAGAAAATGTTAGACGTATATAATAACCCAGTTTTTATTTTTAATTACATAATTGTATGCGTTCAATGTATACTCTTGTTACATTATTATGTTACCTATTATTGTTGTTACATTATTTTTATTAACATAATTTGTTATTTATGTTAGGTAATCTTTAAAAATGTCAGCTCATTGCAACATTTGACTTAATGATGGCGATTCACAAAAATACTCCTGGACGTGCAATAAAATAATATATAATTTTATTAACAAAAAAAGTACGCTCTAAGCGAAAATTTTAAATAAATATTTGAAATGCGGCGCCTGCTGTGCTGACCTATGATAATTCCGCGGACGCGTTCAAACGGCATCCTCTCAGACTGCGCCCGGTGTTACACGGACGCGCGCTACCGGCCATAGCGAGTCAGTCACGTATGGCCTCTTTATACTAATAACCGTATTAAGCAAACTTGCTGATCTTGCTGCTTATATTTTACATTGATTATTTAAATTTTAATAATAGCAGGGCACATTGCATCTACCTCCACTTTCGGCTACGCCGAGGTTCCGACAGGGAGCGTAGCCCTCACCGCACTGGATAATCGTGGCACAGGATCCAGAAATAGTATTGTTCCCGAGAGACGCGAGCAAAGTAGCGGATAAAAGCCAGATTAACTAATATTTGATGTGACCTAAATCTTTATTATTCATTAATCGTGCACTATTATAATGAAAATTCAGAATAACAAATTAAATTAATTTTCAACCCATTTGTTTTGACCTAGAAAGTAATAGAATGGATTAATTTCATGCCGTTTAGAATATAATACTGTTGGAGTAATCACGCCAAGTCATAATGTAGTCTTGTCATGAACGAGTGGTCGCACGCGATCTCTTCTCTAAAGTGAATCGAATTATTTTATTATCTAATGAAGTCATTAGTAGATGAATGGCACACTGTTTGCTTATTGTTTAGAGGTATAATGGACTGTATAACAAACTGACATAACGTTCAATTTTGATGAAAATATTAGAAATAAGTATTAAGAAAGGTTTAGTTGGACCAACAAAGTATTCGAGAGACATACTTAGACATATAATTAATGAATTTAGAAATAAAAAATGTAATTTATATTGATTACATTTTGTTAAGGCGCTTTATAAGTAACTCATTATAATCAATGAGTGGTTAGGAAGAAAAATGATGGCCTTTATTACTTATGCAAGAAAGAGTCAGAAGTAAATTGTCATTAAATAAAACTCCTTTGAAAGTAACATTTTTAAAGTACAGAATTCTTTTCTGTACTATAAAAAACAGGCTAATAGGAGAAATTTTAACTAGTATAGTACTTTTTGCCCCTGTTACAAGAATGTCTATGGTTAAAAATAAAGCAGAAAATTATTAATATGTTACTAGCGTTTTTTTTTTTTCTGCAAATTAAATACACTTTTCTCATTAGTGACACAGGAGCGGACAGCAACTATTATTTTATAATAGAAGTATGTATGAATTACCTAGTATAGGTTATTCATACATACCCATATAACCCATAGATATAAAAGATCAAGAAAACCGAATGAGGTTGTATAATGAATGAAAAAAAAAACTGACATTATTAAATAAGTATAGCGACTTAATAGATATTGTTAATTACGATTAAATGTAGACGTCGGAAATAAGTGGAAAGATTTTATGACTCGAAATCCATTAACTGATAGGAATTTGATCATAATATCTTTTATCAACATTAAAGAGCTTTTGATGTTATCTTGCGACATAATTATTATCAATTTAATCTCTGATTATAGTTTTATCATAGAAAAATAACTATTTTTAATGCCTCCAATAAATAATTTAATATCGCGAGGATATGAAACTAGTGATTATTTGCGCTGAAAAAACGCACTGCGTTTAAAAGGCGCGCGTTTAAAATAATGCTTAAAATTATTTTACGATTTTAAAACACATTATTTAATGTATTCAATGTATTCAAGACAAACGTATTGAAACAAATGTATTCAAGACCGATTTGTGCCACTAATAATAAATAATAAAAAATTTGGATCTGACAGGGTTTGGGGCTATCAGGAACCACTCATGCCGGCTCTATGGGCTTATTTCTGTTTATTTTTAACTTAAAATTCATCCTTATATCGATTTTTGCTCACAAATTTTCACCCCAGAGAAGGGGCGGTATTCATCCCAAAGCTAAAGTGCAAAGTGCATATATCAGTAATTTACAACTTTTGATCCAAGGTCTAAATCCTTATAACAGTCAAAATTTCAAATCAATCGGAGTGTCTTGAAAAATTCGGGCTCAAAGCCGCGGTTGTTCCGTATAATAGCTGCGATAAATATAATTGTGTATTCGTCAAAAAAGCGACCGGATATTATGTTAAAAACTACATGGATACATGTAATTCATTAAAATGTATTAGGCCTTATTGATAAAAAAATATTCAGATATAATGTAAGACATTTAATGCGAGATTAAAGGGCTTAGCGTATCATTTATAACGTCATTGAACTAAATGCTACCTACCGTTCCGCCTTCCCCTTTCTTTCATCGGACATACAGACATACAGCTGGTTACCATCCTCATCTTGTCGAAATCCCTCTTTTTCGGAGCAATCTTTAAAACATCCTTTATAATGCGCACTGCCAAGGTTTGGAACTCCCTGCCGACATCTGTATTTCCAAGCTCATATAACTCAAATCTTTTCAAGGTTCGAGTGAATAGGTATCTTCTGGGTGAGCTCGCTCCATCCTTGCCAAGCCGGTTGTTGGCCAAGAGCAAACCCATCTGTAATAAAAAAAATTTAAAAAAATGACAGAAATTAATACCAGATTAAATAAGTAATTGGTATTAACATTACAAATAAACATTTAGGGTTTCTTTTAAATATAAAAGTCGTTAGAGAGGCACACTGTAACCACCTACCATTCAGGTTAATAAATTATTCTTTTCTTATGAATAATTATCAATTTAAAAAAATATTATATTCCCCATTAATTTACATCAAAACAAAGTGAATTAAATTAATAATATTTATGTTAAAAATTAATTAATAAGATACATTTCTGCTTTCCTCGCCCACTGTAGCCGCTCTCCTGCGTAGGGCGTCGCTAAACTCGCTAACGCGAGGGCGTCGAGAAATTGTAGTCAAATTGTCGCTTCCTGAACACTGATTGCGTCGATCTCCCCGCTTCCTCTCATATTTGTTCGTTTTCCAACTCTCTGATTGCTTCAAATCAATATTTAGCTTCACAAATTCTAAAGATTTGCTTTAATGACTACCACCTAGTGGAGCTGAAGAGGCTTTTGGTACGCAATAATTGCTTTCAAAAATTTTATGTCGGTGAAAAATTTATTATACACTAGCGACCCGCCCCCAGCTTCGCTCGTATGCATTTTTTTCTGCAAATTATATACACAAACCTTCCTCGTTTATCGCTCTTTCCATTAGTGAAATTCGTATCAAAAAGCATTAAGAATCAGAATCAAAACATTTATTCCATATATTTATGTTATCAATGTATTTATGTTTAATGAGCATAAAAAATACATTACTTATTTGTAAAATAATAACACTTAGTACTAAAAATAAAAAGTTCTTAACGACAAAATTGCTATAATACATAGTATTTTAAGTTGTTAAAAGTAACAATAACTTCATGATAAAAAAAGGAAAAGAAAAGTTCTTTAAAAAGAAAAAAGGAAAAAATATATTAACGCATATAATAATTAAACATAAACATTGCCCGCAACGTTAACCGATTTAGCAACAAAGTAATATATCTCAAACATTATAAGGAACAAAAGGAATATAATCAAAGAATAACACGCTGATAGAAGAGCAAAGCAATTCCTTTTGTAACGAGCGTGATTATCGCGTAAGTACCGGCGACCTTGCGCGATGGGATTCGATAATCTTCCAATCGTTCCGTTGCAGTTCGGTTCGGAGATCGGACCTAACGGTACACTTGGACTTGGCAAAGAATAACATCACAGAAGTGGCATAAACAAATTCCATGAGTGCCTATTATAAATCTATTTCAAAGTTCAAGACAAGACGTCTTGCATCTTTATGACTTTTTAAGCTCGGCATTGTTACAAGTGTATCAACTTATAGTTATATTAAGTTCATTATTTTAAATGAAATTAAATATAAAATATATATTTATTTATAATGGCGTCATGCTATTATAATATTTAAAAAACACTAAGAGTTAATTTTTCTTGTTTGAACGCGCTAATCTCTGGAACTACCAGACGTGTTTGAAAAGTTATATTTTTACATAAGAAGGTTTTTAAAGATAGACTATTAGGAGCAGATAAAAAAGAAGAAAAGTCAGAAATGTTGCGTTCAGATAGTAAGAGCAGGACGTAATCCGAACATTACTTCCGAACTGAAAGAGAGAATCCGATTTCGGATGAAATCGCATGTCACAGCTAGTTTCCTATCCTATATAATGATATCTACATAAGTCACTCACTTCTCCTAATTATTTCAAATATATTTAATTCACAAGTAGTTAACATGAGATCAGCAAAAGTGTAAAATGAACGGCATGGTCCATCTCGTGGCAATTCGAACTATGCGTAGTCAAACTGCGGACGGTATAACTGTACCTTACTTGCGCGGTGTCATGTCTCTGCCAAGGCGTGATAAGCCGAAACAGGCTCCGCGATGTATAGCCTCCGCCAAGATTAATGCTAGTTCCTTGATAAGGCCAGCCAGACACTGTTCAACTGTTATGTAACTTGTCTATTTCGCGCTCGTGGGTTTGCACAGTACACAACGAGCAGTATAGAATCCCATTAGAAAAGTAAAATAGATCTAATCTCGCAAAACATGCATCTTTTCATCTATCTATTGTTTTAATTGCCAAACAAAATCATATTGTATTTGTCTAGAATGTATTCATAAATTCTCTTCATTTATCCTAACTATAATACATATTATTAGAAATGCGAAAGTCAGATTATTATGTCTGTTTGTTATGCTTTCACGCCTGAAATACTCAACCGATCATCATGAAATTTGATTTTTGAAAAAATGTAAAATGAAATGAGCAACGCCTTATATGTAATATGTAATCTTCATAATATATAAAAGAAAGTTGTGTTAGTTACACTATTTATAACTCGGGAACCGCTGAACCCATTTTTATGATCTTTATTTAATTGAATTTGTCTCCATCCCGAATAGCAGAATACTATTAAAATTTCGGAAAAATATTAACGAAAAAAATATATGAAGAAAATTTATTTTCTCATACATTTCGTATGAAACGAGTTTTTATTCTCCCTAAGGCGGTACGAAGTTCGCGGGTCAGCTCGTGTAACTATAAATAACATTAATTATTCAATGTTTATCGCTTATCTATCTATAACGTGGACGAAGTCGCGAGCACTAGTTAGTGTCAAAGTGGAAGTGATAGTAGAAAAAATTACAAGTGCATGAATCATAACTGAAAAGCTGCCATTCTGTTTAAAATATATGTTGCGCGAATGGTATTCAGGTTTAGGGAGGTAATTGTGTGCCTTCGGCTAAAAGGACTGCTTGGTTCCGTTTTATATGGTAGCTTACTTAGATGGTATGACATTTTATATATACATTTTGGTTCACTATTATTGGATGTCTGCAGCAAATACCTAAGATTAATCGTATGCAATGTCAATTCTTTTATGTCTGCAAACAGGTAGACAGTCCAATTGCTTGTAGATGGCTACTTGTCTAGTGGTCTAGCGTCATCTGAGGATACCGAGGGAATGTTAGTGCGCAGCTGACCCCTGCTTTGTTTTAACTGATACATTAGCAGCGATATTAGGTATTCTAACAGTTTGCAGTTATCCAATAACGAGGATGAACGCCACAGTAATGCTTTCTTATCAATTTTGAAGTATTTTCTCAGCCTTTCCAAATTTATGAATTTATTGGTTTCGTACTAAAAAAATTCAGGTTAACCAAATAATGTATTCTAATTCTAATGTAAAAATAAGAACAAAAAAAAAACATATAATTTTCTTCGAAACACTTTATTAATAAAACAACTATCTACTACATTTTAATGTCTATCGACGATTATCGTAGCAAAACGGTCTTTTGTCTCAGCTCTGACCTATAGGCCACAAAGCTGGTATTCTGCCAGAAGCAGAACAATTAAAAGGTCACGGGCATGAACGTATAGATATACGTAAGCAGTGTATAAATCAATTACTACGAGCACAGAGAAGTTAAACAAGGAACCTAAACCTTTATGCATATGAAATTTCAGTTCACATTCCTATGCTTTCTTTTAAAAGAAAGAGATTGTGGTTATAAAATTAACGATATTATTATTGAAAAGATTATAGTAATCAATCTTGTTATTACTAGAATAGCAGAACAGAAAGCAGTTGTGCTGTTCCGACAAGGAAGAATAGAGAGGACTGTTCAAAGTTGATCGCCATCTTTCACTAGTTGGAAAGGCACAACGGACACTCAACAAGGATACCCACCATATTGTCTTCTACAAACGTGCTCATAATTTATCTACAATTTAAAGACAAAGCGAAATTTTACATTTTTCAACCTCTTCATTATTACTTTATTAAGTAATCTGAAACCACAAAACTCTTCATTAATTACCGTTTGAGAATGGCGAAGAATTAATTTGCATAATGTAAAAGCTTTGAGTTTTTCCCCGATATTACAAAGCTTTTGTCTGTATTTCGAAATATTCTTATGGAAATCTTAAACAAGCTACAATTTTTTTTGCTATATTTACCACCAATTAATGAATGCTATACGATGTAATGGAATGATATACATTTTTTATAGTATAAATTTAAAGTAGGGGACGAGGTGTGGAGTACTTCTTTCTGTCGTTGCTTTTGTGTTGTTAGGTGATAGTAGATAACTGCTTTCTAGTGGACTGTCTTGCCGTCTAGCACCCTTAAATATTTAAAAAAATAACTTTGTTATAGATTAATCACAACATACTATTTTGCGGAGATTATGTTTTCTAGAAATACATTTTTCATTTATTAATACCAATAATATTTCAATGGTCTTAGGTCATCTAGTGTGGAATATTTATTTATAATATCCAAAAAATATGCCTTTTTAATAGTTTTGCTCCAACCTTTTATGTCAGCGCACAAATCTATACTATACGAGTAACATTATAAAGAAAGAAAGCGGATGTAAGTTTATTTGTATGTGTATGATATTTGAAAGGTACATTATTTTAGAAGGATTTAGATTATATATAGAATTTAGACTATATATATATATATATATATCTAATTATCCATAATTACATTATATCGGGAATAAGTCAGGGCGCGTCGGTCTAGAATTATTAATACAATTAGTATATCGGATGGGTAGTCCCGAAGTTTACAAACTTTACCTCTTTATAGAATTAGTATAGATGAAAACAAGTCAGTAAGTAATGAAGTGAATATATTTCATAATAGCTTTAGCATCTCGGTGCAACCGAGGCCTAACAATAATTATTTTCTACTAATCGTATCTAATTATCGCGAAGTAGGTAAGTCGAGATCTAGATTGTTCGTTGTGCAACACAAATCTACATTCTCTTGATGCAATACATCCATGTTTTACAGTTAATCTGTACAGTAATTAATTACTTACTGGAGACATTTGGACTTGTTGTGAGCTTACGAAATATTATTATTATCTTTTAAAAAATATATTACAACCACTTAGAGTATTGGGAAAATATTCTTGCTAATTGATTGACGGAAGACGAGAATGTAACGAACCCCTTTAAATTCGCATTCGCACAGATACAATAAATTTTTTTTTAGAAATTATATACATAAACCTGCCTCATTTATCGCTTTTTCCATTAGAGAAAATGAATGTACATATGGACGCATACAGCTACTCGTATACTAATATTATAAAGAGCAAAGATTTGTTTGTTTGTTTGTTTGAATTGAATAGGCTCCGAAACTACTGGACCGATTTACAAAATTATTTCACTGTTGGGGTGCTATATTATCAGCGAGTGTCATCCGTACTAATATTATAAATGCGAAAGTATGTTTGGATGTATGGATGTTTGTAACTCTTTGACACCATGAAATTTTGCATACACAATTGTCTGGGACACCAGAAAGGACATAGGGTACCTTTCATCGTTCAACGCGGACGAAGTCGCGGGCACCAGCTAGTAGGCTATATTTTATAAATGTTACGCTGACGAAGTCGCGTGCAACAGCTAGTATATAATAAATGTATAAGAATTCGAGACTTATTGCTTACATATCCATACACAATACGATAAAAATAATGTAATTAAGATCCAGTAAATGCATGACTTCTTATTATATTGTGATTAATTTAATTTACAACTTCATTGCAACTTACGACTTAAACACAATTTACATCTAACTTTACGATATTGTTACGACGGATAAAGTAAGCAAGCATTATTACGTTAATAACCAAAATGAAATTTTGACGACTCCGTTGGATAAGTAGTTATGTGCTTTACGCTCTGTTCTAGGGTCCCGAGTTTGATTGCCGGAAGTGTCAACTTTGAAAATGAACTTTTCAAAGTTTACTCTGGACTTGATCTGGAAAGTAGTGGTAGGGCACTGCGTTTCGCAGTCATTTGGGCAGCCCGTCTGGCGGCAGTAACCACCCTCTTGCAGAGCACCATCGTGAAATAACAGCATGTGTGCTGTTGTGTTTCGATGAGTTAGTAAGGTATAATTTCCCTATCCCTTCCTAATTCCTTATCTTTAACCCAACTTTAGTCGTCAGCGCATTTGCAGTACTTGTGGCTTTGCTTGTTGTTATATAGGCGACGCTAGCTACTTGCAAACAAGTAGTGCGTCAGCCTGTTTGCTGACCTTAACATAAAAAAAGAAAAAAATGATTACTATGATTGATTAATTTGTCTTTATATGTCTTAAATGTAAAAAAACACTAATTAAAACAAATGTTACTTGTCCTCATATTACTTTGATTACATGATAAAACAAAGCGAGATAGCAATGTAAATTTTTAAGACTAGCTGTTGGACACAACTTCGTCCGCGTAACTTTATAAAATGTAGCCTATGTTACTCCCAATAGATAGATATATAATATAGCTTATATAGCCTATGTAGATAATATAGCTTCCCAACAGTGAAATAATTTTTCAAATTTTGGAGCATATTCAATGTAAACAAACAAACAAACAAACAAATTTTTCCTCTTTATAATATTAGTACCTATAGATGATTAGAACCTGTGATGCAACTAGAAAAATCATTAATTAGAACAGGATGCAAAACTGCAACTGTTTAAAAGTTGCTTCAGCTATTGTTTACAAAGTCTCTGTTGTAATAAATTAATACATACACCTAATGGTCGCCTGTTATAGAGCAGTCAATTCCCGAAGGTTTCAAGTGGGTCAGAGTACTCTGTGGTTTTTATTTGGACTATTACCGCAAAGGCCCACCACAAAGCTATTTTCTTCGACTTTGACTACAAATTGTAATTCATGCTCTAAATTGTACAAATGCCGTTTCGTGCGCCCGCGGCGACGATGGCGATACCCTCGTGTTTTTATTGCCAACTTACTGCGGAACTTATTTATTTAATGTTTGTTTATAAGCCGTAGGAACTGTGTGATGCCTATTTTGTATTTTTACAGTTAGTCATTAGAAGGGAAAGTGGGGAGTTATAAAGGTAATTTTAATAAAGTATTCAGTAAATAAATAAACACTTAGGTGTTCTTGTTTCAAGTAGATATCTGCTGTCGCGGCGTGACGCACACTCAGAAACTCAAGCAACCAAGCTTGTAGGTCAGAGGACACTCAACAATGCCTTTATCTTACAAGGCTTATAATTTAGTATATTTCTGTTCTGTTATGTATGAAACTCCCTTTCCTCGCCTGGTGGAGATTTGAGATATGATTCGACCAACTCAAAATGCCTTTTGAATATTTTAAGACTGCTGAGAACATAGACCTTTAACACAGACAAGGTTTTGTATCAAAATATTTACAAGTAAAATTATAAATTTATTTGGGCCTAAAAATTGTACAAACAAAGACTATTGTAAAATTCAAAGTTCATTTCTCCCTCCTATATAATGCAATAATAATATTTCTAATATAAACAACAGTTATTACATTTACTGTAAAGCGATCTCCGTATTCCCAACGTGTTTACTTTTCTCGGGGCATCGCAAATCATTTCTACAAACACTTCGCTACGTGAAGGAAAGTGGGTGACTTGCCAAAACAAAAGACTTCATACATTTCATAGAAATTTATAACGGCATACATAATTGAGCAATCATTAGATAAATGTTATTTATTTATTCACATAATTTATTTATAGCATTTAGTCAAAACAAAAAATAAAAAAAAATACTAATAAAAAATAGACAAGAGTGGCGAAAAATACACTTGCGGAATAAAAGGGATTGATCCGTATTCATCCTATGACAACTCATCCCACTATTATTTTCTTCCTAACTCGACCTATTTTGTATTCTTTATTCAACCCGTAACAAATTACTTTGATCTTATACTTAGTTCATACCATGGATATTCCTTTCTTACCCAAATAGAAATTCTTTTTCTTATGTTAAGGTCGACGAACAGACTGACAGACGGTGGTAGACAAATAATATAACGTTCTGGTCGCAGGTGGCCACCGTCGCGCGCGCTGACGACCATAGTAAGATTAAGGATGAGGGCTTGATGAGGGATAAAGAATTCATCAAAAAGAAAACAATACATTACAATATTATAATTAAGTATTAAAAAATAAGTATTAGGTAAGTTCATAACAAGAACACTACAAATACGAAATAAAATAAATAAATAAGAATATCACACTTTCTACAATCTAAAAGTTTATTTAATACCTATTATTATCTATTTTCCAGCCGTAATAAAAATGCCGGTTTCATTTTCGTTTGCACGTTGGTACGACCTTCCGCCCACCTTGCTTCGTTCCGTTCAATATCATTCGGTCATCGCACAGCGCGCGCGCTCACTGCACTCATCTCGTCTCATTCGCCTGGCCGCCGATCAGAGCGTTCGTTCATTTCATTTCGTTCACCAGTCGCAAATGACAAGTGCTGTTTGTAGCACGTGTGAGAGCCGAATACCACAAAACTCGCGCGTAATTTGACGAACATCGCACTATTATTTTAACTAATATTGGAATGTTCGAATTTGTGTTGTGTTTCAAGTGCTAATTGAATCAATGTGAGTGTGTTGTGTAGATAATTTCCGTTAGTGCACCGTCTAAAGTTGGATTACCTATTTTATTCGACCGTTTTTGTGGTAAGTCAAAAGATCAAAGATTTCTTTGGGTGATTACCTACCTGTATATTGACGTGACAAAAAGGTATTTCTTCGCAATCGTATTTAGAAGTTGAATATTGTTTTAAATATATTTTGCAACACTGCTACGTGTGAAAATGGGTAGTTAGTAATTTTATTCTATAGATTATATAGATAGCTATTGCCTATTATTAGTATCAGTACAGACTAAATGGAATTTTAAACGTACGCAATCGTTTTAAGTTGCGAATGAAAATTAAGTAAAAGGAAGGTAGGCATATGATATTTAAAAAATCAATAATCGTCTATTTATATCAGGTCAAGTTCATAAAATATCCATACTAAATTGATAGCAACATAATTTCATAAAAAATACTCTTTCGTGCGTAATTAGCAATTACTTATTATTGATATTGCGTAGTTTCCGTACCTAAGTAGGTAATCTTTATATAAAAAATGTTAAGTTGGTTTGTGTACGCTTCAAAAACTCAAGAATGGTAAAGGGATAAACGGGGAAGATTTTTATATATAAAAATTGCACCCCGAGCGAAGCCTCAGCTAGTATTTTTTAATTGCGAAAATATGTGAAGTTATAAATAATGGGCACTTTGTAACTCTTTCATGCAAAAACTACCAAAATACCACATAGGTAGGTCGGGATAACATACTAAGACACTAGCTGTTGCATGCGACTTCGCCCGCCTAACTTTATAAATTATAGCCTTAGCCTAAGTTAAATAACATAGCTTTCTATAGATGAAAGAATTTTCAAAATCGGTCCAGTTGTTTTTTAGTGTATTCATTACAAACATACAAAAATACAAATCTTCTCTCTATAAGTAATATTAGTACTATAGAAGTATAGATATATTACTTATACAAATTCGCGGACATAAACTAGTATTATAAATGTCAAAGTTTGTGAGGATGGATGGATGTCTAATGAATATTTGTTACTGTTTCACACATTTATGACCGAAATTTTACAGTAATAAATAATTTATAGGCAAAATAAAACCGTAGTGGCGGACAAAAGTTTACACATAAATATAACCATAGTACCTACATAAAATACCATAGTGGATATTAAAAATATGTTTTTAGTCATAGATCATATTTTTTACTATGGGTAATATATATAATTATATATATAAGTTAATATAATAATATAAAAATACCTACCAATTGGTTAAGTTCAAAATTTCATAGTTTCAGCACTTAGTTGAAGGTTATTCTGCAAACTACATAGGTAATCTTATTACTTACCTACCTACCTACCATCTTTGCGGGCTATTATTTACTTAAATATACCTAGGTACCTAAAGGGAAAAGCTTTGATGAATAATATTCATCAAAGGGGAAAAGTCTTATCTCATGTAATATAGTTCAGTTACGAGTATATCTACTTAGTTATTTTATAATTTGATTTGGCTATCTAAGCAAAAGAAATAGCTTATTGTATACATTACGTATGTCACAATGTAAATTGTGACAATGTAGGTACAATAAGACATAATGTAAATTAAATTCTAATATAACTAGTTATGAATTGTTATTGATAATCAAATTCTGGCTAGGTTAACGGCACTAAGGTAAGGAAGGACCTTAACCAATCGACCAATGAGCTCATTAAAAATTTTGAAAAAAGTTTTATCAACCGTTGTCTACAAAGCATTTGTGTAATTGAAATATTTTCGAAATAAATTGTTTGGTTTAGAGATTAGTTGCACGACAGCAGTGATATCTTGTCAGATAGATCATATTTATTATCTGTATTGTAAAAAAGTTTTACAACTCAATAATTTACCTACACAAATAATAATTAACAAATCTTTGCCTATCAAGTCAATAAAAATGTTAAGAAATCTAGGTAATTTATCTTCACTTTGGTACTTTATAATTATATAGGTATATAGGTATATTTAATAATATATATTTAATAATATGTACTTAGATAAATTAATATCAGTCTACCTTTGAATTTAATTTATCTAAGTACATATTATTGAAAAAATATTTGTTAATTTATTTTGTTATTTCGGAGCTCGTAATCCCCTTTACAAGCAGGACAGCGTAGGCGCGTAGCGTAGCAACGCGTTCCTGTAAATCTTGTTATGCTGCTAATATGGAAGTAGGTATTTTAAATATTTTCTAATAAAATACATTAATAAATACTAGTAGTCTTAATTTGTAGTATTAAATTATTAGTATATATGGCAGTATTAAAATTCACGCATTTCGTAAAAAAAAATATGCCGATACGTATAGTAACCTGGTCTAGTCTAGGCTCACACAATGTGAGTCGCAATAACCACTTCCTTACAGAAAAGATCATATTGAAATTACAGAAACAGCACGTGTGCTGCGTTATGTTTCAGTGAACCTGATTCAGCTTGCCCGCGGCACTTTCTCATAAAAATAAGTAACAAGCGCTTATTACCGCAATATACGATTGACCTTTCGACCTGTGTCATGCATGTCTACTTTAAACGAATTGCTTTTTCGTATGTTTACAACATTGTGCAATTGCTGATTGTAGTTTTCGGTAAATCTCGTTTCAAAATGTATACAAACATAATGGAGTGTTATTATATAATTTTAAGTTCGCTACATTACGCCTTCAGGCGTCGACCGCTTTGTCTTACTGGCCAGTATCTTGATGTCATAGATTAATGATTGTGGTCCTGTAATGGTACCTAACTATAATTAGCAGATCATATCATTATTTCATTTGTTGGTCATTTTTTTGTATGTTGATAAAGTTTTGAAAGTCCAACTTACCGACTTTATTTTTCTGTGTTGGACAAATGCGTCATGTTTTATGTCACGGCTGCAAATTAATACACAAAGGTTTGTGTTCCTCAGTTATCACTTTTTCTATTAGTGAAAAACCTTATCAAAATCCGTTGGGTGGTTTAGAAGAAGTTACCAGAGAGACAGACAGAGGCGGACAGCGAATTTATTTTATAATCTATACTTCTAAATTGTTTGTCCTGATTATTATCAACCAAGACAGCCAAGACTATCTACCTACTACTACTACTTCTTTATAACTTAAGCATCCGTTAAGGAAGGATTTTTGATAATTTCAACTCTATTCAAAGCCGGGGGCGGGTAGTATTAGAATATAGGTATAGGTAAGAATAGAATGCAGAAACAGTTAAGTAGTTGATCGACTCAGAAAATTTGACTTGTTCGATAATGTGTATTTTGTTAAAATTTACGTGAAATGATTTTCAATTTTGAATCGAATGTAGTTTCACACGAGCCCTTATAAGCAACGGAGCTTTGTTACGCTCCAATAATATAAAGCTACGCGCACACGATAGTCTGTCTGGGCTGACCGTTGATCGGAAGCGTTTGCAATCGATACAGTTGTCCGAAAGCGCGAACATCCCATTCGGGGCCAAAGTACAGTAGCGGCCTGAAGTGAACACGCTCTCATGGTAAAAAAAATCTAAGTATATTTTATATTTCTTAATTTTATTTAATCGAAATACCAACAGCATAGCAAATGTTCATTAATTCACACAAAAACATATACGTTTGCATGCCAGTTACTGGTATCTACAGCTATAGAATACAACTTTATGAAGTAAAACTTCATTTTATCCCGAAATATTTATACAAACTAGTTTTGTTCGCTAATAGAAAATTATGTTTATAGAAACAATATATGTTTGAAAAACAATTCATGTTAAATTATTTATATTTTTTTTTAATATTGTTTCCGCATGTAGATTTATGATTATAAAATTCTACAATTTACCTGCTTAAATTACGAAAGTTATAATCAGTCTTTTTTATCTTGTGCCCTTGTGTGTCAATGTTTACTTTATCTATTCCGTAGAAAATACTTATTAAAAAGAGTAGGTATGTACACCTGCTTATCATAATACAATTAAAATTAAATACATACATGTGTTTTTAATAAGATAGTCTATATAAATTGGAGTTATGATTACCTACTTGAAAATTGAACAATTTTAATTTAGTTGATTTCGAATACTTCAAATTATCAATTCAACAGTGTGGTCGATAAAGGAGTGTATTGTTAATAGTAATATTATTTGTATTAGGTATAATAATTTAAAAAAATATTCCAACTGTCTACGTATGCTACGTTCAGTCAAATCAATGACCCATTTGATGATTAATATATAGGGTGGGTGCATAACATCTTTGAAAATGAATTTTTATTGTTGGCTCTGGTCTAGATTTGGGAAGTAGCATCAGAAACGCAGCGTTTCGCAGTCACTTGCGCATCCCGTTCGACGTCAGTAACGTCTTACAGACAGCATGTGTTCATGTGCCCTGAAAGGCAGCACCTGTGGCGTTGCTTGTGTTATAGGCGATGGTGGCCACACCTGTTGTCGATCTTAACATTCAAAAAAGTTAAACTTCATCAGTTCGAAAAACCGATATAGTTCTAGCATAACTTCTCTTCGTGACTGTACTAAGCTCTCACACAAATGTAGGGGCGTGTAATTCAACACCCAGCCCCGTTCATTAGCATCGTATCAACGCAACAGTGTCGAATTACTAGCCCACTGTCCTGTTACTAACTCGCTAGTCACTGGCTCGTGCCAGGTGATCTGGAAAATTACAGATAAAATTCATTGTTAAGTTATTACTTTCAAAATTTTTGCCAAGTTCCACGATTAAATTAGGGATTAACTTTGTCCTAATTGCACTGGAGTTCATTTTCCAGCACAAACTTAGTTAATGTTTGGTCTGAAAGTATTAAGTAGGTATCACTCCCAGTTTGCTATAAAAATTTCTCGAGTTATAAATAGTGGAACTAACACTACTTTCTTTTATATAGATTTCAGAGCCTAGTTACAAAGCTAGGCTTTGTATAATATGATAGGGTCACAAGATTGATGTGTTTGTATGACATTTTTTGCAAGAACTTTTCGCTTGGTACCACATTGTAGATGTTATCGAGGATTTAGTCTTCTACAAAGCCTACAAAATACAAATAAGTACGCTAGGCTAAGCTAAAGCAGTATTGGTACTGCTGCTAATATTGTTGATGTTGACATGTGGGTATAAAGCATGGATTTTACAATCTGTGTACCAAAGGTTATGTTTCAGTATAATTTTTCTTTCCTTTTTTTTTTCACCTTTTCTCGCGACTTCTCTGTAATTAGCCTTATAATCTTGCCATCTTGTTGTGATAGTTAATAGGTTTGTAAACGCGCTTTTTTCTTACAATATTTTTAATTCGTCATTAGAGAAAGTAACATTTATTTCTAGTGTATACATAAAATCTAAATGACTTAGAGGTAAGGCCCCTATTGGGATTCGATTTTACCTTTCTACAGAGTCCAATAAATCAGCACAGTTAACTCAACATAATTTTTTAATACAATTTGAAAAAGTCATAGAACAAGTGACATCTTATGCAAGTGGCACCCTTAGTATGTATTGCCTTAGTATAGGACGCTAAATATAATATCTACTTAAACAGATGTCTCGTACCTCGTTACAATAAGATACTCGTATTACTCGCACCGGACACTAATACAAGATCCGTGGTCAGCTTCGCACGGGCTACCACTATCAAATAACTGGCACATAGCTCAGTGCACATAGAAAGCGCTGTGACCCACAAAACTGGACGTGTTATCGCCAAGTGAAATGTACGATAGGCATGCTATTGACATTTACTTACAACAGTGACGACAAAAATATATCAGCAAACTTAAATTGGTCCAAACATTGCTCTCTTATTAGTCACCCACTTGTTACCTGTGAACTTACTCGTTAAAAACATTCACAAAATTTGTACGCCCTTATTAATGGCAGTGTGTATACATTTATTTTAAATTAGGATTAATATGAGTACATTTTACGAAAAATACGTTTCTATTTCTATAATATATTCGATTTTATTTTTTTCTGTATGAGTGTGTTTTTTTTTATATTATAAAAGGTGGCACAAAGGCTGACAGTAATCCACTTTTATGGTAGATTATTACTGTCGCTTAAGTAACTCCTCCTAAAAATTTATCGAGATAAAAAAGTATGAAAAGTAAAAAAAGTATGTTGTAGATAATTATGTCAAGTTTGATTGAGTAACAAACATTTTCAATATTTCACATAAAAAATTAAAAAAAAACACACTACGAACTAGGAGTTGTCCTGCACTGACGTCGCGGTTCATAAATATGTCAAGAATTTTATCAGAAACCGTACTTGTTATCTAGCAGTATACTTCTAAACCTTTTATCCAGGTTTAACAAGAACCATGTAACAATGGGGCCGATAGTTCCGAGTGTCTAGATAAGCACTCGGTCGTATCACTCCTTGAAAAAAGTTCTTGTTGTTGCTAGACGATATAGCTTCTATAACTAAACTAGGTAGTCACTTAGTTTATAATCCGCGACTAGACCAGCTTTTGCTCGTGACTTCGTTCGCCTGAAGTCCATCCTGAAGGTCCATTACAAATATTGGTGAAAGAATTTTTGAAATCGGATAAGTTGCTTCAGAGATAGATAAATCTTCACCGAAAATAGAAAACAAAAAGGAAAATTAATTATATTGCTAGTGATCGCCAACTGGTCAAAATTCGACCTTCGAACACAACCTAGACAAAAGGACTATAGTTTTTACGATAGGTAAAACTATCGTAAAAACTATATTATTTATTACCTATCGATATACCAGCGACCCGCTTCGCACGGAGTTATAATTTTCAAAATTCCTTTCTTACATTATAAAAAGAAACCTATATTCTAGACTTAGTAGATTTAATTTTGGCTGTGCGTTTATCAGTCAGTCAGGGCAAACTAATTTATAAATATAGAAGGCTATCTATGTTTTATTTCTAATTCTTTAGCCATCTTTATTATTGACAAATAACGTCCTTGAACTAAAGAAACTCTCCTATGAATCTGATTATAAGCTTGAATAACATGAGCCGATAAGCATTATTAGATAATAGCATCTATCATGTACCCGCATGTAGTGCCCTGCCCAACCATTAAAATGTCCTTCATAATCTGTTTTCCTACAACAGAAAAACGAATCAAAGTTGTTTTTTAGAGGTAATCTTTGTAAAAAAAGATTAATAAAAATTTAATAATAGTTTTAATTTTTGATTTCAAAAAATCAAAAATTTTAAGAAGTTTTTTCTACTCAATACAGTTGAGAATGTCTGTACATAATGGGAATTTTTGATTTTTGAATTTCTTTTAGGCCGTAAAATAGAATAGTCAATTTAACGAATTTACAAAGTAACTATTAGAGTAGTAATTTTATACAAAAACAAGAATATAGTTCACATTAGTTAATTTGATTTGTTTGTAAGTTATATCATAAACCTATTCTTTTAGATAGATACTACATAGTCTCAAAAAATCATTCACTTTAAAAACCTGATACTATTTAGATATCAAAGACACGACTTGGTGCCTCTTTATGATATGTATATATAGATTTTTTACTATGTACGATATTTTATAATTAAAATTATTCATTCAGCAAAAAATAATCACCGCCAAACGATCAATCGAAGTCAATTTTCAATCCAAAAAACTTGATAGCCTTGCGAGTTCAACATCATTTTTTTTTTCAAATTCTCATCCAACGTTGGTACAAAAGCAGCTATAAATCTCGAAGGGCAGAACAGAATAGGGCATTGTCCATCCGATCGTGAAACACTGTGAAGTGAAAATAATTAGATGATTATATCATTATCTCATTGTGATAGAGGCCTTGTAGCTTATTACAAAACTAACAGTAACCGCTGTGTACCGATTCGATTTCTTAGCTTTTGATAAATCTCTGTTTTGCTAACTGTAAATACGCTTATACGAAACTTTCTTATTTCAGCAATGGCGCCTGATTTTACGCGCTAGTTTTGATAAATATTAATTTTATTATTTAATACAATATTATACTTTACACGCAATAATAAATATAACTTTCAGTAAATAGCGATTGGGGTGCTATTTATTCTTTTGGCACAGTATATGTATGTGTAAGTAGACAACTTCAAATTTAAGCTTAAAGCTTAATTGGTGTTTTAAATTTGTTGAACTGTAAACTGTGGGTATAGTTGCATACATGAACTATAACGATATGTATTACTATAACTATTTAATTTCACTCTAGATGTTTTCCCATTTTTTAATTCTAATAGAATCATTAACGCACAGATGGAATACTTTTGTCTCCGTCCGCCTCTTTTCAAACAATTCATCTGCGCAGACATTTGTCTTGTGATAGAAATCTGCAGAAATGGTTGCGTTAATCGACCATTGTTCATAGAATACTACAATTGACATGAGATCTATGGAACGATAATGATGCTCTATCTAATGCAACTTTTGTTCCGGGTTTACTTGGACTATTTCAAAAAGTTTCCATTCTAGAACAAAAATTTAACATGAATTACTTATTTTTATTTTTATGTTAAGGTCGACAGTTATTTCACGATGGTTTTCTGTAAGGGGGTGGTTACTGCCGCCAGACGGGCTGCCCAAATGACTGCGAAAAACATTTTTTTTTTATAATAGACACAAATTATTTTACAATTAAAGGCTAATTGAGTATAGCAAAGCTAAAAACATTTATAAAAAAGTCTTCACCGTTTATCGCCCTTTCCATTAGTGAAAAGCGCATGTTTACAAAATATTATTAATACATACACAGCAGTTACAGTACAATGTATATCTTACGCTACAAGAGCATGTAAATACTCGTATTTGTTTTTGGAGGCGGACAGCGAATTCACTTTATAATAATTATAATATGTAGGTAATATGAAGTATGACCCAGAAATTAAACATCTTTACAAGTGTATATTAGAGTTTGTATAACACTTTCAATTATTCCAGAAGCCGGTCACTTTGAATTGGATTCAAATAAACCTCTCAGAACAAAGTTATTGGTGGTAGCTATTTGCATGTAAAATATTATGATATAATAATTCATTTGCTGCTACTAATTTCTTAGTGTTTCCGCCCTCACCTAATTTGGAAACTGGTCTCATTAAATAGTATTAAATTGAACGAAATTATCCTGGCCTCGCCACTGCCTCGGTGAACAAATGAAATTACAGTAAGTGATGTTCTACACAAAGCCAATTAATTAATTCTTGAATTATTTGTTTTAATAGGAAAATTATAAATTTTTTCTATAACAAGGGGGTGTGTAGGAATTTTCAATTTATTTAACACGTAAGAATTTCAAAAGTATTTATTTAACTTTGAAAAACATTTCTTAAAATGATTTCGTGATAATAATATATGATAAATTGAAAAAAGATTATTAAAAAAAAATAAGTAGATAACAATAGCAAATGTTTTGTTAAAATTAAGCGTTTCGGCGCACAGTTGGTTAAACAATAAACAGAAAATACAGAAAATCACTATGAAGTGACTTGTGTGGTGCGTACTCGTATACAATGCCGCCCTTAGCCTTTTCCGGTGCCTCCCTTAGGTTAAGGGTCGCTTTGGGTGTTGCTTGTTTTGCTGTCTGCTACATTTTATCTTAAAAAACAATTGCAACTGTGAAATCGCGACGGCTCCCTTATAAGTCTTGTTAAAACGTCCTATATCACATGAAGCGTAAGCGTAAATAGTTTTAAGCGTTCGCTTATAGAATAACTACTGGTAGTGGCATCATCGCTACTGTGCAGTGGGAAGTGTGCGGTAATTAAGTCAATGTAGGGTGTTCGCTTGTGTTTGTAGTAACGTATGCAACGGCACCAGTCCGCCTACTCCTCCCATTGATAGAAGCGCGGGCGGCGGCTGTTGGGCCTCGCAATTAGCGTTCATTATTAAATGAAGTCGAGAAAGCGTGGGTAAAATCAATAAAATGTTTTTGAACGCAGTACTTTTTTTTATTCTATTTTTAAGTCCTGTCGACGGTTCTCTAATAATTATGAAAAGATAAAAAAAAAAAACAGTTTTTAAAAAGGCCTGTTCTAAAATTTTAATGGTTTCAATTTTAATCTGCAGACGTCATGAATGAACTTTTGAGTCGGTTTCATCAACGAATAAAAACGAATGGAAATGTATAAAATTAATTTTTCAGCAAACCACTTTATTTTTAGTGCCACACAAGCGAATTGGATGTTACTTTTCATACAAACAAACACACCTAAGTACCTAATTGCATATAGAGAACATATGCGTTGCAAATAAGTGTTTAAAATTTATTAGTTTTAATAATTGAAGCCAACGTGATCTAAGGGGTTGATGGGGTTTGCAGGTCTTTGTAAGAAAAGTTGCCAAAATAAAAAATGTTTAAAAGGGTATCTTTCTTAATGAATTCCCATTTTAATTCAAGGTTGTCCGCTTGTCGTTAAAGTAGACGGACACCTTGAAGCAATCGGCAGTCGGCACCCACTCCAACTATCAAAGATAAGTCGCCATAGGTACTCGGATCAATGAACTCTGATTGAATCGTCACGACAACGCAATCTTCGTACGAATTCTTCGTTGAAAAATCCATCGTTTTTTCCCACTAACTGTAACAAATAGAGGCAGACAGCGACTTTATTTTATATGTGTACATATAAAATTGGGCTTATTAAAAACAGTATTATTAAAATCCTAATAGGCTGAACGGTCGTCTGCCTACACGGCTTTGGTCTCTTGATTTTTCATTTCATATGTGCAACATTTTCTTTCAAGCTTTGAACAATCTTCGTAGCGTGACGTACAGTCTTTAGACTCACACTTGGGAGCTGTCTGTGCCCCAAACGATAAACTCTTAACTTGTGCTTTATTAAAAAAGTGTAATCCTATAACGAGTTTATTATACAAAACGTAACACTTAATCCAAAGTCTTGCGTCACATGTGGCAAACACTGGACTTGTCAGCTAATGGATAAACCTAATCGCGTTAAATCATTAGAAAAAAAAGCGATTAAATCATCGCTAATGCAGTTAATCATGTTGGTAATACGAAAGTGTACAAAAACTAATGGAATTATCACACGAATCTTCCGTATAACATCACGCGATAAGTAAAGGCGAGACTAGATTGTATAAAAGCGACGCGACTGGTGGCGACACGGCTCGTGCTATTGCAGTGTAGCTTGCTACAGTTTTCACTCTGAAAAACAATGCCTATAGAATGCGCTCATTAATCTGTATTCAATATTATAAAGTTACACAATGAGAGTAAATTTTGAAAGTTTGTTTTTATATATATATATGAAAGTGAAAGGTTATCTGCACCTATTGATTTTTTTTTTCACTATTTGAAAGATAAATTATTCCAGGTGTTTTCAAAAAGATACATATCTCACAATATTTCGCAATATTTCTTAAACATAGTCGCATCACATTCCAGTAGTCTGTTCATCCATTTGTATTTCATCACTCAAAATTAACGGCATTTTTTTAAGAATTTTCTACGTGACTGTACTGGTACTCGCGTGAAATAATATTGAGCTCTAAGTTTTTTTTTCTTTTTCGACTGTCGAGCTGTCTTAACTAGGATTGTGTTGAACTATATTTAAGATTGTTGTTTAAGCGTAACGGACGACCATGACTGAAGAATTGGTTTTCAGCTTGTTGCGGTTGTTCTAAATACAATGTTGCTAACAAAAAAAAGAAATCAATCAATAGTATTTTCACAAAACTGTTAGACTTCTTAATACTCTCCTTATATATTTAAATTTATGTATGAATATATGTATGTAATCGCTAATTACCAACACCGCCTGATTGTTTTGTTAAAAAAAAAAACAATTTAAAAGATTTTATGAAGATTTTTATGCTGTTAAATTTTAAGCGAGCGAAGCATCGGAACACAGTTAATAGAGTTTAAAAAGAAATTAAAAATAGATAAAATTAGAGCTAAATGTTATCAGCGATAATTACGGTGCGGTTTTGAGTTTATATGTAATAAATAAACTCTAGTAACTAAAAGAACTATTGAAGAAAGTGATATCCAATATACCATTAACATGAGCATCAGATATATATATATATATATATATATATATATATATATATATATATATATATATATATATATATATATATATATATATATATATATATATACTCGTGTATCGGATATATCACTGAATCTGTCTAGGTACTCAAATAATACTACACACTTTGAGGATCGATTATATCTGCACTCCAAGTACTACAAGTATGTTATTTAGAATTGAAATCTTAATATCAAAATTTCTACAGGTGTTCTGAACTAAAATTCCGTTCTATTATCGTTAACTTAAAATGTATCGACAAAGTCGGCAAGGTTAAGAGTTATTCTCACGCTGGTAGCACACAATAGCCCGCCGAGTACCGGACACGAAACTTAGATTATAACTGCGCCCATTGTGCCCTTGAAAGTAATAAGTGGGCTAAATATTTTTAACACATTGTCTGTTCACTTTTCTCTTAATTTAAATGGGTTTCTTTTATAGAATTTATTCCTCAGTCATGAACCGTCTGAAGCTAAAACACTAAAAGCATTTTCACAGAATGACTTCGTTAAAAACAGCACACTCTGCAGCACAATTCTGTCGTGTTTGTCCTTACAGGCTGCCTATAACATTTTTAAATAAAAAAAAAAGTAGTGGCAGGACACACTGCGTTTCTCAGTTATTTTGGCAGCCCGCCTCCTTCATGGCAGTAACCACCCACTTATACAAAAGACTACCGCAAAATAACAGCGTGTGGCTGGTTGCGGTGTTACGTTATGAAAATAAGGAAAATTCAGGACCCATTTTCCCTATCCCTTCCTTAATATTACAACGGCAGCGCTCTTTCAACTCCTGTTGTGTTGCTTGTGTTATAGGGAACGGTAGCCACCTACCGACCTTAACGTAAAGGACGTCGAACAGGCTGACGTGGCTCGCTGGATTGCCTTTTTACGTGAGATAATCTGCGAACCAGATCCCCACCGACCATTGGAAGATCGGTGAGGTATGTGGGACTTGTACCGTACTTGTACCCCCTAAAAACCCACGGTGTTTCCTCGCGTCGTCTATGGATGGAGGTTAGGGGGACTGTAAGACACGCTACCTTTTCCGCCCGCCAAGCGAGACGTGGCCCGCACATTACGGGCTCCATCTCGTTTATTAGGCTGTCTGCAATCGAATCCGGGACCCCTGAGACAGAGCGCTAACGCCAATGAGCCTTCATATTTTTTATAATAAAATTGAATTTGGGTATATAAATAATACTTATTGAGTCCTTTGTGAGCTATTTTAGCAGTTAAATGGCTATACGACGAGAGATTAAAACGGTGATAAAGAGTTATCTAGTAGGGTCGAAGAAGGGTCATGTATAAAATACCTTTAATATCCACATATTGACTTTTAACCTACGCATGCTTATACTACCAAGTTTCGTTTTATTATTAATATTGATAGTATTAATGTTATCTATGTAGTAGCTTTGGCCGCGACTTCGTCCGCAACCCTTTGTCTTATGTGCTAAAAATTTTATTCATTCTTTATTGTTCATATTATTTTGTCTTTCGTTGATTTTTTTATTTTTAACTGATCCCTCGGGAATTAATTGACCTATTTTTCTGGATGTCATTTTCTTTTATATTGAGGCCAAATTTCACGATGATTGGTTGAGTAGTGACTTGAAAGCATAAAAAACTCACTTTCGCATTTATACTTATTATTAGTTAGGATGTATATTGTACGAGTATACCTAAAGAATAAAGTGCTATTTAATATTAAGTGATACCTAAAAATCGCTAAAAATGTTTAGTCAATTAGTAAATTAAACACTATGTAAGTAATTAAGCTTTTTAAGTAATGTATATATATAATTTGCTTATATACGACTATAAAATGGAAAATCTCTAAAACTTGAAAGGTTCAATAGTTTTAAAGAAAAAAAAATCTATCAATATCTGTAAGTGTTTCGCGACGAAAAAAATCTCCGTTCTTGTGCCGGAATTATTAAAATCGCCAAAAACATATTACTCTGGGTATAGTAAAGTAATACATATTGAATATAAATAATTCATATTGAAAATAAATAAATTGGGTTTATTTTCAATATGCACACTAATTAGTTAGACTTTATGGTTCAATTGTAGACTGACCTTTATTGTAAATGGGATAGTTATATCTAGGACATTCCTTAGATATCTTATTTTAATGTGACCCTAATTGGAAAGTTCATCGATCAACTTATTTGTCATTACCAACAAATAAGTAAGATAAATAAGGCATCGATCATATTAATGTTTTATGTTGTGCAAATATTCCGACGATAGATTTGCGTCTTTTGTATAATCTATTTGGGGAATCTGGGGATCAACAGTAGAGACTTCTAGACAATGCTCCGTTGCCTTAGCCATAGCTAAGCGTTTCGTCATCAGCTCACAAAATATGTTACGGTTGGACATATTAAGCCTTTTTAATTCAATGGCACCTTACTCGGTCCTTTTTTATTAATTCATTAAATTAAATAGGTTTCGAATAAACACTTTGAATTCGTCACTCTATTTTTTTAATTTTATTTTATTGTCACTTAAAAAATGAGCGATTCTTTCAGTTTGGTTTCTATTACACTTTTTATTTTTTTTTTATATGTATGTCTCTTAGTAATTCTAATATCGTATAATTTGATTACAAGGACTACAAATAGATAACAATTTGCATAATTTAAGAATGAATGAAGAATTTAGAATGAACTTGAACGGATGCTTTAACTGTGTGGTGTACTGACATCAAACAAAACATCAAGTGGACCATTAGTATGTCTGCACATCTTTGTGATAAAAACATATATTATTCTTTTAACAGGTAAACATCGCTCCCAAGGCTATTATCTCACCTGAGAGTAATTAGAGCTTCCATTACCTACTTATATTCTCCGAAATGTCATCATAGTATAACTACAGTCGCGCCACGCACACATGGTATTAACTGATAAACTTTATCATACTTACTTACCTTCTAACGCACTTTGAACGTGTTTCTAAGATAACCGCTAGGAAATTTATTCTAAAGATAACAATAGGAAGGAGTCGAAGGATACCTATTGCTTAACTTTATACGCGTTAAAGTACTTTTATTTATAATTTTTCTTACTGGTAATATAGGTATAAATATCTTACTAATATTATAAATACGAAAGTTTGTGAGGAGGGATGAATGCATACTTGTTACTCTTTCACGCAAAAACCGCTTAACCCATTTGGACGAAATTTGGCACACAGATAGTTTATTACCTGCATTAACATATAGGATACTTTTTATCCTGGAAAAATGTTAGGTTGCCGACAGATTGGAATATATAAAATTGAGCGCCACTGTCGTCAACGGTTGTCCACAGCGATAAAAATTTCAGGCGTTATCTCAATGCGGACGAAATCGCGTGCACCAGTTAGTAAAATATACTAGAATATTAATAATTTACAACTATTACTAGCGTCGAAATCCGAGCCAGAGCTAATTTTGAAAAGTTCGAACCCGGGGTCAGAGCGCTAAGGAAAAGTACTTTAACCACTCGTCCAATGGACTTGTCACAAAATCCTTTATAGGAAAATTTATTTCCCAATAAAATGGATATAACAATAAACATAAAAATAATGAGCTATTATATCGATCAGCAGTTCAACAACGCCAATAAAAATTCATCGACATACGCGTCATCCATACCTTTTTGCCTCGCCAGATATAGTCAATATTATCGGTTGCAATCCGGCAGCCATTTTTGTTGGATAAATCACCACCATTTTTCCTAGAACTTGTGATAAACGGGCGCCACTCACCATAGAATTCGAAACTCAGTTTCATTGAATTGCAACCGGATACGCGATACATGCAAGCGAACCTAAGTACCTAACTACCTGCCTTTTTCTTCTGTGCATGATCTTTAAATACCACAGAATACATTTGCAATATTATTTTTTACTATAGTTCGTTTCCCGGCGTAACTTGAATCCGACATAAACATTTTCTTTACTTTGATATACGAGTCAGATACTATCTATCGTTGCCTTAAAATTCAGATTTTTTAACTTCATACACTTCATAATATTTTTTTTTTACAAAATTTCATATCATTGCGAATTTCCAAAACCCGTTTAAGTGGTTATTACGTGAAGTTGGAAATTTTTGATTGCAAACTCTTGACTTACAGTCTTCCAGGAGTAAAGGATTTTCCTCTTTAATTGTTGATACAAACAATGATACTCTTTCCCGTTATCGCTTTCGTAGGTTTTTTAAAGGAAAAATAACCTTGTGGCTTTTGAAATATATATTTAATAATAACTGTGTATGCCTTTCGTTAAATTGAATGTCTACTATTTTGTTCCCAGATGGCTTAGGCATGGAGGGTGAGTGCTCTGAGGGCGAGGGCTGGCTCTTGGTGCGGGTGCACGTGCCCGAGCTCAATGTACAGAAGAGTCTGCAGTTCACGAGAGACCAACTCGTATGGGACGTGAAGCAGCAATGCCTCGCTGCTTTGCCAAAGGTCAGCATCACTTCATTTAACCTCACCTTTGTTTGTGCCATGTGAATAGAGGTAAGGTGAGATAGTGTCGGTCGGCTATCATTAAATGGGAGGCTCTGTAAAATAGCATTAGAATGAGGCGCCGTAGTAGCATTTTATTAACGATTTATGAACTACGCAGCTTCATACTTTCATGCCAAACCCCAATGCCACACACGCGCCATTCTGGCCAATTTAAGAACCACTATTTAATTCTTGAGCTTGAAAATTTTTCAGTTTAACACCCATATACATCAATCTACTACTACAACTATGGATTTTGCATCACAAATGCCAAAACGGCACGTAAAAAGTACGCCTAAAACGGAATCATGGCGGAGTCTTGCCTTCGCGCGTCAATGGTAAAAGGTATACATATAGTAACGACCAACTTCTTGATGCATCCATATAACTTATAAGTAAGTCCTCCTTACCTCTGTTCTTTATTATTTTGTTATTTTATCCTTACCTCTGTGCCATAAAATTTCATTAACAAGACTGATGAGATTGTAATAGTTATACATACAGAGAACAATTGAAAAACATGTTTTTCAATCGTATGAAAAACATAATACGATTGTTTTTGTTTTCATATTTTACACTGGGCAAAACACGTGCCACGTTTGTCGTAACAAACTAATACGATCATGAACAAGAAAGAGCGAATAATGAGATTCAAAAATGTTACCTCCGTTGCGTCTAACTATTGTTTAGAAGTTTTAGTCTAAAATCATATTAATACTAAATACTAACGTACTGTTATCGTCTCAGCGATAAATATAAAAAGCAAAGATTATCGCCTTTTCGATACTCGTATTCGAATTTGCTAGGTTTATTGCACAATATCTTTATCTACATAGGTATTAATAAAAATGTCTCTCAAATTAGATATATGCAAATTCCTCCATGTTTACAAGATAAAAGATATTCATAATAATGTAAATATAATTCTAGAGTTATAAAATCGTTGCATTCATCAAGGTTATTAACATAATACTTTGAATTCATAAACAACCGAAACTTGTTTGTCTGCTAAACTTTCAATTATTTAAATTAATTATAATTAGGCTGTTATCCAATGTGTGTAAACGGACAAAGTTCATAACTATACTATTGGGAACTTTTTGTTTTAATTAATATTTTGAATGGTAGACTACGCAAACCAAATTTTTGAGGGTAGCGCCATTAAGAAAGAATCCTTCAAATTTTCCTCGTTCCGTTCACAGAGTATTTTTCACTTCCAAAAATAAAAATAAAATTAGTTACCTAAAAGAATTAATGGTGAACTAGAATGAACTAATAATTATGCCATGACTTTCACTTTATTAGGAGCGTGATTAGGAAATAATTGAATCCGAAATATCCAAATATAATAAATGAACTTATTCTTACTGACATAAGAAACTTTTCAGCAATATATAATATAAATTAAAACCATCTTTTGACACCAACATCTATTTTATTCTTACTTCATTTTGAAGGAATATAAACATACATCTAGCTCATTGATCGGGTGGTTAAACATTTTTTTTAACTTTTCTAACAAAAAATACCTAATAGATTACTTGTTTTTACATACAATGCAATCCGCCTTTATCATCATCATACATATAAAACTGTAAGTTGACCACGTAGGTTGCAGTGGGCGAAACAAGTCCTACGAAACTCGTAAATTGCAATAAACGCACCAATAAAATATCACAGATTTATTCTGTACGCGATAAATATGACCGTTTATATTGTTACTTGTTCTTTTATATTGTAAAAATATTGTTTGTGCACAATTCATTCACAAAAAGTGGAATTTGATACCTGATTTGTTGGTAATGAATTTCATTCATAGAATCGTAATAATTTCATAGAATTCAAGGTAATTTAAGGTTTAGAATTGACATTTATATTAATTACAACTGAATATTGAAGATTTCAAATAGCGTGCTTTTATTATTGTTTGTAAGTTTTATAGTTTTAAGGTTGTTTTTACTTTTTAAGGTGGTTTTTGGAACAACAATTGCCATCAATCATGCCAGACGAGCAGTCAAGTTAAAATGTTAATAAGTATTAATATTAAGTTGTAGTTGACTTCTTTAAATAATAAAAAAAAAATCTCTTTTAAATGAAACATTAACAACATTTATATACTAAGACTTATTTAATTTAAAATTAATGACTGTCTAGCTAAATTACAAGTCAGTGTAAATTGAAAATCAGTCACCGAAAATATTAATTACATCCTTGAAGAAATTTCGTATAACGCGAACATAATTTCTAAGCTTAACTGAAATGATTTTCAAAACTTTAATAAAGTTTTGAGAATCTAATTACTTGTTGCTAATTCTTATAATTTTAGTAGAATCATGGCTTAAACGAAAGTTGTTGTTAATTGGTAAAAGGAGACTTATAAAGAGGCGAATACGTGGCATTTGGCACGTCTATGGTTCAGGGTTTCTGCGAATGCAGAAATTTCAACATCCGCGTTTCAGAGAATCACATCCGAGAATGCGGATTTTTTTTTTTTTCAAAAATTTTATATAAAAACATCACATTAATAAGTTTTTATAAAATAATCACTTTTAGTAGAAAATTGTTTAATATAAAAAACTTAAACAATAACATATTTCAAGTAAAAGTCAAGAATAATATGTTTCTAACAGGTTACAAAAATATAAATTTAACATACGTATTAACAATTGATATATAATTCTAAGCTCTCTGAGAAATTAATAAGACTTCGAATGCTGTATATAACTTACTTATACCTATGTCTACAGTATTGATCATGACAAGCAAAATTATTTTAGTACTTAAACGGGCGCATACGGAACGTCTTTTGTAATTTATATAGAACCTACTGGGGAAAGTAATTATGGAAATGCAATTAAGTTAGTGAAATCAAATTTGACAGTTTAACCCCTAGATCAATGAGATCAACGTTCGCCTTCGTACCGTCAAACAGTCAACAATTCAAACCAGTTCTGACATACCGTTATGTGGAAGTAATTTCTTAAATGTAGTCAGTACAGTCGCCTGTTACGCTAAACGAAACGAACGATACACACTGTCCGCCATTTGCATACTCGGTTACTCTCTGACAGATCAGAATTGGCGGTCCGTTCGCTGGGGATTAATAAACCGTACCACTGCACAGTTCTAAACACGTACGAAACGTATCTTCAAACCGGCGCAGTTCTATAATTATTGAAAACTTTGTTTCTCATCAGCACATAAAACCCAAACGTACAGATTAATAATAAACATTAGATAAATATTATAAATGAACCTTGCTATGCACCGCGCTTTCACCCGCTGATTAATTATAAAGAAATCGGATTCTCCCTCTCACCGACCCACCGCCCTGCAGCGCTATTTCTTTTTTTTTTTCGCTATACACAATTTTTTTTTATAGTTTTGCTCGACTACTATGTGACGTGACATACAACCTTCCCCAAGAATTGGGCTATCATACGCAAGAAATATTTCATGGAATTACGTCGACTGGGAGTTCCAGAGGGATTCCAGAGGGATTACGTTCAAGCAAACTCTAGCTTTATTATATTAGTATAGATATGTAAAAAAAACGGTTTAACAATTATTATAAACTAGTAGCTGTGTGTGCAACCAAATTCATCATTACAGTCCGTTATAAGTCGCTCTAAAACCTGTCACTGCAATATGAAATTTGTCAGAGCTTCGCTGCTAACTTGACCTGATTAAACTATTTAAAACACTATAAGAATTAACTGCCCAGTGTGTTTAGTAATCGCTTCAGTAAGTAGTAGATGTTAGAAATATTTTTATAACTACTTTTTGGGCTCTTAAAGACTAAAATATTAATTTTATTATACTTATATATGTGTATTGTAAATAGTATGTATTTTATGTATTTAGATGATTAATTTGTTAATAATAATTATGAATCTAAAATTATCTATAAACATGTAATAAAATTTAACAAAACATTCTCCTAATAAAATAACTATAACTAATATAATAATATGTATGTATATTGTTTTCGGTGGTGACTTCGGCGCTACACAGGTGGCCACTTGGTACAGGGTACGTGACATTTTATAATGCAACCCCCATAAAGCCTGTGAATTGCATTCCCTTGACAACAATATAAATTCCTGCATGAATCAGACCATGATTCAATGTAGAATCTGTGCCTAAACCTAAAATAATGACTGCATGCTACCTCTATTAATCACTGCATGAATGTCCCTAGATTATGTCAACTAAAGCCATCGTATATGACACACTGGCAACTCACCTATCATTGTGTCTACAAGTTGTAATAAAATCTTTATTAAAACAAACTAAGACCAAAACACTGACTGTAATGTTTACAAAATAATAGCATGAATGATTCTTAAAGGCTGCGTCTTAGTATCTTTGCCTTCTATAATTTTTAAAATTAAAAGAAGAGTGTGTCAAAATTTAAAAACCGAATGTTTGCGCTGTCACTGTTAGGCGTTTGTTTACACTCACACGACAAAATCACACGGACTGTGTGTCGTGTTTCGATATAATATTAGTCGTTTTTTTGTATATTATGTGTAAGTTGTATATAGATACAAACCATAACATTATTTTTCATTATTATTTTTTTATTTTTTTAATCAAAGCATATAGAGTTTTTGTATAGTGCAATAACGCCCTTATTATGTCCAGTTTTCTCGCGTGATCGCAAACGTACGAAGCCATGCATGTACCGGCCTACATCCAATGGCCTACTTATATGAATAGCCCCTTATCTATCTTCGTCGAACACTTTCAGTTCTCCTAGTACAACACTTCTTTGTCAATGTTCACTTTTGAAAGAAAACTTCGATGCGAGACCAACAACTTTCTGCATCTGAAGAAATACTTTTTAACTTACGGCTAAATGTATCTTTTTGCGTTAAAATTTATAGTATTTTTATGTAGGTATATTTATAAAAAAGGCGAAATTGAGTTTCGCTAAACAATATTATAGCTACCAATGAAAATAAAAATTCGTAAAATACTGGACTGACTATCTACGGTTTCGCTTGGGTGCAATTAGATTGGTTATTATGCATAATATATGTATAGGTATGTATGTATGTATATAACCTATTTCCATCTGGATTAATGTACCTTTCAAATAGTAAAATGTAGTGATTAAGAAATTAGCCATCACATTTAAACAAACTTACAAGATTATTTTAGCAATATTTTATTCAATATCAAACATGACTATGAAGGTACTTCATGACTAAAACATGACTATGAGAAACATCAATAAGGACATTTTCTAAATATAGTTATTGATATTTCTTTCCTTTTCTTAAACTCTTAAAAATGGGTTCAGTATTTTTTGGAAAATAACATAAAGAAAGTAAAATACAAATGATATACATTTGGTAGTTGTACGCATAACTGTGCTCTAAATATTTAAATTTATTAAAACACACTTACAAAATTCACTCTCTCTTTATTTATAATATTAATTAACTGGTAGCTAACTTGGAATAGAATTCCACTATGTTCTGATTGTCTCCTTTTAAGTAGATGAGTGATCAGGTTTTGTTACATAATCATTATGGCTACCTGTAAGAGTATTTTGTAATATACATGTAAATAAATATATTTAGTTTATAAATTGATAGAAATTAAAATATTTTAAATCCTATTTTTAAATGCGTATATTGTTTTAAGTGACATGAAAATATCGTAGCGAATTGTAAATATTGTCCGCCCATCTATGCTGGCCTGATTGCTACACGAACAACTTATTCATAAATTCATGTGACATGGCATCGAATAAATTCTCTAACATTGCAATACTAGTGCAATGTAAGTTGCTTTCCTTAAATTAAAATAATGTTAACAAAAGTAAAATTGTTATACATTATGTTTTTTTTTAATGTGAATTATTCATACATCAGAAGAGAAATTCCTTTGATATATCGAATCTAAAGACAAAGTAACTAGTTAATAATCTGAGTCTAAAGGCTAAATACTGCCAATAACCTCAGAGAATACTTATTTTAATCCTACTAAGGTCCTATTATTGCTACTAGTTAATGTCTAAATTGCAGCACCTATGGCGTTGTTTGTAATATAGGCGACATTAACCACTTACCACCAAGAGGACCGTCAGCCTGTCTAACGACCTTTGCATTTAAAAAAAACTATATCATTTAACTATTACAAAGAAATAAACTGGTGACGATTTTTCGTCATATGAGTAGTAGCAGTATTACTACATTTCGCAGTCTTAAACTGGACGGCTGCTTTAGACCGCTATAAAATAAAATAACGGCACTTGTGCTTTTATTTTTGTTACGCTCCAACGTAATGCTCTGGAATGTCAGAGCTTATCTTCTTTACTCTTCATCCTATTTTTTTATTAGCTTTACCACATGACAACCTCTAATAAAGAGACAAATTTAATAAGCTTCTGTCTGTCTGTCCATCATAGGTCCGCATAAAAAACATATTACAGTGTTTACTCAGTTCATTCCATGATATAACTACGTCAAGGGTTGAAACTATTAAATTTCCATTTCTAAAATTTAAGTACTAACAATAATTTCCCCCGAAGCGGTCGAGCCTCCTCCACTTTATTACTGCACGTCTAAATATTTACTTCAAACTACCACAAAGGCTGTATTATTCTTTGAAATATTACTCGTAAAGAAGTCTTGAATGGAAAAAGAAATAACAATTTCCATATTCGCATATACCATGAATTTCACTCTCGACGTTCAACCATTATTCCACAGTTCACAGACAGAATAATGTAAATCCCAGTGAGCTACCGTACTTCGATGCATATATGCATAAATAGCTATCTCTACGTGTGCATATATAAGTGCATATTTATGTACTTATTTATGTATATATCGGTATATTGATACATTCTCGTAAACATTTTCGTGTCCAAGGTCGACCGGCTTCGGGTCACGACCTCGACAATACACGTTCGGAAAAGACTTTACGAACCTAAAAAATCGCATATTAAATTCTTTTTTTTAAGAAATTATTTAAGGAAAACGTAATACTACTCAAAAAAATTACGCATCCGATTGTCAAAATTAAGTAAGTATAACATATTCTGTAAGTATATTTTTCACTTAGATTATTGTTGTGCAAAGTGAACTATGCACTATAGGAAAACATGGCATAAAGATATAATATAGTTTTCTTTATAGTAAATTAATGATATCTTAAAAAGTTAAAACTACCGACTACATCGTTACGCCTAATAGACAATTGCATTCATCTCGATAACTTCATTTTTAAGAAGCTTGGAAGCATAACAAAAATTCAATTAATTTTGTGTGAATTGTATTATAAATATATCTATAAAAATTATAATTATAAGGTATCTATAATTAAATGAATCGCTCAGCGCAAAACTCGAGAACAGCTTTGCCAAATTGGATATTATTATTCTTTTTTCAAATATTTTTTAAAGTTCCAGAAAAGTTCAGTGAGGAAAAAAAATTGAAAAATTGATAATACGTAATAACCCTAAAGTTCCTAGCTGACAATCACACATTAGCTGTCACAGTCCAATAACTTTTGACAGAACGACTGTTGTATGTCATAACGCTTAAGTTATTTTAAGATTAGGCTTTAAATTCAAGTTAATTTTTAAGTTTCCTTACCTTTCGCTGTTCTCTAAAAGCAATAATGTTGAAGAAAACTTATTCAGTATTGTTTTACTGAGCTTTCTTAACCACTACATTACGAGTGGGCGACCACTGTGCCTTATACAGTAATGTCAGGCTGGTGTAATAAGCTGACATAAAAATATTTCACTGTTAAATGCCGCACTTTGAGCTTACAGCCCTCGATTTACGTCAGGGCCCTTCATTTACCCGTTATTGATTTCAATATTCGCTTCGTTCGCTTTATAAATATTGTTACAAAACTAGTATCGGAGTGCGCTGAGACCAATAATGGTTTGTTATTTCAGTGATTTTAAGACAATTGTTTTTACATTCCTAACAGTTTCTGATAAACTTAAGAAAAAGTTAATTATTTCACCACCTTACTATACTAAGAATATTTAATTAATACTAAAGAATGTTACTCGAAGAAAATGTTACTTCTGGATCGTATGCCTTTAGTGAATTGTCCGTTTGTAGAATCAAAATCACTAAGACATTAATTAAGTTGTATAAACAACACAATCAGGAACTATCAAGTTAAGTGTTTCGATGCGTGGGCGAAACTACAAGTTACTAGTGAAGTGATCAACGATTCAATCTTTAAAACCTTATTGTCGAGGAAATAAGGACTATAATGTTATTTTTATAAATTAATACATCGTTCCATAAAACGGACATCAAGACATTTAATCTAGAAATGGCAATGGAAGCAGTACAAATGGTTAATGCCAACGTATTTATGGGTGTTTTGTCGAAATTGTCGTGTTTAAGACATTTGTCCTTATTTAGACAAAACTAGCTGTTGTTCGAAGTGATTATCATTTATAATATTACTAGCCGGTGCTCGCGAGATCGTCCGCATTGAAAAATGAGAAATATAACATTCGAATAATGCATTAATATCTTTATAACTGTAACAACAGTGTCTTACAAAGATTTACGCCATAGTTAAAAAATTGAAGAATATACAATGGTAATATTAATGTTCGTTGTGCGTTTACGTTCGATATCGACAGAGCGACACAGCTTAATTTGTTTTATCCCCTTCAGCGTATCGCTTTAATCTCTTCGAATGTTTGAAATCCTAAAAAAAATCATTCCATGAAAATAAAAGTTCGGTGAACTGAAATAAAATAATTTTTCATTGGTTTCATATGAAAGAGGAAATCCTCTTCTTTATATAATTAAATAGATGATATATTTACTCGATTATTAAACCAAATAATTGAAAATTATGTTATAAATATTAATAACAAATATGGTATACATTAAGGCATTTAAATAGCCTTTTTGAATAAAACTTAACAATAAAATTCATATTGTCCGTTAATATGAGGTACGCGTATGACTTATGGGTCCTGACTAAGTTAATTATGCTATTTCTTTCTCAGTGATATTATGTGATTCATATGACACGTGTAATATGAAGTGCATATTTTTTATATAAATTATTCTGTGTAGTGTCGTTCTAACCTGTAGAAATAACGCTAGACATATTGCAAATCTAAATTTTTGGGGATATTTCAATATGCCATTGAAATATCTAAATTGCAAAGATTACGTTTCATCCATTGAATCACGTGCCATTGAAATAGGTAAGTGATACGAATTGATTTTTTTTTTTGTAAATGATCTATCTTGGCATTAATTGAGTGCACGGTATGCAACTTTGATTGAGCGCTCCGCAATAATTTAGTTACAGCACAGAATAAATAGTAGTAGTACGGAGACATGACAAAAAAGTTGTATTAAAGGTAACGTAAAAGAAATAATATTTATTTGCAACGAAAAAAAGTGTCTACAAGACCTTAAATTTGAATTCGGTCCAAAAATCTTATAACCTACCAAAAAATTTACGGGATTTTTTTTTACTAAGTATATTAATAAATAAAATAAACAAGGATAAATAAAAGTATAAAATGCCCACTGCAGACGTGCCCCGGGGGACTTTAAACGTCAAACGATATTGGATTTCGCATTAGCATATTCACAGTAAACGCATGCATCAAAGCTCATAAAACCGTGGCCATGTCTCCCCTTTGATATTTGTCATCCGCTTAATTTCTCATACGAACTATAAAATAGATTCCTCGCAACGGATTCTATAGTTATAGTAAAAAGTTAATGGTCGCAAAAAGAATAAATACTGTCAGCATTATAACAATTATCGGACAAAATGCGAACCAAAAACTAGACTCTGTGACTTTTTAATTATTTATAAGCAAAAAAATATAGGTTGCGCGAATAACCAGTCTGACAAGATGTGACCTCACCAACATGTCACTCGGCTGTGTGATGCAATTTTATTCATCTACCTACGTCTTACACCGGCTCGCTAACATTAAAGACTTATGTCTTTTACATGACCCTCCTTGGTTTTGTAAAGATTTATTTAATCTAGCACGCTCACTTGACGAAAAATGTCCGCTCAATTTTCTTTGCAAAACAGCTAGATATAAGGCCAGCATAACTTTTTAATTATAATTAGCTGACCCCTCGCTTCGCTATGGCGTAGTGCGCGCGCAGTCCTGGACACTAATTGTAGTTATATAATATTTTTTCTAAAATAAAAGTAGCCTAAATTACTCTTTACAACATGAGCTATCTGCCAGTGAAAATTCCGTCAAAATTGGAACAAACAGACAGACAGATTTTTTTATTTTTGTTTTATTATTATGACCATATTATAATTTGTTATCTTGATGTAAAGTAAAAATTCATCCGTTAGAAACATATCCGCTGAACCATGCACTAATCAGTCTACTAAGAATCTAAACCTTGTTTAATGTAAAAAAGGGATTTTTTTAGTTTAAGTTTGTATGAGGATTCATTGAGCATACCAACAAATACTATTTATATAATATGTATTATATTATTGTTATTATATTACCTATGTTTAACGTAGCATCATAACACTATAACATCATAAACGGATTTTATCATCGTCTATAACCTACCTGTGACATTATGGATCGCATCATCAACTAAATTTTATAAATAAATTATATTTATAATGTACTCAACATCTTTATAATTTATGAAACTTAATAAATGTTAAGCGACGTAGTAATAAAATGGCTGTGTTTCGTACGTTAACCAGGTAATACAGGGTAATTAACACTACTTAATGGTAGTAATTTTGAAGTGACGTAATGTGTGTATCTATTAAAGTCGCTAGATACCTAACTTAAATGAGATTGTAGTGATAATGAAATGAAAATAAATGGATCTCGGTCTTGAGATTTCATAAAATCATCAAATTTCTCAGTTAATATTTTTGTTTTTTATTTTTAAACTGCTTTGTAGGCTTCAAGCTATTTAAATTTGTTATATCCCTAATCCAATCCAAATCCAAGGCCCATTTTCCTATTTTCAAATCCAATAATAATCCATTATCCTTGACATGGCCATAGGCCATATAGGCCATTGCAGGCTACGTACCATAAAGTATACTATCAGTCTGTCTCACGATCTTTTTTAAAAAAAGACGCTGTTAAAGATTGTGTAATATATTCAACTTTAAAATCCCTTTTAATACCCCATAAAAAAATCAACTCTTTTATTCAACTCCCTTTAAAAAAATCTTTTTTTTTTACATTTGAAATTGCATTTTTTTTCCTGACAAAAAAATCCTTAAAAAAACTTAATCCAAATAACATTTACCTTGGACATTATTTTTTGTGTGTTTTGATTACAATTTCTCCCGTCTATATATATATTTAACGCTAATACGTTTTATAAAGATGTCTTTGTTAAGCATTTCATTTTTTTTAATTTTCCTTCTTCCTTAACTGATTAAATTAATTACTGTTTCATTAAACAGCAAAACTTTTGACGATAAAATTGTAGAACTCCGCGATAAATCATCATCGAAGTTGTTGTCGACTTGCAACCCAATAGAGCAGAAGCAGGAGTTAATCGAATCACTGTATTGAATATCAATTCAGAATAAATCAATTGTATCAATCACTATTGTAGGCATTTGTTTACTTTTCATTGTGAATGAATATTTTTACTTTCATTCCTTTAAAACAAAATTATACAACTGTGTGCAAATCCAGTAAACAAGTTGGAATTGACTTTTAATTCTTGAAGAAGTAGAATAACGTCTTAATAATTTTTACAAATCAAAATATTCCTTAAAACCCAACCATAATAGTATAATAAAAATAAAAAAAATTCGTACAACTAATTTTAATATTTCATACGCCTTTTAATTTTTTATGTCCTAAGTGTACAAAAAAAAATATAGCATAAAACCTAATAAGTTATAATAAATAAGACTATAATAAATTATTTCGTAGAATGCAGACAACTAAGTGCATCCAAGTGCAACACACAAAAATTGTATGTCAAAATTGTGCAATCAAACATATTATGTTCATGTTATTGTAAATAATTCTGTTTTGTTTTACGATAAAGAATAAAGGCAAACGTTTACAACACAATATTTGTACGCCTTAATAACTCTTCTATTTATTTATAATCGCAAATATTTAAATAAAGCTGTGCAATCGATAATATCGTGCTACTATAATGGGGTATCGAATGGCTATCGTCTTGACATTTCAATTAAGAATGGAAAGATTAAGGATAAACTCGTATACGGCGGAACAAGCTTTACCACTCGACGACTAAGTAACAGGTTGTGATATGATTACTGCAAGATATAATTGTGACATAAAAAAAAAACTAACGTATATCATTAAAATTCTTACATTTTACTTGCTTTCTTTATCGACAGTTTCAGTAGCAGTCATGTTGTGCTAATCTACTCCCTTCGTCCACATTCGTAACCATTTTACATCAGTATGCAATATACTTATTGAATGTTAATCTTAATAATATTCGATACTGGGCAAAATTTAAACATTTTTCTAACTTCGAATCTTTGATTTGATAAAGAGTAAATCCTTGATTTGATAATGAGTAAATCCGCGTGTCTTAGTAAACTAGCGAATTTTTTAAACATGTGGACTCTTGCAGCTCCGGTTACTATTGCTAATTGGGCTAAGGTTATGGACCATTCTAGCTCAATCTTAGCAGTGGCACGACACACATTCTTTAGCCCTGCCCACTGTATTAGTTGCTATACTACTGGAGAAACGGTAAAGCATAATAAGTACGCATTTTTTTAGTGTAAAAAAACCACCGTTATCTCGTTATCACTTACTGTGGATCAAGTAACTCACCTTGCTGGACGCATCGCACGAGAGTAGGGTCGATGCACCAGTTGTCCTGAAAGTTATAGTCATTTTGATAACTAAGTTCTCTAAATTTTAATTTTTAATTCCGAAATCATTCTACGCAAATAGTTTTAAGATTTTTATGAATCGCTCTTTATTTTATTTTATGTAGGTAAAGGTCGTCAGACAGTCTGAGGGTCCACTTGACGGTAGGTTGTTATAAACTTATAACAAGCAACATCACAGATGCTGCACAGTGCGCTACTGACCTTACTAGGATTAAAATAAGGAAATGAACATCCCTACAAACTCACCGAAACACAACAGCAACATGCTGCAGCACACTGTTATTTTGCTGTGGTCTTCTGTAAGGGAGTGGTTACTGCTACTCAACTTTATGACCGCGAAAAACAGTGTGTAAAGTAACTAATGGATAAGTTACGAATATTAAATAAGTATAAATATTTGATACAGAAATACTTTCGAGTTACCTGACTTGGGAGCGTCTTCAGTGTTTATAAAATAATACTATCAGCGATTTAATGGAACTGATATTAAATTAAAATAATGTGTGGTTGGGTGTCGTGACATAGTATGCATATCCGTTTCAACATAGTGACATCTCTCCTTAACTACTTGTAATAACCCTGCCTCGGCGCCAAGTTAGCCGTGAATAGGAGCCAGCCTCTGGGTATTTGCTTGAAGTCTAGATAAACTTTCCAGCGATAAGAAAAAGTTAATTGTAGCACCTCTGCAAAAGAGTTTAATTTAGAAAGATTTTTTTTACTAAACTAAGAAACTTCTAACTCTTGCCAGGAAGTACACAATTATTAAATTAAAGTCCTCATTAATTTCTTGGATTGAAAGTTTTGTTCGGTAATTATTAAACTCATTATAAACAAGATCATTAAAACTTTATCCCGGAACCTCTATTAAAGTTTGTGTTAATATTAAATTTTATATAATTCTCAGATCAACATTGTGTTGGTGGGACCAATTCTCACAATCAAGTAATCACTTAATTATTAATTATTAAAGTATCCCTTAATTATTAAGTAGATCAAGTGACTGAAATTATCAAATTATTTAATGATAGTGCTGAAATTGATGAAGTCAAATTATCACATTCCGGTGATAATTTTAATTAGATAATTAATTTTAATTTTAGATAATTATATCTTTTCGAAGAATTAAGCACTTATTACATGCACTATTAGATACTTCGTGACGGCATAGACAAAGCTTGCTTTGATCAATCATAACATTACGTCTAAAATAATTATAAGTGATAAATTCTTTGGTTCTAACTTTTAGTAGTCAAACATACAAATATTAATTGTCAGAACAATTAACCTAAATGTAATTCTTGGAATTAGTAATGGTCATATATCTGGCGGGTCAATTATAACACAATTAAATGCTAAACAATATAGGCATGTAAATCCACAAAAATAATAATTTCATACTCAACTTTGATACTGCTTCTGATAGGCTCATAGACTCATTCACAATTTGCTTTCTTTCTTTTTCGTTTTGATAGTCAAACTGGATACCATTGCATCAGGGTCGGCAGAGAATTTGCATTCCCCTTTTTGATGTATTTATAGTAAACAGTAACCACCTACCGTCATTGCCTTATCCTGCTATCCGGCAGTGCACTTGAAGCTCCTGGGGCGTTGCTTATGTTACAGGCGACAGTATTTATCTACTACCTTCACATAAAAAATACTGCCATTTTTTTATCATGTACCTTATTATTACCTTTATTAATCACTAATATTATATCATAAACTATAGCAAATTCGATGTTATTGATACATTTACTTTGTCGTACAAGCCAGACAAGCACGAATTTATGATCGTATGTCTAATGTATGAATATTCAAGCCCCCATCTCGCCATTAACAACATGCAATGAATAACTATCAAATGTAAATCGGCTTTACGTGGGAGTTGACTAGCTTGAATCTTTATTTATGGTATACGACTCTAAAACTTGATAGATGGCATGTGGCTGCAAATTGCTATGTATTTAAGTATTGACAACACTTTGAACATTTCCTAAAGGAAACACTCACTTACTTGAAATACTATTTCGAAAGATAAGTAAACCGTTTTTTATCTTTATTGACTATATAAATACTTAGTCGATAAAGATTAAAAATAGCCACTGAAGCGCTCCAACCTCTGAAAATAATGATGGCAAGTTATTGGGCAATTTAATAATATCTAGTAATACTTGTTTATACGCAAAGTTATACCGTTATTAAGTGGCTGTCATTCTTATCATAAAAAAGTGTAACTGCAAATTGGTTCTGAGTTACAGAAGGAGTAATCCCTCCTTAACACAAAATATAGTGTATCTCATAAATATGATAAATATAAAGACACATAAATAAAAATTGTTTCTCGCGATAAAGATATTTCGTACGAGTAGTAAGAGTTGAGAAAATTTTGTCGTAGCACTTCATATCGCAGAACAAAACTGTTGTAATGCCTGGCAGGTTCCGCTGCTACAAATAGACGCAAGCGCGTACCTAGTCCGCATAAATAAAATAAAAGACGAACTTCGTTGGCAGAATACCAGATCTCTCTTGGTGCAGTGACTGCCTCAACTGCCTGCATTACATAGCTACTATCTATGCTTAGCTTTGCTATCCTACCAACGAATAAGGGGCACTCATTTACGTAAGACGATTTTGGCGATTTTTTTTACTCCTCTTCGGTAAGTTAGTCCTGGTGAGTGAGTTAGTTTTTGCTAGAATACAATCTACACATAACTATCTATAACATACATCAAATTTAGATTAACTCGGAAACCGGTTTAATCAATCACAATGATACTCTTACTTGGGCAGATTTTTAATTAATTTCAATGTTTTGCTACATATCAACGATATTAGAATATCGTTGCTACAGATGATAAGAGTTTCACTTTAAGAAAATACTTTCTTAATTCTCTGTTTGATGTACAAAAATATATTAAAGTCATTGTATCACAGGTGTGTAATGGATATTTAAATTCCTCATGTGTTTCATAAAAATATTTTACGTCGCTGTGTTTTTTGTTTCGTTACACCTTGTTGTCATCGTCTTAAGGTTCATATTTGAAAACGCGATTCTCTTAGAGTATTTAGCTTTATTTGGTTTGAGTATCTCAACCCGTTAGAGCAAACATAGCGGAGATAGTTGGATATGAAGTTTTTGTTTAATCTTAGTGTCGAAATATTTCAATACTTATGAAACATGATATTACCTGTTTTCTTATTTTTATTTTAAAGTTACAATGCACAAGTAGATAATTTTAATAATCAAATTAATGAAATGAAAGTGAAAATATTAAGTTATTGAAGTAAAAATAAATTTAGGGATTTGTTTATCGCACCCAAACGCCGCATACAAATAGGTATAAAATGTATGAAAAATATTTTTATTTATATACTAGTGTATTTTTATATTTTTATTTATATAGCCGCCCCCGGCTTTGCATGGATGCATTTTTTTTTCTACATATAACTTGCATAACACAAATATTTCTCGTTTAATGCTCTTTCCGTTAGCGAAAATTATATCGAAATTCGTTGGATGTTTTAAAAGACGGTAGTGGAGAAACAGATGTATTTTCTATAGGTGCTGATTAGTTATTAAATATTTTTTCCTGTAATTTCGATAAACTATAATCCGTCTATTCCTTTATCTCAGAAAAATAAACTTCATTATTTCGTTTCGATAGTCAGTCAAGGGGCCTTATCAACATAAATATCTGTAGCCACAGATATTGACATTGACCAATTAAACGTATTTGATCGACACAAATTGATCGCGCAATCAAACATATCTTTGTTATCAAAACCAATACTATGCGAGTTGTAAGACTCTAACCTTGGATTGCATTTTGATATGATCGCTGACATACCAGTCAACGGTAATTCGATTATATATATAAAAAAATAAAGAAAATATTGTCTTTAAATACGAGTACACCTCTCTATGACATGATTTTGAAGGAATATACTTAAAATTATTTTTTAGCTATTGAGTTTTGATCGTAACTACGAGAATATTTTGGTTAAATATTCTTGGAAATTATTTTATTTTTCTATATAATAATTATGTCGAAACATGTCAGTTTGGTACTCTAATGTGCTAGAATTATCGTAGGACTGGTTAGCTGTTTTCGTAGTGTAAATTTTGTTATTACATCTTCATCATCATTATCGTCAGCCCAAATTGAATACTGAGTTTCCGTGAGTATAATAATATTATTACTGCTTGAATTATTTCTAAACAATCGAACAAAGTGCAGCAATACATTGTTTATAATAGGTAAACAGTTAAACCGAAGGCAGGTGTAGGTTAACAAACACACGTCACGTCACGTATAACTGTTCTCGTAATTCAACCAGCGCAGTCTGGGTGCTAGATGTCAGTCATGTCTTCGGATAACGATGAACCAAACTCGGATTACATAAACGCCCTAGCCGTTGCCAGCGGCCCCGCTTGCTCAATCCATTCGATTATTTCAGAAAATAACATCGAAAAACCTTCAACACTTTGACTTATCAACTTTCATGGTGATCGTTCAAACGGTGTCAAAGTTTATACTTAAGTCATACATAAGTTGCATATAAAAATTTATTATGTGTTATTAAATAACAACCTTTTACAACGCGAAATATATAAATATGTACTTAAAAAGCATCCCGAAATTTCAAGCTTGTCGCTCTCCGCCTTTGTCTGTTTCTCCGCTAACATCTTCTAAACTAAACGAATTTTTAAACAGTTTTCACTAATGAAAAGAGCGAAGCGAATAATTGATGGGGCAAGCGAAGCGAGGAAGATTGTATCCGTACAACCCCGGCTTTGTTTGGATGCAATTTTCGGTCGCTAGTACCTTATAACACATAACATACACTAGCTCTAGGTAGAACATGCTTTATACTATAACTGCTGTGTAAGAATTAAGATCCTTTAGATTTATGCAAATAAAGATTTATTTATTTATTTAAATCAGACATCATGCAAAAGCAAGAACTGTATGACAATACAATTCGTAAATAAATTGTACCTAAAGTAATGTATAATTCTTGTATAAAAATAATATTAGTAGTAATTATAGTTTCAAGTGGCCTCCACCTTCAACTATTACATAAAACTTCTTAGTATACTACAACATATATTACAAAGCATGGTTGTTGTCGCAGGCAAGGTTGAAATATTCAAAATTAGTTCATAAAATAATACTGCGTAGTTACTTTTTTACACTCAAATTGAGTGATGTTAAAACATTCAAGAGTAGAATTGAAGCGTCCGAGTCGAACGTTCATTTTACTCAAAAATAAATAGCAATTCTCTAGACATTCATTTTACTATAGCCGTTCGAAAGTCTCGAGGCTTTGAGTTCAAAAGAATCATTCTCTTTAAAGTCTTTCTTAACATAAGTACCGCAATAAAAGTTAACATGGAGTGTTCTCGGAATTTATGAACTACTTTAATGCATTTCGAGACTTTCGTGTGATGAGTGCTTAAATTACTTAGTTCATTTGTTTGTATGAGGAGGCTGCCATTTAAATTATAACTTCATTTTGAACCTTTTTGTCATTACATTAGATAGGTACTACATTAAATGTATTTATTTAAAAAAATGGTTTTTTTTTTCTGGATGGAATGTGCCATATATGACGTTTGCAACTTTGCATGTTGCCTATAACCTGACAACAAATTCTTTATTTGATTGAGTTTTGATTTTAGCAAAACTTCATGGTTATCTATATAGTCAAATATATAGATAAAAGACCCTTTAAACATAAGATTTTGAAAACACATAAATTAATGTTTTTATTCGTATCTACAGATTCGTTAATACCTTTAAAAATATATATGTATGGTTTGAAACGGTGTATTATTTATCATAGTTTGAAACTCTTGAAACACAAAACTATGTTATGTAATTAGTTTAAGCACAATCATTATGTAATTAAGTCTAAGTATGTTATAAGTATATAAATAAAGTAAATATCACTATTAGCTAAGTTCCCCAAAATCATCCTCATGTAATTTTCCACGCCATTCCTTTGTCCCTTATGTAAACAAACAACTAACAAAACCGTCTGTCCCAACTCACCCCCGTCATTCTACATTCCGAATTCATAAGAGCAAGTCTCTTCCAAAATCTTTGTTCTTTTCCAAAATCTTTGTTAAAATTAAGTTTAGTTTGTATTTTAGTTATTAAATATATAAAATTTTTAAAAACTAGTTCGAGCTTTTCACCACGTAACAATTTGGCGCAGTCGGTAGGATTCGCGAAGACGTGTGTACAACGAACGTTGAGTATTCTCCGGGACAGCATCGCCCAACAGAAGAAAACGTACGGTAGCTGCAGGCTTTCAAGAACACACGCCGGACATGCGACTCCACATTTTGATGTTGCTGTGGTGAGTAGCTTAACTTGTTTGCTCACTCCCTAATTCTATGTCAAATCCCTCTAATTTCTAAACCCTATCTCCTAATCGTTAATAGTAAATCCTGCCTATTTCTAATTACTACATTATGTCTATACCCAAAGTTAAGCCCGAAATCGATATGCCCACATTAGATTTTAATACGTTATTAAAATTAGTCCCGTCGCTCGACACAGCTCAACCAGAACAAATCTATAGATTCATAAGGTCATGTGGTGCGGCTTTCGAAATAGCTACCGAAAGCCAAATCCCACTACTGTTAGTATATACCTTAAATAATATAGTAGGTCCAAGTGCTTCTGATGTGCATTGTAGGCAATACGCATCATGGGAGGACTTGAGATCATTCCTAATAGAGCGTTTTTCAAATTTAAAAACACTATCACATTTGAATCTGGAATTACAATCAATGTTCCAGAAACCAGATGAATCTCTTATTATGTACTACCATAGAGTAGATTTAAGTAGGAGCAAAATTATTGAGAAATTAAATGCCGAAATTGAAGACAAAACTCTTCCAGGCATGTTAAAAATCACCGAAGACACCGCCTTAAACGTATTTATAAACGGTTTAAGCTCTGATATCGGTACGATGCTTAGGACGAAAGGCTTCACCTCACTCACAACGGCAGGTCAATTCGCCATTCAAGAAGATAAAATCCGAGCGATGAACAGTGCTAGGCAGAATCTTTTTAAACATTCGTCATCTAAGCCAAATCAAACTGCTATCTCATCAACTAGATCACCTCGCTTTTACAATAATCCAAACCAAAGTTTTAATCGACCACCGCCCACACCGAATACCAATTTCAGCCCTTTGCAAAAATTTTGCAGCTATTGCAAGAACCCCGGGCACGTAATTTCTGAATGCAGGAAGCGAGCCTACAACAATAATAAGGATAATCATTATCAAGAAAACTCTAAAAGATTCAATCAACGTGCCTTACCTGCACCTCCTGCTCGTTTAGGTCATTTAAACTCATACGCGACCAGCGAAGTGAGCGATTCGCTGGCAATCGCTTCAGCTCCCTGCTCAATCACCCTGACACAGACCCCAGTATCAGAACTGGAGAACCTCCAGCTCGATTAATCGGCGAATATGAAAAGGCTCCTCCACGAAATCCAGTCCATCGGGGACAGAACTCGATTAGCATGCAAAAATCGATCTCGCAACAAAAACCTGTCTATCGGAGACAATGTCGCGATATCGGTACGCAGACTATCGACACAACCACAGGACCTTTAACAAATCGCAATTCTAATTCTAATTCCGATGCCTACGAACAGGGTAACCAGCCCCAAACCCTTGGCATCTCTAAATCTTTCAATTCCAATGCCTACGAACAGGGTAACCAGCCCCAAACTCTTGGCACCTCTAAATCTTTCAACCCTAATGCCTACGAACAGGGTAACCAGCCCCAAACTCTTGGCACTCCTAAATCCTCCAAATCTACTAAATCTTACAAACGTCCTAAATCCAAACCTAAACACAAGTCAATTAATCCTAAGTCCTTTACTATTTCTACGCTGAATGACATACCTCCTGAAAATTTATTACATTGCACCTTTCAAGTCGATAACGAATCAATTGTCTTTCTCATAGACACAGGTGCAGGAGTGTCCTTAATTAAACCTAATAAGTTAGGTACAGCTATACTAGATAAAACCGAGATCGTATCCATCATAGGCATTTCAGCTACATCCTCTTCTATTTGCAGCTCAGGGACAGCTGAAATATCGTTAGACAATCTCCCTAAGCATAAGTTTCACGTCGTTAACGCTAATATAAAAGCAGACGGCATTCTGGGGAACGATTTTATGTCTCAATTTAATGTGAAGTTGTACATTCAATCTAAAATTATGCAAGTAGGCAATAAGTCCTACAAACTTCATTCTTTAGTTGAAAACGAACCAATTAATGATCTGAATAACCAGACATTAAACAAACGATCGGAAACCGTAATTAAATGCAAGACTGATAGCATGATTTCTGGAACAGGAATCGTAAATTGTCAAATATATGATAACGATATTTTATTTCCTCAAGCTTTAGTAAATGTCGTGAACAACTCATTTTTAATTACTTGTGTAAACATTAGTGATTCAGATAAGGTAATTAGCCAACCAACTCTAAAGGTCGATTCATTTAACTTACATCATATCAACAACGCTAATTACAGTCAATACAACAATCAGACAAACTCATTAGACAGACGAGACAAAGTACTAAGCCTTATCAGAGACAATCACTTAAATAATGAAGAAAAAGAATCAATATATAAAATTATTTCAGACTATTCCGATATATTTTACGTTGAAGGTGACTCACTCTCTTTTAGTAACCATACTCGACATTCCATTCCCACAACTTCAGACATACCTATACATACAAAGACTTATCGCTTTCCTCAAGTGCACGAACAAGAAGTTAACGACCAAGTGAAAAAATTATTAGAACAAAATATTATTCAACCGAGCTCTTCACCCTGGAACAGCCCCTTATGGGTTGTGCCCAAAAAAACCGACGCCTCAGGTAAACAAAAGTGGCGAATAGTTATAGACTATAGAAAACTCAACGACATCACTATTGGCGACAGTTATCCGATACCCAACATCTCTGAAATTTTAGACAAACTAGGACACGCACAATACTTCACAACTCTTGATTTAGCATCTGGATTTCATCAATTAGAAGTCGAACCAAAAGATATTCCGAAAACTGCCTTCAGCACACCATACGGACATTATGAATATAAAAGAATGCCATTCGGTTTAAAGAATGCTCCCGCCACTTTTCAACGTGCTATGGATTCTATACTTTACGGACTACAAGGCGAACGCTGCTTTGTTTACTTAGACGACATAGTCGTTTTTGCATCTAGCTTACAGGAACACGAGAACAAATTGCGTGAAGTATTCTCTAGACTACAACAACATGGATTGAAGGTCCAACCAGATAAATGCGAATTTCTTCGGCGCGAAGTCGCCTACTTAGGTCATATCATTTCCGACAAAGGTGTGAAACCAAATCCAGATAAGATCGAAGCTGTTCAAAGGTTTCCTGTACCTAAATCCTGTAAAGATATTAAATCATTTCTAGGTCTTGCCGGTTATTACCGTCGTTTTATTCCCGATTTCAGTAAAATAACTAAGCCTCTCACAAGCCTTTTGAAAAAGGATGTTCCCTTTGTATGGGGTAACTCTCAACAGTCTGCACTCGAACATTGCAAAAATCTTTTAACGAATCCTCCAATATTACAATACCCAGATTTCTCCAAGGAATTCATATTAACCACCGATGCCTCCATGCACGCAATCGGAGCCGTGCTATCTCAAGGCGAAATAGGCAAAGATCTTCCTATTGCATACGCCTCTCGCACACTAAACAAGGCTGAATCTAATTACTCCACAATAGATCGCGAATTGTTAGCTATTGTCTGGGCTACAAAGCATTTTAGACCATATCTCTTTGGTAGAAAGTTCAAGATTGTCACTGACCATAAGCCCCTTACCTGGCTCTTTTCAGTAAAAGATCCCGGTAGTAGGTTAGTCCGTTGGCGACTTAAACTCGAAGAGTATGATTACGAAATCGTTTACAAATCTGGTAAAAATAATACCAACGCTGACGCATTGTCGCGTCCGCCTATTCTCCACACAAACATTCTCGAATCAACGAACGACGATAACCCACAATCTTTTACCCAATCCCAAGACAATGACTATTTACAGTTAAACTTCGAACGCTACATTCAACAACCTTCACATAACTTCGACGACAAACTTTTGAAATTTACATCTGATAACCTTTTTGACACTAGACATAAAAATATTTTCATTCCTATTTCAAGTACGCTTTCAGCCCACAATAACCTTTCAGACGAAGCCATAAATCGCTGTTCTCAAGTGGAACCATATTTGGAGAAAAATAAGGAATTGTATCAAGTGGATCGTTTGGTTTCGGACAAAAAGCAAAATATATATCTTGGTGTTACGAGACCACGCCATTTCGACCCTTGGGACTCAGAAAGTTATTTTAAAACCCTCTTATCATGCTTACAAAATTATGAATGCGACACACTCTATATCCCCGAATTGAAAACTGACAGAACATGTAAACTCCAAGGAAATGAACAATATCATATATCCTCTTATTTAGCTGAAATGTATAACACGACGATTATTATTAGCGACAATAAGGTTACAACTCCTGATCCGCACGAAATTCCTAATATCCTGAAATCCTTTCATGACGAACCCTTATCTGGCCATCGAGGAGTCATAGAAACAACTAGGAAAATTCGCGAATTGTATTTCTGGAAAGGCATGACGGAAGATATAAAAAAATACGTTGAGAGCTGCCAAGCTTGTCAACATAATAAAATTCAACGAAAAACCTATAAGGCTCCCATGGTTATTACAACTCATTCTACAGAACCGTTCGAGAGAGTATCTATGGATCTTGTTTCCTATTCCGATGTAAGCGACAATAACAACAAATACGTCTTGACTCTCCAGGACGAACTCACTAGGTATGTGCAGGCATATCCTATCCCTGATAAGGAAGCGATAACTGTGGCAAAACAACTATTGCATTTCTGTCAGCATTATGGAGTGCCTAAACGATTCCACTCTGATCAAGGTACCGAATTCATGAATGCCGTGATAAAACAACTCATAAAATTTTTCGGCTCCAGCCAATCTTTTAATACGGCCTACCATCCTCAGACAAATGGTGCCCTCGAAAGGTTTCATGCTGTCCTTAGAGACCACATCCGCATATATCACGATCGCCGATTGAAAAATTGGGATCAAATCATTCCTTTCGCAGTAATCTGCCATAACAGTTCGACAAATAATTCCACGGGTTACACCCCGTACGAACTCCTATTTGGCTATAAACCCCGCCAATTTTATTCATTAAAGCAAATTCCCGACTACTCTGCATCAGACTATGTTAGAGATCTAAACGAAAGATTGAAAATATCCCGGCAATCTGCAATCGAAAATGTCGAAAGAATGAAGGAAAGGGCGAAGGAGCGTTACGATAACAATATAAAAAATATAGCAAAATTTAAAGTAGGTGACAAGGTGATGCTAAGGATTCCTAATCCTAATAATTTAGATTGCAAATGGGATGGCCCTTATATTATAGGTAGAGTAGGTTTTAACGAAAATTATATAATTCAAAAATCAGGACGAAACACGAGAGTTCACGCAAACCGGTTGAGACCATTACAGTAATTCTATATCGCAGTAATATTACTAATTCATAGTAAAACTTAATTAATTTTGTTTCAGGGCTAATCAAATAATGGCTCAATCAACTCAGAATCATAATAACATCTTTCATGAATACATAAGTGACCCATATGTTAGCTACATCATTTGTTCCATTATTAAAATAATATTATGCATTCTTCTGTATAGATCTTATAAGCACATTAAGACTCTCATAGAAATTAGACGTAATCGTACAAATTCGAATGACGATACATTAGCGTAATTAGTTTTAGGTGAATAGCCTCTATCTGCATGCTCAGTTATTATATAATTATAATCACTATGTTAGTTACATTACTATAATAAATACTCCTCATTATCAAAGTTATAATTAGTATTCTTAATTAACCATAAACTCTAGTTTTAAGTCCCAAGTTCAATATTCCTAAGCCATATATTTTAAATATTCAAAATAAATTAGCTTTTAAATATCATCTGTTCCAGGGCAACCGCTACCACAGTAGCCAGCCTTACGGAACCATTACCCTCACATTCCGGTCTCTTCTATCTAGAGGAAGGAAATGTATACCCTTCTGACGAATCTTGGAAACTCATAATATACCGCGATTTAAGACCACTTTTTATCGCACATGAATCCTTATTAAGATTAGCGAACAACTTTCACACTATATCGTCCAAATACCCAAATATTCCCAATGTCCAAGCAACGAAATCATACCTTAACGTAAACTTAGGAAAAATAGAAAACCGGTTATCAGAGTTTAACATGTACCTTGGGAAGGATTCGCGGGTCAAAAGAGAGTTAGTAGATGGCATCAGCACAGTCCTAAAATGGCTTATTGGCACACCTGACGCAAAGGATGCAAAAAGGTACGATCACTGCATTGATCTCTTAGAAAAGAGAGAATTAGATCTCACTGCTCTCATGCAGAAACAGCAAATCTAACATCATTCACCCCTCTATTATATCCCTTAAGAGACTATACCAAGAGCTCTTAATTTCTAGCCATGTCCGTACCCATAAACGCCTTGTATTACCGGTGACTATCGATAATTTGCATTATATATTAGATTCATCAACCCTTTCGGCATATATTTATTCAAATCGTTTAGTTTTTATATTAGAATTTCCTTTAATCCAAAACGAACCTTTCACGCTATACCGAATTTATTCTATTCCAATTCAAAATCAAAATCCTACCTACCACACAACCATCCTGCCTGAGCATACATATTTAGCTACGAGCCCCAATGGCCAGCAATACATTTCAACAAATAAATTGGAGAATTGTAAGAAGTTCAAGCCAAAGGAGGAAGTCTGCACCGACCTCGTAGTGTACGAGTCCGCCCTGCGTCCAATCTGCGAAGTGGACATCCTGCTCAGCGCCTCGAAGTCAATGCCAAGCACTTGCAGTACAACTACGTTCAGTGCAAATATCAGCATTTATCAACCATTAAGGAACAATAAATGGCTCTATATACAAAGCCACGAAGCTCCATCTATTTTACAGTGCCACAAAGAAGTTTCCCATCATTCGCTACAAGGAGCAGGCATCCTAACGGTTCCTGAAGGATGCAAACTTCATACAGGATATAGCACCCTTTCAGCAAAATTCACAACGGAGGACAACATCACATTCCCCATCATCGTGCCGGATGTAAGAACGGATGACTGTCACGAAGAGGGAAAACGGCTTAACAGCCCGAACCTCCTAACAGTCATTCCCAGTAACATCCCAATTAATTCCCTCAACCAAGTACAAAGTCAAATTAAAAAAATACTCAGAGGAATTAAACAAGTTCCGTTCGAATGTGTCATACCAGGCGCCAACTTATCTGACTTGGACATCCTTAATGTTCGGCACTGCAGCCATCTTCTGGGTCATTTACAAATGTCTGCCGTGGAAACGAATCAGAAGACAACTTCGCCCCGACGTAGGATGTATCCAAATCTTTAACAACTGCTTCGACACATCGCAACGACGGCAACACATTGAGATCCCAATGAGCGCGACAAATTCGACGACTATCTCCGATGACGACGACGCAGACCCCGATCTTGGCAACAACGCTACCGCCACCAACGTCACTTCCAAACCCCAAAAATCGCACCCAAAAAGGGCGCGATCTTTATACTAAGGGGGGAGGAATGTTATGTAATTAGTTTAAGCACAATCATTATGTAATTAAGTCTAAGTATGTTATAAGTATATAAATAAAGTAAATATCACTATTAGCTAAGTTCCCCAAAATCATCCTCATGTAATTTTCCACGCCATTCCTTTGTCCCTTATGTAAACAAACAACTAACAAAACCGTCTGTCCCAACTCACCCCCGTCATTCTACATTCCGAATTCATAAGAGCAAGTCTCTTCCAAAATCTTTGTTCTTTTCCAAAATCTTTGTTAAAATTAAGTTTAGTTTGTATTTTAGTTATTAAATATATAAAATTTTTAAAAACTAGTTCGAGCTTTTCACCACGTAACAACTAGTACTTAAGAAACGGATTGTTCATTAATAGGATATTTATAGACCGTTATTTACTCGAGTTAAGTAAAATTCAATATTGCTCATTGACTCTCAGACGTCCGTTACGACTTTGTAAGGACGTCTACAATCGTCCTAGATGACACGTAGAACCTCAACAAATAGTGAAAATACCAACATTAGTTAGATAGTTTACGTCTTGAGTGCTTTTGCCACATTTTAATATTTGAATTTATACTATAACTAACGACCCGCCCCTGGTTTCGCATGAATGCAAAATGTTTTTGCAAATTATGTATATTACCTTCCTTGCTTATCGCTCTTTCTATTAGTGAAAACCGTATCAAAATCCGTTGGATGGTTTAGAATAAGTTAGCAGAGAAACACACTAGGGCGGACAGCAAGGTCTGTGTTTCCGAACTCTGGGGTCTGGGTTATATAACCCAAATCTTTTCGAGTGAATAGGCATGTTCTGAGTGAGCTAGCTTCCTTATAGGCTTCACGGCTAGATGCTGGCCAATAAAAAAAAACCTTGTTTCATAAATATAAATTATAAAATATAAATTCAAGATTATATTTATAATCCTGGATCCTAAATTCAGGATTCTATGTCGTCGCTGATAATGAAAGCACGCACTAAAATGAAAATGAGAAATGTTTCGATAGGCTTAAGTAAGTAATATAAAATTATTATTTGTCTATCGAAACTCTAAATTTGTTCCATTATTTTTTCATTTGAATAATAGCGAATATTACTTGCGAAAGGGATGATGTCTAGACTCCAGACTCCCAAGAGATACTATCAATAAGACATCCGAAAAGAAAACATTGCTTTCTTTAGAAATGAATTTTAAGGAATTATTATTTACATATTATACAGGCTAATTTTTGTCGCTATTGAAAGTTTTGTCTCGTAATTTTAGTTGATATAAAAATGCATATTTTTTTTACCTTAGTACTAAAAAAGTTATTACAAAATTAAATTGTTTTTAAAACAGCTTTCATGTAATACTAGTTTAACTGGACTTCACCTGCATTACCCTGGAGCAGTAAGTAGGTTTTTTTTTTTCTATATGAAAAGTATCATTTTTTATATAAAAGGTTCTATACATATAAAAAGTTTCCTTTTTTGTATAGTTATCTGCTATGTCTGATATCCTAAAACACAGGTAAACCCAGCTTGGAGGGCAGATGACACACAAAAATGCCTTTAAAAGTCAAATAATTAATGTAATGTAGGTATTTATTATAAGTTCTAGTGCAAATGTAAACTTATAATATTTATTTAATTATAACTCATCGCAAATAGAACTCATTTGAAACGAACACTGTTCTAGTAATATACCTACCTATCACTTTACTGTATCAATCAATAACACAGTTCTGTTACTATTCATATAGATTTGATAAGTAACAATAATTTCTAGCTCTATTGTAATAAAGTTTAAATTAGTTCTGCCATAAACGCGTTTACTTTTGAACGCTTTACATTGTTTTTGTTATGATTGTTTGGAAACGGTGTCGTTTACATAAAACTTCCGTTCATTATGAGTGGACACTTAAATTAGCGTGTTATAAGTGAATTGTTTTTCAATATAATTTTTTTAATAGTAGAACGTGGGAATTTAAAGAGTGTTGCTTTGATTACGAATTAATTATTAGACTATTATTAATTTATGTCATCATTACTTGCAAGGCCGCAATACAATGGATTTTACACCATAAGTCTGGTTTGTATTCTAAGTTAACCCCGTTACCAACAGAGAACGGAAATGGTCCGGTTTCTGTGTTAACGTATTAACGTTAAAAAAAGCAATAATTAATTATTAGGTATCAGTATAAATTAAAAAAGAGTTTAAGAAGATAAATTAAAATAAAATCTTGTTGAATTTTCACACAGTGAAAATCTTTAGTCTGTCCCTCTGATTGTAGGCTTAGATCTTTTATACAACACGACAGATTTTAATGCAGTTTTCACCAATGGAAATAGAGTTAAACGAGGAAAGTTTTTGTAAATAATTTGCAGAAAAAATTTGCACCCGTACTATGCCGGGAGTCGTTCGCTAGTTATGTATAATATAAAAACTTTGTAAATAATTAAATTAAATTCAAAGCGAATATATTTTAATTGAAAATAAAAATTCAGTGAAATCTTTGTAACACGTACTAGTAACGCTATTTCTCGAAAATATAGTAAATAATAGTAAAAAAGCTTTTCCACTCGATGAACATAATATAACCTAACAGACGTATGACGTCTTGTGTAAGATTCTGGGAATTTTATATTCCTCATAAAATATCTCCACTAAATAGGTTAATAATTAAACATAAATATTGTTTTATACACGCTTAGTTAATCTTTGTTAACTTTAACTTCGTAACAAGAAATAACTTTAAAAGAAGTAATTTAATTGAACTTGACATCATGATAGTTTTAGATGCGAAAATAAATGGATTCATTTCCTGCAATGGCAAATGTGATTTATAAAATTATTACTTGTTCGGTTTCTTATCTGCAATCAAGAATGCATGCATATATGCATTCGTACTCGTTTGCACGTGTTTTGTGCGGCTCTTGTTATACTTATAAGTGTATATAAATGTTTAAAGAAAACTTCTTAGTTTTGTCGTAATTATAACTTAATATTATTAATCCGAATGTGTGTTTGTTTGTTTCGCTTTCACGCCTTAACTATTCAGTTTAATTTAGTCAATTTTTAAGTATCTTGAGAAAATTTAAACTAAAAACAGTTCGTATTTGTATAAAAGTTTTCCTTGAAACAAGTAGTTTTTTTTTTAAATGCTTTTTCCTTTATTTATTTTTTTATTAATTTTCCAAATAAAGTATTCGATTCGAAATGAAAACTCGATCTTACTTCGGTCAAATACATTTAGAAAGTAGAACTCTAAGCTTGCTAAGCTATTACAATAAATCTTGACCTTACAAACGCCGAGTCGTAATTATTTAACAATTATCACTTGTCTACAGATGTTAACACTTTATTATATTAAAGGTCAGGCGCAGCCCGTTTTGTATCGGACACATTAACTATCGGAACTAATCTGTTATTAAATATAACAAAATGGAATTATAATTACCTACGTGTCATAATAAAATTGATCAGTGAAACAAGGACACAATATGGATATATTTAATAGATTGTTCCTCAAGAACGTTTTTTGTTTATTTTTAAGTTTTTCTAAAACCTTCAAGAGCTTTTTTCTGGGATTGTTCTATACCAACCACTTTACCTGTAAACACTTTATGAAATCACAGGTGCACAGCATTTCACAGTAATTTGGTCAGCTCAGCTCGTCTAGCGGCAGTAACCACTCCTTTAAAAAAGACCTCCATGAAATAACAGCATGTGTGCTGTTGTGTTTCGGTGAGTAAGTAAGGGATGCCACAGCCCATTTCCCAATCCCTTATCCTTAATCGGCAGCGCTACTTGTATTACTTGTGTTACTGTCTACCTGTCTGATGATCTTAACGTAAAAGAAATACTACAGAAATAAGTATAGTTTTTGCTAATGTTTATTTTACTGTGGAAATAATTTTCTGCTACCTACTTGCCTGCCTATTGATATTATGATATGTAAACTATTATTCTACTGTAAAGTTTAATTAAAATCTTCAGTAGTTTTTGCGTCATATATGTAGTATATGTAGTATCTTTAGTAATATAGTCGTATATGTAGTATATGTAGTACCTTTAGTAATATAATATTGTACTAATATAGTATATAAAGGATATAGTAACAGATATACATTCAATCGGTTAAAACATGATAGAATTTCAGTGTGTGTATATATATTATGCGTTCAAATCAATAGTGAAACTCCATTACATAGAACAAGCATGGTGGAGGCAGAGTAGGCCAAAGTTAGGTTACGAAGCAACGGTATTATACGCATACCTATTCAATTACTTTCGCTCTCATAGGCAGAGCGCAAGAACTATTTATTTTCCATACACGAACACGTGACATAGTTTAGTGTAATATACATAATCGTAGCTTATTCAAAGCGAACATAGGTATTTTCGATATAATGTTCATAATATTTAGCAGCACTCTTAACTTGAAAAAAACAATTATTTTTTCTATGTGTAGTAAAGGCAGGTAGGCTACTAATGATCCGCTTGATTGTAGGTGGTTACTATTACTTTTTTTTTTTAGCTATTACCTGGAAACATAAGTAACCTGATTGGGTCAGACACAAGGATCGGATAAGGGAATGAACCCTAGTAGTCCTTACTTACTTACCGAAACACAACACATGTGTTATTTTTAGGTGATATTTTGTAAAATGGTTCCTTCCGCAACCCCATTGCCCAGTGTTTGGGAAACGAAATGTGCCCCGCCGCTTCTAGATAAATGAATTTTTTTTTTTGTAAATTGCACTGAATCATTGTAGATTTTTTTCTAACTGAACAATAGCCGTCACAGGCGTTTGTACTTGTGGGTTTCAGTGCACTGATGTAGGAAGAGAGGTCACTGTCGTGACGCGACCAAACCCACGAACACGACTCGCGTACCTGAATCAAACTAGAACTGATGGGCCCCAGTTTGATAAAATACGAAAAATCTGCTCATTTTAATGTCCTCGTGTAGCATGCATACAATAATTGTAAAATTTTATCTGATCCAGGAGCAATTTCTTCACGCATAGCTTGTTTGTACCGATTTCACCTTGTGCCTTTCATTGTAGAAGCTTTCGAGCTCTGATTTGCTGAACTAATTGAGGAATATATTATGTTACACGTAGTCAATTATAATACAGCGAGTTTGGCTGCTTGGCAACTGTATAAGCTCCACCGAGCCCTTCTGGAAATATCCCATAAATATTCGTATATCGCTTCCTCGAGGTTTTCTATTATTGTATTATTATTTTCATTTACTTTTTACTGTTTATTGCTATTTTTTATGTATTTATATATGTCAGACAGGCTGACGTCCCACTTGATGGTAGATGGCAACAGTCTGCCAACTGCGCTGCCAACCTTAGCAGTATAAAGGATAAAGATGTATGAAGATTATTTAAATGGGATTAAAGATATTTGCAAGTAAAGTAGAAGGAAGAGGAAATTATTAGGGAAAATGGGCTCTGAAAAACCTTACTCACCGAAACAGCACACCTGCTATTATTTCACTGTGGTCTTCTGTAAATCTGTAAGGGGGTAGTTACTGCCGCCAGACGGGCTACCCAACTTCATGACTGCGAAACGCAATTTGTCTAGCCTCTACTAAATTATTATACCTTTAAAATATGCCATTATTAAATTATTACCCTATACTGTTATTTAAATGGATGAATTAAACTCGATTGAACTGTCAATTTTGATTCGAAAAACCAACAACTCCCTCCGTATATTAACTCGGAATCATTTTCTTTTCTTCAAAGATTTTCTATCGCGAAAAAATCTGTTATGATCTTACAAATATCTCACTTTAAAACACCTTTTTAATGCGAAAGCAGAACACCTTAAAAGTAAAGTCAAGATTGAAACATATTTCAACATTATTAGATTGGCTATGTAAGATATATCAGATACAGGTGCACGAAATCAATGGTGGAATGAGGCGTTTGCTCCATCTGCTTAATATTCATGAAATGCAAATTGAATTTTCCTTTGAACGCGTCAAACTTTACATGCTTTTACTTATCTCAGCTCTGATAAACTGTACTGCTGGCGTGGGCGCTATTGTGTGGCCGTATGTTGACATGTTCATCAAATATCGTTTACTAGCGACCCGTACCGGCTTCACTCGCATGTAATTTTATATACACCAGCTAATAAAAAAATATATAAACTTAAAAATAAAACATGAATGACACGTGGTAGATAGCGCCGTAGTACAATCGTCTCGCGTCGCCACAATATGAAAGTAGCACGTGTGAGCCAGCATTATGCAATACGCTCCACTTTATGAATGATTTAGAACACCTTGCTGCGTTTATTTTGCGATTATGAATTGTGATAGTCATTTATAGATGTTCTGATGAAATCGAAATAAAATTAATCCCTCCTTTGCTCAACACTGCACAATTGAACGCTTTAAATGAAACAATAGTGCTTTTACAAATGAGAGGATTGTTACTGAATTATAAAAGATAACGCCTGACATACGTCGACGTCTGATTTTACAATTTTGCCAGGCTTATTTTTAGATAGCTCGGCTCCATCCCATGTTCATGTCCATATGTCCATCCTGAAATTCTATTAATTTCATTTCATTTATTAAAAATACCATTCAAATCTTCACGTATAATTTTTAAAATATGCTTTGTAGAGTCGTGCTGAACTTAACCCACATACTCGTAGTATAATTATAGATGTAGCCGACTTTGCAACGGGTATCTAATGAGCAAATCAGCTGTGAAAAGCCCGCTTTTTAAAATGGCTGAATATGGCTTCAGAAGAATTGTGTAGTCACGCGAAGTAACCTCTGACCTGCCCGTAATGAGCCTCTTGCAAACATAGCGGAACGTATAATTTTATACCTACGAGTATATCTATAGGATATCTATAGGATATACTCGTAGGATATATCTATAATACTCGTATGTAGATGACATAGCTAGACGTATAAAATTATAAGAACATAAAGTTGAAATAGATGACCTAATACATGACATCATGATTATATTGAGAAGTTATATGTAAAATAACTGTAATAGATATACATTGCAATAAATTTAATACTATATTATTTTATAATTTCATTATTTCATACAGATGTAAGGTCGTAGAATCTGCTATACTAATTTTTAAACTAGCATCCAACTTATACTTACATATACAAAAACTTCCTCTCTTATCGGCATCCGCGGAAGATCAGCGTCATGATGATCAATATCATCAAGACTACATGCTGAGCGGAGACCATTTTGGTACACTTTTTTATACCATTATAATGTACTTTAAATTTAATGATTAAAATGTACCAAATAAACATTTTCTTTCTTTCTTTCTTTCTTTTTATAACTCTTTCCATTTGTGAAAACCATATCAAAATCCGTTGCGTGGTTCAGAAGAAGTTAGCGGAGTAACAGCAAGAAGCATACAGAGGTTTTATTGTATAATAGGTATGTATTAAATAATTATTATACAATGAAATGGTAGGCAATGTCTTAAAACCTTAATAAGGTTGTCTGGACGATGAGTTATCGTATATATATATAATAGTTTCAAGTATATAATAATAATATATACAGTTATTTAGATCACATACAACTTGCTCCAACTTATATTATACTTATATATTGCAACTTTACATTCTTAAAAAATAATTTAAAATAACATCCAAGGATTAATTTGAATTTGGAACGACATGAAAACGAGCCACAAATTACAAGTAATAACTGATATAATAACAGCTTTATGTTTTATGTTTGTTCACATCACCAGCAATTACAAGTTAATTCTTCGCCATTGTTGCTTCTGTAATGTTGTCGTGACCTTCTATAAGTTCTAATTGTTGTGTATTAAGTACTTACTGCGCGCTACGTCAAGTCACCGATTTCCTTTTTTTAAATACAGTCACGTGGTAGACAGGTTTTACAATCACACAGTTCTTTGAAGCCAAGCTCAATAGACATTTGAGCCATCATATTTATTTTAATAATAGCGACTCGCCCCCGGCTACTCGTATATACACAAAACTTCATCGCTCTTTCTATTAATGAAAATCCTATGAAAATCTGTTAGTGACAAACGAGGAAGGTTTGTGTAATTTGCATAAAAAAAATTCCATCCAAAATATACGATAATTATACTTGTTAAGTCTCTAGGCTTTTCATATGTATAAGAAGATATTGTTTATTAGTCCACCACAGCAGCATACTTTCTTCAACGTCAGTGCCAATGGTCAGAATACCAATTCATGAAATCATGCATGGACAGGTCGGATATTCGTAGTTTAGGGAAGGCTTATACTTATACTACGCTTATACTTAATTTATCGTTTCATAGATTTTTCCTGCTTAAATCTGCTGCTTTTCTGCTTTAAATCTGCTTCCTGTTAATTTTATTATTAAATATTTGGAAGTAATAAATAAAATTGCATTTGCTGACCGTCAAAAGCAGTGTTTAATTCGCTTCATTTGAATATTTGATTAAACATAAAGCTTTCTAATTAAGGCTTATTCTAATTGGGTCATATGCCGAGCGTTTGTAACCAACCGGTGTGTCTATGGGAAAACGGAACTAAGCCGTTATTAATAATTTAATTAATAATATGGTATTAATAGCTTTTGATTCATATAATACGTATAATTTTAAATTAAAAATTTATATATGAACGTTTGTGTATCCGAAATGGATGAAAACCGTTTGATCGATCATAAATGTAACTGGACATGTAAATGTATTGTGCCAAATATTTAGGCAAGCAGAGTCGCTAGTAACAGCTAATATAATACAAATCAAAATTATATCAAAAATAAATAACAATTTGTGTAAAATTATCAGAATTAACTACAAAAAAAAAACATTGACAAACTACATGTAAATAAAAGAATATGAACAGCAATGAATTTCAAAAATAGTCATATTTTTTAAATCTTTATTTGCTAGGTATATTATTCTGTGCAGGGTGCTTCAAGGCGGCCGCACATTGTCTGTACAAGGGCCTACAGGCAACTTGAATTGTCAATGGATCTACCCTTAATTAAGTCGCATGTCAAAGATACTCTAAGAGCCAGCCTAACCCATTTTGAGGCTTCTTGTTGGCTGGTTTCTCGAGTAGAGAAGAACTTTGTTTCGCATAGGTATATAAGAAGCCATAATTATGTTTATTTGACGCTGACTCTGAGGTCCCGAGTCCTATTCCCGACAGGGCAAACTTGGGCAGCGTACTTGCAGCATCTGTGACGTTCTTTCTTTTATAGGTGACTGTCATTAAGTGGACCGTCAGCCTGTCTGTTGACATTAACATAAAAAGAGATACCAGTAATGTAAAGTATTTCGAGTTTTCTGTGAGAATTAAGACATAACTATAATTCGCTTGTTCCACCCAGACAACTTGCTTAGCTTTATTACCACTCATTTCCCAATTATCACTTCTGCTAAAACGCAAGTAAATATTTATATTATTTCTTAAACTGTCTTTCGTTTATTGCTAGGTACCTATTTATTATACGTCTTGATAAATTTTTTAACCATCAACTAGTTTTAATAGTACATTAACACAATAACATTATTTGAATACGACACATGTTTATGCAACTCATTCCATTTTCGATCAATCAGCTTCGTAAAGAGATACGATACGACAAACTAATTATTGGGCAACAGAACCGGGTCATAGTTGTAAGAATAAAATTTAATGCCGAAACATTTGCAGATAAATCGAACTTTAAAGACTGCATTTTCTGTCACTGTCACCTCACCTATCCATGTCCCGGAACGTCCCTTTCTCTGCCTCTTTTTTCCTCTTCTTGTTAACAATATATAAGATTTGTATAAAGTTCGTATCACATTGTAAAGCATTAGTTGGTTATTTATCATTGGAAGGATATTTTTAAATGTGAACACTAACATTTTGCATGAAATTGTTTTTACAAAACCTGGTCTTCACATTCATATTAAATTATAATGAAATATTTTCTTAAACTGTGAATACTTGGCTGGTTACTCTACTATTGCAAAGGTTATAAAAAAATATAAGGTTATAGTATAGATATTATTAAAATAAAGCGGTACTAAAAGTTATGGTCCTAAAGGTTATTTTTTTCTGATTTTTTTTAAAAGTTCAAAGGATTTTTTATTGCAAGTTGTATTTCTTTTTACGAAAAGACGATCCCAATTGAAATTAGTTACTCAATAAGTAAGTAGGTACTAAATTAAGCTTGTATAAAATCTCCGCAACCTTGAACATTGATGTCTGTCAAATCAGTCAAATTCAAATTTACCATATCACTGACAGTATTGATTGGCACACAAAACTCATTCGTAAATCTAACAAGTTAAAGCTTTAAACGCTTCTCTGGTCTTTTTACAGGACAATTTAGCCTTGTCGTATTGGTACGTTCACCTATGTCATAAATAGGCGTATGTACAAAACGAGTTTTTCTTCTTTAGTAGCTTTAATTGGACATTAAGACTGATTAATATGCTATTGCGATCGGAGGCTTATAAATCATTTTTGTTAAGTTAAAGTGATCCTCTTTTGTACAGGACAAAACAAAGAAAAGTTTTGGCAAGGCAAACTCTGGACTACATAGATAGAGTCTAACGTACATTTCTTCCCTTTTAGTTCAATATCATTATAGTGTCAATATTATTCTATAATTTAACTATACTATAGTAGAATAAAATAACCTCTGCATACGATAATTGCTTAATGCTTTTTACTTCAAAGTTTTTTGGACAATTTCATCAGAGTAAGTATTGTAAAAACATGATTTCATTCCGCCACTGATAGCGTTGTTGGTATATTTTTTTGTAGTTATTGTAGTAATGCGACCTTTATTAAAATTGCACCCAAACTTGCCACAATCAAGCAAAATGTTACATCTTTTAAATTTAGAATTTTGCTTTTATACTTCTTTCTTCTATATGTATAAAATTCTCGTGTCACAGTGTTTATAACAAAACTCCTCCGAAACGGCTTGACCGATTTTTATGAAATTTTTATATTTTTATACCCCCCTAAGTGATAACTGCCCACACCAAAAAAAAAATTATATGGCAAAACAACGTTTGTCGGATCAGCTAGTTTTCTAATAAAATATATTGTTCGCTGGTGTAGTTTTCCGGTTAACACTAATTTATTAGAATAAAAATGGAATTAGAGTTCAACTTTTATCCAGGGAGAACCCATTGATTTCTCAGTAACAATTTCGATGCCTCTTTGTTGGAGGAATTCATACTTATTTCATTAGGTTATCGGTAATTAAAATTCTAATTTTAATTGAAATATTAAAAAAGTATACTAAGTATTTTGTAAGAGACGAGATTATTGAATACTGACACTTTTTATGCGCGGCCAGAAGTGTGATCTGCAAACGGGCAGACGCAAGCCAGGCAGACGACTTACTTCCTGGCTCAAAAATCTACTTGAATGGAAAGGCCGGAGTCATCATCATCATTATCTCAGCCGTAAGACGTCTACTGCTGGACATAGGACTCATCTATTATTTTTCAATAAGACCAGTCAGAAGCAATGTGGATCGTTATTTAGAGCCCGGCCTCGAAGGAACAGATAGCCAAGATGATAGCTAACCTCCGGTAGAAGATGGCAGGACACTATATTAAGAAAAGGAAGAAGTGTTTTGCTTGTTTCATTTAAAAAAAAAAATTTTCAAGTTACAATAGTCCACGTATCGGCCACCGACACGCATTTTTAAATACAAATTAGATACTTTTGAAAAAGAAACCGTATTGACTGACCTACATGCAGTCTTATTTCACTTAAGTATATTAAGTCAAAGAGGACAAATCAATTACTGACAGCCAGTTAAGTAATAAAATGCTTTTTAAAATTACGTTGTACTCGTACTTAAATTTTTTATTAAATTGAGGTTATACGTGTGAATGGTTAAATTTAACTTTTAAAACTTTAGAAAACTTTTCACAAATTGATCTAATCATCTATACAAATAGAAAAAAGAAATTGAAATTACTTACAAAAAAAAAATTAACTAAAATAGCTTGAAAATCCGTACAAATCTACTTTCTTATTGTTTTTCCTTAAACATATGTCAACAGTAAAGTTTTCTGGGGCACGATTTTATGTTAAAGGTACAGTAACCAAGTTGACTAATGGTACGTTTCCCTGGGGAACTCTTAAAACCTTTTACGAGCCCTTTAAATTTTACATTCACTGTTATAAAGGTATTTTTACAAATGTGTTACGAAATACTTTTACAGTTCAATGTTGATGCATCGTATTTGACTTGGCGTGGCACGTGGCAAACCAATATTTTTTTAAGATTTCCCGTTAACCGATTTACTCGTATTATTATCGTATTACTATATAGATTTATAATAGAGATAACATTTAAATTAGAGAAACTTGATTATTTTAATATAAGTTTACTGTAGCTTATAGAATTTTGAGTCATTTAACTTATTTTAATTATTAAAATTCGTTTTAAGCTGAGAAAATCATTGCTATTTATTACTCCGTAAAATTAGAAATACAGGGGAAATTCTATTTTCTTATTATTAGAATTCACGGTGTCTGCTACTTGTAGTAGCTTAAATTACTTTGATGCGAATTCGAAGTATTATAGGGTTTTATTTTTTATAAATAAAAAAAGTAATTGATTTATCAAATTATTGTTCTGACAACATTTTTGCATTAGTCTGATTCTTTAATCGGAGATACAGGAAGAAAAAGTCCGCGTCGTCCGATCAGTCGAACGAAGCAGTCGGACCACGCGATCTCAGCGTTGAAATTGTTGCCTCAACTAATAATTCTTATTAAATTTTCAACAGTTTAATAAATATTATATGTACTATAATAAGATAATAATAGTTGACAGTGTTAAAAGTCCTTATAATGGTAATTAAATTTGTTATAACACAGATTTATCCAACAACTTTGTCGGTACATTATGTTTTATTGTTATTGTCCCTATATTGACTAATGATCCGGCCTAGGGCATAGCTTTTAGGTCGATAATAACCATAATTCTAGATTGGAATTTAGTCTCATTTGATATTAATGGTATATATCAAATTCAGTCTATAATTTCAGCATTGTGATCTTGAATAGGAAAATTGAGTGAAATCTTTTTAAGAGTAAAAGTGAAAATTTACTTAACTATGATATATTTATTTATTTATGATTTGTAGAAAAAAAATTGCAATCGTGCGAAGCCTTGAGCGGGGGTGGCACGAATTTCTATGGGCCTCTATATGCTGAATCTTAATCACCTGCGGTTAAGTCCGCCAATATTCGACTTTATTTATCAAGTAAACAATAATGTTACTTCAAAAGTTCATTCTAAGTCATAAAGCAAAGTAATCGGGCGCGCAATCGTAGACTGATTGAATTTTAACTTTCCAGCTGCGCGAATTGCAAGCGTTCACAAAGTACGACTAACTATAGAACTTACTTTATAACTAAGTAAATGAACTATGTGTTGCGCTTTACCAAGAAATTTCTTTTATTAGTTTGTCTACAATATGTTTCTTCGAAATTTTCATTCATTTAAGTATTTACATTTTTACTTATAAGATTTAATAGTGGTATAAATCTGGACTATTACAAGTAGGTGTTTGGCTTCATCAAACTGGGTACATATACTAAAGCGTATAACATTAAAATTTACTTCACAGTGAGGTGAAAGTGGCCCCGAGCTCGATGATACAACAAGCGTAATAGGTCACAAAGATTAAACCCTACACACCGGTTAATACAAGTCAGATTTACTTAAACATAAATAAAACGATAAATAGAGAAGATAATAATAAGAACGTCATTTGATATTAGACACGTATCGTAGATTTCACAAACGTTTTGAAACTACCGTTGTGTAATTTAACTTGTTACTTTTCTAACATTGATTACGCACTATAGTAGTGTCACAGGTTGAATTTTTGTGAAGTTTTGTATAATTGTTAATAATTATAACACACTAGTAAAAAGCTAAAGAAACATTTATTCTCTCTTGACATAATTAAAACCAACTGAACCGTTACTGAGCAACGGTCCATAGAGCAGATCTCAGATAAGATATGAGGTTGCATATCTTAACACCCACCAAACTTTTAAAAATTGGAATAAGTTTTGTTAATTCCAATTTTGCTGCATAGTGCCTTCAATCTTGGTCCAAATAAGGGCTTCGTGAACATATCTGCAAGTTGAAGTTCAGTTGGTACTTGCATAACTTGTAGCTCGTTATTAGTTACAAGTTCCCTCACGAAGAAATGCTTGAGCTTTATGTGTTTTGTTCTTCGGTGAAACTCATGAGGAGGGTGATCTGAAAGCTTTATGGCTGACTCATTATCCACATTAATCACCGGTACTTCTTGTAATTTGGTGATATCCTCCAAAATCCCTTTCAACCAAATTAGTTCCTTGGCAGTTTCAGTAAGAGCGATCAATTCAGCCTCTGTAGATGAAATCGCCACAGTATTTTGCTTTTGGCTCTTCCACATGATTGGTCCCGAGAATAGGAAAACCATTCCTGTAGTAGAGTGGCCCGTAGTGGGGTCTCCACCGTGATCAGCATCGCTGTATCCTACGAGCATCTTTTCTATGCCGAACTTTTTAAATGTCAGTCCCGTATTAATAGTTCCCTTTAAGTATCTAAAAATCCGTTTCACATTTTGGATATCCAACTTTCTGGGATTATCTAAGTGCCGAGACACGACGCTTACTGCGTAGCAAATGTCCGGTCTTGTAGCTACCATCAAGTATGCCAAAGAGCCTACTGCCTGTCTGTATGGAAAATTCGTGGCATCAGGTTTGCTTCCGTCTTCCTCTTCCTGTTTAGTAGTTTTTACAGCAGGTGTTGGCACAGACTTGCAGTTTGCCATTCCATATCTGTCTAGTACTTTCTTAGTGTAAGCTTTTTGGTCAACTGTAATATTTCCATCCTTAGTTTTTTGTAACTCCATCCCTAAGAAGTATGAGGCTGGCTTAGTTGTTATCTTGAATCGACTTTTCAGTTGTTTAATAAATTCTGCTCCAGATTTTTCATTCTTTGACGCAACTAATCCGTCATCTACATAGAGAACTATTAGCACCTGTTCGCTAATGTAGAGACAGGGATCTTTTGTGCTTTGTCTAAAGCCAGAATCAGTAAGATATTCTGAAATGCATGTATTCCAGCACAAAGGTGCCTGTTTAAGACCATATAGACTTCTTTTTAATTTACAGACTTTCGTGCTGCCATCACTATAGCCTTCAGGTTGCATCATATAGATTTCTTCTTTTACCGAACCATTTAAGAATGCAGTCGAAACGTCAAACTGCTGCAAAACCATGTTTTCTTGAGCAGCCAGGCCCAATACGGCTCGTACAGTGCTCAGTCGAACTACTGGACTAAAAGTTTTGTCGTAGTCTATGCCCGGTTTCTGGGAAAATCCTTTTACGACTAGTCTCGCTTTGTATCTGTCTACTGAACCGTCTGGATTTGATTTTATTTTGAAGACCCACTTGCAGGGTAGAGGCTTTCTACCTTTTGGCAGATCTACCAAATCCCAGGTATGGTTCTCGTTGAGCGAGGTAAATTCACTTTGCATGGCATCCAACCAATCAGCTTTATCGGTACACTTCATGGCTTCCTTATATGATTGGGGTTCTACAGGTTTGTCAGCTTCTATTGCAGCCATTATGAAGTCATCGAATCTTTTTGGTCGTTCAATCAGTGTTCTATCACGAAGTTGCATGCGAGTTGGTTCTATTTCTTCATGTTCACTTTCGTGAACATCAGACTGAGTTGTTTCAGTAGAAACATCATTCACTTCTTCTATATCATCACGAATGTCATTTTCGTCCTCAGAAGCAGACTCATATTCACTAGATATGTTTTCAGCGTTGTGAATGTAATCATGTTGTAACCCATCATTATTTTGTGCATCGTTTTTCTGTTGCTGCTTTTGCACTTGCAGTATACTGTTGTTTTGGAAAAATATTTCTGTTTTGTCTTCACTGTCATCATCACTCAAGTCATGTTCGTTCAAATTTTCAAAAAAATTTTTCATGCCTTTGGTGTCTTCTTCAAAGTACATTTTCTTTAGAACTCTAACATCCTTTGAGGTGATAACAGTTTTCTTTGAAGGTAGGTATATTCTGAACGCTTTTGATGTCTCAGAATATCCTGTAAACATTCCAGGGATTGCTTTTGGTGCAAATTTGTGCGTGTTTGTGCCTTTCAGCAGCACAAATGTTTTTGCTCCAAAGGTATATAAATGATTTATGCAGGGTTTCCTGCCGACCCATTTCTCAAATGGTGTAGCCCCTTCAATTCCCTGATTCAAAGATCTGTTTGATAAATAATTTGCAGTTAACAGTGCTTCACCCCATAGATGTCGTGGAGCCTTAGAACCTAAGATCATGGCTCTCGCTTTCTCTATTAGAGTGCGGTTTTTTCTTTCAGCAACACCATTCTGATGTGGGGTATAAGGTGCCGACAGTCGGCGTTGTATCCCGTTTTGTTTGAGGAAGCTTTTAAACTCGTTATTTACGTATTCTGTGCCATTATCAGATTGTAGAAATGTTATTTTATTTCCTGTAAAGTTTTCAGATTGTTGTTTAAACTCTTTGAACTTGCTTAGTACCTCACTTTTGTTCTTAATAAGATAGACCTGGCAGTATTTGCTGTAGTCGTCGATAAAAGTGACAAAGTACTTGTTCTGACCAAGTGTGGGTGTGTGAATAGGACCGCACACGTCACTATGAACTATTTGTAAGCGTTCCGTCGTTCTTGGAGTTGTTTTCTCGCAAGATGCAGGTACTCGATGCATTTTTGCTTGGATGCAGGTTTCGCATTCAGGTAAAGTTTCGTTGGCATCAAAATCGAGTCCAATCAATAATCCATTTTTGAGGGCGAGTTTCATATCTTTGGCATTCATGTGCCCAAGTTTTTGGTGCCATTCTTCCATTGTAGTTGAGTTGTTCATCTTTGTTTTTGGAATATTACCATTGGTAAGGTTATTACGTTGTTCTGGTTTTTCAGGTTTAACGTAGTAGAGCCCGTCTGAGTGTTTTTTGGCGATAATAGTTGTACCGTGCTTAGGATTGTTCACAGTTGCTTTATTTTTGGTGAAGTGAACGGAGCAACCAGCGTCCGTTATTTTTCCAACTGACAACAAATTTGTACTCAAACTGGGTACATACAGTGTGTCTCTTAGGTTTGTAGCTGTAGTTAGTGATCCGCACTGAGTAACTATTGGTACAACACCTGTGCCTTTTATATCAGCGGTAATCTCATCAGTGGCAAAGTTCAGTTTTCGGGATGTACTTTTCATTTCCTTAAACAAGTTTTTCTGATATGTCATATGTGAGGTGCAACCGCTATCTAACACCCAAATATTGTTAGCAGCTCCCTTTTCGTTTTTACACAGGAGAGATTGCTGAGTGAAATTATTTTTGTCAGGTTTGTAGACCTTCTTAGGAGCATTTTTCTGCCAGCAATTCGTGCAAATTTTGTGAGCTTTACGTTTAAATATGTTACCTTGCTTTTTACAGATTTTACAGGCTGCATAAAATACTTCCTCGTTGGACGATCCTTGTTCACTATACTCTGCGTTGCGGCATCTGGCATCGCTCTCTTCGATTATTTTTATTTTTAGTTTGTCCGGGCTTAGCAAAGTCTCTTGCGTTTCGATTGCAATCCGGAAGTTTTCATAATCATCAGAAAGACTGTAGAGCATGATTATGGACAGTAGGTCGCTGTTAATCTCAACGCCTAGATCATTAAGTTTGTCGACGTTGTCCATAAATTTCTTTAAGTGCTCTCTTACGTCCCCATTGTTTGTTAATTTTGCCAAGACAATTTGTTTCAGAAGTGTGGCTTTTCGGGCAGGACCTTTACTAGCGTAAATACCTTCAAGTGTGTCCCAGATTCCTTTAGCAGTTGCACAGTTTTTCACTTGCTTTAATTCAGAAGCTGATATGAGCAGCAATAGCTCGGATTTTGTCAAATCATCTGCTTCTATCTGTTCTTGACTGGGATTGTTGATTAGTGGTGTTGTAACATGCTTCCAAAGCTTATTTTTCGTAAGGTAAGCTTTTGCATGTATCGCCCACGTATCGTAATTATCTCTTCCTAGTGGTTCAATTTTTATAACTGACATCTTCCTTGATAATCGCTAGATTATTTCATCGCTCTGCTACCATGTGAAGTTTTGTATAATTGTTAATAATTATAACACACTAGTAAAAAGCTAAAGAAACATTTATTCTCTCTTGACATAATTAAAACCAACTGAACCGTTACTGAGCAACGGTCCATAGAGCAGATCTCAGATAAGATATGAGGTTGCATATCTTAACAATTTTTTTTTTCAACTAAAATTGTTTAAGTAGTACAAGGCAGTGCACACTGCTTTCCACTGTTGAATACCACTGTTGAATATCAGCACCACCACCAAAGCCACTAATATACAAATTTGAAAAAGTAGTAAAACAGAATCAAACAAAAGGCTTCGTATAATTATTTATTTGACATATGGAACTGCTTGAGACTAATAGCTGATTATTGTCTATTATGATTGTTTCTTGCAAGTTCTTCTTTCTAAATTTTATTGGAATTGTTGGTTAATGCAAACAAATTAACTATTGCAAGAGACTGTAATTTAGTCCTATGTAATCTTCCTTCTACCTTATCTTCTCTCTTGCTAAATTCGGCAGCACACATTCATCTCTCCTCTTGAAACTTATGTTTATAGGTGACCATCTAATGGACTGTCAGCCTGTCTGTCCGCCCGTTTATTTATATAAAATAAATAAGCTTTCACATATTGGACAAAACATAAAATCCGTAATAAAATTTCTGCGCTGTGTAAAGCTACAAAATTTATCTTAAAATCAACAGACCGGCTGACGATCCACTTTATAGAAGGTGGCTACTGTCGCATATTTACACATACACCTTGATAGGATAAGGGATAAGGACGGGGGCAGGGGAATGACCTCTCGAACACAACAGTATACATGCACTCTCCAAAAGCGGTGGTTACTTCTGCAAGACGGGCTTTACTAAGGCAGAATAGTGTGTGCTCTGCCCCTACTGAGTGCATGAATGTATCGTTTCTTATATTCTAGACTAGCTACTTTAGACCCCGTATCTTATCTCCTTCCTTAACCTACATTAACATAATCTATTGTGTTGTAAGGAGAAAGGCTGGAGAAAGCTGAAAACCTTTGGTTACCGTCAATATGAACTTTGTTATAATTTGTAATATTTGAATTTGGCCTTATGATATCAAAACATTGAGTTTCCTTAGCACTCTTATAACTTAAAAAAAGAACAAATTTAAATAAGCAGTGATAACTGGCTGGGGCTGGGGTATTCACGTTTATTGTCAATTTTACAATATATTCAATATCAATATCGAAAAAACAGAAAAGCTTTATTAGGCAATTAATTTTGCAAATAAAATAAGTGTAAGATACTCGTAGTAAATACAGATTATAGACTTTCCAACTGTCTTCAAAAGGGATCCTTAGTAACTTTGTGACTATATAATCAAAGCACATTATTACGCACACAACCTACATTTCCTTATTTATTAGCACGAACTCTTAGTTCACAGCGAAGTTTGTGCTAATAAATATACGCATTTATAATAATACTAGCTGGTGCTCGCGACTTCGTCCGCGTGGAAAATTAAAAAAAAAAAAAACATTATAACGCTTGACCGCGTGTTGCTATAACAGTTTGGCCAGGCGTTAGTTTTTTATTTTTTATTGATCCCTCGGGAATAATCCTTTTTTTCTGCATGAAATGTCCTTTCTGGTGTCCCAGAGAACGTGTATGCAAAATTTCATGGTGATCGGTTCAGTAGTTTTTGCGTGAAAGAGTTACAAACATCCATACATCTAAACATACTTTCGCATTTATAATATTAGTACGGACATTATACATTATTGAACATAAAGCAATACTCAAGTAGGGCAGTGGCAAATCTCAAAACTGATATCATTTGCGAAGTAGTAACAGTTAACAATTAATTTGTTGATATAAGTGACACAATACCACGTCGATACATCATTCTGCATTGCGATCTCTTATCAATAGCGTAATGTATTGCAAATTTATCAATATTATCGACACAGGCGTCAAAGGATTTAATTAAAGTTTCAATTTGTGTACGCGCGTATAAGAAAGAAGTTTAATCACGTGAAGCAAAATAGCGAAAATTTTAAATGTTTTTCACTAGTTTTAAATCAATTTCGCTATGGGGTAACAAACCATTTCGAAAATAGAAAGTAGCTGTGGTGAAGTGTAGATAATTCGACTAAAGATGCGCGAAAATCCCTAAACTCTGTATTGTCTTGTTTCTACACAACTGTAATGTTATATTATTTATATTTTTACATGTTTTACGGTACTAAAAGATTATATCAGCAAACGGTTTTTTGCTTTTTTCATGTTAGCGGTATTTAAAGATGTATTTAAGATTTACAAATCTTAAGTTCATTGTGTTCCGTAGTCATAAACAGAGCAGGTCTTCTAGCAGCAGTAATTGCTCTCTTACAGAATACCACCGTAAAATAACAGTAATCTCACACAGAAGGAATGCCAAAGCCTATTTATTCCCCTATCAACATATTGTCCGTATTTCTTTATCTCCTATTCCCACATTCTCTCATTATATCTATCTCTTGTGTTCTTATCTTCTTTCTATTTTCTTATTTCTTATCTTTTTCTCTATTTGCTTCTTATTTTCTTTATATCTTGTTTCCACATACTCCCTTTTCTTTTATCTCATATATTCTTATTAACCCTTTTTCTTTATCTCCATTTATCCTTTACTCCCTTATTTTCTGTTTATCCTTATCCTCTCAGTGAACACAAGGCATTTGTATATTTCTTAATTGTGATTGTACTTCTGCTAGCATAATAGGCGACGGTAGCCACTTACCATCAAGAGCACCATCAATCTGCATGTCGCTTTATAAAATTCTTCTAAAGTTTGATGGGTATTTATAAAAAACAGATGCATGAGTATAGGGTAGATGTTATCGCATTAGTTTTGTGATGTTTTATTTAACCAGCTTTTCATGCAATTGTTTCAAATATACATGTCCCTTGTATTATAATTTTGTTGCAACAGTTCCACGCAAATTAATCCATACTTTATTAAGGTGACAAAATCTTACTTGTAAATCAGTTTGTTATTGGTTTATAGGCGTTAGGAATTCCGTGTTAAGCCTTATATTTCGTAAGTTGCTTTAAGAAGACTTTTCTTTAAAGAAAGATCAGATCAGATTTTTTTTAAAGAAAATGTATCCGTGGTGTGGGCCTCTGTTTACATAATAAAGTGCTTGTATTTATCTAAAAATGACGTCATTAGATTTCGAAAATATTCTTTTCAGTATATTTAATCTTCTTCACGTGTCGCGAGCCAAACAATGAAAAAAAAAACTAAATGGCGTCAATCACGAATGCAACGCGATAACGCTATCGACTATTAAATCGATAAATAACAGATTTGCACGGTAGCGTGCGACAATGAATGACAACCGCTGCGGACTTACTATCTATCTAGATTAAATTACGTGATAAATATACAATTTGCATAAGTATGAGAACCGAGAACACTCGAACTAACCGGTAAACCTTATCGGGCTTAAAGAAGATCACAGTAGTTCCTTACTTCACTTATCAACTAAACTTCAGTTTAGTTTTAATTTTAATCTGGTGTCTTCCTGGGTTATGTAAAGAATTCAACTTTGTAAAAATCTTCCTTCCGAAGTGATTCCACCTAGCTACTCGTACAATATGGGCTTCCTTAATCGAGTTTTTACCTTAATTTTTTTAAACTTTAATCTACCGGTTGGTTTTAAATCTATAGTCTAAATAGCTTTTAACGCTTGGTAACGCCCTTGTAGAAATCTAGAAATCTGTGTGCCTGCCTACCTACCCTTATCAAAAATTTAATCATTGAACAAAAAATAACTTAAATTTAAGTACGAGTCGTTGAGTAACTAGAATTCTTTGTTGGCAATAAATATATACAATCAATTTGTTTTAAAGTAAAGATTAACATGATTCACATGCTCTAAGTAGAGTATAATGATTATACATTCAACATTACTCAAGAGAAGTTTCGTGTAACAAGTCACTCATTACTTGACTGTTGCGCAACGCCTATTATGTATTGCCAATTTGTTAGCAGAAGTTATGAACTGATGTTTGATTGACCAATCGACCAATCGCCATACCGTGATTTATTCAACTTAAGAGTACTTCAAATCCATTCTGCATCCTCTAAGACTGACTGCTTGACTGCACAAGAATGGAACCAGAATTCAATGCTCTAGCTAGAACTACGCGGAAAGTTGTCGCATCTATATTGTAAAATGAAGTCACTGTCCACTTCTGTCTGTTCTTCTTCCGACAGATATTGAAATAGTGAAAAGAGCGATGAACGAGGAAGTTTGTGTATATTTGCAGAAGATAAAATCAGCTTATAATAATTTTATTGAAACAATATTCAACATGCAAAAGAATGTTTCTTAACGTCGATTTGTATAGTTTTATAGAAGCAATACGACTCTTCCATTAATATTGAGTTTCGCTATTTGCTACATCGAAATAATATATTTTTGCAAGCAATTTGCTATTAATGTTTGGATTAAGATTGTTCGTTTTCTGCAGTGTATATACGTCAAAATTTGGAACTATTTAAATTAAAAGTTTCAATCACTTTCTAAATGCCCTTAACAAAGTGACAGATATAATGAACTCCTCCAGAACCAATTAAATAAATAAATAAACATCCATATTATAAATGCAAAACATCCAGACTCAGGTACAAAGGTAAAATGTTAACACATAAACATTCGCCCCTAGTGGGATTCGAACCCGCGACCGTTTGGTTAACAGCTAGTTTTACTAGCCCCTAGATCAAACGTATCGTCAAATAAGAGTAAGATTATCCTATCTCTTCCTTATCCCTTAACTTTCATCTTATCAATATGGCAGCGCACTTTAAACCCTTAATATGTCATTGTTAGTGGGCAAAACGTAGCAATGTTCTATTGAGTGGAGCGTCAGCATGCTCATCTTTACATTGGAAAACATTATTAGAAAGTCATTAAAATAACTAGATGTAATAAAAATAATTGTATTCTATATTTGTAATACTTAGTTGGATGTACATTGTACCTGTTAATGGCGTTTTTAGTAAAATAACAGTACAAATACGAACTGCGCAACCGCACGGCCGCAGAACTTTGAGAAACATATATTTGCGCATTGAAAATTAAGAGGTTTGTTCGAGTTTGCGCAAACAGCATTACCTTCGCGATCACAGCTGCCGCTTGCCTTTGAAATAGTATCGAATAAATTGGATTCATGATTCAAACTTGGAAATCTATTCTCTAATTGTTCTTTCATTGAAAGAGCCCATCTATAATTCAGCCGGTGTATCCCGTAAGTTAGATCTTTTCACGAGCCTTTTTGTTTCCGGAAGTTTGGGAGAAGTCGCACAAAAAATTGTAACCCGCAGAGTCACTTCAGTAACATTTTTAGGGTCATCTTACTCTAGAGTAGGAATTCCCAAATTTTGTTTTTATTGAAGATTTTCATGGACAGAGTGAAAAAACTATATAATAATTATACATTGAACATATTCATTGAATGTTCTTTTGCGGATTTGAAAATCATGGTTTACTAGCTTTTGTTCGTGACTTTTTCCGTGTTCTTTTCTTTTAGGTGTTTAAACATATTTTATTCATTCTTCTGTTTGTCGGGCGTTGATATTTTTGTTCTTAGATAATCCCTCGGGAACGAATTTTTCTGGATGAAGGGTAAAGGACATAGGATATGTCCTTTACTGTATCCCTCGCAACGTGTATGCAAAATTGATGATGTGATCCTGTTGAGTAGTTAAGGCACGAAAGCGTAACTAAGAAACTCGCTTTCGAATTTATATTAGTTGTTAATTTTAGTATGGAAATTACTGTTAATTAAAAAACCTTTTTGTATATCTTTACACAGTATATTTTCCAATTATATATTTACCGCATTGAAGTCTTTTTGTTAGTTTAGTTTTTAATATTTTCCTATAAACGATTAATTTTTATTAAAACCAATTTATCGACATTCTATCGATCGTATCTAATTTAACGGTTTCGTTAATTGCAGTCGTAGTATTATCAGTGGACCGTATCTCGCGTAATAATTACAAACCAAATAAACCAGACACATATATCTTGTAACACGAAATAGCAGTGTAAAGTTCAAGGTTTGAAACAAGTCCTGTTTCATTTTACAAATTCTTAACTAAGATTTTCGGAGGTTTGGAAATGCGCTTTAATGGACATGCTTCAAGTTAAATTACAATTTTCAGATGTTGTATTTCGGTAAGTAAGGGATTCCATAGGCTTCCGGATCATTATAACCTAATCCTAAATTGTCTGTTTTCCATATTGACTAAAATGCAAATGACCTTTTCTAAATTGACCTAATATGAGCCTATTTCCCTATCCTTTCCTATTCTTATCCATAATCCTACTATGATCGGCAACGCACTTGCAGCATCTGTGGCGTTGCTCGTGTTATAGGCGACGGTATAGCCACCTTCATCAAGTAGACTGTCATGAGGACGAGCTTTAACTAAAATAAAAATAGATTCTAAGTACTTTAAGATTTAGATTATAAAAACAGAAATAAGAGATATTGAGAAATAAAGTATAAAAAAAGAAAAATGCAGATAGGATGTATAACACAAATTATCCTAACGGTTGTTAACACCTAACGGAGCTGTGAGGGAAGAAGGGAAACGAATCATTACATCCTTCCGTGGAGTGATACACGGCGTAACTCTCTCACGTTAGTACTATAATAAATCAACAGACAACAGCCATTCGGATGTGCTGCCTTTTGACAAAGACCTGAATATGCTGGTGCTTTTACATTATGAAAAAGACTTCCTCATAGAGATGAGTCAAGTGGATCTCCAGGGAACATGGTTATTGCAATCGTGTGTATATTCTGAGGTTTTTTTGTTGGGATTACTTGACCAAGACCTGTTTATGTTGATGATTTTACATTATGGCAAAACCTTCATCATAGAGATGAGTAAAGTGGATCTCCAAAGAGTTTTGCACTCGTGAATATTTTCTGAGGAATTCCCAAGACCTCGTAAAACTGTGCCTTAACACTGTCATCGATTCATTGCATGCTCCACTGATCGATGACAGGGTTAAGTACGCAGTAATTTACTTTAATACTTTATCAGTTTAATCCATTAACTTTGACCCATTTCACTGATCTATTAATTTGACTGATTTTGTGTGACTTCTTCTCAGTTCCAAAATGACACCATTTTCAATCCTTATCTGGTTACTACTTTACCTTTTTATTTGAATAATTCTTTAGTTTTATACATTACGAGATGTCTTTGATTTTGTGCGTTCATAATGTGGTGAAAATTATAATAAATAAAATTCATTTTGGTCCGTTTTCAGTCATTCTATTGACTGAGAAGGATGACGTTTGCAGTCATAATATAAAATAAAAAAAGACGTAAGCCATCACTTTAACTGTCAAAACCATAGCCTTCAGCGTCACTCTCCCTTTTCACTACAAAATTGTCGGTTTCTTTTGCGTACTCATTTTATTGATCACCTATTCCACATCGTCGTCAGTAATGAAAGTAAGTATAATTATGAACAGAATACTGTAATTTATAGAAAAATTCTACCAGTGCTTTTGAATAATTAAGTAAATAATATCTCATGTGAGTCGGTCGTAAATTTAGTACCCTAGTCGTAAATCAAATTCGGGGGTCAATAGTGGATGCTACTACGAGTATAAACTAGGTCGGATGTGTACATACATTACATACTGTACAATTGTCTATGTATGTCAGTATGAATTTAATAATTCACATGGGAGCAAGCTTTTGTACGGGTATGTATAGGTAAAAAGGCTGAAAGGAAGTGTACCACCCACTTCATATTATGTTTTCAATGTATTATTTCCTCTGTTACTGAGGCTTTTCTTTCTTTATGAATCTTTTATTGTTGAATGATTTCAATCTAAAAATTAAAACAAGGAAATATACAATTTTATCAACAACTAGCGAGCCACCCCCGTCTTCGTACGGATTTTTTTGTACAAATTATGTTTAAAAACCTTCCTCCTTTAACGCTCTTTGACGACACGTTTAGTCTAGAGTCTAGTGGCTAGTAACCCTAGTTGTTAACCCAACGGTCGCGGGTTCGAATCCCGCTAGGGGCAAATGTTTATGTGTTAACATTTTAACTTTGTACCTGAGTCATGGATGTTTGTATTTATGTGTATGTATTTACAAAAAAAAGTTATCTATCAACTGTCTGGTATCCATAATACAAAGTTGCTTAGTGTGGAACTAGATGGTGCTGTAGGAATGTGTGAAGATACTTATTTATATTTATTTACTAGCTGTCCTGCTCCCGGCTTCGCCCGGGGTGCTTTTTTCCCGTAAAAACCTTCCCTGATTATCCCTCTATACATTTGTGAAAACCGCATGAAAATCGGTGCAGTAGTTTTTGAGTTTATCGCGAACAGACAGTCAGACGCGGCGGAGAACTTTGTTTTATAATATGTAAGGATTAGTGAAAACCGAATTAAAATCTGTGCAGAACTTTTAGAGTTTTTAGTGTACATAAACTAACATAACATAATATAATATAAAGAAATAACCAACATATCATAAAATAAAGAAGATTATGGTTGTTTAATTGCGTCATTAGTAGGTACAGTCAGCCAGACTAGTTATTTTGATATATTTTTTTAAATTATAAAATATATTATAAGACCTTGATCTTACCAATGTAATTACCACCGACAAGATAAACAACAAGGAAACTATTTAAAATAACGCATATTAATTGAGATTATCTTTAAAGCCCATTTTATAAGTATTTTAATATATATATAAAATTTACCTTGGAGGAAATTGTCTGAAAAATACTCGGTTACATATTAAACCGACAAAATTATCTACTTGTTCAAAAGAGTTGCTTCCTTCTGGATGTATACAAATGTATCCAGAAGCATTCTATTTTATTCACATTAAGTACATAAAGACTTAGAAGTTACTAGAAGGTTTTAGCTACTTCGTCTAAACTTAGCTTAATTTAGCGTGTAAAACAAATTGTGGCCTTTATGATACGAAAAGGAAGCCAATTATTTTTGATTTACAACATTGTTTTAATATAGTTATATTGCGTGTCTTGTTATTTATTACAAGCTCACAATAACAACATAAATCTAAGTATCGACTCGCCATTAGCTTTATAGGTTTACTTGTAATTCCTGTACATATGACACGTGTCCATACAAATCGTGTGGTTTCTTAGACATAAATTTTATTTAATTTGCATGACAAATTACATACCACTCACTCAGTAATTTATCGATAACCTAAAATTGATATAATGTTTACTGCGAGAAATTTCAGAATTTAAATAATATTAGCAAAGGCAGGGGCACACTGCGTTTCGCAGTCATTCGAGCAGCCCGACTGGCGGCAGTAACCACCCCCTTATATAACTGCACATGCGGCACCTGCGGTTTTGCTTGTATTATAGGCAACGGTAGCCACCTATCGTAAAGTGGACCGTAAGCCTGTCTGACGACCCAAATAAAACAAATTTGTTTCAAATTCTAACACTGATCTAAATTCAAATTCAAAACATTTTTATTCGAAATAAAATTTACAAAATCGCTTTTCGACGTCAGAGAATGGCAAGACGTCTATCAAATCTAATTACTGTCATGGTTTACATACGTCAATCACGAGTGTAACTACAAATTAATTAAGTGTTAACAAGCCTCTAACACTGAAACTATTAGTTTCATACTTATAAGTCAATAATTCTATTGACAGAAATATGAGCTACGAAGGTTTATATTTGATATTTAGTTGTTAGTAACAACAAATATTGGAAATATTCTGTGGGTAAACAGCATTTGGAAAGATGTTATTTCTAAATTATTAACGAAATTAATCAGTCAATTAAGCCGCTTAATTTGTGTTAGTTCCCCTTCCTATTACAACATGTTTTTATTAATTTATTGCAGTGTAACAGAGGGAATAAAAGGATGTATTAATTAAAACTATATCTCGAAAATAACTATACGAAGCTCTTATCTCGTACGAGTATAATATCATGAAAACCAAGGAAGATAAAGTAAGCACTTCTTAGTAGAAAATTTGTGAAAATACATGTATGGATGTTTGGTTACTCTTTCACGCAAAAACTACTGAATGGATTTTCATGAAAATGTACAGTAATGTAGTTTATAGGGATGCGTTGATGAAATCGCAAGCAAAAACTAGTCCATACTTCTATACCAATATTATAAAGAATGAAGATTTGTGTGTTTGTAATGAATAGACTTAAAAACTACTGAACTGATTATAAAAATTCTTTCACCCATAGAAAGTTACGTTATCATCGAGTAACATAGGCTATATTTTATAAAGTTACGCGGGCGAAGTCGCGTGCAACAGCTAGTATTCTAATATAACAAAAAATATTTCCTTGAGTACTTAATGAGACAATTTAACTATAATACAATTTTGTTAAGAATATTACTTCTAAAATTAACAAAGAGAAAAGATTTAACGTTGAATTTTCAAATAGAGTTGCTGACGACATCGTTACCATTACCTTATAAACAGAAACACATACTTGTAGTAAGCAGCTTCAATGGATTAACGAGAGATACTAGAATTCAATAATGGACCACCTCAAAGAGAATGAAGATAAGATATTGTCACCCCAATCCCTTTGTAATGATAATGAAGTAGACCACACAGTGGCGACTTGGCGATGCGATCTCAATGCAAATCAATAAAACCGAATTAAAACTGCTAACGAATGTATAAATAGAGGAGAATGCTCGAATGGGAAGATACAGATCTATTTTAAAACCATCTGTACATAATTAGCCTACATTTATTGCGATAAATTATTTGTTTTTTTACTAGAATACATTACTAGCCTTAGGTCTAGCAGATTTATTAAATTGGTTAGTTAATATTTTTTATTGTTGCCCGCGATTTCATCCGTTTTAAAAAATGAAGAAAATATCTGACCCTGTGACCACGATGGCGCCACTATGGCGACAGTGGCGGCCTTTTTTTTTATTTTTTTATACGATCCTAACCTAACATTTTTCTAGGATAAAAAGTATCCTATATGTTAATAAAGATAATAAACTATGTACGTACCAAATGTACCAAATACTTATCGAATTGACTTGCAAACAAGGCTATGTTCAAATGATAAAACACAGCAAACTATTGCTTATCGACTGAATTCCATGAAATATTTTTACCCTCCATGTTTATTTGGCACGAGAAATGCTGGAATATTGAAATATAATCCTGTATACGGATTATTTTTAACTACAAATGCAATGTAATTAATATAAAAGGCTCGCTGTATTATATCGACGAATTCCATTAACTTCTCAAAACTTTAATTACAAATATTAGAATAAAACACGAAACTTTTGAAAATTAATGAAACATATATTTACATGTTGAATAAATTAATTTTATATATCATTATAATGAAATTGTTAAAATTTAATTACAACGAAACAGGATCGCAAAGAGAATCACGCAAAACGGCTGAGCGAATTTGTATAAAATTTGGTACACAGATAGTTCCAATACCTAGATTAACATAATTATAAATGATATTTTTATCCTGAAAAAATGTTAGGTTCCTGTGACATTTTCAATAAATATATATAAAAATTACGTGTCACGTTGTTTGAGGCCGATGAACTCCTAAACTAATGAACCAATTTTGATAAAACTTCATAACTATGTGTAATTTGGTCCAAATTAAAGATAGGATAGTTTTTATTTTGAACCCGGGCGAAGCCGGGATGGTGTAGCTAGTATTATATAAATTGCAAAAGTCCGCAGTAGGTTTTCATTCCATACAAAAACAATATTCATATAGCTTCTTCTACTGTACGTACATACCTACATATCGTTCCAATCTCTGCGAGCATTTTTATTTGGACACCATCCAACACGTCCAGACGAAGGCTCCTTATGTTTTCTTTATTCGCTTTTTCTTATCTCGGGATATATCTTTATTTATAACACTTGAATCACACAGTACAATTTATTCTAGCTTTGTGCTGTGTATTTATTGAATTATTTACTTTTTATCTTCGCCAATATACGCATACTTGATTTTATTGTCTGTGCCTGTAGGACACAGGTCTGTCCTCATTTGTGAGAAGGTATAGGCTAGCTAGACTATAAGCCACCGCGCTATCTTTACAGTCGTAGTCTAACATTCTTTACAGTTAATGTACCTGGGACTTGCCCCGGCTTCGCACGGGTGCATTTTTTTCCAAATTATATATTCTCGTTTATCGCTCTTCCGTTAGTTAAAACCGAATCAATATCCTTTGGGTGGTTTAGTTTAGAAGAACAGATATATATTATGTGTAGAATAGATTCATTATAGGTATCAAATTAAATCTATTCACAATAAAACAATGAAAAACGCCGATCGAGATATAGTAGAAACATCGAAATAATATTATTCAAGTTCGCTCAGTAGAAATATCTAAATGTCTTCAAATTTTAGTTAGACTTCTCATACATCCGTTTTGTATTGAAAATACATCTAAGATACATATAACGAAATATGTTGAGCAAAGTTTGTGAAGCTCCCATAAGCACTGCGAAAAGGCATTGTATTAGTTTAGAAACAATAAGATGAGAGTTCACCAAGTAACGATATCGGGTTCTCAACGCCAGAGTTTATTGATGAAGTCGATTATATCTATGCGATAAAGTTCCCGGCGCGACGTGATTACCTGTGAACACAGCTGTTAGACTGTTAGAACATTGTGAGTAAGTATGCAAGGAATTTGAAAACAAAAACATTACTGCTACTTACGCTACGCATTAAAATGTTTCATCGCACTTTTCAAGTAAATTAACAAATACCCAATACGGAGATATGAACACTCAATTTATTTTATTTTGTATATATGACACTAAAACAATTTCAATGATATTCGTATTAGTTTACATTATCATAATGCAAAGCAACGTGCAACGAATCTGAAAATATATTTTTTATGAATTTCTGCGAGCAGATACTAATTTGTACAAAATATATTCATATACTCATTCGAGCAATTTAATATTCTACTTTTCCATACTTGTTAAACCTTCAGTAAAAGCTCGTTAAAAATATACCCAAGAACATAATTTTATTTAAAGTTCTGTCTTTGTGTAACAAGAGTCAGTCCTTTTCAGGTCAAAGGGAAAGCATCAGTTTAAAGTTAAATTGTAAACGAGTGAACGATCGGTGCGGTTCGGTTAACTGTCGCGCGACCCGACTAATGGAACATAATGAAATAATTGACAGTATCCGCTGATCGCAGCGCGTTCACTAATTCTCCCCTCAACTAAAATTTCGGTGATGATTTTACAGAATTCATTAATAATTCGCTTCGACTTAGAAATCAATTTTCAAGACTTGACGCAAGCGAGGAATTACCGTCACAACTTTGCTTAAATTAGAATTGTCTCAATAGCACCAAATTAATTTCTTTATAATTGGCTTTTCAAAATAATCTCTTACAGATTTTCAGTAAAAGTTGTTCTTTGATTTTGTGATTAACATATTTAAATTTTAAAGAAAAGTGTGAAAAGTTTTTGAGAATATAAATAAAGAGTTCTCTCGGCTTCGTACGGATGTAATTTTTTTGCTGCAACCTCGTCTATCGCTCTTTCCGCTAAAGATAACCGCATTAAAATCTTTTGGGTGGTTTACAAGAAGTTAGCGGGAAAACACATGATTGGATGGCGCCTTTATTTTATAACATGTATAGATATTAGATAGACATAGATAAATATGCAATTTTTAGAAAAAAAAACTGTTTTAATTCTCTGTGGATCATTCCACTCGTGGATCAGCTCGGGTATTTTTCCCCAAATCGCTTGATTTTGAAAAGTAATTACGAAAAAAACGACACCAAATAATTTTTTAATAATCATTTTAAAAGTACCCGTCAAGCATCATAGTTCATCATATTTTTAATGCAATAATAGTTTTTGGAGAAACTATAAAATGAATTCTTCTCTGATTTCAATTACTGCAATTTTGTTTGTATGCAGTTGTATAGACGACATCTAGCAAAAAGTCGCGACTCGCGATCGGAGCACTTCACACAAATCACAGCTAATCTTTGGACATATCACGATTCGTATTGTGGTACTATTTGTTACAAAGAATTGAATAGAATAAGATGCCAAAGCTTTCATGGCAGTAACATTGGAAACTGCTTGTCATCTTTTATATTAAAAAAACCACTAGCTAGCCTTGTTCTTTCTGACATGCTTTCTTACCTACATTCTTCTTATCTTCTTCTGACAGAAAAATGGTTAGAGGAAACGTTTCTTTGATAAACACCAAACCTTTCGATATGACAGAATGATTTTCATTAAATTGACTTAACAAAAGCAAAAGCAATAACACTTACTGTTATTACACGCTAGTCTTCTTAAATAAAATCTTCTATATATTGATATGTATGTATTTTTCCCTGTGGATTTTAAAACCGATCACCGTAAAAATTTTCAATACACCTTGTCAGGGTTTACATAGGGGACATAGGGGTACTACATTATACTACTACAATTTTTTAAATATGTTTGTTAGTAGTTCGTAGTAGAACACCAGACCAGAAGCAATCTTATTGTCCGATGAGCCAGCGGCAAGCAACGAACTGCGTGATCGTTTGTTTAGTTCTGCAATGCCACAGTACCGGTTATAACGAAATTGTCTCTAACATTACAACTGACACTTCTTGAACTGTATTTGTTATTTATTTTTTTAAATATAATTACCAACTCTTTAAATACCTACGTATAATTTCATGACTAAGCTATCGCGACCCAATTATAGCACTAGAACTTTTAAGAATACGTTTAAAAATTTTACCAATTTAATATCTGATCGGTCATTCTTTTCGGACATATTAATATTATTAAATAATAAATGAACAAATAAAAAAAAATTATATTTTTAAAAATGTATTATCAAACTAAAAAGCGATTTGCTTTCGCCTAGATAACCAAACTGTCTCACGTTTAGTCCAATGATCTAATATCTGATTTTAAAAAACATTATAAAGATAGAAGAAAGCTGGAAAAGGACGTCTACAAGTTATTAAATTTTTACAAAAGACTCGCTTCGGACAAAAGCCGCGTGCAAAATGTAATAGAATATTAGAGTACATACTTCCAGTCTTTTTAAAGTTGAAATAATTCGTCTTAAATCTCTTACTATTCAGCTAGGTTAAACTAACAGTTAAACATAATGATTTTTTATCTAAGTTATCACTTAATACATGCTTAATACCTTTTTTTAAACAATGCATCCCCTTCCCGGCTTCACAAGGATGCAATTTTTTCTGCAATTTTCTTTTTTCATTAGTGAAAACTGTATCAAAATCCGTTGAATGGTTTAGGAGACGTTATTGGAGAAACGGACAAGCGGATATATGTATAGATATGAAACTGAATTTTAAACTTGGCGTTTATTGAGTGGAATGAAATATTCTTTAAGGGTTATTGGTTTAAACTTTAGTACCAGACGTCGATAGATACAGAAAATAGAAAATAGCGTGTTTAAATTAGCCGATTAATAATTTACTAGGCGATATTTGGTGTCGGAATAGAGCCTTACATGGTAATATAAAGATAGTGCGCGCACACCTCGCGCCTCTTAACACCATTAGTCTATGTAAATGGTTGATGTCGACGGTACTTTGACCCAAATGTAGGTTTATCTCATTTAAAATTTATTACACGGTGTTTGTTACACGCAAAAACTAACGTTCCTTTGAACACAGACATCTTCCTTGTAATGTTATTTCTGTTTTGATATCTTCTATAGGTAATTATAAAATCATTTGTCCTAACTGACTAGCAAACACACAGCCAAAACTAGTCTAAAATTTGTAACATAGCTTTATTTTATAATGTAGGCTGAGAGAGGATTTTTGACAATTTCAAATTCGAGCGAAGCCGGGGGCGTGTCACTACTTTGCGTGTGTGCAAGGATTCTTGAAAGGATTAATTGTATATTAGAGATGACCGTCCGTCGTGAGGTCCCCCCAGATGGCTGGCGTACGTCCACTTTCGGGAGGGCTACGCTCCTTTTTTTTTTTTTCAATCCTGCATAACCCCGCAGCGTCCCCTACACTGCTATACTGGGTATCCATGAGGATTTCTCAACTTAAAATTTTGGCAATATTTGACAAGCCTATTCGTTCATATATGCTGATCTATGATTTATATTTTGATACGAGTTGAGAATAGCAGTAAGCACATCAATTTCTTTGAAATTGGTATTGTATGTGAAGATAACACCGTTATTCCATATTGTTCTTTAACAGAAAACCGCAGCACCTGAAAGGTTTTCATAGACCCATGGCTGTTTTTAAAGATTATAATTTTGCAAGTTGCACCGTGTAATAATAATGCAGTGCGGTGCATTAGCTCCGCGGTAAACAATTTATTATTAACAATATTCGTATTCCACGTCCGTGGCCGTGCATAATACAAGCTCATTTGTCAAACGCTGAGTTCCAACGGCTGCAATGCGCGAACGCACCATTGGTGGCCGTCTCGTGCGCGCATTGTTGCTCTTTCATTTTTGACGTTTTAATTTTCCTGTCAATAACACACACATAAATCAACACGGGCCGCACAAAACTGTAATTATTTTAGAGGTCAGTTCATAGCGGCAATTTTTAATTGTTTAAACGGAACATGCTTTCAATTGACGTCCTTGGATACATTACACACTGCATTTCACATTCATAAATTGGGCAGCCCGTTACAGGAGACCACCGTGAAATATCTGCATAATTTGCACCTATAGGCGACGGTAATCAACTACCACCTAGTGGACCATCAGCCTGCCTGTCGATCTTTATATATAAAAAAAAACAGTGGCACTCCGGGAGTGCCGACAAAAGTGAAAACTTGATCAAACGTGAGTATTTTTTGAATCGTCAGGAATGTACATACTTATATACAGAGGTGTCGGTTACGGTAACAGTGTCGCGGGTTCAATGGTTTTTTCCATCTCAAAAATGCCCATCGCGCCTAAAGCAGTTTTCACTTCAAAAATCTAAAATAAAGGCTGATTATCTACTTGATCAACACCAGCAATGCCCTGTGGAATGCAAGAGGATAGATAAATAGGCTCTATATGACGAACCTAAATTGAAAAAAAAAAAATTGCAATACCTACTGAGAGAAGGAAATTTATATTTATTTATATTTATATTTATATTTAAATGATCATAGCCTACGTATATCTATTCATATTATCAAAAATAAAGTCGCTTTCCACATGTGTCCTTGCTAACTTCTTCTAAACCAAGCAACGGATTTTGATAGGGTTTCCACTAATGGAAAGAACGATAAATAAGGAAAGTTTGTGTATATAATTTGCATAAAATAAATTGCACCCGTGCGAAACCAGATGAGGGTCGCTAGTATTATTATTTATACTATGGTCTCCCAATGGCATCCAAGTTCTAGTTTAACTCGGTCTAGTTTATAATATTTAAAGAATGAAATGTTTAAGTTACAACTATAGAACGCTATAGCGGTAGGCCGCAACATATGAAAGCAACTTTTCTTTTCATCACCATTGTATGCTAAACAGTGCTCCAGCAAAGCACGATGCAATTTTGGGTCATTGTAATGAGAAAGAAAAATTGTGTCGACAGAGCGGACGCCCCACTTTTCCGCGTCAACTATTCTGCCTCTCGTCTACATCAGAAGCCATGTTTCATTTTCCTTGTTTCCCTGACATTTTCCATTGTATCTTTTTCTTATACAATCCATATGGATTCTAAAACTGTGTTAATGCTAAGAATTTTTAAAATGAACTAAGTGAAATTATTATTGTAGCCGATAAAACCCACATTAAAAATCCCATAATTTAATGACGCTCTCTTAATGATTTATTTCATAAACAAAAGTGGTAATGACAGCCCTTACCTAACCCATAATCCTTAAACTAAACGAAAAAGTCAAATGTAGTTTCCATCTCGTTTATTATAAAACAGAGCAAGATGACCATCAGTAAGATTGGTGGCTACATTCTTGTTGTGCTCAACACCCCCGAGGTGCAGCGAGGAATGTACGTCCATCTCGACATGAAACCTAGCACGCGCATGACACAGAACTACAATGGCTTAAAGCTTCTAGAAGTGACGTATGCTAATCATGATAAACTACATGAGTTGATAACAACATGATAAACTACATACATGACATGCTTCTCTTAGCATTAATATTTGCAGTAATCTATAAATATTTCACCTGACATATTGCAAATTCTTTTAAAATAACTTAGACCATGGGTATTTTGGTTGTCAATAAGTATCTCGAGCCAATTTTAAATTTTGGTGTCCCCAGAAAAGCAATCACCTCTAAAATAATGGTGCGCTTCACAGAATTTCATTCTGTGATCTATTTCACTGCAAGTTATCTTTTCTGTTCGATTGTTCTGTTGATCTGAAAAAGAATTGCCAATTGCTTTATGAATCAAAACCAGACATTGAGTGTAAACGATCAAATTAACTTTATCAAGGTATATTGAACAATGGAATGAATATACCATGAAGCGTTTTCTGTTTCTAGAACTATCAGCTCCTGCTAAGAGACTGAAACAACATCTAGTATGAAATTTAAATATCTGTGTTTTTTATTTTTGCATGGCGGCTGATCAGCGGGTCTCCGGGGCCTGATTATCTTATATTACCCGCGCCTCTCGTCATTATGTGTGTGAGATGCCACACAGATTACTTGCCTTTTACCGGACAGAAAAATTATTATACAAAATCGGCTCTTCTTTACAAAAGCTATCAGAGTTGTTACCCAAAAATATGTACCTACATTTTATCGTTGAAATACACATTTATTGAAACTTGTTGAAATAACACACAAAGAAGTTACATGGCCTGAGTTAACTTAATGTTAATCGCGTTTTTTAACATACTAGCTACCTATGCTAAAATCGCAAAACATTATAGACAGTATCACAAAACCAAAATACTAAAATGGCAACAAGTTTTGTACCTCGCCCACATATATTTCTCAATAACAAATTCAATATATCTGCAATCTGCTTGTAACATAAGACCGGTGACGTCAAACTTCTCCGACAAATGTCACCATAAATCATTTATTATGTGAGATAGAAAACAATCAATAAAGATACTGTAGCTTTTCGCAATGCTTTCGATATCTATCTTAAATTCTTAATTTAAACACATAGAAAAAACTTTATTTATACAATTTTCAGGAAAAATATGCATGTCGCAAAGCCTGGAAAGAAAAAAAATATATATGATATATATTTCAGAGTACCCATTAATTTAATATCATACTAAGTGAATTGAATATAATAATTTGTTATGCAAAAGGTGATTTGTTCTTCTGGTTTCCGCGATAACTCTTTATCTAGTACAAATCGTGCAGATAGCCTGTCAGAGCGGTAACGTTTGTAGAAAATAGCTTAAAGTTTCCGGCGCACGGGACGGACCGAGTTAATTAGCAACTCCGATTTAAGGCATAAGCGATGAGCGGGTCAACAAGCTTTGAATTTTCGTTAGTACAGTTTTAAGTAATACCCAAATGAATATTATTAAAATAACAAATTGAATTGTGTACGGATTAAAGTGATTGGAGGTGTATTGTGATATTGGTATTTCCACTGCTATAATCTAATATAATGTCTAAATCTCATTATGAAATAAAAATAGACTGCTATTATACGGATTAAAAACAATCGGATTAACTTATTTTGTAAAACACACAACGATGGTTAAGCTGACTGTCCACTTCATGGGAGGTGACTACCGTCACCTATATACTAATAATTTAGGAGCTGCAGAACCGGGAGTAAGGGAAAGAGCTCTGACGTCCCACTCCCACAGTAACCAAGAATCAAGAAGTTGGTCTGTTCCGATTTATTATTGCGGAAAGCACTGCCATTACTAAGTTTTTTTCCTTTTCACTATCACTACAGCCTAGTCGACCATATTACTTATGTTATATGTGTCAATATATACTGAACTATATGTTAAGTCAATATAATCGTAGTTCGGCAATTGTACAAGATTCTCTAGTATTTCTCTTGTAACTTACACCAGCTGCCATGGTGTACTAGTCCGCTGCAGGATATTGGTTGTCGCATCCCCCGGCGACTGTTCAAATAAGGATGTACGCATTAGTGCAGTGACCTACAAGGCGAACTATCGCGATTTATTTAACATTGCGTGGCTGTTCACTCATAATGTGAACATATCATATTTTACCCATTATTTGTACATTTACTTCCTATGTGTATTTAGAAGGCAGTTAACAAAGAGATATATTACACAGTTTGTCATCAAGAGTAAAGTTTTCTTTGAAACAGGTATATTGACAGATGGCAGATGGCTACCGTTGTAGCTAATTTTACATCTTAAATGAATTAAAATGAAATTCTTAATCTTAAATTAAGATTCTTTAAATATATTTAATTTTTGTATTTATTTTCTCTGAAAATATGGGTGTAAAAATTACAAAACACATCTTGTAATTTTACGTAACTTTGAGATTGTAATGCTATGTTTAGTTTTTACATAGTATTTAGTGTTAATACTCAAAGGAGTAATGTAGAATAGTTTCAAACAAGATATAAGAAATGTATGGCACCTGATTCACCGCAACTTTCTCAAATAACATTCCACTATTTATTTGTGATGATTCATTCAACTTCAAGAATTGCGCTCAACATGTGCGTTCTATCAATTGACATTCTGTTGTTCTGATTACACAATTTATTTCTCTCTCCAAGAGAGTGCGTATTTTCATATGAAGTAATATTTTTTAACTCTCTAATATGGCACGTAAAACCTATAGATAGAATATTTGGAACCTACAACCCTTCGTTGTTTTGTTAATGTTTAAAGGCGACCAAAGCAATCTACATCGGTTACTTTGAATATTGTTGAAAAGAAAATTATCGGGGTTAGTTAAAGGCTTACAGCACATCAAAATTTACTAAGTCACATACATAAGTTATACAAACACGTTTACATTTGCGTACCAATCACTTGTATCTACAGCTACGAGTACAAGGATTATGACAAATGTCTTGAAAAGGGGCTAAGTCTTAGATTCGATTTAATCTAATTACTATTACAAAATGAAATCGCTGTCTGTTTCTCCACTAACTTTTTCTAAACCACCCAACGGATTTTGATATGATTTTCACTAATGGATAGAGCGATAAAAGGGAAATGTTTGTGTCATTATAAGGAGGAGACATTTTTATAGTCTAAGATTAAATCTATGTCGATAGTCCGATATTGTAACATAACATTGTAAGGGAATGACGTAACAATAACGCAATAAAAAGCGCTAAATCGAAACGCGTGTAAATCCAACACGCAGATTGACCCATTGCCGTTTGTGGGTTGGCCGATTGACAATGAACGCTAAACTGAACACCTCCGGACTATGTGACAAAACAGATCCATCAGTTGAACACTGATCTGATCTACTGCTTGTTGTGCCTCGTTTACTACACTCTCCCAGTTATCAGTCAAGTACGATTAAATGTATTTAAACAAAAATTCTGTTTTTCTCTAAAAAACATTGACTGGTAACTATAAAATCAATTGTTTACCACAATAAACAAAAAGGTATAACAGTATTAAATGTGCTAGCGCAAAATACCTTATTAAATTGTTTAATCATAAGAAATATTATGTAAAAATATGTAAAAAGTCAATTACCTGGTATACAATTTTTATATAACATAAAACGTGTTATGCAGTAGCAATTAGCAATTATATTACCGTGGCAAACAACTACCGGGATGAAATTATAGGCAATAGCTTCATTTCTGCCGCAAAATAAGTAGTTATAGTTATTGTAAGAAATTCATTTGCAGAAATGCTACGAACTGTAAAGAGGCTATTAAATTAGAAATATCTTTACAATTGTAAACAATATTTTAAATTTTATTTTTTAATTGTATATTTTTGTCTCTCCAGTGTTAATATTTAGGCCTCTTCCAAAGGCTTCAAGACGTCTGTCCCGGTCGCAGGGCGTCCTACGCTACGTTTTTCATAAAATATGTTTTATAATGTTTTTTTGCTATTTAATTTGATAATTATGTTCAAAGTGTGAAATTCTGTGTAAATGTGAACGCAGCACGACTATCCATTGGTCTGTCAACCGAGTTCTAGGCGCACATCAATTAATTGGTTGCTCGGTGCTCCGTATAAATTGACTGCGTCTCTTCACGATTTCAAACGGTGGTGTTCTTACTTTGTTTACATACAATCTTGTTATGTACTTTCCAAGTCTTAACTCAAATTGCATGCAGAAAACATGCATGGCGATGAAGTGAGAACAAGGTTTTTATTTGCTGTAAATATTCTTATTAATAGTTATCTTATGAATTGTAATTTTATAAATTAATAAGCTTATGTATATTACACCTAAACTGTGTACCACTAATTACATTTTTTGTGTAAATAAAATAAAAAATAAAAACAGAATCTTCATAAAATATATTGGTATACTTGTATAACTTATTGTAAAATGACAGATTATTCAAATCAAAGATTATTGTGAATAAATGAGTAATTCTGAATAGTTTGGTAACTCTCTTTACATCTATTAACAACTAACGATCCGCTCCCGACTTCGCACTGCAACGATGCCAATATTCCAAATTTCTCTGTTTGATGGAACAAACGTTTGATTCAAAGTATATTTGAAAATATGACAATTTCTCTTATGAACGTGTTACTACTAAAGTTTTCCGCTCTCGTCTCTATCGATACCACAGCATATGTAACACTGACACATGACAGCATGTGTTCCCAATAAAAAGTAAATCAAATCACGAAGACAGAAGTATTGAGAGCATGTAATACATAAATGTCACTTAGAAAAGAACTGGTTCTTGCGTACAGTACACCCATTACAAGAGTACAATGTGTGAGAGAAGTAATCAATCTGGTGACCCAATAAACGGTATACATCAACTTTCTGTCGTCATAACTATTGTATGCAAACACGTTTACGGTATAATTGTTGGTGACGAACACCTACACGCCCGCTGCCGACTACCAACGCATGTAAATACGTATCCAGACTCCCAATTATAAGTTTTGTTAACTGATTTTCTGCTTGAGTGAAGGAATGATGGTAGCAACTTGCCACCAGAATACCTTCTGCTTTTCAACATAAAAAAGTTACTCCGAACTGTGGCTCTAATCGAAGCACATGGAATTGGAACCACAATTGACTGAAAGCGAAACCCACTACGTCCAGTAATCATAACCTCGACCCAATTTCAAATATTACATCTCACCCTCAGCGATTTGCCGCGTAATCTCTACATTTCCAAATATTAGTTTTTATTCCCGATATTTCGTCGGAAAAGTTAATATCGCCGTACTAGAATTCCGCGGTGACGCCCAATATCAACTACCGTTACTGGGGCAGAAATTTTATCGGTAAAAATTTTGAAGTGCAAAGTAAATTTCTCTTCGACTACCGTACGAAAATTCTTTCAAGCAAATCTTCAGAGAATATTCGCAGTCGAGGAGAAATTTTAGATGGCGCAATATTTTTACATTTCATATTTTATATAACACTTCACAGGAACACCCGCTGGACTAATCTGAACATTGTCCGAAAACATCAAAATCGGTTCAGCGGTTTTGGAGTCTATAGGGGACATAGATAAACACATCGCCTTTTATATATTAAGAAGATATGTGGTGTAAACCATTATTATTGAAATAATTACATATTACTTTAATACATTCAAATAACTGCATAGATAAAATTAACAATTTAATTTAAAACATCTGTTATAAATCTATAATAGCTAATAAATATATAAATACTACGTAAACTAGAAACAACAAAAGAAAGTTAATTAAAATTAATAGCATTCATTAACTTGTGAAAATTGTGAAATGCAAGTATTTAATGAAGAATGGTTTAATAATCATGTTCGTTATTTAACGGCTACTAAAAATAATCCATTTAAATTAATAATTACCAATAGAATACTAGGACGACATTCTTGAAACAAATAAGAACTTTCTAATATGTGTAACCAAATTGTTATAATTGAAATAGATATTAGCCAATCAATATTACTTTAAAGTGATAAGAATAATCGAGTACTAAAAATGGTGGTCTTATTTTTTAAAATACGAGATCTATAAAAGAAACAATATATCTTTATACAATTTTTAAATATCTGCAACACAGACCATTAATATCTTTCTAATAGTAATAAAATATTGTCATTACTAACACAATAGGAACGTCGGACACTAACGAAGCAAGACAGATTTCCAACGATGCAACGATTGATAGTATTCACAAGTATGCGTCAGATTTGATTGCAGTCTGCGTCGGACCTAGGGCAGGTTTAGACTTGATGCAAACCTTAATAAATGACCATCATTTGTTTTATAAATGACTAGATATTCCGTAGAATGTATCTGAGGAGCGTAATTAAGACATTATATGCACCTATATTTTATTAAGACATAGAAGGGTCGATGTTCACACTAACGTTTAAAACATTTGTTCCCAAGAAGTTGATAACATATTTTATCTAAATTTTGACAGTAGCTTAATTGAAAGTTTAACGGAATTTTCGGCCAGTATTGTTATAGAAACTAGTCCAGTTGGTTAATCAGTCGAAATGCATATAGCAAAGCTACTAAATCGTACAATCAACTACAGCAAGATTAACAAGTATGATTTAATGAGTGGGTTTACAGCATTGTTGACTACATGACTTATATAGAACAGGAAGGCAAAGAATATGATAAACTTGACTAGTGTTGACTTATGAAATTCTCTGTTGGGCGGCACATTAACATGCTCAAGACATGAGTTATTACATTTAATGCTTTACGATAAATTATAATAAAAACTACAGTTTGCGAACTAAACGAAACAATTCAGTGTTTATAAGACCACAACAAAACAGGTCTCTTAGTAAATTATCCTTCGTAATTTTGGAGAGAAATATTTAAGCCTTGTTGAAATGTAAATTAATTAGGAACAGGATACTTGTTCATTAAAGCTATGTTTCTGTTTTGATAATGTTTACTGTAATCTTTTTTATAGCCAAAGTTTTTTTCTTTTATTGATTTAAACATTAAATGATAGGTAATTTATAAATAAAAAATAATCATTTTTATAGTCACCGTTACAACTAAAAATTATATCTAGCAAAATTTATGTGATTATACCAACAACTTGTTACATAGTACAATTTTCATCTGCATATTATTATTTTATGCGCTTTACGCCTGATTATGTGCGGAATTTGGAAAGAACAGAATAAGTCGTTACTTTTCTGACTGCAGCATTCAAGTTACCGCATTGCACCGCATCTCATCCCACTTCCATACAAAAGCACTCTTCATATAACGCTAAACCTTCGCGATCCGTCACGTTGTTACCCTACATACACCTTCTTTATTACTCCTGGAATGGGGTCTGCGGTCCACTTATGGCAAATTACTTTATAAACTACATTAACGAATCATTGAATTTCCATTACAGATTGACCATGATTTATTACATGGGAATTCAATTATTAACATTGTGAGTTTGATTCTCAGTATTTTTATATATTAAAAAAAACGCCAAAACGCTTGGGTCAACTTACCTAGGTCAGCAGCCAGCATGCAATGGCTCCCTGCTTAAAGGAATTTATGTATATAAGTATATATAATATGTAAATTCAGTTAATAAATATTTTAGTTGATCTTGCAATTATGTTGTATTTTTGTTATTCCAATTATGGGAACGAGTAAGCAAAATAAAATATCTTTTCGAATCAATTAAACTAAATGTTTTTCTATGCTAATATTATAAAGAGGAAAGATTTGTTTGTTCGTTTCCATTGAATAGGCTCCGAAACTACTGGACCGATTTGAAAAATTCTTTCACTGACGGGAAGCTATATTATCAGCGAGTAACATAGACTATATTTTATAAAGTTACGCAGGCGAAGCCGCGTGTAACAGCTAGTTTTAAATAAAGTTTTTCTCTTGTTCGCAGGAGTTGAAAGAGAGTTTCAACTATGGTCTTTTCTGCCCTCCGGTCAACGGGAAAGCCGGGAAATTTCTGGATGAAGAACGGCGGCTTGGCGATTATCCTTTCAATGGACCTGTCGGTTATCTCGAAGTGGGTATAATATAGAATTATAGAAATCACTAGCGTCTTGAATAAGTCTTGAGACATTAGAGAAATTTCCTATAACTTTAACGTTCTTTCCATTGGTGAAAACCGTATTAAAATCCGTTGCGTTCTTTAAAATATCTAAACGTAAATGCAGAGGGACATACGGCGGGAAACAACTTTATTTTATATTGTGTAATGATTACGTAAGGGATACTCCAAGATAAAGGCATGTAAGGGATTTTGAAAATCCCCTCTCCCTGAAGTCCTTATATAATTAATTACGAATGGCCCCTAATGCTTCTCAGAGATTAAAAGGAAAAAGAAATTACAAGATCCATAATCTGTGTTCCAGTTAAAATACAAGCGACGAGTGTACAAAATGTTGAAGTTGGACGAGAAGACGTTGAAGGCGCTGCACTCGCGCGCAAACCTCCGACGGTTTCTGGAGCACGTGACGCACGCGCAGATCGACAAGATTACAAAGGCGTGCGCGAAAGGACTCGATCCCAACTTCCACTGTCAAGATACGGGCGGTGAGAGAATTATTACATTTAATAACTGTTCTCGCATTAAATGCAAAGTAACTTGCACTCAAAAAGTAAATTGAAAACTGCCACAACTCCTTTTTGTATGAAATTAATTGAACATTGGGTATATAGAGGTACTCTGCCGCGGTTTTACACCTCTACACCAATCTGACATCAAAAAAAATGTTAAATCGGATTAGTAGTTTCTTAGATTTATGGCTTCATACATTTGATTCGGATAAAACCACAGCTAGTCACTAGTAAAATATAGAGTAGGTATAATGTAGATTCCTGTTTCCTATATTTTTTTCTAAATCAATTCAGTAATTCAAAAGATTACCCGAAGCATGCAAACACTCAGGTTCTCTTTATAAAATTAAGTTGAACGTTAAAAAGTCACTGTACGATACATCATACAAATAATTTGTATAAGGTTAAATTTTACATTATATGTATTGTACATGTTTGAAATATATTTGTTCTTTTATATTAAAAATATCATGATCATCAATTCAAAAAACTAAATAATTAATCTTTGGTACTAGAAGTAACGAATTGGAATCAAATCAAATTGCTACCTGTGATTCGTTTGTGTATTTAATTTCTTTTCAATGTCTCCTTAATGCGTTTTCCACTGTAACACCACGTGTGGAACGCATTAGAGGCGTATCAATCGAGCCATGGATAATCCGCGACAAATGCACAGCCTTGAGACTGAATAATGAATATTAATATTTATTCCTACGCAGGCTGCTGTTTTAGTACTTGCTGAGTTATTAAAGCTAATCCGATTTGCGGTTTTAAACCTAACGAACAAATTTGCAAGTATAATAACTTTAGAAGCAATTTTGATGAATTTACCTTCGCAACGCCTGTTTTGAACAATAAACATATATTTGTCACCTTCGTTGCGGTGGCGCTTAATCAATGCTTAGTAAGTTATTTATTGTCGGTTGACCGTACCGAATGTTATTATCGTAATTACGGTTATATTTGGTGTTTCCTTCGCCCACTGAAGACCTTCAGAGCTTTTCTCAAGCTCAAAGCTTTCACATGTTCTTAAGGATGAATGCCCGAAAGTCCGGTATCCCTTTTGAGGATTGGACCAAATTATTGTTTACTTGATAACAGAAAAGATCGGTTTAAAACTCGACATTGTTTAAATTTAGATTTCCATTATTGTCATTATAAGCCGTATTTTCACAAGAGAACATATTTAGTCTTGCGATGCTGCATGCTATGTCGCCCGACCAGCTTTGAATATTGAGGACGCATGTCGCTTTGTGTTTCCCCTCGGGCGACATACTAATCACTACTGAGTTGTGTGAACAAAGCAAATATCTAGCGACATTATCCCGCAAAGTTACAAAGACATACCTCGTAAATTTCCGGCGATATGCTTTTGCGATATGCCCCCTAATGAAAAAGCCTTATTCAACAAAATCCACACATGAATAAACAAATGCATAAATAATTATTTCAGAAACACCACTTACATTGGCAGCTGGATTGAAATCACCCGGAAAAGTGCTGATAGCTTTAGTGAACGGTGGAGCGTTACTGGATTATCGAACGAAAGACGGCAGCACAGCAATGCACAGATCCGTTGAGAAGAATTCTTTGGAAGCAGTGAAAACACTTTTAGAATTAGGTGCATCGCCAAATTACAAAGACGGAAAAGGATTAACGCCTTTGTATCTTACTGTTACTAATAAAACGGATCCATTATTGTGTGAAACGTTGCTACATGATCACGCCTCAATCGGTGCCACAGATTTACAGGGATGGCAAGAAGTGCATCAGGTTTGTACTTTTCAATTGTTTTATTTAATATTGTTAATAAATTGGAATTTATTTATTAAAGGCGTTTAAAGATTGAATAAATGTTTTAACACATAAGAAAAAGGGGCGCGGACATAGTCACGGGTAAAGTAAACTGTATTACTGTAAACTATTATCAAAATCTGTTCTGAAGTTACATAAAATCCTTGTAATTCCTAAAAATTTCAGGCATGTCGAAACGGCCTAGTTCAACATTTGGATCACCTTCTCTTCTACGGTGCGGACATGAACAGTCGGAATGCCTCAGGGAACACTCCCCTGCACGTGTGCGCAGTGAACGCGCAAGACTCCTGCGCTAGACAGTTACTCTTCAGAGGCTGCGACAAGGAAGCTTTAAACTTCGCCAACCAGACACCATATCAGGTTCAATTAACATATTTCAATAGGAAATAGTATTCAACATAATGTTGCCAAAATTAAATTCCAAAACGGATTTGTAGTCATATTTCAAAAGCAAAACATTCCCTTAAAGAAATAGCTTTAAAAATTCCTATTTTTTATTCATTTCAGGTCGCAGTCATAGCTGGAAATTTAGAATTAGCGGAGGTGATAAAGAATTATAAAAATGAAGAAGTCGGTGAGTGATACAAAATATTGCCTAATATTATTGCACGGCTTCAGCTTGTGTTTTATGATATTTAGAATTTATAATTTTATTTTATACATAGACATTTACATAATTATAGAATAATTTACCAACTACAAAAAAAAAAACTAAGCATATAAAAAATTAATATTAGATAAACTAATCCTTATTTTAGTTATTATACCATTTCCAAAATAGTTCTTCTTATCCTTTAATAAATATAATTCCTTATTTAAAAGAGAAAATTATTTTACTAACAATGATCCCACTGTACTGTTTTAATATTTGGCTACAAATTTAGATTTTTAATTTAAAAAAACAGTAGTTAATTATTATTTTTTAATTTTAGTTATAATAATAAATATTTAATTTTGTGGAAATGTATTGTGAATTTATGTTTATTTGACTAAAATACATATTGTATTTAATATATAATATATTTTTTGTAGTTGAATATTAATTTATCTCAGTGGGAATAATTGTAAATTAATTTATAACTTTATATTTTCTTGCATGTCCTCATCTATTCTTTCTTTTCAATTCTAGATGTTTCTATTCCATTGCTTATCAAGTATCATAATGGTGATGGTTGTATATAAAAAAAAACATTATTTTTGGGGTTATATTTTATGCAGATATATTATTTCACTGACATATGACACTGAAAGTATACAATATGTTGTTATATTATAATATGTATTTAATTAATAAACGTTGCGTATTGTTTTTATTTTTTATGTAATTTAGACTAATTAATAATTATAACGGTGAGTTCATAATTTATTGTTGCAATTGTTTTATTGCACGGCATTGTTTACCATTTTGATATTCAGTTTCATAAACGTGTCACGTGTCGATCCCGATTTATGATAATTTTGTTTGAAAATCATTTTCTCGCACATTTGTTTTATTAGTTTTTTTCGGTTGCTAACGAAAATATTTCAGTGCCGTTCCGTGGACCGCCGCGTTACAATCCGAAGAGGCGATCCGCCGCGTGGGGTGGGTGGTGGTCAGCCGGGGACAGGTCTTCCTTGGCGTCTTCCACCAGAATCCCTGCAGACCTGGACGCTCTTCTGCGACGGCAGACGGGCCCCACCGCCTCTCCCTGCAGCCTCGAAAGGCCGTTCTCTTCGGCCTCGTCCAGCATTTCCGACGCCAGCCATCCGAGCCACGAAGACGATGCCAGCATACTCACAGGTACTGTCAGGCCGACGACCCGAAACCCATACGAGCACTAACCGACCGAGACACGAGTGCCCATTGTGGAACGACAACCATCACCATCCACAGACTTCACGTCACCGACGACAACCTCATCTTCGAATGCATGTTCTATGTGCCTTTATGTAACCGTAGTTTCACGATCCGCTTCTTCGCTTCGTTCTTTTCCAAACAAATGTTTGTGTACCGAACCCTCACCCTCTTTAGAATCTAGAACGATAGGGGTTATCACGTTTCCTTTAGCGTTGCAGAAAGCTTAAGACTATATTTTTGTTAGATTAGTGGTTCGCTGATGGTTCCCAATGATAGCAGGGATCGCTGAACTATCGCACGGCGGAAGGAGAGACGTGCGATGGGTCAGTGGTCACTGTAGTAACGAATACGACAGATAAGAGCGCGGGCGACACTAGCGACATCATCTCGGACTCGAGCGGCGTCGGAACGAGCAACTCGGATACGACAACGTGCTCCCTGCAAGCGACGGGCGCCACCGTCGTCTGTCTGCAAGCGCACGAGCCATCGGCCCCTGGACAGCTCGCACTCAACCAGGGCGACATCATCGAAGGTATTCGTCGGGGCCTTGCACTTAATACTTGTGATTGTTGAGCGTACTAATACTGCATACATGTTACAGTAACATTATCCCTCGACGAACATATCTTTAGGTCTCATACAACCATAAAATATCTCGATCCGGTTATTATGGGAATAAATTCATAAGTGACGACTGCTAAAAGAATTGAAGTGACAATGGTGATTTCCTTACCCATATTTGAATAAACGGCAAAGATATTTTTTGCAATATACATAACTTGTCTAACAAAGTACTATATTGAATACATAGATAATAGGTATCGGCTATATTTTTATTATATTCGGTGTTTTTTATTAATATATTCATGGGATATTAATATAACCACATAAATATTTTAACATTTTCTCAAAGCGCCTGATCAATTATCAGCAGATTAGCAACGAGTTAATGCACTTCAATGCAGCCAACATGTTTGGAATAAATAATAAGCTACATTAATAACATATATTCCTTAAAATACGAACCAACGATGTACAACCTACAAACAATCAATAAAACCTATAATTTCATCTACATTGGTTGATGTTTTTCTGTTACAGACTCGATAAATTAATTAATTACGTTACTACGTAAATACTTTACATTCTGTGTTTATAGATAAATACGATATGGCCAGCTAAGTAGTCTTTTTTTTTAATTATATTCCCCATTTAAAATCAAACAAATCTATTCCTTTCAGTGAGTGGCGCAACGGACGATGGTTTCCTAGAAGGAACTGTACGAGGGTCTGGCGCAAGCGGACTTTTCCCAGCGCAGTGCGTTCAAGAAGTTCGTCTAAGGCAGAACACAGCACATTTACATCAGGTATTTAGCCTAATGCTTGGATCCTAGGACCTTAAAAGACCAGTTGCAGAAACAGTCCTAGAACGAGGAGGTTCCTAAGAGAAGCGCTTAATAAAGATTATAAAGTTACGCTTTTAAATTAAACTGAAGCAATAATGTACCTACTAATGAATACTTACAAAATTTTTCAGGTGTTATCCGCAGGGCCTATCCACCATTCGCGGGTGACCGGAAGACGTGAAATGGCCTTAAACAAAACTTATAGTGCCACTGCGCCCAGGATAAAAAAGACGTAAGTGATTGTCTACATGTTACTATCAGCTGACAAGCGTCTACTATTGGAAATAGGCCCCCAGTACTCTCTTACTCCGCCTTCCGCATTCATCCACTGCCGGCCTCGCTCTTGAGGCCATCTTTTAAACGGAAATTGAAAGGGCGTTAAATGACATCCTAGCGGGTCGCTTGTGAACTATAAAGGTGCGGTGGATGCTACTATAGATGCGGCAGCAGCGCAGAGAGTCGCACGGTGGTGCTGCACCGCGCGCGACGCGGCTTCGGGTTCGTGCTGCGCGGTGCGAAGGCGTTCTCGGCGCTCATGGAGCTGCGGCCCTCGGAGCGCTGCCCCGGCCTGCAGTACCTCGACGACGTCGACGCCGGCGGAGTCGCCGACCGCGCCGGCCTCAACAAGGGCGACTTCCTTGTGGCGGTAACCAACCACTGGTCAATTTATTCAAACCAAACTAGGCGCTCTACTTGATGGAAGGTGGCTGCCGTCGTCTATAACACATTATTCGGGGATGAGTGTCGATGAGGACATCCGATCGATAAGACGATCACTTATGCACTAAAATTAATTGTTATCTAAATAATTACAAGTCGTGCGGCGAGTGACCTAGAAAAGCGTCACGCGCAACGCTACGTCAGTATAAGTAGGTATTGGGTATATCGAAACACCTAACTAACAAAGTGTTCAGTAATAATCCGAACAGGCATCCTTTACTAACACATCGAAACATAATAGCATAACATAACTTGTGTAAGATGGATGCAGTTTGTCCTGCTACTACCTGCCAGAACCGTGCCAGAGCCAACTTTGGAAAGTTCATTTCCAAAGTTGGCCCAGCTGGGAAGCGAACATAAGACCCCTATTTTCATATGTAATGGATAAGCGTGAACTACCAATCCGATGATGAATAATCAACAAAAACATGTTTCAGATAAACGGCGAGGACGTGTCGGCTGCGTCGCACGAGCACGTCGTCGAACTCATTCGAAACTCTGGCGCCCTCGTCTCCTTAACTGTTGTCTCGTTGAAGTCTCACGGTGAGGAAACGAGCCTTCTCTATTCATATTCATGGTTAAGAACCGAAATCCAATTTCTGAATTTCATTTTAATCTAGTAAAAAAATATTCACTTTTGTATATATTAAACGAACTTTTATGTTGCAGTATAAATTTTATAATTTTCCAAAATAAATAACTTGATAATAATTACTCTCCCATAAAAATTGTACAAAAACTACTGCTTTTGTACAATTTTTATTTGTACATTACCTATTTGTTATTTATTCATATACATATTCATCAAAAACTTGTCAAATATCAATTAAATTGATTTGTAAATATAATAATTACTAACAAAGGTCCAATGTGAGAGCCTTGCGGAACTCCACGGGCATCTATTGACATATTATATGACGCAATGTATATATTCATTAAATATACCGCCATGAATTGTAACGCTACATCGAATATGTAGTTTAAGTAAATAGTATACTGTTACTTCCATTTTTAAACAGAGCATTTATCTAAGATACGGAATCAAAAGCTTTAGAATTTTCTTAAAATTAGAGGGACTGTTGCTATAATGACTGAGATTTAAATAAAAATCTAATTATTTCGTAGGTAACAACGAAAACAACACGTGTACAGTCCCCACAAGCAAGTCCCAGAATCAATTGTCAAGTTCTGGAAGACCGTATGCCGCGACTTTGCCTAGGAAAACGGCTGGCGGTTAGTCTAACTCACGTTATGCTTGAAGCTTTATAATAATATTATATTGAGTACGCGTGAATATAGTCCTTGAAACTTCATAGTTTATGATAACCGAACGCTGTAAAATCGTATATATGCTTACCTATTTATATAACGCTTCTGCCACTAATATAAAAGCGTAGATAGTACTCTAACTTAATACTTTAACCACACACAAATGCTTTCTTTCTTCACCACAACATTGCTCGTCACCGTTTGGGTTTGATGCAAAGTGTGGTTATTAGTAAAAAGTGTTTTATTGATTAAAGGGAGGAGTCCTGCGCCGGCGCCGCCCCGTCGCGATCCAAGGACCACTCTGAGTGTGGGACGCGCGAGAGCAAAATCTATGGTCGCTGGATTAGGTAAAACATTTTTTTGAAAATAGTCACATACATAGATTAATGTATCGTATGTCTAAACACACTTGTCTTAACTAATAAACAAACATCGACAATTGACAGAGTTGGAAATCAGCAAAATGAACTAGTGAAATGAAAATGAATAACGTAGTTAAAAAAAGCAAAAGTTAAATAAGAAAACTCAAAATAAAAATAAAGTTTAATAAGCAAAAGTTAAAATTAATAAGTTAACAGTAAACAATAAACTCAAACAACTGCAGACAACTGACAGATTTTCGAAACGAAATTTTGGCAAGACTGATAATCATTGCCCTGATGCAAGCAAATGACGACTTTGAGGTGACGAACATTTTCTTACCCGGTCTTTACATTCAATGTATAATTTTATTTTTCTTATAATTATGTTTCTGTATGTTTATTTATATAAAGGCGCGTCCGCTGCGCTAAAACTCTAACAAAACATTATTCGATTGCACATTTTCCATCCGCTGCGACTTCAACATTAACAATGTTAACAAATCTTAACATCTTGTAACAGTATTCTGCTAAAAAACTGGCGCCGCGGACCCAAATTAAGAATGAATGGATGAATGAATAAATATAAGAACGAATGGATGTTACAGAGAATGGCGGCGAGAAGGAAGAGTGCGACCCGCTGAGCGCGGCCGGCAAGTCCTCCTCCGCTGAGTCCGTTCAACTTCAACCAGCCAGCAACAGTATGTTCATCTTTCTTATTATAATATATCCATAGACATGGAGAATGGACTCACTGACTGACTTCCCTATCTACATTTAAAGTTAATGTGGGCAAAAGTGTGACAGAGACACAGAGAACGCTTTCTATCTTTCTAGAGAGTGGTCATTCTATTCTCTATTGTCTATGATGATAAATCTTGCATATCATACAAGTCCGTAATACTTAGTGGATAATGCATTATTCTCGTATATATTCAATTTTCAGTTCCCGAAACGTGTGTGGAGTTTATTACGATATATAGTACAGACTACGATCTTTGTGAGTTGTGGTGTCTTTAAAATGTAGATTGCCAGTTGATGGTCAATTGGTCATGAATCCTCTAATATATTTATTTGTACAAAATGCTACCTTCATTTGTAAGAGTTTTAATGTTTATATGGTAAATTTATTTGCTAAGATCTAATGGTTTCCCATCATCTATGCTATTGTCACAAGAATTTACAACTTGGAACATAAATTTCGATTGCTAGTTCTATTATTCATTTCCATCTCACATTGTGGCTAAATAGTAATAATAATAGTCATTGATAAATAAACATATCTACCCATCCGTATAAATTCCTACATCCATATTAATATTATAAATTTGAAAGTAACTCTCTATGTCTGGCTATTATGATACCTTTCCACTATTTTTCATAAAAGGTTACTTTAATAATAAAACCAGTAATAATTAATGTAATTTCTTATAAATTCATAATTCATTAAAAAAAATTACATTTAACTGAACAGTCTTTACTTAAAATAATGTGAAAATTCAGAAGAAAGCCAACAGGTTCTCACTCGCAGTTAAAAATCAGCATATTAATGATCATTGGCTCACACGATTTTATAATTATAAAATTTACGAAGTAAAAAGGGTTTTTATTTAAGTTTGCTTGCAAGTCAATAACAGTAAAATAGTTTTTTTTTTTTTTTTTTTTTTTTCAAAAATTATTAAGCTCATAATATTGATTGTGATCTGTGATACATTTAAAGGAAATACCAAATACTTATATAACTTGGCTTTAATTAACTACAGAATTCAAATAATAGAAATAAAATAATGTATGACAGACATTTCAATAATACAGGTGATGGATGTCAATTCCATAGATAAATATTTAACCACGAAGGATTATGTCAGTCTGACACTTGAATATCTTTGCCGCTACAGACTAGAATCCATTTATTTGTCGATACAAAGTTTGGGCAGATTGTGAGATTGTTTGACGTGTGCGCAGATGGCACGCCGACGGCGCCTCGCACGGCGTCGATCCGACAACGACCGGCATCCGGACGAATCACCGCCGCCGAACTGGAGGAACTCTTCCAGCGACAGGCCGGCGCAGACAACGACGCTCGAACCACCGGAATCAAGTCAGTTCACTTGCATATTTCACTACATATTTACATAGTCTAGCTAGTATAATAAGTATTTGTCTGTCTGTCCCTCACGGCAGTAGCGAGAGCGCGATGATGACGCGGTCGGCCTTCCAAGGAGGCTCCACGTCTCCGCCCTACTCGCCGGCCAAACCGCATACCCGCGTCTACGCCTCCGTCGCCGAGATGAAGCGCTGCAGGGGAAAGGTACGCTTTTTTGTGAAGAAATTAAATGAGACACGAAACAATAGTTCACAATAGACAAATTGTAGAACATTTATCGATACTTTTATTTCTTTGAGACTTGTTAGGAAAATCAAATGCATTCTGAGAAGAAATTCCATACATTTTCCCAGCTATGGAGCAAGTGCCAGACGGGGTCGGTGGGGGTGGAGGAGGTGGAGGGCGGAAGTGGGAGCGGAGGATCGCTGCGTCGCGACTTCCACTCGACGCCGGACTTGGCGATTGCGCACGCGGCGATGCCAGTGCGCACCAGATCCAGCGAGGATGTACACGGTAAGTACTACTATTGACTCCATTAAATTACAAAATACAGAATTTAATTAAGATTTCGCACACCAGTGACGTACTTAAATAAGTTTTAGTCCCTTAATGACACAAGCAACGCAATAAGGGTTGCAAATTCACTGCCAACATTTATAAGATACTGCAGATAAAGTGTTTGAAGGTGCTATAATATTGGACTTCATTGCAACACAACAGCTTACGTGCTGTTATTTCACTATATCTTCTGTAATGGTTGGTTTTTGCTGCTAAACGAGCTGCATAGTTTATAACGGTACATTACGTAAATTGAATTTTAGGTCGCGCCCCGCCGCCCGCGCATCCTCCGCCTCCCCCGCCCGCTGGTGGCGCCCCCGCGTCCACTTTCCGGCCCAGCGACCAGGCCAAGTTGTACGCCGCGCCCAGAGACCTAGGCGCCGTCGCCTACCGCCACCGCACAGCCGCAGACACCGCGCACAAGGTAAGCCTCAGTCCGCGCGCACTGCGCGCTGCTCCCTCGGTCTCCCTCTAATGCGAGTCTGTTGCAGCAGTCGCGCAAGGCGGCCGGGCCTCGCTCGTGGACGACGCCTGCGCGCGCGCACTCCGCCGAAGAGCCCGCGCACTACGCGCAGCCCTTCAACACGCACGTCGTCCGACAGGTACATCTATCATCTATCAGTATACACTATACAAGCACCAAATTATTACAAATCAACATTTTATAACATTTTATATTAACCCAAACACGATATCTGATGTAACTTGCCGGAGAGTTGGATATCTCGCAGACTACTGGATACTGCAGCATCAGGTCAAGGTTACTATGTTAATTAGAAAATGAGCTGATTATGACTTTATATGACTGTCAATTATGTTCAGTACTCGCACACAAGGATTCTTCAGATTACCGGAAACATAGTTGATAGTATCAACGGTAAAACTCCTTGTGATCGTTTACAGAATTCAACCCCTGCTCCACCGATCCCCGAGCCAGACTACAGCATGTCTGAGTCAGAGGGGGAGGGGGAGGCCGTCCTTGCGCCCCCTCCGCCGCCTAACCTCGACCACACCAGCGCCAACAGCAACACAAGTGCCAATAGCAATACCAGGTGACTATATTTTCGAGTATATTTCTTTCTGTTAGTTTAGTCCTCAGGCACTTACGTCACAAGTACGGACATATTTTAATTAATTAATCCAGATAGTTCCAATTAATGCCTACCTCGAGTTTTTACTATTGTACTGGCTGTACTGCCATAAAGATTTACAAATTTATTTCGTGATCCCCATCGTATTAATGGTATTTTTGTACTACTACGAAAAAATAATTACTCCAGTGTCATAATGGAGATTCAATGGTTATTAATGCACTTGTTTGAATTTTCAGGGTGCCAATATATGAAACTATAACAGTATATCAAAATGACAATTAATAATTACAATTAAAATAAATATTTGAAGGTATCTTTTTATTTTGACTATTAAATAAATGTTGCTGGGTTATACGCTTTGTGTTTTCGTCAATTTCACTAACGCTATGTAGACACGATTTAAAAAAAATCGAAATGTGCTCCAAATATTTGTTTTGTCTTTTTTATGTATTATAATAATGTTTATCAACTACAAATAATCTATATGACATTGTTTTAACTGAAAGATTACTGTCAACTACTTATTAATAAGTAAGTGGTCTATGCATTGTCAAATAAAAATTAATTATCGTCTAAGACTTCACGTAATCGTAACCGTGGTTTTATAGAAAATCACCTTGAAATAAAAGCACGTATGCTGTTGTGTTTTGATGAATGATTGAAAATTTGAATGATGATTGATTGTTTTGATGGGAGGTTAGCGAGTTGGCAATATTACATTGATCATAATAATTGTTAATCTTTATTTATTTAGTTGTTTTGTTTTGGAACATTGTCGCAGTAATGATTAAAAGTTGATAGACGTTGAGCTTAAACTGAAATATTTTCGACTATTAAACCTAATATAAATGTTTGTTCGTTGTAGCGGTAGCAGTTCCGGATCGAATTCAATGCAGCACTCGTTCTCCGTGGACGAGATCCAGAAGATCAGGACGAGACTGAAGTCGTCCAAGTCGTGCGGCGACGAGCTCGGCGCCGAGAAGGACGACGGCGACAACTCGTCGTCGGGGGTCTCCTCCGATCAGGAGGCGCAGGCGAAGCCTCCGCGCCGCGACAAGGTCTCCTTCTGCAGCTCCGTCACAGTCAAGTCCTCCAATGACGTCATCAGCACCGAGCCCGTGCACAGTTCCTCCGAGAGTTTGGCCACGCCTCCGCCCCCTATGCAGCGGCACAACTCGTTGACTCGGAAGAGGGCGACTGCGGCGCTTTTGAGGGGGAGCGTCGGCGCGGGGAGGGGGAGGTCTGCGGCCGAGAGGCTCGGGGTAGATGTAGATAAGGCGCCGGGGAGACGCGCACGCGCCGCAGTGTCGCTCGCGGAATTGCCTCCCCCTCCCGAAGAGCCCGCGGAATGTGCTGGAGGGGGAGCCCCTCCCGCCGTGCTCGCCCCTCCCCCGCAATTCAGCGACCGCGTGCGAGTCGTGGCCGCCGTGCCGAAGCTGCTGCACTGAGCCGTACCGCAACCCCCACCACCCGCGTTTGTTAACTATTTACCTTTCGCCTCAGATAAAATAAGAACTAAAGATAGAGCTCTGTAGGCGGCAGAGTGAAGCCGGTAAATCTATGCCTTCGCCGTGTACATACACAGTTACACGCACACAAATGCAAAATATTTACTAGTGAAAATGCCGAACTGCGTAGTGAAAGCGTGTAAAAAGCAGTTTTCAAGAAATAAAAATAAAATAGAATAGACTTAGATTTAAACGAATACTTTGAATAAAATTAAACAAAAATTGTATCTATAGTTCTTATTTGGTCTGAGCCTTTTGCTAGTAATATTGGGCGCGAAGCACGCGACCTCTTATGAACCGTAGCTAATTGAATCTTCACATTCATTGTAACGAACAGTTCTTTTGCGAGTTAACGAATTAGGGAATAACTACATCTAATCAGCTTGAAAGCCTTGAAAGCCTTGAAAGCTGAGTATATGTGGATACACCCTTAGGTGACGTTTTTTAAGCGAACGACTAAATGAAACCAAAGATTTATAGTATTTATTGTTGAGGAGTATAGTTGATGATAATTTTTTTATACATTCCCCTGTAAAGTAGTGTTGAGACGGTATTCAGGCCTTTTCTTTATTATTTGGTGTAGAGCCTCCTTTGTAACATATAATATTACATTTATATATATCTCCAATGTGTCAAAATATACATCGATCATTAAATTATTTTATCCAACGTTTTCCTCCTTTAAAACGCAACCAAGTGCCATCGTGTCTATCATTTTATAATATATTTTTATATATATATATATCTGTAAATATATTATATATTATGTAGTTTCAAGAGTTATTCGCGACTATGTTGAAAGAGTGGACTAAACATACATCCGGCCAAAATATATATATTAAACAAAATAAATGACATAATAATATAGTATGTTATAGGATATTGAACGTTGAGCTGTGTTTGTAAGAAACGAAACATTTTATTTGAATTGCTTTGAATCGTCCATTAAATGTGCTACCAAAAGTTTATTCCACTCTTTCGACACCTTTTTAAATGAAAAGGCCAAATGGCCATTTTGAATAAATGTGTTCTGGTAATAATATTTATATTTCGACCGAATCGTCGTCTCGTTCCGTTCCATTGTCATGTGTCATTAAAACAAATTGTAACACCAATATTAGCGTTTATTTATTATTTACCTTTATTGGACTTAAATATTGTGAGACTTTACTTCACAATGACATTCCACAAATGCATTTTTAATTTACTTTGAAACAATAAGTTTAAAAAGTTGAATAACACGCAAAAGCAATTTAATAAAAATTTTATAACAATTGTTTTTATGGAAAACAATAGTTTATTATTCAATTGTCCGAAATATAGCAATAGAGCCTAACAGGATTTGTATAAATTGTTTAAGTTTGTTAGCGAATGTTAGCGAATCTAGCCAATTACTGGTAGCAACAAGTTGACATAGAGCCTTCACACTATTGTTAGCACAATCAGTTATTATGTTCTATTAATTATTATTATTATTATTATTATTATTGTTATAATCGTCTTGTCATTACGTTAAGTTGTATAAATGTATTGTCTACTTACGGTATAGCTAGTGGTAATCTTTCTAGGGCAATATTTTGAGGATAGAAGTAAATAATTTGCTTGGCGACATGGCGACATGGCGACATGGCTTTGTGGCAGAGACAAGGGTTGGGCGACAAATCCATGACGCCACAGCGAGCCTGCTGCGGAGTAATATTTAATTTTATTACTGAACAATGAACCTTAATGTCATCGGACCAAAGTGACCTTTTGATCGAATACGAATTGGGTTTTACTCCGCGGTGATGTACTCGTAAGAACAAATCACGAGGCAAATAAAGCTTAAGTTTTGAAAGAGATGCAATCGAGTCATAGAATCCTAGAAAGTTATAGAGGAGAAAGTGTTGAAAGCGTTTGTGAATTAAACATTGGTATTATTATGTACTAGTTGTACGTAAGTACTCGTATGTGTAATTTCCTTGGAGTTAAATGATCGGGATTGTCATGGTAACCGTTTAAGTAATTTTCTATAATACCAACAATTGTCTGCGTTTCATCTGAATCTCAGTGTCGAACGTGTAAACTACATTTTGGTATACTTTCAAAAAAAATAAATGTTTCACCACTATTACTTTTTTTATTTATATACCTACTAGTGAGGTTCCGGATATCCGTATCCGTATCCGTTACTTTTCGGCGGATCATTGACCTTATTAATTTTCAATTCATAGATGAAATTCTATATATAAGTGATTAGGTAGCAATGAAATACTATTAAATTCTATTCTGATTATTTTTTATTTTTTTAAAATCAAATATTTCGCACCTTTATATTGCAAACATTTATCGTAGTGAGTCACCATAATGAAATGAATATGAATCAATCACAAATCTTTGTGATAAGCCTATTAAAATAATGATATAAGTATTTAAATAATTGTTATATTTGTTATAGAAAGTTTTTATAAAATACAAATAAAAATATCTTTATAATGAGATCAATTGAGTTTAAATCTTTATGGTAAGCTTCATAAAATAATGAAACATTTAAATATTTTAGAAAGTTATAAGATCACTTTTATAATGAGAAAACGAAAACTTAAATCTTCGTAATATTTTAAATTCTAATTAATTTAATGACATACCTAAGTAATTGCTTACTATAATATAACCATTAGGTAAACTCCACAGAATAAAAAGACGTTGGTATACTTAGGACATTTTAATCAAAAGTTGTTTTTAACCTTGAAAATAATCCACTACGAAGGCAACATTACAATTATCTTTGTTTGGACGGACACTGATCACAGTTAAAACTATTCCTGAAATTTGAACTCTATTCCGCAGCGTTAGAGTCCAAGTATATTGTCACGTCGTTTATCTTCACTAATCTCCTGTAATCCACCATTTCGTCACACATTGGACACTTTTCTTCTTCTTTTAATACTCTGAAACGGAGATAACATTTTAAACTATTTTATAATAGAACAAAATTTATTTTAAACTTGAACAAGTATTTTGAACGCCTTTGAAAATTTTGGACTCAGTAGTCTTTCAACTATAGCTTATACGGACTGATTTAACTGTTATTTCACGGTGGTCTTCTAAAAGGTGGTCTTAGGCCGTCAGACGGTCTTCCCAATGACTGCGTGAGCGCAGTGAGCCCTTATACTATAAATAAATTTATAGCATAAGGGCTCGCGTTCACTCGAGTAGATACTCACTCAGCGAATTGAGAGAGGATAGCTGGGAAGTCGCACTCGGGACACGCCGTCAAATCGTCCTTCACGATGTGGAGCCCCTGAAATAACAACATTCATAACAAACTAGCCGGTGCCCGTGACTTCGCTTTACCAAGAACCGTCATAGAAGCTGAGACAGCTCCCCGAGAGACGTCTCTCGAATTACACGTCTCGAACAAAAACTAGTCTTATAATAAGTCACAAGTTGCATTACACGTTGTCAGGAACACAGGGTACCTTTCATCCAGAACAAAGTACTGTTCCCGAGAAATCATCAATTTGTCAGGCGTTATATTTTTAATTTTTACACCCACGTGTAAAAAATAAAAATAGCCTAAGTACTAAATGCTAGAGATAAGAACACTTTGGGGCTCACTGTGGCGATGCAGAAGGGCAGGTGCGTCTCGCAGGCGCCGCAGTGAAGCTCCGCTCCGGGCAACGGCGCGTCGCAGCGTGGACAAGCGGACGCCAATGCAGACGCGGACGCCAAAGCGGACACGGCGTCGGCCTGGACGCGAGTGCGAGGCGCATGACGCACTATGCCCTCGATCTTCTTTACGTACTTTGGATCGATCTACAAACACAGACCTCGGGGTTTATTATTCAAAAAAAGAATTTTCTCAAAGAAACCTTTTGTAAGTACACGCACCATTGTACAATATCTATTCAGTACTTGACAATATGACTAGATGGCGCTGTGTGAATATATCGCAGTGTGATTGTGAATGAACTATACGGAAGGGTTTAATTTTACCATTTATTATTCGCGAGCACTTCGAGGTATTTTTTATTTGAAGTCATATTGTACCTGTGATCTGTACTCGGGTTGCATCAGCACTTTGGCCCATTGATGCGCCTGATGCTTGAACCCAGCTCGGCCGCACTCGATCACCGTTGATGTCAGGATCGACACTTGATCTATTGTCAAAAAAAACACTCAAGCATAATTCAACAACATTTCTTTTTATTAATAAGGGTCATATGAGCTTCAGGTCACTTGATAGTAAGATGCTATCGTCGTTTAAGGTTACTGGCAACACCGAAGTGAATAAAAGTGCAAGGTACACCTTCTGAAATAATGTACCTTTCAAATAGTTTATAACCCGAAGTAACCCTACACAAATAAAAACAAACATACAAAAACCTCTCTCTCTCTCTCTCTCTCTCTCTCTCTCTCTCTCTCTCTCTCTCGGTTACAGCTCAAACATTTACGTGGCCAATCAGAAGGCTTCACGTTGTTCACAACATATTATTTTAATTCAAAATCAGTTGTCAAAAGCAAAAACTGTTAAAGCAAGTATTTTTTGCCACCAATGCGACCTAAAGATATCAGTGTCATATCACGCAAGATGAGCAACAAAATTCACAAGAGAAAGGCACTTACGCTGGTGAGTGGGGAAGAAGGTGACGTCGTTGGCGGCGCGCAGCAGCAGACTGGCGGCCAAGTCGTGGCGGCCGCGCTTCACGTGACTGCGAATCTGCGAATCGAGAGACGATTTTATTATTGTGTATGGACAACGCATACAGTTAGATGGAAGATAGAGGCAATAACGCACCAGTATGTAGGAGTGCAGCAGCGCAAGCGCACGGCGCACGTCACTCGGCGCAGGCAGCCCTCGCGAGCGCAGCGCCGCCACCGCGGCCCGCACCACCCCGCGCGCCGCCCGGTAGCGGCCCGCGCGGCACTCCGACATCGCTATTATCACCTGCACACCATAATAATATATCACTATTGCAACAAGCGGAAATAGCCATTCCTAATCCAAACGATGTATGACAGTACCGACCGCTGTTTTAGCCGCCTCCGCAAACTGTTTCTTGGCCATGTACAGACGAAACAAATGCCGCGGCTCCCGAGGCGTGCCATCGGTTTCGCCCAGGAGGAACTCGATCAACCTGAAAACAACATAGGTACTGTTGTAGTGACAATAGATACAAATTCACTCCCGAATCGATATTTCGGATTAACCTTCTAGTCAATCTGTCGTCTTCGCTGGCGGCGGCTGCGTCAATGGCGACTCCGATCGCTTCGTTCTCCTCCTCCTCGGAGCCGCCGGTCTTCAACAGATGCGTCATAGCTTTATTATGCTCGCCGGCGTGGAAATAAAACTTGCCGGCCAGCAAATGATTCTTCTCCCCTTCGAAATGCAAGGCCAAACTTTTAAAGTCCTCGGGTCGAGCTTGAGACGTCTGAATCAAAATCTCACCGTACAGATGCAACTTGCCGTTCTTTCTCGCCAATTGAAACGCGTCGTCGTAACACAAAGACATGACGAGAAACTTGATGGCCGACGTCGGATCGTCGCCGTTTTGAAAATAATCCGCGACCATTTTTGCTCCCTGAACCGATTTCGTCTCTTGCACCAGATTGACGGCTTCGTCGATATCGTCCAATTTCTCCAAGTTGAGTCTGATGGCCGATTCGTAGTCCTGAGCTTTGAGATAAGACTTTAAAGCGTCCGCGTATCTTCCTTCGGCTTCTTTCGCCTTGGCATATTGTATGTGGACGCTTGGTGAGTTTATTTTCGGGAGCAAGGCTTCGACTTTGAGCCAAGACTTCAGTTTGATGTAGAGGGAAGCGGCGCGTTCAGTGTTCCCGGCGTGATCGTACAGAGCCGCCGCGTGGCTGTACTGCTTCTCGTCCTCTAGCAATTGGGCGCACTCCCTCAGAAGCATCAGATCGTTGGATTGCTTCATGGCGGTCGTCACCCCCCTGACCACGTCGCCGCAGCGGATCGCCATCCGGGCTATTCCAGCCCAACACTTGTTGTTGTGATCCCTCACTTTTGGGTCGTCGACGTTATCAGTTATGATGCTCTTCTCGTAATTGGCGAGGGCTTCGTGGTAATCGGCACTGCAACAATTAATCACGAGTCGGTTAGTTTCCACGAAATTAAAGTGGGCGGCATTTATCATAGACATAGAGTATGGACTGAGTGGCCTATCCACCTTTAAGTAAATATAATTATGGCAAAAGAAAATATATTGGCAGCACGATAGCTTTCTCTATTTCTAGAGAATTTCATGCGGGTGTTGCTCAGTCCATTCTCTATGTCCGCGGGTTGGACAAAGAGGACTGACGTGAGCTCGTGGTGGTGCGCGGTGTGCAGCATGACGTCATGGGCTCGGCGCGGACAAGCGCGTGCGGCGACTTGGGCCGCCTGCGCCCATTGACCGCGCGCCGCGTGCAGCTCGAGCGCGTAGAGCGCAGCCCGACCTCTGCCGCGCGCTGCCCGCTCCAGCCAGCGCGCGCCCGCTTCGCCCTTGTCCAGGCACGCGCACGCGACGCCGCACGCGATGGACACGTCCTCGATGCGCGACGCGTCCTCCAGCGCCCACACCATGGCCACGTCGCTCAGTTGCGTGTACGTGCGGATCGCTGTAATACACAAGTGGCTGTTACGTTCCCGCCGCCGCCGGTTCGCCTTGACACTGTCTTATGGTGTTTTTGATTTGACTTTTCGACGAATATAGGCAGACATTGCATTATTTATTTTAATATTAACTATTTCAAATTAATCTTTTATACGCGCAATCGATAGATCTGAACGTGAGCTGACGATTGAAATTCAAACGAACTTTCTAGTTTCACCGAGTCAAAAGTTATACTAAACAGACATTATATGACGCAGCAAATGAATGGGAATAGCGTGTACGCTATTTCCGAAGGAACGTACCGAATTGAAAATGGAGGTTGGCGACGGCCGCCTCAGCCAGCTGACGGCGAACGGCGTCGTCGCTTAGCGCTTCGCAGTAGTGTGCGGCGTCGGCGTAGCGCCGCAGAGTGGCCAGCTTCTCGATGTGGCGACGCGTCGCCACTTCGCGTCGCGCAACATCCGCATCCGCCAAGCCGCTCGTGTTGTGCGATTCCAAAGGCACCTTCGACACGCTGACGCCACATATTATTCATTTATCGAGCTTCTCGTAAATACTAACTGTATAAATTCTTACTATGGCATTAGTGAAGGCAGACGGCGCTGCTCGAGGTAGTGTTTGGTTGAGCTAACAGATGGCGCCGTCTGGGCACGATTAGCACATGCTAACGTTGCGTTTCCGTGGTATGGTGGGATGCGCTTTGTGTGGAGAAAAAGAAAAACCTATCTAAATCTCTTGGGGTTTTGTTTGATTGATCACCCGAATTTCCCTTGGAATTATACACTAACAATGTAATGTAAGTATATACAAACGTTTAAAAAATATTTTTTCATTATGTAAACTCCATCTTCTCTATTAAGACGCAGTGCGGCCGGGTGAGTATAGACTACGGTCCAAACGCAATAGACTATATTATGTTTGATGCCGCATTATAAAAGAGGTTGGAATGTAAAAAAATCTAGTCTAGCACGAAACTCACTTGCCGCCCGCGGAATAGCAGTAGACGTCGCCGGAGAAGAGAATGAGGGGCGCGTGGCCGGCGAGCAGAGGCGTTGTGGCCACGAAGTCGACGTGCGGCCCGTCCACGGTGGTGGCGGCGTAGTAGTACGTGTCCACTTGGTCCCCGGCGTGCACCACGAACACGTTGCGGTCCGACAGACACAGGTCCCACAGGACGACTTGGATGTCGGCGCCCGCGCGCAAGTGCACGGCCGCTGTGGCGCCGGAGGCCGCGCAGTAGGCGTGCAGACGCCTGCGCGCGTCCACGAGACAGGCGCGTGCGCCGCTGATGTCGCAGTGCAGTGCGCGCAGTCCGCACGTGTGCTTGTACCGCGACGCGCTGCGCCACTGCTCCACGTCGAAGTACTCCACGTGGCCCTCCTAATAATAGTGCTATCCGTATTAGTAATAGTGCTCACTCGCTTCAACGTGATGAAACCTGCGTGTACCACAGAATTAACAAACTTCAAAGGCATGTCAATGATTACTAACTTATTCTGTGCAATATTTGTAACCACGAAAACTTTATTCTAAAACACTATAAACTAACCCTGACTTTCTATTGAGCCCCCAAACAAGATGTCCCGCAAAATACTTGATACTGCAACGCAGTATCAGATCACAAAATAAAAGTACAAAGAGACTAACATCGGTGACAAATATAAAGAAGTCAGCAGTGAGATGAATGTCGACGATTTTGACTCCCTGCATATGAGGCTCCGGGAACATCATCGCCTCCCTCTCCGCCTGCGATGACTCCACTTGATCTATCTGGAATTATTAAATTATAATATAATTTATGAATATTCTAAGCCTTATTATAATACAACTATCGACCCGCCCCCGGCTTTTTTTCTGCAAATTATACAATTTAAACCTTCCATATTTATCCATATCTTTTCATATGGTATATAAGAAGTTAGCGAAGAAACAGACACAGGCGAACAAAGACTATATTTTACTAGCTTTTGCTCCTAGATAAGTTTTAGGTATAACATAAAAATTGATAAAGTATACTTTTCTTCTGGTAAACAGATGGGTGAAGGTCGACCTATCTTCACCTATGTTAGAGCACTAGTGACTAGTGACTAGTGACTTACCGCGTGCAGCATTGCCTTGCCCTGGAAAAGGGCAGCGGCGTGTTCGGCGGCGAGCACGACGCGGTCGAGCGCGGCGGGGTAGTGTCGCCGCACGGATGCGCCTCCGCCAAGCGGGTAGAACCACGCGTGGGCCCCTCCCACGCAGCACACGTGACCGCCGCCAAGCCCCACCGCGCTTGGCTCCATCGGCAACGCGTACGTCGCCAACGCGACCGGCTCCGCTACGCCAAAGATTTTTAAAACATTTCTTTATGTGAGGGTAGCTTTTGCTTGAATGCGTCTCAGGCGTTAAATTTTGATTTTTATTTCATTGATAATCCCTTGGAAGCAATACTTTTTTCCAGAATGAAAGGTCCTTTTTTCATCTCTGAAATTTCATGATGATCGGTTGAACAGTTTAAGTGTTAAAGCGTAACTAACAAAAAAAAAAAAAGTTCATTTCTAAAGTTGACATCGCCGGGAATAGAAGCCGAAACCCCTGATACGCTAGGCAAGTACCCCACTTGTTCAACAGGCTCGTCAAATACTTACAACGGGGTTGTCACTTACATTTAGCAACGGGGTCGAGCTCGTCGACGGCGATGCATTGGTAGACGGTGAGCTCGGTGAGCGTGGTGAGAGTGACAGCCCTGGCGCCGTACGCCGCGTACAAGGGCGGCAGGGCTGTCACGTACACGTTCAGGTACGAGCGGCCGGCGCTGGCTAGCAGCCTGCCGTCCGAGCTCCACGCGCAGCGCTCGGCCCCTCCGGCCGGAGTCATGCTGCTCGCCACCTCTCCGTTGTTCCATACGGATATCAATTTTAGTCTGCAATTCAACATTTGTCTGTCTGTATGGGTAGAATCGTAACATTTTAACATTTGTCAGTCAAGGTTGACTATGTACATGTGAATTCCTTTTTAAGTTATATATTTGAATTGGACCTGTCATTTAGAAGTTAGTGTAAAAATTGGTAAAAGTATTATTTTTAATTTACTTTATAATATTAATTTTTAAAAATATTATAATATTCATAGCTTAAGATGAAGATGAAGTAATATAATAAGAAAATTTAAATAAGTTATGCACTCACTGTCCATCTCCACACGAAGCAGCTTGCCCATTAAAAATGGCGACGTCGGTCAGAGAGTCCTTGTGATTTTTCACTTGGAACAGCTCCTCGCCGACTTCCTTGATGTGAGTCGAAATCGCTATAACGAATCCCGCGCTGAATCCGATCAGTATGTAACCGTCTCCGTACCATTTGTAAGAAACTATACTGCCGTAACGTTGCTGGAACGCGAGCTCTATGGGATTCTCTGGATTCAGTAAATTATATAAGTAAAGTGTCCTCTTTCCAACCACCAGACTTATCTGAAAGATAATTATCATCATATATTACATCACTTTAAAGTAATATTGTGCAATTTAATCTGACTTTTGTTTTCATGATAAAGTAAAAATTTAAATATTTACAGTTAAAAACCTTTAGAAAGCTAACATGTAAAGAATTCACAATTAACCAGTAAATGTTATTGGTTATATCAATAAATACAAAGCACTTACAGTATTCTCCCCGGCCACTCTCTCGTCAGTTTTCATCTCGGAAAATTGCAAATCATTTGGTATATCCCTAAGAGAAATAATCCTTAGAGTGTCTCCGTCGGAATTATTAATAGAAAGGCTTTTATCTTCTGAAGCCAGGACTAATATACTATCTTTATTCCAAACACCGCAAGTTATCTTCTTTGTATGCTTCCCAATAATTGGTATTCTTCTGCAAGTATTCAAATTTCACACAGTAAAATAGTGTTCTGGTGGTGTCTACTTCTAAAATCTATTACCGTACAACGTGCAATTGGTGGCAAAAAGAAAAACTTAAAAAGCTTAAACGAATTTCCGGTAAAATTAATGACAAGGAAATTAAGACTGTCTTACTTTGTAGTATGATGATTATATAATGCCAAATTTCCCTTCTGAGTTCCGATAGCCAGCAAAGGTTCTCCATAAGCCCACGCCAGGCACGAGGGTGATTCCCGAAGACCAGTCTCCACATTTATCTTATTATTAGCATGACACTCCCATAACAGCACAGCATTACTGTTAGGGGTTATCATAGCCAGGTAATCTCCGTCATTATCCCATTCCATGCCAGCACATAATCTGAAATTTCAATTGGTATATTTCTGTTAATAGCTGTTAATTCTGTATAGTAACCTAGTAATTTCATCATTGAAAAGCAATTATATAATGGTACTAGTTGAACGGCCACGCTTTGCTGTGGCTCAGTCAGCAATGTTCCATGGCTGCCATAACAACGGTTAAAGGCATGAAAATTATGTTTTTTTTATAAAAAGAATCGGTATCCATTTTGGGAAAAAAGTATATAAGGTCATTCCTCCGTTTAAATGCAATTTTTATATTGCATTTATATATATATATATGGCAATTGGTGAATGCCATATGTCCAAATGGGTTGTAGAACAGTTTTGTAGATTAATATCTTGTTCTATATAGATAGTTAGGAGTTTCTGCCCAATAACCAATACAATTCCTTGTATCTCATATTGATCTCATTCCGTTTTGTATCTACATGTTTTCTCCATGTGAGTTGCCTATCCAGATGCATCCCAGATACTTTACGGAGTCACTGCATGGAAGCTGGTTCTCTCCCGGTTTTACAGATAGACAGGTGTCATGTCTTATAGCAAACGTAATCTGGACTGACTACCAGCACGTATTCGCCATTTCTCGAGCCATTTGTTGATTTCATCAAGGCTATGTTGTAGGAGTATTTAGGCATACTTTGGGCATCTGCTTGGTGCCTAAATAGCTATGTCATCTGTATACGTAGCTACTGTTGTTCCTGGGCTCTGTGGCAGATCTGCTGTAAATATAGTGTATAATACTGGTCCAAGTACAGAGCCCTGGGGAACACCAGCCAGAATGTCAGGGAATCGTTATGTGGCATCATCCTCCCTTACCCGGAAAATTCTATCTTTAAGGTAGGACTCCAGTACGGAGTAGAATGTGTGTGGTATTTAATTCTTGATCTTAAATAGACGTCCTTTGTGCCATACTATCAAATGCAATGTTGTGTAAAAATTTCAAGTCAATCCATCGGCTTGTTTTCGAGTTTTTGAGTAATACACAAACCAACACCACATTTATATATTTAGTATATTTCATTCAATGTTAGTAATCAGAGTTCACTATAAGGACTGCGCAGATTTGAGGACATTCCCAGCCTTAAGATCTGCACAGGCCTTAATATTCTATCATTGACTTATATTTTAACATAAATTAAAAAGTTTATTTGTCACTGTAACACTTGTTTTGAAATATAATTTTAATTCTTTATTGATCTGAATAATTATATTGAATTAATCTAATAATAAGACAAAACCTTGGAATTAAGGTTTTAATAAATATGAAACGTAATATAATACCACAATTAACTTAGCTGGTTATGTAATTTGTATATGGAATTTCTACTGTAAAAATATTAATATCTTATTAGAAATTCAATCTAGATGATTGAAATTCTAAGAAAACTATCAATAGGTAGAAGAAACTGAACTAAGTGATGGCGCAATAATATCATATAGGTACATACCCTTGTAGTTTTATTCTTTCCAATGTTTGACCAGATCGGTCATGTATAGCCACTGTGGCATCTGTGCCTGTAGTAGCCAATAGTGAACGTGACTCTCCTTTTTGCCAGGTGAAGTACAATTCACCAATACCATTCGGCTGATCTAAAGTGAAATGCAACTAAAAACCAAGTATTAAATATAGAATTGATATAAAACTACCAAATTAAATTAAACTTTATTTGAATATGTATAAACATACCTTTGGTGTAGTCATTTTTTGGGCAAAATCTTGATGAATGCTCGAGAAAGTTTACCAGGCATTAACTTGTCTTTAAATCATATTTTAAGTCGACTGCATTTTGTCTTAATTAATTTGTAGAAACTCTTAAATATATTATTAGCATGTAGTAATCCTTAAAACATCTTTATAATTGCAGTGTATTATGTCTAATTAAATTTAAAGGTACTGCCTGTCTCAATCAGTTTTCATATTTTTATTGATTTGTTGTTTATGTTATGATGTAGCGTAGCCAGCGATTTATATAGTTTTTATAAGTAGATAGTAGCGGTCGTTGCTAGGCAACAATGCATGCATACAGAACACTATTATTATTATTATACTGACCAAAGAGAAAACCAGAGAAAACTATACTCAATGCTACTACCACGTACCATGATATTGAATCTAGGATACATACTATTTCAATGTAGTAGTCTGAGTGACCATTGGCTGTGGCTGTCGCTAAGGAATCGCTAGTTTTACTAACGGTTATTTTATCCTTAATCTATTAGAATGTCTATTAGAAGTGTCTATGGCAATGATATTAATAATAAGTAAATTATTTTTTTTAGATTCTATTTTATTATAATTACTACCTACCTCTATTTTTAATCAATAAAAATAACTAATCAGGCAATTTCATGACTTTCATTTATAAATATGGTAATAGTATCGATTACGGGAACTCTATTAAACTATAGGCAACAGTGACGTAGTTATATGTTTTAATACCTGGTTTTAGACAGTGAGGGAGTGCGAGTTGGCATACTAAGAGGCTGTCAGGCTGCAGTGCAGCAGCTCGCACTGTGTGTACGTATCATACGACTTACTCGCACTTGCGATTTGCGATTTCGTCAGTAGCTCGCATCAGAGTAGCGTAGCTTCGACTTTTTTTTTGTTTTCACTCGCCAACTCGCCTTCCCCCACCACTCGCATGGCAGCCTCTCGTACAGCACTGGCTGTCTTCGGACCCGTTCAGCAGTAGCCGCAGTAGCTTGCCAGTCAGTAGCTAGTCTTTCTTTTTTTTTCACGTTTTACCCGCAAAATATCCCAAAAACCCATTCTATTTATTTACTTTTTAAAACCTCAAAAAAACCAAAAATTGCGCAAACGCAATCGACTACGATTTATCAAATAGACATTGCAACTGCGGCCGATCCACTGCAACAAAAACGAAAATAAAACTGCGCAAACGAAATAATCTGCAACGATTTGATATAAATTACACACGTTCGATAAAAATGCGCAAACTGACGACTGTGTTAAATCGTTGTGGTGTATAGTCGCCAGCTACTGATATACGAGAAGGTAGAGTCTGTATCAAACAACTATCTGACGTCTGAATCTGAATAGCTAAAAAGGAACAGGGAACACAGGCGGGGGAAGGGGTGATGCGTATTTTTATATTCTTTTGACTGTACCTGTGCGAACTAAAGGTGGAAAGGTGGAAACAAAATATCGGACGCGTCCATGTAGTGGCTCCGTAAAGTATCTGGGGATGCATCTGGATAGGCGACTCACGTGAAGAAAACATGTTGATACAAAACGGATTGAGATCAATATGAGATACAAGGAATTGTATTGGTTATTGGGCAGAAACTCCAAACTATCTATACCTAGAGAACAATGCAGATTGCATGCAGATTGGAAAGACACCCGAACCAGCTGGCCTGTCAGTTAACTATAAATGACTGCATAAACAGATTCAAAAGGCATAAAATCCTACAACTAGATGGACTATAATGGGCATCTTAATACATAATGTGGTGTGTCTGATGGGGCATGGAGCACATCTCTACCTGCCACAATCTTTCAACACATTTGCTCATGATCGATTAGACCGATTGCAAAATATATGACTTCGGACTATCCTTGAGTGTTCGGACGTCCAATAGAAATCTGTTCGTCAGCCGTCAGCCGATCCGTCCGTCCGGTCCGTCAGCCGCGACTGTCGGACGCGTCCGTTAGTTTGTTTCCACCTTTACGCCGGAAACAACTTAACTGGCTCTAGTATGAGTTTATAATGCTCGCACTAGCTAGCGAGACGATAAAATATTTGTATGGAAAATTGTCAGTTGTCAATGTCAAATTGACAATTTTCCATATAAAAGTTTATGATCTCGTTAGCGAGTGCGGGCATTATTATAATATAAATTCATACTCTAGTAGTATCTTCTATGTAGTTTGTGCTCAATTTGTGCTCATACTAGAGTCACAGTTGGTCGCCAGTTGGTCACAGTAACAGTAACAGTAACAGTAGTCAATTCAATAATAACAAATCGCAACTTTTAAGAATAGGTAAATAATAATAGAAAAGAAATATCAAATCAAGATAATTATAAAATAGTTGTTCAAAGATATTTAAAATGACTGTAATAAACAAGGTTTGTTTTATTTTTTTACATAACCAAACAATGAAAATCAGCTGTTCGGCTTCAACATTTTTAAGATTAATTAAGACTTATATAAAATAAATTCAATAATATTACCTAATTTATTTATTATAGTATATAGGTAGGTCCCAATTTGTCTCCAATTAATTTATAATTTCAGATTTTACATCGAAAAATACTACGAAGTTTAGGCGTTATCAAACATCTTACACACGTTCACAACGAGAGAACACTTATTGTCGAATTTCAAAAGAAACATTTCGGAAGTCATAATATTATTCAGGAAAACAGCTCTAGACCTGATGTTCCACAACTTAAAATTGATAGAAGGTCATTTATAAAGAATGTTATAAACAATATAATGTGTAATGTGGAGCAGAAAATAAATAAACCAAAAAATATTGTTATAGACTTTAGTTCTCCTAATATTGCTAAACCTTTTCATTATGGACACTTGAGATCAACCATTATAGGTAATTTCATTGCTAATTTAAATAAAAGGTGCAACAACAATGTAACAAAAATTAACTACTTAGGCGATTGGGGCACACAGTTTGGGTTACTGAAATATGGATTGGAAGAAAATAATATTGACATCAATTGTTTAAAGAATGATCCTTTGAAAAAATTGTATGAAGTTTATGTGTATGCAAATCAAAAGGCTTCAAATGATGATCAGATAATGCAGAAGGCGAGACAATATTTTGCCGACATTGAACAGGGAAAAGATGATTTAACATATTGGAAAACAATTAGAAATGTCACAATAAAAGAGTTGGAATACATCTACCAGAGACTTGGAATAAAATTTGATTCATACAACTGGGAATCTGATTATAATGGTAATTCTATTAGGGATGTGATTAATCTATTGGAAAGTAAAAATATAATAGAAACAGATGGATCTGGCAGGAAAATAGCACAAGTAAATAATAGAAATGTTGTAGTGTTAAAGAGCGATCAGTCAACTTTATATCTCACAAGGGACATAGCCGCTTTACTGGATAAGTACAATAAATATAAATTTGATGAGATGCTTTATGTAGTAGACAATTCTCAAACAGACCACTTTGCTGCACTTTTCAATATTGTTAAACAAATTGATCAAGGTATTACAAATCGTTGCAAGCACATTAAATTTGGAAGAATAAAAGGAATGAGCACAAGGAAGGGAAACATTGTCTTTTTAAATGATATTTTAGATGAGGCCAAGGAAAAAATGTTTTTAGAGCAGCAAAAATCTAAAAGTAAGTTACACTAATTTCTGTGTAGGGCCTATACTAGAACTGTTCTGAAATCAAGAGTTGAGAAAATATTATACATTCATCAAATAATATAATTTTTTTTTCCCCAATTAGGCTCTTAATTGCAAAAAACCTTACATGTCATTGCTTAAACTCAAAGGCCTAAACATTAATATTTAAAAATTTATATATTTAAAAAATAATATTTGGGTCCATATTAAACTTTGATCTCTATTATGGGTTCGATTAAAAAAAATTAGACTGTGTCCTTTCCTATGATTCAAAATTTGCTATACTACGTTTCAGTAAAAAACAGTGTGAATGAGAACAGACTGACTGACAAACATTCTTCTTCTATGCTTCGTTCCCTGTATACAGTTTCCTAAAATACCAGATAATCAACATACCATATTCTTAGTAGGTATATCAGATTCGTACAATACCAGAATTTGTATTGGCCTGCAGTTTTATCTGCCAATTTTATTTTAAAGCAAATCAGATTATCTGAGTTTCATTTTCCGTCGGTTCCTAGCTTTATTTTAACGATAGGTATGGTTCATTGGTATAATTTATAATATTTAATTTTACAGATACAAGAGTCACAGCAATGAATGAACAAACCTGTGACATACTTGGTACAACGGCTGTAGTTATAAATGATTTAAAACAAAGAAGGATCAAGGATTACATTTTCGAATGGGAAAAGGCTTTACAGAGTGAAGGCGATAGTGGTATCAAGCTGCAGTATCTGCACTGCAGATTGCATAGCCTAGAGCAACACTGTGGATTTTCCTTGCCCGATGTGTGTGATCCCGATTGTATACCAGAAGAAATTGTGGACATTGTAATAAGTGAAATTGCAAATTTCGATAATATTCTTCATAGAGCTTTGATAGAGTACGAAGCTTGTATAGTTGTAAGTTATTTGTTTCGTCTCACTAAGCATGTAAATAGAATGTACAATGAATTAAATGTAAAAAATGTGAATCGTGATATAGCAACACAGAGACTGCTTTTGTTTCATGTAGCAAGAATTGTAATTAAAACTGGTTTAGAGATATTGGGAATTAAACCGTTAGAAGAAATGTAATTGTATGTAGTTTTACTGTCCCTTTTTTGAGCATATTGTATGCAAAGATGTTTTGATGTCAACAATTGATTCATTTTGATGTGAAGTTCGCATCATTATCTTTATAGAGTTTCAGCACAAGTGCATAATAAATTGTAGTGTAGAAATTAGTAATCTATATAGTTTGTGGTGTAGAGAAATGTTTTTATAGTTTGTAGTGTAGAGAGCTACTATTGTTACCAAAAAAAGAATTACCACAACATTTTTTAAATGTAAGAGATTATCTGGCAACATTGTTCATTTATTTTATTTTTTCGATAAAATGTCCCTATATACATTTTAAAAATTTGACTCAATTTTCATTCGCGGTTCGATTTAAAAAAAAATGATAGAGAACTAAACTTTTACTAATGTTGCCAGAATAAGAATTGCATTTATTGTTTATGCTCTGAAAGATTATTCAGGCAAAATTTATAGCTATTGTTCAGATTAAATAGGTACCTGCCCATGGCATTAGCCTTCATCTATTATGTTTGTCTCTTAGGTAATCTTTATTTTAGTAATTACATACACGTAAAATTTTCATTTCGTAATGAAATAAAGCTAGGTTTCGTCTGAAATTGGATCGGTTCTACAAGAAGTGCTATTATCCTATTATAGTTATACATAGTAACACTGACTGTCGCTCTGTACTGAATTCGATGTAAAATAGTGACATAATATTAATATTTGTAAATCTACCCATTTGAAATAAGCACATAAGCCTGCTGTTGTCCTCAACTATCTACTCTATAAGCCAACTCCCGATATTTCCGTAATGCCAGCCATACACGATTAATTGTTCTCAAAATTGTAACAAATACTTAGGAACCTGTTAAACCTCGGCACTATTGTGTATCTAGGGTGGATCTAGGCAGATCTAGGACATTTAGCTCGTTTTAATTGGTGTTGGTGCTTGTTGGGTTTTATCCAAGTAAAAACTTTTTGCTGAAAAAAGTATGTAAGTATTTTTAAAATATTTTATAGTCTATTTATACGTTTTATAATAATCACTGTTTTTTAAATGTAAGACATTAAGTATTAACATTGTTCATTTATTTAACTCTCTAAAATTGCCTTGATTAGTCAGATTAAAAGCTTGCTCAATTTTCATTCACAGTTCGATTTGAAAAAATATGAAATGGTTCAAATATTTAGTATTGCTGCTTTTTTTTCTTTTGAAGACTTCTAAGTGGCATAGGATGATGGTACAGTGTCTATATCATCTATATATATCTAAAAATTAAACGATCTAGCTATATCTAGCCTGTGCCTATGCCTTTCACGAGATTTCTATTAAGTACTTAAATAGAAGGCCAGATGGAATTTTTTCTGCAAATTATTTATAAAAACCCTCCTCGATTAACGCTCTTTCTATTAGTGAAAACCGCATAAAAAAATCCGATGCATAGTTTAAAAGATCTAAGCGTACATACAGAGGGCGAAGCGACTTTGTTTTATACTCTGTAAAGATTGTAAGAATCCTTTGGTTAGTTCAACAAAACCCTTATATTTGTCTATGGTTTACTACAGACACGTCGTTCATTTTGATGCCACTCCCATTTTGGAGGGAAAATTTGAATATATTGTATTAATTAACTATCTTTTAACTATGACCTCGATTTTAACATACAAAATAATATTTGCAAAATGAATACATTTATTCTTGTTTGCAGTAAACGATATTATATTTAATATTATTCTAATTATTATTGCAAAATCGTGCTCGGATAACCATCGAATCATTCGGGAGTCTTCGGTAATATTCGTGTTTTTTGGACGCGATGACGTCAGAACAAATCAACCAATAATACGGGTGCTACATACTTCCGGCAGTCACGTGGTATGCGCAGCCCAATCACGAAAGCAGAGTTCTTTATAGGCAGACATTTTCTGACAAGCGTAGAAAAGTTTCATCAACAGCCGCCATTTTGCGCTGGAGAGACTGAGAAGGATTTCGGAAATTGTCGCGTAAATTTTCTGTTTTTTCTTACATCATTTTATCATAAACTCTATCATTCCGTTATTTTAATGTGTTAAATGAAATCCTGTTGTTCGATCGGTTAAATAAGTTGTATAAAGTAGCAAAAATCTGGTGATATTGTTTTCATTCATTGTACTAGTTCCGACGGAAGATGGTGAGAGGGTCTGTGTAGCTCTTCGATTTGGAGCTTTGTAATGGCGAATACTTGAGTGAGAAATTTTAATATGTGCCTTCAACTATTGAAAGGCCATCGAACGGTGGTGATGTGGGTGAATTATCTTATGATGAATGACAAATCGCTTTAAAATGTTATTTCTTGAAGATATAAGACATAAAAGTGTTATTTAAATCGGCGGGCCGAATTATTCACGACGGCTTACGTTTAGTAAACAGAGCCATGGCCGATGAGCCGCCTAATAAGCGGCCAAAAATGATCCGCACTGACTCCGCGGGTGAGTATTTTTATTAAATGTTGTTTTAATAAAAGTTTAGCAAGTGTTCCGACACGGTTCTGTCATATTAACTCGCCGTGATTTTTGACATTTTGAGTTCACTGTTGTTAGCGCATTGTAAGTTTTGCGTCGTATTGTTTGTTTTGTTCTTCTATTTACTGCTAATATAGTTTAGTTTTATTCGTTTTAGTTTATTTATCACAGTTAATAGGGTTTTCTCTGTCAGTACTCTTACAATTTTTGTTATAATTCAAGTTGAAATTCCTGTAATTTTTTCTCACTTTTCTTGCATAAATAAACAATAATATTGCTTTATACTATAAATGAAACTTTTTAGATTATAATATGTTACAAAAACTTTGTTTATAAACAATCTGTCAAGTGACATGTGAGTTTTGTTTGAGTTTAAAAAAGAAGTAATGTTTCACAAAGTAACTGTATAAAAACTTAACTAAATAAAAAACCAAAAGATACAAAAATATGTTCAACTATGTTAAAAACTAATCAATTTTCATACAAACGTGATACAAATAATTATCTTTATATTTTATTTTTATAAAAATGTGTGACCTACTTTTATGTAGAGTAACAAAATGCTCAACATTTAGATGTTACATTTAACTGTATTTAAAAAAGTTTATAGGATTTGTATATTTCACCATCATAAGTAACAGTTACTTGAACTATTTTCCAAATGAGTGAGTTTATTTCTGATTTAATTTTTAAATTTATGAAATAATTCTGTATTATAATGTAGGTATAGGTTTCTTTATGATAAATATAATACATCATAAACACACATTACCAAAAAGTACAGAGCACAGGATTAAAGTCTTAATGCATCAGTTGGTAGAGTAACATGTTCATGCATAAATTTTTTCTTTTTTAATAGAGTAAAAAAATGTTTCATTGAACATTCCACCACAATTGGTGTATAGATGGTGTTGCAAAAAAAAAATCTTTTTGACCATGCAAGGCTGTCATACCAACTAACTACACCAGTTGAGGGTGAGAGTCATAGCGGATGACAAGTTGTGGACTAAATTGCCCCAAGTTCTAGGTTTACCAAATTTTAATTTTAACACTATTGTTAGTGTTATAGGTATAGCTAGTTGTATACAACACCAAAGTTCTGTACTACAATACCATTTACTCTACCCATATTCTTATTGAATTTTTTTTGGTTTTAATTTTGTAACATACCTAATAAGAATATTTGAAGGTACAGGCCAGGTAGACAGTCCTCTTGATGAAAGGTAACTGTCATAAAGAACCTTTGGCTATTAATACAAGCAACAACATAGGTGCTGCAATTACACTGCTGACCTTAGTAGTATAAGGGATTAGAAGCGAATAGGCCAATGAGCTCTTTCATCCCTTAATCTCTCATCAAAACAAAACAGCCCATGCTGTAATTTATAGTAGTCTTTTTGTAAGGGAAGGCTGCACAATTTATGTTTGTGAAACACAGCGTGCACCACCATTACTGAAATTAATAAATGCTGAATTACAATTTTAATTACTTCGAATGCCATTAATACATTAAAGATTAATATTGAGTTAGCCTTTCATTTTATATAAAAGGATGTACATTTTTATTAAATAAAGTTACATTATGAAATACATATTTTATTCATTATTATCCCTGGCATGTGTGCTATCTTCTTTCATAATACCTTTTTGCTAATTTTTTTAATAAAACATTTATGAGGTGGAGGTATACATCAATTAGTTACTGTGATTGTGTTTAATTTAATTTGCTTATTTAAATCATTAGACATTACTGTTTATTTTCAGTATTTACAAAATTCATGAAAACAAAACAGGATATACTTAGATCAAAAGATAAAACGGTAGATTAAAGAGTTTTCTCAATTTGTTCTTCTTCCATCTTAGCAAGTGTACCAAATTTCTTTTCTTGTGGATGGCTTCATTTCTCTCGGCAGTATATTTGACTGTCTATCCACAAGTCCTTCCACAATACAAATTAACACAAACAGTAAGTAACATATTATCAACAAATACTTTAATTGCAAACTTTTCCATGAATATTCGTAATTTTACAGTATTTGGTGAATAAAATCTATTTTCAATTGCAATTATACTGGCCAATATATTAATGTCTGATCTGGGAATGTATTGTGAGCCAATTCCATATAGAAATAATTTAATTCTTGCTTGATTAAATTTGCATAATAACTACCTTTTTTTGGATATTAAAAAATGTGTGAACAAGCAGTTATTTTTATGAATATGAATGGCAATCAAATTTTTTGCTGCTGACTGGAATTAAGAGTTATTTAAACTTCTTGTATAATTAGTATACAAAACTTAAACAGTAGAAAGAATGTTTATTGAATACAGAAAAAAGTTAAATAGCATTATAATTTAATTGATAATTTTTTATAAGGCTTAATAGTAATGAAAAATATTTTAAGTAAATTAACTTTCAATTTATATACACTCGACCGCAAAGAAAAAGGGGTGGTTAGAAAATCTTCAATATCTTCAAAAGTACCTGACGCTAGGTCTTATAAATGTCTTATAAATTCTTATAAATGAAATAAAGACTAAATTAAAGAATATTTTAATGTGCTTAAATAAAAATAAAATTTATTTAGTTTAGCTTTAATTTAGTCTTTATTTCATAAAGCTAGGTCAGGTACTTTTGAAGATATTGAAGATTTTCTAACTGACCCTTTTTCTTTGCGATGGTCCAGTGTATTTTTTTCACATAATTAAAATAATATGTATAATTTATAATAAATTCTCCAAAAAACTTCTGCATAGGCATTAGTAAAAATAAACATTTTTTTTGTACATTATAATGCTAATTTTATATTGAATCCCCTTTTGAAAATTTTTGAATTTGGTACTTTATGTATTTACAACTTAAAACATATAGTGAAGAGTGTTGAAATAAATTTAAACATTTAAACTTTAGCACAAAAAAATAGGTTAATTAAAATGCAAAAATTAAAAAGAAGCAAAATTACTATCAACTGCACATACCAAATACCAAAAACAAAAAATAATAATTGTTTTTTCTAAATTGAAGCAACTAAACTGCCTATCAACATAGTTTCCTCTTTACCTTCCTAGACTACAAGTAAACGTTGTTTTCATTTTTTGGTAGTACACATTTTTTATAATTTAAAAAGTTTTAATTTCGCTTCACATAATCACCAATTATTGATAAGTTGATGTTTAGTGTTTTTACATTCTTTTATTAATTGTTCAAATTTGCAAAACACCTTAACTAAAATATCAAGATAGTGTTTTAGCATTTTATTGTTTTGAGCTGCGAAAAAGAGGTAATTTCGACACAATATAAATTTAATTTATAAACTTAAAAGTCATTATGCATTTTTTCTCCACCATCTACTATTGCCATGTGTAAAGAACTGTAGTCTCTTGAAGTTAAAGGATATGTCTTTAATAACTACAGTTTGGCAATGGGTTGGCTATTGGTCTAGATAGAGCTTAAGTTAGTCTTTAAAATAAACCTGAAATAAAATAAAAATATTATGAACCAGAAATCTACTACCACCAACCTACACAAAGGTAAAAAATTGAGTTAGATGGAAGATAAATAAATAGATTAGGGTATGGGTCTGAAATCAGTGTTCTTTAAAATACTTTAACCTATAAATGTTTCTGTCTTTGCAGTGGATGGTTTCTCCAATTTGGACATGTTTGATTTGGAGAAGGATCTCCCTGATGAATTAATGGGAGTATCCTATGGAGAACACATCCCCGAGCCTGGAGTCCCGGGTCCGAAGCCCCCTGCACAGGGGCCGGGCCCCGGAGGGCAGTTAGCCCCGCAGCAGCAGCTTAATGGAGATGATCCAACGGCTGCTATGAGAATCAACAACCACCTTATACAACAAGTAAGTATCTGGGGCTGATGACAATTGTATGATAGTATTTTCATTTTAATTAAATTAAACCTTAATATAATATGTTGTCCAAAAAGTCCATTATTTCATGTCACTTTTGTATTAAATGTATAAACTTAAAATATATTATATTCTAATGTTAAAGTTTTAAAAATATTTCAAAGTGTGTTTTAGATATAGCATTGTATAATTTAAATGTGATACCACATGGACTTTTTGGGTAAAACAATACATTAGTTTAGCCTATTAGAAATAAGAATATAAAATTGAATTTTATACTAATAATGTATGTCGTTTGTTGGTCTTTCAACAGGGCAACAAAGGTGGCTTAGTAGGCCACAACAATCCTTTAGCATTGAGTAGTTTAGGAAGTAAGAGTCCCAACTTACAGTCACCTCCAAACGTGTCTGTATCTAAGGAACTAATGGGTGGTATGCACCCACAACTAATGCCAAATACAAGTCATCCAAATCAACTGCATTCGACCATGCCTATGAGCTCAATTCAAGGTGAGTTTTTATATTTATTATTAAGGCTTCATATAAGTTGTCCACACAAAACTAAAACTCTGTTCTCAAAATGTATATTTATTTTGATATCTGTGGATTTCTCTTACCTATTAACTATAATTAAATTATAAATTTCAAGCTTTAAAAAATGAAGGTTTTCAAAATGTGTTTTAAAACGAGTGGCTATTTGTAGGTGGTATGAATGTACCGAACGTCGGCGGTAACATGATAGTTACAAATAGCAATATGGCGGGTGCGGGAATGCTGGGCGGCGGAATCATAAACAACGTCAACAAACAATTGCCCACACTGATGGGCAACAACCATCACCCGGCGCCACCACTTCATCCACATGCACAGGTAACAATGGTACATTGGCTCAGTAGTCAGTAATCGTGAAGCTGCTTTCGAATTTATGATATTAGTATAATTTATTTGTTCTTTTTTTCTTTCTGATGTCACCTGAAATGTTGTGGAAAAACAAAAATGTTTCAGGCGATGCAAAATGGACCATTAGCTGGTAGAGTAGCAGCAATAGCTCCCACAATGAGAAATGCGCTTCAGCACCATCCTCGAATGCAGGCGCCCGGCGGCGGCGGACACCCTTTGACTCCGTACCATCCAGCGTATGGCCAATCTCCCCAGGGCCCGGCCGTCCCTCCCGCGCAAAGGCCGCCCGGTGTACGATTTGGACCCCCCGGGGATTCGGGTGGCGGCGGAGCGGCCCAAGCGGTGCCACCAGCCCCATCCCCGCAAACCCCCGGAGTACCGGCCGGAGGACAATCTCAACCGCAAGCCGCAACTCAGTCCGCCACTGGACAGCCAGGCGTACCTCAAGCTCCTCCCTCGGGATCCATTGCAGACCCCGAGAAAAGAAAGTTAATACAACAGCAACTCGTATTGCTGTTGCACGCGCATAAATGTCAAAGAAGAGAAACTCAATCCAATGGAGAAACAAGACAATGCAGTTTACCGCATTGTAAAACTATGAAAGGGGTGTTAAATCATATGATGTCTTGTCAGGTATGTAAAGCAGCGATTTTTTCTTATATGCGCATATTTTTTTTCTTGAATAACACTCAGTACTAAGTTACATAATAAATGATAAAATTGGGCCTTAAATTATTCTCCTTTCATAGGCCTGTGATTGTACTACTGAAAGGACAGGTAGTACTACTACTGGTACACAGTACTGGTGATTGCAACATTCTATAATATTTTGACTAAAAACTTTAAATTATTATTATTATTATTATTATTATTAGACAAGTAGTACTTATAATGTTTTTTCTTTCAGGCCGGCAAGAATTGTACAGTTCCACATTGTTCATCGTCCAGACAAATTATCAACCATTGGAAACATTGCAATAAGAATGACTGTCCTGTTTGCTTACCACTTAAACAAGCAGACAGGACTAGAACAGCAAACAATATGAACAGTTAGTTTTTAAATAATATATTTTTACACTATATTGCCAAGAAGTAAACCCACTTGGTTTGATTTGCTATTGTATGCTATATTTGGTAATAGATTTGCCAAGAAGTAACGCCATATTGTAGATTTTTGATAAGATTTTGTCACTTAAACTCGTGCACAAGTGCATATAAATATACATAAAATAAAATAAATATACATAATTCGTTTCCAATGAATTGACGATACCTACTTATGCAACATCGTTTTCAGCAGCGACAGTGACGCATACAACGACAGGGGTGGGCACCGCGGGCGTAGGTGGTCCCACTCCTATAGGACCAATGGGTACCACGGCGCCCGCACCAGCCGCCCCAACGGTACCCAACACTCAGGGCGCAGATATGAAACGAGCTTACGAAGCATTAGGCATCGCTTGTCCTACGTCGGTATCCAACGCGGGCTTAGTCGGGGGGTTCCCCAGGGCCCCCCTAACGCGGATGGTTCGACCCTCTGGTTTGGCGGATGTGGTTCCACAACAGTCGCAACCTAATACGATGCAGCAGTTGTTCTCACAGACCCAGGCTGATTTGCAGCAACAACAACAGCAGCAGCAACAATTGGTGAGTTTCGATCTCTATTTAAAACGATGGCTTCTCGAAAGTGTAAGATCTGAAAGTGAAAGACCATTCGGCAATCTTTGTTTACAGATGGGTACAAGTACATTGCAACTTCCTGGGGGGCCTGTAACCGCTAATCCTGTATCTGGTACGAAGGAATGGCACCAATCCATTACCGCTGATCTCAGAAACCACCTGGTTCATAAATTGTATGTATACCTACTTTGTGTCCACTTGTTTTTTTTAATTTCGATTATAAACATTATTTTTTTAATTTGTGTACAGAGTTCAAGCTATCTTCCCCACGCCAGACCCGAGTGCTATGTTAGACAAAAGAATGCATAATCTAGTGGCTTATGCGAGAAAAGTAGAGGGCGACATGTATGAAATGGCCAGTACACGATCTGAATACTACCATCTACTTGCGGAGAAAATCTATAAAATACAAAAAGAGTTGGAGGAGAAGAGACAGAAGAGAAAGGAGCAGCAATTGCAACAGCAAGCCCAGCAGAACCAATTGCAACAGCAGAGCCAATTACAACAGCAGCAGAATCAGCTGCAGCAACAACAGTCCGTGAACGTGATGTCAGGCGGGGGTGTGATGAGTAACGTCCGACAAGCGGCGCCCAACCCGGTGGCCGGCCTGTCGAGGCCCCCCATGGCCCCTCAACCCGCGCTGCCGGGCATGAGGATACCCTCCCCGGGAATGAGCCTCGGAATGTCCGCGAACCGAATGTCGTTTCAGACCAATCTCGTGATTCCGCCCGGGCCCAGTCCGAATCAGATGCCTCCCACGCCGAACGGCGGGAGCGTCGGAGTGGGCAGCGTGGTCAGTCAACCGGGAATGTCGCCGTTCGGGCCGATGACGTCACCGGCGCCTGCGCCGCAGTACGCGCAACTGCACAGCAACGGGCCGGCGGCGATGCCCTCCCCCAGCACCGACAGCAAAGCGCGACTGTCCGGGCCGGTCGCGAGTCCGTTTGTGAACCACCAGGCGTTTCGCAGCGAGGGGGCGGTGGCGTCGCCCGGGGGAGCGCACACTCCCGCCACCCCCTTGCCGCACCCCAGCCCCGCCCCTGACCCGCGCCCCGCCGCGTCGTCGGTCTCCGCTCAGATGGCGGCGCTCAATGCCGCCGCCGCAGCGGACGACAGCCCTCCTCCCGACAGGTTAAAACAGGAGCCGGACGAGCTCAGGATCAAGGAGGAGCCGGACGAGGATTGCGGAGGCAAAGGCATGAGGGACGAGACCATCACCGACAAGGAGCCAATGGAGCAACCAGATTTTAAGGTATTGCAAAATTTGTTTTAAAATAAAATATAAATGTTCTTTATTGCATACTCTATCTATACGCCTCCGGCTTCGAACGGATGCATCTATTTATATTAACAAGGCTTCCTTATACACTTATCGTTCTTTCCATTAGTGAAATGCGTATTAAAATCCAATCATAAAATACTGTAAAAATTTTACCAAAATTTGACACAGCCTGTGGTGGTGAAACAAGAGGTGAAAGAGGAACCTGTGGAGCCTAGCGGCAGCACCGATCCCAACGGCGATCGGTCGCGACCTACCTTCGTCTTCAAGCCGGAGGAGTTGAGGCAAGCCCTGATGCCCACGCTCGAGAAGCTCTTCCGCCAGGACCCCGAGTCTTTGCCTTTCCGCCAGCCGGTGGACGCTCAGGCGTTGGGCATTCCGGACTACTTCGATATCGTCGTGAAGCCCATAGACCTGTCCACCATCAAGATGAAGCTGGACAGGGGCGAGTACCGTGACCCTTGGGAATATGTGGACGACGTGTGGCTTATGTTTGAAAACGCATGGCTCTACAACAGGAAGAACTCGCGCGTTTACAGATACTGCACCAAGGTGAGTATAGGCAATATTTACTGCTTCATTTTATATGCTATACTGTCTTGTGAATGCAAATTTGTACTGTAAATCTTAGTGTTGCCACTAGGGGCACTCAAATGGCACAATGAAGGGTAAAGTGATTCACAGTGGTATTTTGTAAGGGGTTCACAGCTTGTGGCTGTGGGTGTTAGAACTTAAGTCAGTTATTTTCTAACTTAAAACAGAGGTATCAGAAAATAATGAAAGCAGCCAAGTGGTCGATAAGAGAATGTGTTGTGTTTGTGTGCAGCTGTCGGAGGTATTTGAGCAGGAGATTGATCCGGTGATGCAAAGCCTGGGCTACTGCTGCGGACGCAAATACACCTTCAATCCTCAAGTGCTCTGCTGTTATGGCAAACAGCTCTGCACCATACCCAGGGACGCCAAGTACTTCAGCTACCAGAACAGGTTAGTACTATGCCTAATCACATGTTAAAAAAAAGGTCCATTACTCTACAAAATGGCTTAAATTCTAAAGTGATGAAATGAAAGTGCATATTTTATGAAATGCCTTTTTTAAAATAATTAATGTATACGATATTATATTGCGAAATATATCGCTTAAAATATTTATTATTAATAAAAAAAAAAAAAAACTTGAAAGTAGTTGTCCATTTAATCGTAATTATACTAATCTAAGATACCAGTTTCTGAAGTAGTATTTGATAAAAATCCAAGAGCTTTTATGTCTTATTGTGAATGGTCTTAAAGTTCTAAAGGTAGAATTTTAAGGCATTTCATGAATTTTATTTTATAATATTACATAAATTGATTTACAATCATTCCAAATTATACACTTGTACCCAACAAAGTTGTAATGATTGTACAGCAGCAGTCCCTAAATAATTGTAAAATATTTAAAAGATTTCACATATTTGTCATCACAATGCAATTAGATACCAAACTTACTATACAATTATAAATTAACTTTTATAAGACCTCGAAATTGAAAATTAATAAATTTTGCTAGTATTGGAGGACTGGTATCATATCTACTTATGCTATTTTAAATACTTTTATATAGTGCTTAAAGCAATCCAATTTTGCTTGAAAATGCCGGACAAAGAAAAATTTTGCTATATAATATCGTGAGAACAAACTGGTCAAAATTCTACCAAAAACATTTCAAAGGTGGTGAAAATAAAAGTGTTGTTTGCATTGTTCAAGAACTGTTTGTTTTGTTTTTATCTATTTATATATAGATCCATTAATATGTAAAAACTAATTTTGCTTTAAAAAATTAGTTTAAAACAATTAGTTTTCTTGTAATAACAGTTCCTTATAATGGCCCCTTGCAAGGGTAGATATATAGCAAATTTTTTCTTTGGTCTGCATTTTTCCCTGTAAAGATTTGCTTAACTTTTTACTTTTGTTTATAATATATATTCATAGCACAACTCTTCTGTTCATAGCTATTGTTTATAATCATTTAATCCCTGGCACTAATTTCCCTTAAAAATTATTCATCACCTGCCTATGTAACATTTAAAGAACCCAAGATGATCGTCTAAGACATGAGACACGTCATATAGTGATTATAAACTTAATTATGTCAAACAGTAAAAGTTAAAATGATGTGTAGAGAAGTATTTTCAAGATTTTGCATATAATATTTTAAGTACTGAGGAGGCGAAATATTTGTTATACAATACAATCACTTTGAATTTAGCGATTTGATGAATGCACATTTGTAATGTGATCTCTCTAACATTTCCATGTCTATGAACAATGCAAGTTTTGTAAAATGATACTGAATGCTCCTTAAGAGTTAAACAGATTGTTTACAAAATACAGTTTCGTTTTTGTTTTTCTTCTTTTTTTTGTGGAATTATGAATTTATTATTATTATAAAAAAATAACATTAACTAGTCCCATTAACACTCTTTTGCTTTTCGCAAAATTACCAACTTTGTAGTTTAATATTCTTTTAAATTGTTATTAATTGTTTTAATTGTAACTTATATATTTGCTTTTATTTATTAAATGCTGTATCATCTCGGGTTCTTTTTCATTTAATATAATTTTAAGATGATTAACTATATTATAATGAATGAAACTTCAATCACTTTTTTATGATTTTTGTAAGAGGCTGTAGCTAGGGATGCAAATCAAACCTTTTTCCTCTTGATATAATTTACTCGTGGCACTTATAACTAACACAACTTTAACAATTAGTATGTCAGTTGAGTGACCCAGAGTATCAAGGCTTAACTTGAAGACTCGTCTACGAAGACTACCAACTATCGTTAGATATAGTCAACTTGACTGTTAGGTGAATTTCTTACTCTTTTATTATCACGTTTCCACGTTCCAATCGTGCATTTTATTATAACAATTTATCTAGTCTTTATTTACTTATTATCACGTAGCAAGAGTACCAAAGTGCGTTTTTAAAATATAATTCCTTATTAAACTGGTTAAAATCAGAGAAACACTCCTACATGTTTTTACGTTGCTTCCTTGTGGATAGTTCATCTTTTCATTCTGGCTTTTCTCTGTTAATTCATGTTTTAAAGATTGTACAATTTTAATATATGATTTTTTGTTGCAAACCCAAATATTTTATTAGTATAAAAAGTGACTGATTTTGGCAAGGATGGCAAACCCACTTGAACTGCAATATATAAAATATATTTTATTATAAATTTCAATGTGCAACTAGTTTAAAAAGAACGCATATAAAGAATATCCACCACATTACCCGTGAATTCAGTGATTGAAATTTCATTGAAAAATAAACAAAGGCTAATAATATAAATGTTAGTGCATGACTATCCGCCATTTCGAAAAAAGAAAATCAATTTGGTTGCTGCCATTAATACAAAGTCAAAACATAATACGACAGATGTCAGATTTTTGAGATAATCAAGAAATGAAGAATTAAAATGCATGGTGTCTTGTTTTTTTTTTAAATGTTTTATTTCAGTATTTTCCACTTCACTTATTATATTTAAAAAAATGGTTATAATTTTAACTTGCTTTTTTATCGCAGTGATCACAAATTATGATATTCTGTCTGTTGTGTTTTGTATTTATTTATACCTAAGAGTAAACCACTTGGTCTGTGGTTTAGATATTTTTCTAAATGGCCTAACATTTCTAAATGTACAGCTTCATACAAAAAGAACAATGACTAACATCCTTAGATATTCCTGTTATTGGACTTTGATTTGATGGAAGTCTGGATTTAATAATTTGTTGCTACACTTGACTCAAGTTTGTAGCAGTAATATGCTTTAATTTCGTTTCCTATGAAAATATCAATTTTTAATGTAAATCTGTAATAAATGTGAAGCATTGAGAATAACTTTTCTATGGTTGTAAAAGAATACTTTAAAAAAAACCAGATTGATAAAATTGTTTGAGATTTTAATTTGCATAATTTAGTCATCGTTCATCTCGCCATTACACACGTTTGACTTGATGCACATACTCACCCTATAACTATAGCCCATTGGTTCGCTTACTAATGTCTCATTTGCTCCTCACACCTCACGCTTCACATCCGCTGTGTCTATGTGTATGAGAGCAGTTTGAAAGCGTACGGGGTTGTCTCCGATAGATACACCTTCTGCCAGAAGTGCTTCAACGACATCCAGGGCGACACCGTGACGCTCGGCGATGACCCGCTGCAGCCGCAAACGTAAGTAACAATATTTTTTTTTACTTTATTAAGCGTCGCAGACAGGCAGACAAAACAATTTTTTAAAACAAACGTCGGCAGGCGGGCTTATGGTCCTGCTGATGATGGGTAGCGTCACATCGACTACATTAGGATTGAAGATAAGGGAAAATGGGAATCTGATTATATGTAAACAATTATATAATTAAAGAGTAGTCCTAGCGGTGTTGGCTTACCTCAGCCGCACACTGAAATCAAAAAGCACAAGTGACTTTTTTTCATGGTGGTCTTCTATAAGTTAGTGAAGGTAATCGCCAAAAGCGCTGCACAGTTTAAGGCTTAATTCTGATCGAAAGCTGAGCTAACTTAGTTTAGCTGTGCTCGCATAGCTGACGCAGTTTTACATACTTGTGCACACAAAGTTTGCACAATTTTACATACTTGCACACACGTATGAGAAACTTGTCAGCTATGCGAGCTTAGACAAACTAGTTAGCTTAGCTTTCGGTCTGCATTCAGTCTAAGACATAAGGTATTCCGACACTTTGAATTATTTAAGTTTAAGAACTTTTAAAGTCTGTTTTTTAAAAGTTGGTAATAAAAAAACAGCAGACAGCTGTTATTAATCTCTGGCTGCATTAATAAAACATTTTATTTGAGTATTTTTTATCCCTTTTAAATTTGTATTGACTTGCTTTGAGTGATCCTTGTTATGTGTATAATTTTAGTCTATAACACTAAAGTTAGGCTATCTAGTGACCATTAATTTCAATACTAATCATGATGTACCTAAGACTTACTTTGCTTTGAGATTGTCACGGACATATACCTACTAAATTATTGTAATTCTCATTGCAATTCCATTAAGAGAATTCCATCAACCTATCCGGTTGATGAAAATTAAATATATTTAACGAGAAGGACTGATAATGTTGAAATTTTGTCGACTGAACTTTAAAATGTCTGGTGTGGCATAAATTTGCAGAGCAATAAAAAAGGATCAATTCAAAGAGATGAAGAACGATCATCTGGAACAAGAACCGTTCGTGCCGTGCATCGACTGTGGCAGGAAGCAGCATCAGATTTGCGTGCTGCACCTCGACCACATCTGGCCTCAAGGCTTCTGCTGTGATAATTGTTTGAAGAAGAAAGGGGCCAAACGGAAAGAGAACAAATTCTGCGCCAAGAAACTTCCCACCTCCAAACTCGGCATTTATATAGAGACAAGAGTTAATAATTTCCTCAAGAAAAAGGAGGCAGGGGCCGGCGAAGTACATATCAGGGTCGTCGCATCTTCCGATAAGGTAAGGAATAATTGGCTACAGAGCAATGTGTAGATTAGTTTATTTCAATGATAATGTAAATTAAAATGATAATGTGGTCGCAGATGGTGGAAGTGAAGCCAGGCATGAGATCTCGTTTCGTGGAGTCTGGGGAGTTGTGCGCTGAATTCCCATACAGAGCAAAAGCGCTGTTCGCCTTCGAAGAGGTCGACGGCACTGACATTTGCTTCTTTGGAATGCATGTACAGGTAAATATACTGTTTGCTAACTAATCGTACTTAAGATGTAAGATATTTTCTCAGGCATTTTTCAAGGCGGACGAAGTCGCGGGCACTGGCTAGTTTAAAATGAACCTAATAAGCAAACTTTATTTTTAATTGACTTAATCTGTAACAAAGCTATTTGGTGTTGGCAGGAATACGGCAGCGAAAGCCCGTCGCCGAACACGCGGCGTGTATATATAGCATATTTGGACTCGGTACACTTTTTTCAACCGCGACTGTACAGAACGGCGGTGTACCACGAGATACTGTTAGGATACTTGGACTACGCTAAGCAGCTGGGCTACACGATGGCCCACATATGGGCCTGTCCCCCTTCCGAGGGGGACGACTACATCTTCCACTGTCATCCGCCCGAACAGAAAATACCCAAGCCCAAAAGGCTACAGGAATGGTACAAGAAAATGTTAGACAAGGGCATAATAGAGAGGATAATTTTAGACTATAAGGACATATTGAAACAAGCGATAGAGGATAGCATCTCGTCCGCGGCGGAGTTGCCCTACTTCGAAGGTGATTTCTGGCCCAACGTTCTGGAGGAATCCATTAAGGAGTTGGACCAGGAAGAGGAGGAGAAGAGAAAGCAAGCCGAGGCAGCGGAAGCAGTGGTCAGTAATAATTCATTTATTTTACATCACGATCAGCAAATAAATTGGATCATTAACGAAGTAACATTTAATATGCAGTTTAAAAACATAATTGTCATGAATTAGTTTAGGTAATTTTCTCATTTCCTCCATAACTGCTTGTTTCTTGCCTTCCTTATCCAATTTTTGTCCATATATTGATATGAAAATATAGTTGGGAATTGTGTAGTTGATAATGTAAAAATTGGGTGTAGATATTTCAATCGACGGAAGAGAGCGAACAAGGCCCCGACGGCAAGAAGAAGGGCCAGAAGAAGGCGAAGAAGTCGAACAAGTCAAAGGCCGCCCAAAGGAAGAACAACAAGAAGCAGAGCGACCACCAGCAAGGCAGCGATCTCAGCGCGAAGATATTCGCCACCATGGAGAAGCACAAGGAGGTGTTCTTCGTCATTAGGCTACATTCCGCACAGTCCGCGGCCAGCTTAGCGGTAAGTCCACAATACACCAACACCTCTAGTTTTTTAACTTTCTAATGACATTTATATCATTACTAGCTGATCCGGCGAACTTCGTACCGCCTTACAGTCAATGAATGTCCGTGTTACCTTTTAGATAAACTTAATTTAGGATTTATCGAATACAAAAAAAAAAACACAATTATTCGCGCAGTACAAAATTTTAAGATATGATCGAGTACTTACGTGATTTTTTCTGAGGTAACATTTTTATACTTTGTTTATTTCTTATTTATTTTTGTTTAAAAATGAAGTACACCATATATTTTGTAATGTTTTTTAGACTATTTCAAAATTTACAATGAACTTTTCCGACAATTAGAAAACAACATAAGGCCAATCAATTTGACAGTACAATTTTCTTTCTACAGTAATTTTCTGTTGATTGTTTTTATTTATTTATTTTCGTTAATTTTATCAATATTTTAATGATTATTCTGCTATTCGGGACGGAGACGAATCCAACAAAACAAAGAGAATTAAAATCGGTCCAGCCGTTCTCGAGAATGGTGTAACTAACACGACACATATAGAAGATATTATTTGCCGCTGCAATCAGCATTGATAAACTAATAGCTAGTAAAAAGATTGTCAATTTTTTAAATATGAACTTTTTTTAAAAGATAGACAACCCTTTTAAATAGAACCTTTTTAAAAGATAGACAATCTAAATAGAACCTTCTTAAAAAGATAGACAACCTTTTTAAAAGAAGACAATCTTTTAAATAGAACTTTTTAAAAACATAGACAACCTTTTTAAACTGACCTTTTTAAAAGATAGACAATCTTAAATAGAACTTTTAAAAAGATAGACAACCTTTTTAAAAGATGACAATCTTTTAAATAGAACTTTTTAAAAAGATGGACAAACTTTTTAAACTGACCTTTTTAAAAGATGGACAACCTTTTTAAACTGACCTTTTTAAAAGATAGACAACCTTTTTAAACTGACCTTTTTAAAAGATAGACAATCTTTTTTTAAATAGAACCTTTTTAAATAAAATAGCCGTTTCATCTTTTTTTGATTAATGATGTAAGGCTTTTTTAGCTGTACATGGCCTTGCTTCGGGTAACAATACCGTTTCACAACTTCGCATCGCACAGCGTTGGTAGTTGCTACTACAGTGCAGTTATGCTCATATCGGTTTTCGTACGACAGCCCATCCAGGACCCAGACCCCCTGGTGAACTGCGACCTGATGGACGGGCGCGACGCGTTCCTGACGATGGCGCGCGATCGCCACTACGAGTTTTCGTCGACGAGACGCGCTCGCTTCTCGACGCTGTGCATGCTGTACGAGCTGCACAACCAGGGCCAGGACAAGTTCGTGTACACGTGCAACAGCTGCAAGTCGCACGTAGAGACGAGGTACCACTGCACCGTGTGCGACGACTTCGATCTCTGCATCACTTGCTATGAGAAGGAGGGCCACCCGCACAAGATGGAGAAGCTCGGCCTCGACCTCGACGTGGGCTCGTCGCCGGGCGATATGAAGCAGGCGAATCCGCAGGAGGCGCGCAAGCTGTCCATCCAGCGCTGCATTCAGTCGCTGGTCCACGCGTGCCAGTGCCGCGACGCCAACTGCCGCCTGCCCTCGTGCCAGAAGATGAAGCGCGTCGTCACGCACACCAAGGTGTGCAAGAGGAAGACGAAGGGCGACTGCCCGATATGCAAGCAACTGATCGCGCTGTGCTGCTACCACGCGAAGCACTGCCAGGAGACCAAGTGCTCCGTCCCGTTCTGCAGCAGCATCAAGCAGAAGCTGAAGCAGCAGCAGTTGCAGCAGCGGGTGCAGCAGCAGCAGCTGCTGAGGAGGAGGGTAGCCGCGATGAACACGCGCGGGCTGACGGGCGCCTCGTCGCCGCCGCCGGCGCCGGCGTTGGCGTCGCCACCGCCGTCCAAGCCGGCGCCGCACGCGGTGCCCCACAACGTGCAGAAGGCGCTGCAGCAGGTGCAGGAGGAGGCGGCCAGGCAGCAGAGTCCCGCTTACGGCAAGCAGGCCGCCATGGGCCCGCCCGGCGTCGGCGCCGTGGGCGGTGTGGGGGTGGGCGTGGCGGTGGGCGCGCGCGGCGGCGATTGGGCGGCCCGCTACCGCGCCCCGCCGCCGCTGCACCACGCGGCCCACCACCGGCTGCCCCACCACCCCCCTCAGCAGCAGCAGCAGCCTCAGCCGCAGCCGCAGCTCGCCCAACAATTACAGGTGCCTATACGTCTCTTACTTATTTAAAATTAGGAACCTTTAAGAATTATCTTGTATGCATGGATTTTCAACCCACTTCTTTGTATTATACTTTATCTTATTGGAAATTTATAAGGGATGCTTATGTCCAATCAGTGGACCTCCTTGGCTTTGATGATCACTAATATAGCAACCTCTTCGTTTTCGTTTTAGTTGTTAATCACAAGAACATCCGTTGTGTTCACATCCTCTTCATTAAAGCAACTGAGCAAGTGCTCACCAACAAGACAATATAACTTGCCTCGTGTAGCCTGTATAGTCGTAAATGATCTTTTCCTTCGATACAATAACGGATAGCGATAGAGTAGAGAGAGAGAGAGACAGAGAGAGAGAGATAGTGATGTATGTGTGTGTGTTTAGCGAGGCGCGGGTGCAGTGGGCGGTGGCGGCGCAGCGGGTCCTCAGGCGCAGCCGCAGATGCACCACAAGGCGCTGCAGCAGCTGATGGCCACACTGCGCTCGCCCAACAACCAGAACCAGCAGCAGGAGATCCTGCAGATCCTCAAGTCCAACCCGCCTCTCATGGCCGCCTTCATCAAGCAGAGACAGGTATATTTGCATTCAATATATTGCACAACATGTGCCCATCATTTATGAAATCATTAAATAGTAGCATTCATAGTCAGGTTTTTTAAATTACAGTAAATAAATTAAATTACACTTAAAAACACATGAGTTGGGTATTTTATTATAAATTTTGGCTTCCTCATAGATAATGCCCATCAAGTGTGCATACACAATCTATGATTGTAACGACGATTGTGTATAGTTATATCTAGCATCACTATAATATGGGATGTTTTATAAATTGTAAGTAATGCAAGTGTCAAAAATTTATATATTTTAAAATAGCGCTTACTAAAGGTACACTTTCAGTGACTTAAATCGTGGATCTTCTAATACGCCACTTTTATAAGTATAAAAATTAAATCTTTACTGAAAATCTAGATTCTATTATATTTATTATATTATTTATTTATTTAGATTACAAACAGCCATAAATTTAAAAAATATATATTATAGATTATATACAAATAGGCCTAAAGAATCATAAAAATTATATTTTACATTTATTTATTAATTAAAAAATAATTATTATTATAAGACCAAAAAAGAAAAAGAAAAGAGAATATTCTATAAGTGATAAAATTAATTTTTCAAAAGTAATTCGCCAATTTTCTTTTTATAGGAATTCAAATTGTTGGAAAATATGTCAATATCATTCAGAATCTTATTGTAGTGATACTTAGAAGGATGAAAGAAGGAATTTTTAGAATGATTAGTTCTACAGTAGGGAATATGAAACGTATCACTTGATCTTGTTCTGAGTTTTGGTACATTGAATTGAATACATTCTAAAAGTGAAGAAGAATCAATGTGATTATTTATTATTTTATTTCTATTTCAGATTTTTTTTATAGCTTTGTATTTTTTCCAAGCAAGTTCAATTTTATAATTATGTTAATGAGAAACTAACAAGTGAGACATTAGAAATGAGAATATACTTTGTATAAAGATTTAAGAAACATGATTAACTTAGAAAGCGAGCAATCTTCAAAGACATGTCGAGTCCTGCCGAAGATCCCCGTTAGAGCTAACCGCATCACACAGAAGAGAAGTTTAGATCCTGCTCTTGTATTACAGAATTCTCAAAATCAACAACACGCAGCGGGTGGTGTGGGTGGTGTGGGAGGCGTGGGCGGCGTGGGCGGCGTTGGCCCCGTGGGCAACGTAGGCAACGTGGGCATCGGGGGGCTGGGCCTCAGCGGCGGTGTGCAACAGCAGCCCCAAATACAGCACATGATACAGCAGCCGCAGCAGCAGAGGCTCCAGCAGATGCACCAAATATTGCCCCAGCAGACTCAGGTACTATCTCACTGCAGTGTACAGTTTCTTGTTTCTAAAAGTGCTCCCTCACCGGGTGCATTCGCGTGTAATGCAACATTTCAGACTAGACTTTGAGCATTACGTTACAATACTGTCTCCCGGACTGACGAGCATATTCGAAATCTCCGATGTAATGTTCGAATCTGTACTGTAACGTTCATGGACGTAGGATAATATAACAGGACCGCTTAGTTGAAAAAATTGCATTTACGAAAATTAACTAATATATTTTTATTAATTATTAGTATATTTTTCATTGCGCCTTATACAGAGATAGCCAAACTATGGCCGTGTGTCATTTTCTTTCATTTTGCCAGACTAAAAAAAAGTATTTCATTAAAAATTTAGATTTCAAAAATCCTAGTTAAATCACTTGTATATTAATTGTACTTCAATGTATTATAATCACATTAATTTCGTTATATATTTTTAAATTCCAAAAAGTTAATATTTATTGTTTCAAGCCTATATTATATTTTATTTACTACTGGTATCCCTTTAAAGTGACATTACGGTATATATCCATAAATTTGTAGCGTTGGTGGATATGATTGTGTACAATTGGTGCAAAACTATTATAAGCAATAAAATGAACAATTTGAAAATTACAACTGCTAAAAGTGTTGGTTAAATAATACTTAAATTTAAAAAAATATTTATAAGAAACTACTACTATATGTAGCTTATATTATTTTACAATTTATCTTTCACTCTATTAGAAAGGGACACACAGTCTCTCTACTACATATCCTACTCGGCTCGCGTTTTAGCTGCAAGTAATAATTATATTAGATCAATGGTTACATTACATGTTTGGTCTCAATAGAACATTTTTGAAGTTAATAATTACTTGGCGTATTTTTCTGAAGATTGAACCATCACATTTATTTTTTTAAGATTTCCATAAGTTTATTTGCATTGTTGCAGGTGGGGAGCGTGTCAGGCGTGGGCGGAGTGGGCGGCGTGGGCATGAGCCCTGGCGGCGTGGGCGGCGGCATGGGCGGGTGGTACAAGCAGAGCGTGGGCGGCGTGGGCGGCGTGGGCATGATGGGCATGAGGGCGCAGACGTACCAGGGCGCGCGGCTGGGCGCGCGGTACTACGCTTCGCCGCCGGGCACGCCGTCGCCGCGCGCGCCGCCGCCGTCGGAGCTGGTGCTGGTGCGGCCGTCGGCGGGAGTGGGGGGCGTGGGCGGCGTGGGGGGAGTGGGCGGCGTGGGGGGAGTAGGGGCCGCAGGGGCGGGTGCGGGGGCGCAGGGGGCCCTGGGGGAGGACGCGCTGCCCGCGATGACGCCGCAGGACCAGCTCACCAAGTTCGTGGAGCAGTTGTAGTGTACATAAGGGCCGCGCGCCGCCTTGTACATATCGCCTAGCGGCGGCGGCGACTCCCTCTATTTATTTCGTCTCGCGGGCGCTCAATGTACAAATGTAAATACGGATCCCACTACGCTCCTAAGTTGTTTCTAGTGTAGGCATATTATTATCATACTTATCTGTTTATGTAATTAAATCATTTTATAATATAATTATGTGATTATAAATCCAGTGTTTCTCTCCCCTATTCCTCGCTCCTGCCCTTATCCTTGTTATCTGCCAGAGGCAATAACAATGCCAGAAAACAAAATCGAGGGACAGTTAACTAGCCCAAGTAGCATTCTAGAACCAATAAAATAACGAAGACTAGCGACAGTTGAAATTAGCAATAGTACGAGATCCTTATAAAAATGTGCCCGTTAATATTATTAATTAAATTAATAATTATTGGCAGCCAGGTATAAGCAGGTAATATTTTGTTTTTGAAGCCATTGCGCAGGCGCCGACAGATGGTGATCTTAACCAACAGTAGATATTCCTTACTGGACAATAACTGCTTAGGTTTTATAAAAAATATGAATATATCATAACCTAAAAAGCGGTTATGACTTAATAATACTCTAAAAATAGTTTGTTATTTAACCACCATTTTAAGAATTATCCGTTTTATTTAAAAACCAGTTTTTTTAATTAAAATTGTTCAAATTGACGTTGAGAGCATTTAGCCGCTTTTTTGGTAAGAATCAAACGTGATATTATCTACTTAAATATGAATCAAAAAAGTTTAGTATTTCAAGAATTGCTATTACTTATATTTAATATTATCAATAAGACGTTAGCCATCGCTTCAAATGATCGAAGGCTGTATCAAAATCGGATTAACTATTTTTTGAACAATATTCATTTAAAAAATCTAAATAATTTGAGTTAGTTCAATAGCCTTATGTACCTCCCTAAAAAGTATTTAATTTAAACTAATAATGACAATAATTTATAATCTGCATTTATTCACGCTTTCACGTTTGTACTTTGACTCAAGAAGTGAATCGTGCATCCAAAATTCCTACAACTTTAGTTGTAATAATTCGCACTAAAAATGATATTTTTAACAAGAAAAACATATTTGCAGAAGAAAGGAAATTTCACTGATCGTCTTTTAGACAATCCAATCAAAGTCCTTCTGAAGAAGCGATACTGTATCTCTTATTTTCAGTTCAGGTACCATCTTCTTCCCTGCAGACTATTCATGATAACTTACATATATTGATAACCAAAGCATTTCAGCGAGTCTAAGCTTAAGTGATACGGATACGAGACGAAAAAGGAAAAGGTATATATATATAACGAAACTATCAGAAAGAGAAAAAAATAAAGAAAGCGACAAAAGATTTCATAGGAATTATAGCACGACAAAGATATAAATATATTATAAAATTCCTCGATTATATCTACTTCTTTTTGGCTACAGTAACGTATTCTCACTAATCGCTGTTTTTCTTTACCTGACGGAAACTTTCATTGCGCTAAAACTCGGCAATTATTGATTTTATGAAAAAAAAGTTTCATACAAAAATTGTAGAAAATTTCATGCTCAACTTTGATAATAACATTTTTTTTACATATTTCCAAAAATTATCGAGATATTTTCCAAAAAACAAAACTTGTAGTTTCACCAACTACAAGTAAAGTGCTGATTAGTTACTTTTAGAAATAATTTTATGTCTTATTAAATTATGCACTCGGTTTACTGCATCCTGCGATAGGCGATTTTTTTTTAATGTTTGGGACTTTTACCGTACAAGCAAAGGTATATCATCTCCTTCATTCCCGGTTACCGATCACTTTAAATGGCGGTTAGCCTACTTGACACATGATGAAGCCTCTTTCACTTGGTGAAAAGTTAATTGCGTTTCTCGCCCTCTTTGTGGCTCGCGTTGCCTCTTTGGGAGACTAATTATGGGTAAAATAAAATAAAAACAAAAAACCATTAGCTGTAACATTTTATTTTGTGATGTCAGTGTGTGATAAAGCCGAATTGATACGAACATTAGTTTTTATAAAAAAACGATTTAAGGCCTTTGATAAAATCTGTTCAATTATAAACAGCTTCAACACTTAATAAGTTATTTGGGTGTAAGCTAGAATTTTAAGTGGCAAATATATATATTAATAAAAAATAAGTTTACAAGTACAAACAATGAGGACAAAAATACATTGTAGTTACAACAAATAATCCCTTTCATAAAAACAGTCACCAGAATGCTTATTTTTATACATCTAACACAAAATAACAATGATGGGAAGTGAAAACAATAAAACAAAATAAATATTTTCAGCAATATAGGCATTTTATCTTGAATAAGTACTGTCAGTTGATTAGCAGGTGTAATTTTTAAAAGAAACAAATATATTAATTGTATAAACTTTTTCATATATTAGCTGGAATAGGTGACGTCAATTTACATTTGTAACCAAATAAACCTCAAAATCACATTATTAATTAATATAGTGTATTCAGAAATAAGTACTATTTTAGAGGGATAATTTAAAAATAAAAAATTCAACCACTAACTAAAACATATCCGCATCCATACTAATAATATAAATGTGAATGTAACCTTTTCACACTTTCTTTAACTACTCAATCGAACATCGTGAAATTTCGCATACACGTTGTCAGCGATACAAGAAAGGACATAGGGTACGTTTCATTCGGAAAAAAAAAGTGCTGTTCCCAAGAAATCATTTAAAATAAAATAAAATAAAAATCTAACGCCTGGCCAAAGTGGTCAAGAGTTATATTGCTAGTGAGCAATAAAGATTTAATGTTTCAGGGCCTAAGAAAAAGGAGAACGGACGAAGTCGCGGGCAGTAGCTAATTATTTGATATTAATACAAAAGGTATCCTATGACGTCACCTGAGCCTTTATTGCCTTTATTGCCTATATTTATTATGCTATGCTATTTGCTCATTCACACAAGGGACACTCAACAACAATGATTAATTAAATATCAACTAAGGTAAAAAAAATCCATTAAAACAATTTTAATTATTATGAATTTTTTTTTTCGCAACATCTTTCTGAAAGCCATTACTTAAGTACTGAAAAGGTGGTTAAATTTTAATCAATCCTAAACAATAATATATTTTTGACAATAAATTTAGAGATACGTGCATAAATAAATCAAGATCTTTGTCGTTCGTTTGATAAAAATTAGAAATTTGCACAATTTCAACAATTGAACACGGCTAAAATTAACCACATTTATTTAAAGTTAAATAAATATATATATATACGATTTTCATAACGCAATGGCAGTTTCAAAAGTATAAAAAAACCTAGGAATGTGTCTTCAATTTTGTTTTATCCCCTTGTTAGTTTCGTTTAAAACTTAATATGCCATCACTCAGTCTTTCAATGAAGATGTAAATATATTTAAAAAAAAAAAAAAATATCAATATATTTAAAACACTGCAATAAGCAACAGATGAATTGAACATATGATTTTATTACATTCATATAAATCATTAAATTAAAACACTTGTAAAAGCAGTTCAAATACAGAATTTTAATTTTCAAAACTGGTTACCAATAAAGAAAAATATATTATTATTCTTTATTGTGAAACTCTTGTTTTTCTTTGTGGGTATTAATCGGAAGCAAGTTTCGAAAACAGAATTGTTATTCTTACATCGAAACTGGTTTCGAAAGAAGAATAAAATAATTCGAATTAGTGTCAAAAATGGACGAAGCGCATTAAAATCTTTAAAAGACTCTTTCGAGGATGTGCGAAGTCGGATGCTAGATTAGTAGAGATGCAATTAAGGACAAACCCCTTGGAAATTAATCGTATAACTAAGCATCATAAAACCCACATACTTGACAGTTGGTACTATACCTTATTCACGGAAACGAGCTTAGAGGGAGAAGAAGCGTTCGGCTGTGATTGGTGGAGACAACCGACAATGATGTGAGTGTACACAGTACATGTACTTTTTAGTCTGTGCGTAGAACTCTCACTGTTCACTCACTCACTCTCACTGTTATTATACTGCGTTTTCTAATTCGAAGGTCCTAATGTTAAATTTTAAATTAATGTTACCAGCGTTTTTTCCGCACTGCTATACTGATATCGGTTTTCTTAAAAATATTTTTGATCTTGTTTTATTGATTTAACATTCGTATTGTTGTTATTTTAATGTTTGAATTTAGCTTAACTAACGTATATTTTTAGTTTTATTATTATTATATTAGGAACCAAAATGTCTATTATCTTAATTAATAAATAATTAACAACTTAATAGCTGGAATAGTTTATACGAAATAAAAAGTGTAGGTTTGTCGGTATTATTGTAAACGCCCACTCAAGATTTGCTGTCCTTGTCTTTTGTATGGAATTGAGTGAAAGAGAAAGCGCTCTATAAACTCGTTTCCGTGAACAAGGTTTAGACAGTAGATAGATATTTTGTAATGTGCGATATCCAGTGATATAAATTATATAGATCTTTATTTTAAAGATCTATATTTCACAGTAAAAAGGAAAAAAAATAATTTAAAACAATACGAGTAGTTATTTTACGATAATGTCACATTTAACAATTAGAATGAATTCGTAATATTATGTAATCTGTGTCCTCTCCACAGAACACTTTAAATACATAGAGTCCACAGGGCACAGACTACTAGCAAGTGAAGTAATAAGAAAGCACGATGTATGTTCGGGATAAACTCAGAAACTATTGAAGCGATTTTGATCATATTTCGCAACTAACTGTAATTTGGGCCAACCTTAAAGATGGTATAGTTTTTATCTCAATTTATTGACCTTAATATAAAATTATACCCGTGCGAAGTCGGGAGAGGGTCGCTAGTATATAATATGAATTGACTGACTGTTGCATCTCTACTAACTAGTACTTGAAAAATTGTGTAAAGCTTAACATTTAGCGCTATCGTATCGTTTTTTTTTTTTTAATAGAATAGATTGGACAATGTAACATCAATATTATACTTGATTAATTGAACACAAAATATGTATAAAAGACCGAGTATCGTGTCAATTCAAGTATATTTCACCAGTTAACAGTTAAATTAATGTCGTAAAAAATGTTTTATAATAAAATTCAATAACGATAACGAATTATGTTGCTTATTAAAAGGTGTTTGTTATTAATAAATGGTTTAGCTTTTTTAAATTTTAATCATAGGATACATCAATTTTAATCTGTCAATTACTGTGATGGCTTCTATTTATTAACTGGTGAAATAAACATTTTATTAAAAACATGCAGCTCTCTTATTCAAAATTGAACTTTAGGATTTTTTTTTTAGAATATAAAGAACAATTTTCAATTCAGTCAATATAATATAATGGTCTAAGATCTGAAGAGAGGACGTCGTTCAACCATCTGTTTACCAGATGAAAAGCATATTATTGCTATTATATATTGCCTATTAAAATATTATGTTTAATTTAAAAAAAAAAAAAACTACTTGCTATGCTGCGTCCTTCTCTATTGCACTGCACAGTACGCTCAATGCACATCTTTGCTTGCTCCGATTTTATAATTTCAAATTTTTGCAATAGTAATAATTATACTATTGCACTATACTATTGTTTAACTATTATACTATTGTTTTCACAGGTTACTATTTATTATTGAAGTTATAAAATTTATAATTGGAAAATCGGAGCAACCAATGATGTGCATTGAGCGTACTGTGCAGTGCAATAGAGAAGGACGCAGCATATCAACTATTTTTTTTTTCAAATTAAGATATCCTTAATGAGCATATTTTAATAGGCAACACAATCGCGATTTAAATTATTATTAATATTATTATCTGGTAAACAGATGGGTGAAGTACAACCTCTCTTCGGATCCTGTACTATAACAGGCGAGGAGCATACTAAGCAAGATGAGCACTCTAATGTAACATTAACACAATTTATAGTTTTTTATGTAAGACAAATTTGTCTTTCCATAGAGTTTAAGTCACAGAAGCCCAGCCATTAGAACAAATATTTAAATTGATAGTCTTATAAACTTTTATTAAGGCAACAGACAGAAAAATTGTAATAAATCCAACCATTCCATCTGGGATCATAAATATATATTTTTTGTAGTAACACTTGTGTAATTTATATATATATTGTTAAACGTGTTTCAATTTCATTAGTAAATAATTGTAGGACACTGACCATTTTCCATTACAGCTGCACTTCTTTGTCTATATATTTACACTAGCTGTTGCATGCGACTTCGTCCATGTAACTTTATAAAATATAGCCTATATTACTCGCTGATAACGTAACTTTCTATAGGTGAAAGAATTTTTAAAATCGGTTCAGTAGTTTAGGAGTTCATCGCGGACAAACAACGTGACACGAAATTTTTATATATAGATTGAATAAAAATCAATTGTTTATTTTGGAAAATGGTCATCTCCATTTACTCTATTTCTTTGAATTTAATTCAATAAAAACAAACAGTTGAGAATATTTTTTTAATGTCTGATTGATTGATCATAAAAATCTTATTGATTCCCACCTGATGTGAGGGTATTTATTTAAAAAATATTGACACACTACACAAAGTTGATATTTTCAAAAATCCTTTCTTGGCGGATGCTTACATTATGAAATAAACCTATTTTCCATTTTTCAGTTTTCTAGACTTAGAGTTTTGACTGACAGTCGGTCAGACCAAACAATTTTAATGAGTATAGATTAAGAAGAAAAAATAGTTTACGCCTAAAAACACGTTTAACATTTTTGAAAATTAATTGAGGCATTTGTAGTACATATATTATAGCGTCACTCATCTGGACAGGATAATTTTCTTGTTTTAAATGTTCTGTTTAGTACTCATCTCACATAGTCCATAGTAAATGCAAAATTCAACGTTTAAGACAACTGTTCGGGTCTATTTGTCCTTCTTGTCACTTGAATTGTTTGCTGAACAGTCTGTGTCTTCTGTCTCCTCGTCAGAGTAATTTGTTGGCTCTTCACCGGGCTTCAGGAGTCTGCCGACGAGTTCGTATTTTTCTGAAATGTCCAAATGTATTATATTACTAACAAAAGAACACAATGCAGCCATCAATATTTTCTCTAAGTTGGATATCTCAAAGTAAGAGTAAACATACAAACACACACACAACGGAGTATGTGAGCTTATAAAGAAAAGTACCTTAACGACTGGTACTTTTTTTACGCCGACGTGGATCATCATTCGGCAAGATTTCGGCCACAGATGGCAGATGGCACTTTAATAAGTAGTTATAAAAACTTTATATTATTTGGATAATATAGATAATATAAAATTTATTAAGGAAATTAGTAGCTGACGGACAAGATATATTACCAGAGAAAAAGCCTACAACACAATGTATATATTGTTTTTGTTAAAGAAGTCATAGTTATAAAAAATAATTTACTCAGATAACAACGGAGATATTCTGATTGTGTCAGATACATATGTACTACAAAAATAGTAATTTTTATGGTGCCAGAACCTAGAAAAAACTTTCTAAAGTTGATAATTGCGGAAGTCACTACTTCTTTTTTAGTTAGGGAAAAAAAGGACTAAAAATTTAAAAAAAAATGTGTGACGAGGGCGGCACTGAAAATTTCGGGAATGATAAGGAAGTGATACATTATTAGTGAAAAAGAAATTTATTGTTTTTCGAAGTATTCTCCTTGAAACTTGACACATTTTTCCATTCGATGGAAGCAATTATTAAAGCATTCATTCCATTCTGAAGTTGGGGTATTCAAAATGGCCGTTTTGTAGGCGTCTACAGTTGACGAAAATCGTTGACCAAGCAATTTGTTCTTAATTTTGGGGAAAGTATAAAAATCATTCGGGCTTCGGGAAAACAACTTTTTTACACCTAATTGTTCATATGCAAGATTATTTGTATTTGACTCATGCCAATGTCTAAAATTGCCTGAATTTCGCGATATGTCACATGTCGATCTTCCTCAATCAGCTTACGCACGGCATCAACGTTATATTGGGTGACTGCAGTTTTTGGGCGACCTTGACGGGGATCGTCACAGAGCTTGACACGTCCACGTTGAAATTCCGCAAACCAGCGATAAATTGTGGTTTTATCCGCATCCGATCAACACACTGTTTTTGTGTTAAACCATTTCGAAAGTCATAATAAATCATTGCTCTTGAATTTTCTCGAGCCAATTCCATTTTCATACTGACTTTACGAGTTCGACAAGACCTTGTGACAAGACCGCGTTCTTTTTAAAAAATAAATAAATGGTATTCGATTAATAAAACCAAGGAGTTTTCGATTATAAAGACCTTATTATGCCAGGTACAATGGAAATATTCCAATTCCGATACTTTTAGTGCAGCCCTCGTATCTACTGATACAAAATCAGTGTATTGGCAAATTAGATTATCTTACAGAATACACAAAAAGAAAATAAAATAAAAACTTAAAAATTTTTAATTTTTTTTTTCATTACAACAAACAAAATTGTAACTTGTCCTTGTATTTTATTACAATTTGTTTTAGGCTTCACAGAATACTTCTTATTGCTTGTTACAAAAACCAGGTTTAAACCTTTATTGCTATTTCGTGCTTATTTACATTTTGCGATTAGATAAACCAAGATGGGTGTGGAACTGATAATTATATTGCAAGGAGAATAACTTATGATAATAATAGGTCTGCAAAGTTATTTTTATATGTTGCAAATTCCATTTAAAAGTCAAGCTACTTTACAAATAAAATAAATATACTTTTTGCACGTTAATATTTTTTAGATAATATATTAATGATATCAGTCAGCTTACAAAGTTTTAGGTGAAGGTGTATGGGCCGACAGTGGCCATGATTCAGTAATTCAGTGGTTTCATCCTAATGCAGACATAAATTAAGCACACCATAGCTTGGTATAATATAATTAAAAATTTGGATCTATGGATACAGATAAGAATACCGATCATTAATGTTTAGATCCTCAAAAGGATATGGACATATTATTATGAACCTCAACTAACGTTTTTTACTCACTTCATATGTGTATCACCGTGAAACTACAGGTTTTGTAAGCAAATATATTTGGTGCATTTATATTTTTGTAATATAAATGTGCTAATATGTGATTTTAAGAAATAAAGTTTAGTTTAATTGGAATTTAATGGCCTTTCAATTCAACCTATATTTAGAATTTCAAATATGAAATCTATACTTAATAATACAAAGAGAGATTTGTATTTTTGTTTGTAATGAATAAACTCAGTAACCAATGGACCAATTTTAAAAATTCTTTCACCTATAAAAAGTTACATTATCAATGAGTAACATAGGCTATATTTCATAAAGCTAATAAGGGGATGTTCAAGTATTACGTAACGTTACGATGCTTTACAGGGGCGGGAAGGGAATCCCTCGAGTGTAGTGTGTGTCATTTTTATTTTGTTCTCCCAAGTTGGCAACCCTTTTTGTTTGTAAAAATGGTCACTTGTTAAACTAGGTCCTAAACGTAACATTTAAGGAGGGTACAGAAAAACATTGCAGCGTGTTAAATTTCAAACATGTTATACATATTAATTTCAACAAACGTAATTGCATTACGTAATACTTGCTAATGTAAAAGATTCGTTCCAGATCTACCAAAAATAAATGTTACGGAATCAGGTCGTTTTTCTCCCTCTAATATTATATCAGCTAATATTTCCAGAGATTGACTTAATAAGCTCTCATGATTGACAAGCTGATTGCGGTCGACCATTTGAGCACCCCTGATATGGGTGATATAAATCATAATATTTTCCATAACGCTGAGGTACTACAACTGCTATAGACTGTTTTAAATAAATTATGATTCAATGTATGGGGCCAAAAAATGTTACTGCAACACAACACCAAGCAACAAAAGGTTGCAAATTTAGGTATTACAAATATATTAATAAAGAATACAAATTACCTCTAAATTGTGCTTCCCATTCCTTTACGGACTCCATTTCTACAGAGTTGAGATCACTAAGGTCATCATATTCCTTATCAGATGAGGTCACACGGAACTGCGCTAGTCCCCTCGATGCATCTTTACCGCCGAATGCAGCATAAGGACCACCTAAAAGGCGTTTTAAAAAAATACACTTCTCATTGCATACTAGAAGAAAACATGTTTTTATAATAGTAATAAAAAAATAGTTGCCCGCGACTTTGTCCGCATTGAAAAATTGAAAATATAATGCCTGACAATTATATTTGCAATAAATTATTTATTGTTTATTGCTGTTATAGTTTGGCCAAGAGTTGTATCTATAAATTACTATTATATAAAGCTGAAGAGTTTGTTTGGTTGAACGTGTTAATATTAGGAACTACTGGTTCAGATTGAAAAATCTCTTTTTGTGTTGGATAGTTTATTTATCGAGGAAGGCTTTAGGCTATATAGCATTGCGCTTATATATATATTTATAATTTTAGTACAATTTCGATTTGCGTCTACTCTAGCGGCATCTGTAAGTGAATAGTGATATTATATATAATACTGGCAAACTGCAGTGACAAAAAAAATCTTATTTTCATCCCATCTGATGGCGCAAATAGCAACTGATTTTTTAAATTTGTTTTTGAGATATCTCATCCTATAATAATTACTCATATATTTTCTTTTTCAATGCAGACGAAGTCACGGGCACCAGCTTGTTTTATGTGATCCCTCGGGAGCAACACTTTTTTTTATGAATGAAAGGTACCCTGTGTCCCTGACAATGCTTATGCGAAATTTCATGATGATCGATTGAGTAGTTAAGGCGTGAAAAGTTAAGAGACAGACAGACAGACAGACAGACAGACAGACAGACAGAGTTACTTTCACTTCTATATTAGTACGGATAGTATGGATTAGTATTTATTAAAATCATTGTCTGAATTTATTATTAAAAACATTCATATTAGTGCCTCAATTAATAAAAGAGATGTTTTTAAACATCGTAATTATTTGCCGTTATGTTTGTCATATTGCACACGCCTTAAAGTTTATATTGTACAATAGGATTGATGATTAAATGAATCATAGTTGCGAGCTATTTTTAAACGTCGCCTCATTAAAATGCACTCACCGGGCCCGTAAAAGCGACGTCCTCGCGTTGCATCAAATATCCAACCGTTTACAGCCACTAACACTCTACCATCGGGCTGTGTCCCATCGTATTGACGCAGTTCAGCGGCGGTCATATCTTTCCGAATTCTCGGCAGTTCTGGAATCGGTGGCTCAACTGATGCAGAACCAAACTTGTTCCTAAGAGTTCTGTACAGTAATACAAGAATAAAAGCTGTAAGAATCAAATTAATGGGACTGTTTATGAATTCGACTAATATGCCGGGATTTGAACTGGTATCTGCTTCTGGAGTTTTTGCTTCAGGTGACGATGACATTTTTTATATAGAACAGTGTGTACACAGTTTTTGAAGATAACGCTTTATTTTTTAATTTTATAAGAATTTTGATAATGATATAAACACTGCGACGGATAAATTAAAGTTACTGACGTCAGCGTCCTCTCCCTTCTCCCCCCCTTCCATTCCACAGATCATAATATACTTGAAAACAACTTTAAAAGAGTTTCATTCAAGGAACATATATACTCTCTAGCGAGTTTCGTTCATCTGTCAGACGTAGAGTGACAGAGTATTTTATACTAATTAGAAACTTTATAGAGAATAGAAGTAACACTATATTAGAAAATGTCTCAGATAAAATAAGAAATAATTTGGAAATAATAAACCCCCATTATTTGTATCATAGTATCGTAGTCAGAATTCTAATATTCAGAACCACAGAATAGTATATACTCAGGAAATTAAGTTTGTGTATTGGAGGGGGGAGGTGGTAAAATAGAGATGAAATCATAGAATAATACTAAGAAAATCGAATGGTGATTGGTAAATGCTTGAACGAATAACAAAGTGAATGTGAACTGAATGGTGCGATTGTGCGAGCCGGTGGGGTGCGAGGTTGGTGCGAGGGGTGCGAGCGAACTAGCGCGAAGCGAACGATCTTGCTTTATTATTTTTTAATTTATATTACATAGTCATACTTTCCTTATACAAATTTATACAATGAAGGAACATAATAATAGTACAGACTTGTGCTCTCGATATATCAAAATATTTGTGGTTGTATCTTGTTATTGGTGAGATTTTATTGGTTTATTCTGTTTTTCTTTTCTTATTTCTTCGTTTTTCTTATTTTGTTTTGTTTTCATATAATTCAATTACCGGTGCGATATCAAAAATCCCTAAATATAAACCACATAATATTAATTTGTCTTTTATTTTCAGGATTGTATCAATAGTAACGGTGTTTGTGAATAAATCCTTGCTAAGCGGACAGTCAGTGGCTCTAGAAGCTCCTTTATTTATAACTTGGTTTCAATGTTGCATATCTTTTACTATTTGCTTTACCTTGAGTTCTACTGGAGGTATTCCTGGTCTATTTAATTTTCCAAAAGGAACACCGTGGCATATTGACGTTGTGAAAAAGGTATAAAACTCAAATACATTTTTTTAAATCTTTACAGTATTCAAAATGAGTGTTTGAATTTTTAATTGTATGGAAATTAAAGATAATTCCAAGTGGCTGCCCTCTCACGTCAAATTGCGTCTAAAACACAGTTGTAACTTAATTCTTTTGCTATATAACCAAAGTAAATTTAACATTATTTAGAGATCCTTATATAAAGTACTTAACCTTATTTTATAATAATGTCATAATTATTATAATAATGTCATAATTGGTTTGGAAGTTTCAAAGGACGAGCCATACCTTTAGTGCTTTATTGAGTTTCTCTTAATAAAATAGCTGTTTTTTTATGTTAAGAACGACAAACAGGTGACAGTCAACTTGATGGTACCTAGATGGCTTCCGTCACCTATAACACAAGTAACTCAACAAGTGCTGAAATTAATGATTGCATATTGGTACACATTCAATTACTGTACAAATAGTTATCTTCATTAAACTAGTACTGATAAGATATAGGTTTTCTAGTCACTAATCTGTTATGTATGTAATTACAGGTAATACCGTTGTCAATAATGTTCACCTTGATGATAGCCACAAATAATTTATGCTTGAAGTATGTGGATGTGGCATTCTACTACATTGGCAGATCATTAACAACTGTCTTTAATGTATTGCTCAGTTGGATATTATTGAAACAGACAACATCTTTACGTTGTATGCTATGTTGTGGATTTATTATATTTGGATTCTACCTCGGTGTAGATCAGGAAAATTTGCTAGGTAACATTCAATTCTTGCCATATGTCAGATATAATTATTACATAGATTAAACTTATTTCACAAATAAAATAGTAAATAATGTATAAGCCGTGTTTGGCTACACTTGTGTACAAATTGACAGAATAATAAATATTATATAAAAAAATTGCAATCTTAAAAATGTTATGTTAGGCGAGGATAACTAGTAGTTATATAAACAAAATATTTTTTCTTATTTTTCAGGATCATTCTCTTTGAAAGGAACAATATATGGAGTTATAGGTTCTTTAGTGTTGTCACTATATTCAATATACACAAAGAAAGTGTTGCCATATGTAAACCAGGAAGTGTGGTTATTGTCGTACTACAATAACGCATACTCTATCATTCTGTTTCTACCTCTGATTGTGCTCAACGGGGAAATAGGTGTATTATGGAATTACAAAAATTTTGATAGCACATATTTTTGGTTACAAATGACGGTGGGGGGGTTATGTGGCTTCGCCATTGGATATGTCACGTCTTTACAAATTAAGGTACTTTTCAATATATATTTTTTTATATATCAAATTTTAAACACATGTATGTCACTTCGGATTTAATTTAAGTCTTGCTAGTATTAAAAAAAAAAAACTATGAACGACTTTGGAATACTACTTTTAGTAGAAAGTTTTTAAATTTTTTCATGACATAGAAGGTAAACAGTTTTGTTTTCATAGTTTTTTTTATGTTAAGGTCGTCAGACAGGCTGACTGTCCACTTGGTGGTAGGTGGCTACCGTCGCCTATTATAACACGAGCAACGTCACAGGTGCTGCAGGTGTACTGCCGACCAAAGTAGGTTTAAGTGTAAGGGATTAGAAAGGGAAATGGGCTCTGGTATCACTTACTCACTCACAGAAACACAACAGCACACATGCTGTTATTTCACTGTGGTTTTCTGTAAGAGGTTGACTACTGCCGCCAGACGGGCTGCGACAAATGACTGAAACGCAGTGTGTCCTTGCTTTCCAGACTAGATCCAAATTTGAAAAGTTCATTTCCAAAGTAGATCTTGCCATGAATCGAACCCGAGACCCCCGAGATTGAGCATTAATGCTAGCATGACCATAACCACTCATCCAAAGGGTTTGTCTAGATGAAAAGGGAACCATTTACCCAATTCCTCGCTCGGTTATGGTTTCAGGTGACGTCACCACTGACCCATAACATATCGGGGACAGCGAAAGCGTGCGCACAAACAGTCATTGCGACCCAATGGTACAATGAATCGAAGAACCTTCTCTGGTGGTCCTCCAACGCGATAGTTTTGGGCAGCAGTGCCTTTTACGCCAGATTCAAACAAATGGAAATGGAGGAAAATTCGAGACGACCAGTGAGTGAAGACAAGGAAAGTTTAATATGACATTTAAAAGACTGAAAACTATTTTCAAGTGTATGTATATGGGGAAAAGCGTAAATGGAAAATATTTGTTGCGAGTGGAATTTTTCACATTACAACCAGCTTTAAATGGGTCAATGATGACTTTTTATAAATGTAGTTACTAAATATCGTTTTCACGAAATTTTATTTATTTGAAATGTTTATTTCGATTCGTGTGTGTATATTTATTAATAAAATAACTTTACCCGCGGCTTCCTACGCATGGTATTTGGAATAGCGCGTAACTTTTTAGTTATTTCTTTTGGAATGAAATAAACAAAATGTTACGGGAAGCTTTCTAAAATGCATAAGTGAGAACTGCATTCAAATCGGTCAAGCCGTTTCTGAGATTAGCGTGCACAGAAACGCACAGTCAAACAACGATTGTATTATATATATAAATTACAAATATTTCATAACTTTTTTTTCATGTTAAGTTCGACAGAAAGGCTGACGGCCCACTTGATGGTAGTTAAGTTAAAAATTAATAGTTTTTACTCCACTAAGTACCGTAAAATGGGGCGACTTTCAAAATACTTTATTTTTTTAGTAATTCTTGAATATCTCGCTATCCACTGAACGCATTCAAATTTTTTTTTTTTGTGTTGACAACACTGACAATTCGCCCATATTTTTTCAAAGCATGATCGCAGTGGCTGCAAGCTCGAAGCTCTGGTAAAAATTACACTTCCCACTTACTACTCTCGAATTAAGAATGTTTGCTAAGTCCTACTTAGATAAATAAGGTGATTGAACCAAAATTCGCAAACAATTTACCCGTAGTCGATTGGGCCCTCAGCCTTTTAAAGCGACCCCAAACTGAATATGGTTTTGACAAATATCAAAAGGTCAAGAGCTGCAGTAGACCAAGAAACATTAAATAGTTACTTCGATAATCTGTAAAGGGAAGTTAATGATGCTCCACCTAGTAATAAGTATATTTAATTACGACGAATTGAATTTGTCAGACTATCCAGGCAAGAAGAAGTGCATATACAAACGTGACGTCAAATATCCTGAAAGAGTAATGAATCATCGAAAAAACAGGGCATATCAAAGTGACCCCATATACTAAGTATAAATTTGATAGGCAATCTTTTTTTTCTTCATAGGTTTCTAAGGAGATAGTTTTTTATTTGACAACGATAATCTAATCTGTGCCTTGAATCGCCACTACAGTATTTTTTTTGTATTTTTTACGGTAACACTAACAAAGTTACAAGCGTTGGAATTTCAAAATTAATCAATGTCACCCCATCACCCCATTTTACGGTACTTGAATACATTTCAGGGTAGTATTTATTTATTATTTATGATTGCTACCAAAAATACTAATTGTCACATCAAAACATAGACTATTTATTTAACTATAATTTCCATAAAAACGTTTTATGTACAAATAATAAAATTACTTGTGCAAATTTAAAATATAAATTACTAATTTAAATTACTTATATATTTTTATTAAAATAAAACCTGTCTTTTTTTATTTTATTTATAGCCTAGAAAGAGTGAATTAATCTCGTGATTACTCGGAAATGACGTCACGTTGATGTTAATGTGAATTTATTTTTAGAATGTACAGTGCGTTTCTACTTGTGACCATAATAATTTGGACAAATAGTGCTTTATACGCTTATACTTCGTCTTAAAATGTACATTGTGAGATTCTTCCGGATCTGTTACATGATCATACAACTCTGTGCCATAATTTTTGCTCCAATCTCTAGTGAACGAAGTGCTGTTGAAAGATATCCATTCGGTGTATCTGTATCTTTTTGTCCTCACAGTGTATCCCATAATTTTTATATCCTTTAAGCGTGGTTTATCCGAATTCTTCTGAGGGTAAACGCTTGGTCTTGGGTATTGACTTAAACTGAATTTTTTGTACGGTTTTTGCTTTCTACCCTCAATTAGAGACAGCAGACTTTTTCCTTCGAAACATAAATCTCTTTTGTCATTGCATTCGCATTGTGGTATTGTATCTGCGAGGCCTGCTAAATCGGCTAGTGTAGGAAATATGTCTATGAGTTCAACTGGGGTTGTTATTGCTTTACGTTGAATTGTGGGTATGTTAAAAATTAACGGAACTTTCAGAGCTACATCAAAGTTGCTGTATTTGGCCCACAAACCATTCTCGCCCAATGACCATCCTAAAAAAATGTAAAAAGTAATTATGTGTAATTTTAATTTGCACAAATAATACCTATTATAGCTGAATTTTACACTAGCGATTCAAATTAAGTAGTTATGGTTGTAATTATACGCTTTAATCTGCATTGCATAATGTCAATAAGGCTACTAGGTACTACTACCTTGCTTCTCATCGTATGAAATAGTAAAGTCAAAAATTTCTAAAAAAAAAACATACCATGGTCACTCGTAATCACGACAATTGTATTGTTTAAGTCAACGTGTCTTATCAACACACCGATTAAGTCGTCCACGTAAATGGAAGCTGCATGGTAACTTTGTTTTATTTTCATAGCCCATTGATGTGGAATAGTGCCAAAGGGAAACGAAACGTTGAGCCTTTCGATATCGTCTCTGCTTCTCACATCGGTCCAGGGATGCCACGAAACTAAGGGCATTTTGTGCGGCATGTAGGGAAATTTGGGTGGGCGTACTTTATTCATTGGAATTCTGTCTAAAAAATAATAATAATTTTAAAGTTAATGAAGAAAGAACTAGTAAAGTGACAATAATTTATCAATTTTATTAATTAATCTAACTTAAATTTGTGTTTAAAAGGCATTTGTCAATAGATGTCGTTCAAAAGCATTCTTATAATAGTTTGATTACTTTGTGTGTACATGTAACCGTGTATGTACACTGCGAAGGCATTGTTTTATCGAAGATTGAAGCTGATCGTTTAGAAAAAGTTAGCGGCGAAGCTGACAACGGCTATTTATAATATTATGTAGGTATAACTATTTTATTGTATATTTATATAGGTATAAATTTTCCCTTACCTAAATATTCCTCAGGGAACTTCAATGGAATATGAGGTTTATGAAAACCAATAGCAAGTAAGAACGGTTTGCTATTATTTTTATTGTTTTCCAAAACATTAATAGCATAATCCAATGATTGTAGGTCAGGTAAAGTCTTCTCTGGCTGCAATTCTACATTGACAGGGCAAATAAGGTTTCTTTGAAATTTATTTGTTATCGAATCTTTGCACACAGCTTCGTCTTTATATTTATCTGTGGAAGGGTGATAAGGGTAATGCGACCAACTGTAGGGGTAGTCATCTGTAAAATTGGAACTCTTTCCTGGATGGAAAACTTTTCCAACGGAATAAGTATCGTAACCGTTTTCTTTGAAAAACTGCGGCAATGTTGTAAAATTGCCAACTGTATCACGCCAGTAACTATAGAAGTCATATAATCGTATAGTATCGGGTTTGCGACCAGTTAACATGGAATTTCGACTTGGTGCGCAGAGCGCTTGCTGAAAAATTAAGGAAAAATACAGTTTTTATTAAAATCACGCCATATGAAATTACTAAGACATAGAAAATTCGCCCAGGGGTGCCGGGTTCGATTCTCGGCTGGGTCAAATATGGAAAAGAACTTTTCAGTTTTCTCTGGTCTGGATCTAGAAAGAAGTGGCAGGGCAACACTACGATTCGTAGTCATTTGGGCAGCCCGTCTGGCGGCAGTAACCCGTGAAATATAAGCATGTGTGCTGTTGTGTTTCAATGTCTGAGTAAGGGATGCCAGAGCCCATTTCCCTATCCGTTCCCAATCCCTTATCCTACTATGGTTTGCGGCGCCTCTAGCGTTGTTTATGTTGTAGGCAACGGTAGCTGCCCACCATAAAGTAGACCATCAGTATGTCTGTGGACCTTAACAAAAAAAAAAAAAAGAAAATTTCACTCACTTGTGCATAAGCGTTTTTGAAATTAATTCCATTTGCCGCCATATTGTCGATGTAATTCAACTTTACTTTGTCCTCCAACAGGTGGCGTAAGTCGTCTATAAAAATTATTAAAATATTGGGTCCAATCTTTGTTTCACAGTGACATTTTACGAGCAATCGTAAAAGAAAATAAACATATAAGATTTTCGTTTTCATAGTTACTAGTTGGAATATTGAAATTAACTATACACTCCCAGACATTGTCAACAAAAATGTTTGGTATATTCCTGTATTCCTTTTTTTCTTTTTACGGTTATAATATCGATTGATTATACATTTTTATGCAAAATGCTTATAGTTTCTTTAATAAACATAATTTTTTAATCGATTAGTTGTATTCATAATATTGGTAAAAGAAAAATTTAAATAAATATTAAACCATTTTATTATTATATTTGCGTAGTTTGGAACGTAATACAATTCACCCACATTGACGCATTTTATGAAACATTCAAAACAAAGCTGCCATAGAGTAATTGTTTTGAACCAATTTGTGATTATTAGCCCATGCCTTGGAGCCTCATAGAGTCAATTATTATATTCAACTGTTATATAAATATTAAATTCAGTATAAATTTATTATCTAACTAGTGCGAAATAATTTGTAATATAAATTTGTAGCAGCAGCTTTGCACCAGTTTGATTATGTATGTACAATTCAGGAAACCATTGAAAACTGTTCCGAATGTAGTTTGGTTCGCCTCTGCAATAAGTTTTTTATTCTTTGTCAAAGTAAATTTCCACACAACGAACAGATGTTTTGTCTGTGTAGTACACACACACAAGCGCATTATTGCAGCCAAGCCAGCCATGGCCAATCGTAGGAAGAAAGCAACAGTCAACACAGGACACAGGTCACATCACAGCACAGCAGCAACGCAATAGTCTCCCCTCCCTCTCCTCTCCTCATATCTTCATGCATATTCAACCAAACACACACACCCACTCAATAATACACACGCACCGCACAGTACACACCAACACACACTACGAAACGAACAAGTAATATCGCTTGGTTTATGTCATTTACATCTGTTTTCAAAAATCGTTGAATTATTTGTATCTATAATAAATTAATTTATTTCCAATATATTTATTTAATGATCATTAGTTTAGGTTTTAAGTAGCTCAATTAGGAGTTGTTATGTTTGTTTAGGTTCGTATTTTTGTTTTGTGTGACGTCATTGTTTTCAACTGCCAGTGTGTAAAAACGACGCAATTACGTATTATTCCGAAATGAAATGAGTTTGAAATGAGAATTTGTTTGAATCCAGGTGAGTAGTGCAGTACATGCATTATTTAATTTACTGTTTTATTGTTTAGTTGTATGTGTCGTTTGATTGGGAAGATGGGCTCGCATCGATTTCCTTTGTCCTCGGTCCCCTTGTTATTCTATAGGCACCTACTTTGTGTGCACTCTATACATTGCTACCAGCTGTTTCGAAACATCAATACAGTTCCTAATTGCTTTGTACGGATCCTTTGTGCGAATACATTAATTTTACCCGAAATCCCGAGATACATAATTTACCTTTGTTTGTTTCTAAGTTACTTATGTAATCTGCATTTGTTTATTTGGCAGGTGATACAATTTTTTTTTTACCTTATTCTATGAATCCAATATTGATTTTACATTAATAATTTGAATTATAGTGTTAGTGAAATTATTGACTTAATAATTTTCTAAATTTCATATGATTTATACCTAACTATATTAAATTTTTATTCTTTGAAATCCTCATTTCACAATGTAACCTTGGGTGACAGAAATAAGGAACCTTGGACTTTAAAAATATTAATATTTTATATTTTATTACATTACTGTTACAGACTTATGAAATTAAATTTTGGAGATATTTATGATAAGTATGGCTAATTAACTTGTAAAAAACAGTTTAAAACAATGCAAATTTCTTGAGTTTTGTTTTGCTATAATTTGTATGAGAATACTTACAATACAGTTATACTTTTTGAAGTAGGTAGTTCATTAACTTTATAATTATTCTTTAGTGTTAATAAATTAATTATGTGTGGATAAAACATTGTGCTTATTGTTTCAATTTAATAAACAGACTACTAGGGACAAGTATTATCTATAATATTAAGTAATTATTAACCCTTTAGCCGCCAGTCTGATTTATCTGACAATTATTTTCGTGTCCATTTCGCCAGAGCCGGATATATACTACAAATTCCTCTACTTGTATAATGTTTATTTTTAAATCATTGAGTTGCTTTCTGTTAAAAAAATTAAAAAATTACGAGTCAGGCGCTAGGGACACGACAACTCCTACAAAACCAAGCAATTAAAGGGTTAATCTACTATTATGCTGATACTGATTTGTTGTTTAGGATTAAGTGTAGAGTATGTCTGCGGATTCGCCGCGGCACGTGCGCTCCGGGGGACCACTCACTGTGCCCTCGCAGCCACCCAGTGACCGCAGTATCATAGATACCGTCTCCGGTTTCATTAATGACGTTACCCTGTCATCATCCTCTGCTATCGACCCTAAAGACGTAATACAATGGGCGAGGTAAGTTTCAAACAATTATTTCAACATCTTATAACAGGTTAAAGATTGGAAAGGGAATGTCTCTTTGACAGCCAAAATATTTTTTTGGTACATGGACATGGAAGACAAGACTAAGGCAAGGCTTTACCTGAGGCAAATGACAAGTTATATATTTTTCTAAATGTTAAAGTGTAGGTGGCTACCATCGACTATACACCAGCAACACCAAGTGCGCTGCCGACCATAGAAGGGATGGTTAATGGGCTCTGGCCTCCCTTACTCACTCATTGAAACACAACAGCACACGTGCTGTTATTTCATGGTGGACTTCTGTAAGCAGGTGGTAACTGGTAAATAAAAAAGTTATTCTTATTAGGCTTTAAACTGTTATTTTGTATTAGCATAAGGTAAAGCCTAAGGTAAGGCTCTAAAAATCAAATCTTGGTATTGGTTTACTATATAATATTTAACTAGCGACCCACTCACGACTTCAAAGGGTATAACAGGATAGCCTTGTGAAAAGTGCAACCAAAGCCTGGGATTCGAAACTATGACCAAATGACACTTTATATAGAGATAACATGATGTACAAAATTCCACCCCCCCACTACCCCTCAGGGGGCAATAACACCAAGTTAAACCGAAAACTGTTTTATTTATTTTTCTCCAAATCTATGTAATTGACTGAAATCAAATTTTGCATAAATATTGCTGTGACAAAGTAATAATATAAAAAAACAAGAGCTCTCCAAGTACCCCCATTTAAAAAAAAAATTTAACATTCTGTATTAATGATTTCCTTTGGTGACAAACACCATTTTTTTTTACCTACGTAATCCTCAAGTTTGGTCTGTCAAGTCATTAGCTGTACAAAGTTGACCTTTACTTGTGTTTGAAAAAATTCAGATGCAGCTTGTTGAAACCAATGTTTTTTAATGAAGTATTGTGCAGGTAAACAAGATTTTTTGCTATATGTTGTGCAATTAATAGATCTCAATGATTGCACAAGATAACTAATTGTGACATAAAAATTTGTTAAAATCACTTTCAAATTCTATAAACTTCATTATAGGTTAATAACGTCGATCTACACTAAATGAACATTTGGGTGCACTTTTGTATTAGTATAATTTGATCCATTCAACTGCAAACATGCCACAGTTCTCCTTTAGATGCGTTTTATAATCTTACAACCTCAGTGTATTAATTTCATTTTGTAAAAGCTGTATGGAAATTTCCAGACTTTTTCTTATATAGTTTGTAATATAATTATGAAATGCATGATTCTATATATAGGTTAAACATTATGGCACTTATTGCGTTTTGTTTTGTATGAGACTGTGTATCTAGTATTATAGTTGATTGATGTTAAATAATAATAATTATTGTTTTGCTAGATTTGAAACAGCAGATATCAATGAGCCCACTTCAGAGGGAGACGGTGACAATGACACATCTCCCCTGCTACTCATCCTGGGCTATGGGTCTGGTGTTCAAGTGTGGTTGATTCCCCCCAATGGGGACGCCCAGGAGGTGTTGTCATGGCGACAAGGAATAGTGAGAGTGCTCCGTATACTGCCCACTCCGCAGCACGGCGACTGCTTTGCATCGAAGAGGCCTCTCATAGCTTTGTGTGACTCAATAAGCCCTGGACCGACGTTTTGCTCATTAAGTTTCATCTCGATCAGAGGCGGAGAACAGGTACTTACTTTTTTCTATATGACTATATATGTGTATAATATTATGCTTTAAATGTATTACAATATTTACATATAATCATAATTACAGTATATAAATCATAATAACGTGAAGAACTCAGGTGGACTGGTAGAAAGCAAGTTTGCTTTCTACTAGGAAATAATATGTTCTTTTGAATACTGATGATGAAATTTCAGATAATGAAAGTGAAAAGGTTTTTTCGATTTAAGATGTATCATTGTATGGAATTTATTAAAAAATATTAAGATCACTAGTAGTGTCTAACATTGTAAATTGTTGTTTACAATCTTCATTGACAAGCATTGTTACATTTTTTGTTACTTCAATTGAATAATTGATAAATAATCTATAACTTTAATAAATGAATAAATTGTTATTCACACAAATACGCTACTTATGACAATCAAATTTAGTAAACTAATGAGAATGCAGTGTGCCCTGCTTTTAATTAATACTAAGTGTTTTAATTATCAGGTGAAAAGTATAAAATTCAAGAATCCAATATTGGATGTGGTGGCAAATAAACGTTCAGTGGTCATATCTTTTTCTGAACGTTTTGCCGTCTTCGATGCTGCTACGTTGGAGGATCGTATATCGGTGACCACTTGTTATCCCTGCCCGTGTCCACTCGGTGGGAATGTCCCTATTAACCCGTTGGCACTTGGTGATCGCTGGTTGGCTTATGCTGACAAGAAACTTAACCCATCCAAGAGAAGCAGTGGAGGCTGCGAAGGTAAGAGAATCATTCAAAATGTGATAGTTTTTAATATTGAAAATTGTTTTCCCAATTAAAATAATGTTTGCATAAACAAATGTTGTCCAGTTGTTTATTTCATTCTTATCTCTTTATCAAAGCTATTGACTCCACGGTTTATTGACCAGATAAATTATATTTAATTAATTAACACTAATCTGTATTTTAACACCTAATGATAATGAGATGCCATAGTTATATATTTTTTAAGTTTTTAAAACCTTTTATTTATTCCAACACACAATTGAAAATGAAATAAATAAAACTTTATTAATAAATTAGTAAATTAGTAAAGCTACAATGAAAGAGTATGCATTCTGCCATATTCTGCATATGAAAATGGTATCCGTTTATTTGAATTCTCCTTATAATCTTTTTTTTTCTTTACTAAATAAATGAACCTTATAGCTTTGAATTTGGTGATCACCCCAGGTAATTATAACAGTCTCATGTCTATATACAAGGGAGAGGTGAAGAAACCAATGTCAACTAGTAGCTTTTGTTGGGTAGGAGGTTATGGGATGTTATAATAGTCCTTTGTTCTCATTCCAAATGCAAACATCTCTCTTTAGGCGAAGGCGTGTCCAGTTACACAGCCACAGTACTCCACGCAGCCAAGTCGCTGAGCAAAGGGCTTCGTGGCCTAGGCGAGAGTGTTGCTCATAGTTTGGCCGGAGGACGGAGCACCTCTCAGTCTCCTTCACCACCCAACACTGACTCTCAGCAGCCCGGAGTCATCACAATTCTTGATATTGAGGTATTTTTTGTTTATCTGTAAATTTTTATGAAACTGACCGTGATCTTTCTATTCAATTACATTTTTATTTTATACTGCATTTGTACAATGGTTGCGGTGGCGTCAATAACCATTCACTCATTGAAAACTACTATGAAAACACTTACCATATATTGTATATCGGTGGACGAGTAAGGGATGCCAAAGACCATTCCCTTATCCTGTCCTATAATATAAAAAAAACGGGACAGGGGAATGGAAATATCCTACTAATTTAATTAATCGAAAAGTTTCTGCGGCTGTTTGTTACTCTTTCAGACAAAATACAAGGAAGAAATTGCTCGCAAAAGATAGTTATTTTAAATAATGTTTTTATATGATAAAATAAAAGATACAATTAATAGAGAACATCCACAAGATTGAAGTGTGCACATTTGTTGTAGGGAAACAACGACGAAGATTGTCTTGACGGCGAAGAGACATATGACCCTATTGTGGCTCACTTCGTGGCGCACTCTGAAGCCATAATAGCTCTGAAGTTCGACGCCAGTGGCATGTTGCTGGTCACGGCGGACAGAAGAGGACACGACTTCCACGTGTTCAGAATCAACCCTCATCCCTGTGGCCCGAGTTTGGCTGCCGTACATCACTTGTACATACTCCATAGAGGAGATACCACTGCCAAAGTTCAAGTAATGTTTAAAATTAGCTTTTTTTTTTCTTCAAATTTTTATTAGTTGTTAAAGCAAGGCCAATGAGACAACGCAAAGAATGTAAACAAACTTTGCTTCCCTTGCCTCGATTTTTTAATCCTTATTCAAAAATTAATCAATTTCATATACTTTTCCAATGATTTATTTTTCTAGTTATAGACATTGTAAGTCAAGCCGTAGCGAATGTCACATTGTATCTCTCTCAATCTCTTTTAAAATCCCCATTTTTCACAGTAGTATAATATGATGGTTCAAATGTTTTCTTTATAATGATTATTTTTGTCATAGTTTAAATCCTTTTCAAACAAAAACTTAATGACTAAATCTTGTTCAATTTTTTTTATACTCACAAAGCTGCTGCACTTGATTGATGTGACTAACTTGCTCTAGGTAAATTAAAACGTAAGAATATGTAAACATAATGAGGCTTCGTAACGCCAGAATGGCCAGAACGGTCAAGTAGACATTCAACCTTACACACTTGACGCACTCAACGCATCATTGGTTGTAAGGTTGAATGTTTTATTATCTATAGATCGCGTGGTGGTTTAAAATCGCTCGGCGAAACTAGTGGGGGCATTTGGCGCATGTGTGCGCGCATCCGCTTCCCCTAGCTCCTTTGCCCATCAAACAGACCTATGAATTGAATACTGCGCATATTCTTCTACTTTTGCCGAGCGATCTTAAACCACCGCGCGACCTACGCTTGTCCGTTCTGGCGTTACGCATATGATTCGAACGTAGGATGTGATGTCTGTAATTCTCAGGACATAGCGGTGTCGAGCGACTCGCGATGGGCGGCCGTGTCGACGCTGCGCGGCACGACGCACGTGTTCGCGATTAGCCCGTACGGGGGCGCCAGCGGCGTGCGCACACACACGCAGCCGCGCGTCGTCAACCGCCTGTCGCGCTTCCACCGCTCCGCCGGACTGCCCATCCACGCCACCGCCTCCGCGCGCGCCGGCAGTCCGGTATTATTAACTCTTCACTTTTATTCTATTAGTATAGACAATAACAATCCGTCATGCACATGTATGTTGAATTAAAATGTAACAATTTTGATGTTTGAGATTAAATTTTTTGGCGGCATAATATTCACAAAAATTCTTATTCCTAATTACCTCCGATAAACATAAAACGAATAATTGATAAAGAATTGGCTTTACTTTGCACACTTCATGTGTTTAATTAGATTGGACCGACGCGACGAGATTTCTCTATTTCGAGACAGGTTCTATTTCGTCATTGTGTGTTTGTAGCATCTTATTTTGACAGATTATTATATGTCGTTACAGGTAGGAGACGGTATGGGTCAAGGTGCGTGGTTCCCGAACCCGCGGCTGCCGCCCTACCCACTGCCCGTGACGTTGCAGCCCCTGGCGCAACTACGGCCCACCGCCACTTTGCCCACGCACACCATCACCAGGACCAGTTCAGGTATGCATCACCTGAGTTGGCCCCTCCACAAAATGTGTGGGTGTGGCGACTATACTGTGAACTTAGACTATCAACCACACCGACAGATCAACTAGTCGTATGATAAATCCGGGCGCTGTCATTGTATGGTGAGTTAATTAAAACTTATTTTAGATTTTTTTAGAAAGTTTTGACAATGCAAATCTTTCTTCAAACTTAGTGAACTTGTATTTGAATTGTAACATTTTAACGCGTGTAACATTTCGTGGGAGTAAAATCGTGCAAACTTACATAGTCACACACCAATTAAAGCTATTATCGATTGATCTAGTCAACAAGTTCCAACGGCTGGCTCGGAGTGGTCCGGAGCGGTGGCACAGGTCTGCCAGGGCGTAGAAAAAATGCGAAAATGTTGACTACCCCCTCGGCCGTAAGTCGGAAAGGCCGTAAGTCGTCTTCTGTGTTTGCAGGTCGACAGCGACTGTCTTCACTGTCGGAGGAGTCGAGCAGTGCGCCGCTGCTGGCGCGCGCGCGTTTCGGGTCGGCGGGCGTGCGAGGCGCGCCCTCCTCCGCCGCGCCGCCGCCTTCGCCCGCCTGCCCCGCCCTCTATCTCATGGCGGCCAACGGCTGCCTCGTTCATCTCGTGCTGCATCCGAGGCCCGCTCGCAGTGAGTGCACTTTCTACCATAGATTAGTGCATTCGTATGGAAAGAAACCGGATTTCTTAATTCCATCAACTTCCGTAAGAGTATCCTCGCCCCACAAATACAAGAGCTCTATTTTTCAAAACAAATGAACTGTCATAACTTTGCTTCATTTTAAAGGTGTATCCGCACACATCAGTTCAGTTCCGTGATTCAGTGATTTTTAGTATAGGTACTTGGAGTTACCTACCGCAATTTACGTAAGCTTAATTGGGACTGCCTCGGTACTCACTTTTGTACTATACTCGACCGTAATGCTAACAATTTCTGGGCAGTAGTTTAGCTACTAAATTATTTATCACTACTAAATTACTAAAGCAGTCTGAAGAAGGCTTAACCCACGGTCACCATAAAGTGAACCATCAACATGTCTGCCGACCTTTGAATAGAGAAAAATTAAATACTAACTGAACTGACACGATTACTGATGCAGGTGTACCCAAAGAGAAGATTTGCGATGAGTCCCCGATAGAGTTGGAGGTGGAGTCGATAGCGCAATGGCCGCTGCAGCGCCCCTCCGCCGCTGCGGACCTTTTGGCTCCGCTGCCGCCCTCCAACCCGCTGCTGCAGCCGCTTAGTTGTCGGGTAACCTCTATACCTTTATATTATATATAAAAACCTTTCTCGTTTAACGGTATTTCCGTTAGTGAAAACCGCATTAAAATTCGTTGCGTAGTTTAAAAGTTCTACATACAAAGGGATTTCGAGTGACCTAGAATCTGGAGGTCTACTCTGAACCCCAATACCTCAATCGGCCGAATATTGGGTCATTTCGTACACTGAAATTATTCTTTTTTCGCATATAATTGATGAAGACGAATGCATCCAAAGTTTTTGTTTGGTTTCAGCGTTGTGCCGACATGTATATGAGCGAGGAAGAACGCTGGCTGTCTCAAGTGGAGATCGTAACACACGCCGGCCCGCATCGCCGTCTCTGGATGGGGCCGCAATTCGTTTTCAAGACTTACAACTGCACCGGGTGAGTTTCTACTAAAACAATACCAACAATTTGAATATAAAACTATACATTGAATGAGGCTTAGTAAATATATTGTCAATGCATTCGATTCTACAACAAAGTCTCAAACCGAGCCTTATCAAATGTTAAATTTAAATAGTAGTCTAACAGAAAATTAAATTTTACTCATTCGCTTGTAAAGTGACTTTCTTTTTTTTGCTTAGTAGCTATTAAGGAGCTTTACTGTGTTATCGATAACAAAATTATGGAAACTGTTGTTTTTTTATTCAGGTTCCAAATGATTTTTTGAGTGACATAAGTGATTGAGATTGGCAACTGTAATATGAATATACTGTTATGCCAGATCGAGCTCGTCGCTGTCGGAGGCGGAGACGGTGGAGGTGGAAGCGGGTCCGGTGGCTCGCTCCAACCCAGTCAACATGCCCGGAGTAAGGCCCCTCGTGCCCGTCCTCATCGACTCCGGATCAGCCAGTCAGTACACTGTCCTTCCCTTCCCTTCCCTTCCCTTACCTTACCTGAACACATCCTAAAGCGTTGATTCGGTGCAGGTTCACTGGAGCACTCTCCGTCTGACGGATTCCGGCGAAAGTCTCTGCTGGCCGAAAGTGGCCGAGCCGCCTCCGTCTGTGACGTCCAACTCAAGGAGGACCTCGCCGAAGCCATGAAGGAGGATCACGGTAAATATTGCATTTATATTTTTATTATCTTTCCTTGCAAAGAACATCTAACATTTACAAGTATAAAATGCATGGTTCTATTGAATGAATTTAATCACATAAATGAAATGTTAGAATTTAAATTACTACCAACGGCTAATTAATGTGCATTTCAAAATATTTTATCATATGAGAAAAACTGAATTATTTATATTAACTTTGAAAAAAAAAAAAAAAATACTTTCACATTTAATGAACATAATGATATCTACAATAAGTTATGTTGATAGTTTAATATGTTTTAGAAAAAAAAACTTTTTATCTTGTTATTGTATATTCTAACTTTTATTCATATATAAATAAAAAAAAGTATTGAATGAAATGAATGAACTACACTGAATTTTTTTGTTGTACTTGTATATAATTTATTAATATACATTTCTTTGCATGTAATTTAATACAGTTTTTTTTTATTAACAAAGTCATAAAGCATAACTTTAATCAAGCAACAATCAAGCGGAGGAGTCGAAGAAAGCATAACAATGAAACACTTTGAAAATATCGTTGCAAGCGCGATTCACGTTATCTGTTCATGGTATTGGAGGATATTTTCTCACAACGCACGGCAACCACGTTAACCGTCGCCGGTTTTTAGAAGCCAAAGGCATCCATTATTACATCATTATTAACACTCTATTTCGGCTCTCGATTAACTTTCGAAACGAGTTCTGTTGCAATTTTGTGTAGCTTTGAAAATGCTTTTTTCGTAATCTCCTCCGTGGAAATGTAACGAGGTTGCCTTTGGTTTCTAGTCTGGCCTCGGACGGAGCGGAGATCGGGATGCGAGTCGGGGGTGGCTCGCGCCGTAGGCCCGCTGGGGACTGTGGTCGTTCCCACGCCGTGCGTCGGCCCTCCCCCGGCCGACGACGTCGACGCCTACACGCTGTCCAATGAGGACGAGGCCTGCTTCCGGCCAGTCGTCCGCGCGCCGGCCTCGCTTCCCCTGCAACCGGACATTGTCGTGCGTCCCCTGCCCCGCGACACCACAATCCCAGTGCAGACGGTCGACAACTTCCCCCCGGCGCCGCCGCCGGCCAATCCGATGCCTCTAGACACGCACGTCGTCATACCGGCCGCGCTCAATACCGTACACAATTGGCTCGGCGATGACCCCGCCGCGACCAATCCGGCGATCAATCGTCAGATTCCCATAGATTCTAAGGGCACAACAGTATGCGACAAATCAATTTCAAATATCGAACCGTTGAAAGTAGACTCGACTAAGTTGCAAGATAAATCTAGCGAAAATACAATCGAACGTACAGAGAAACACAAAACGAAATCGAATATTAAAAGTTCGTCACAAGACGTGACTTTAAATGAAAACATTGTAGATTCTAAGCCTTACGATACGAACAAAGATCTCAAACGACTGGAGAGTGAAATAGGGAAGAATGATTGTGTGCGTGATAGTGGTTCGGCGGCGAACGTTGAGAAGGAAGAGAGCATTGATGCTAAATCACTGCCAAAATTAAAACAGGCCGCGGATGATATTCAACCGGTGGCCAAAGTTAGAGTTAAGAAATCTCCCACCCCAAAGTTAGTTTGTGATAGAAACGATAGTGACATTAGTGTTAAGGATAATAAAATTAAGGATATAAAAGAATTAAAAATTGAAGAAAATAAAGAATTAAGCGCTTCTAAATCTAAAATTAATAAAAAAGTTGAGCAAGTTAAAGAAAATCAAGAAATTACTGGGATAAAAAGAAATAAAGAGTCTAAGGAAAGCAAACTTAAAAGAGAAGTTGAGGACGTATGCGAGCTTAAAGAAACCAAATTGTCAAAAGATACCAAGGCAGTCAAAAATAATAAGGTGACAAAAGAAGTTAACCCAGAAAAAGAGATAAAAATTAAAGAGCAAAAAGAAAAAGAATCAAATGAAGCCAAAGTTGTTCCAGAAAATGAAACTAAACAGTATTCAGAGTGTACAAAAATTTCAGTTACAACGGAACCCAAAAAAGAATCCCAAGATTATAAAAAAGTAAAAGAATTAAAGGATAGTGATTTGAAAGAAATTAAAGGGGATAAATTATCAAAAGATTTTAAATCTAGGCCCGAAGAAAAGGATTACGAAGGAAAAGACATTGAACCGTCTGTGGCGGCAACTTTTAAGTTTTCTATTAAGAAAGAATCACTTGACACACGTCCTGCTAAAACTCGAACAGATGACGTAAAAACTGAAGAACAAGCTTGGGATCTCTTACTAAATGAAACAGAAAAGACTAAAGTTAACGAAACAACTGTAGCTGTCGATAAAACAGAGGAATCTAAATTGAAATTGAAGAAAGGTCGAAAGTTGAGAAAGGAGGAAACCCAGGAGAGGTCCAGTGAAGATAATTTCGTGGAAATTCATGCGATAGAAGAAAAACAGTCTAAAGAAGAGTTGGTATCCATTTCTTTGCCTTCTGAAATGTTAGAGTCGTCATACGTGTCGAAGGTTAAAAAATCTCGTTCCAAAAGTCGAACCCCGGAAAGAAAGAAAGAGAGCCAGTGTGATAGAAAAGTGGAAGAATGGCTGAGGCATAGTCAAGAACTAGAACTGACTTCTGTTTGCAAATCACAGGTTAAAAATGACGATGCTACGGTCATTGATATACAACCATTGCCTGCACCTAGTCCCTTGGCGAGGAAGGGTTATAGTAATATTCTGAAAACTAAAACACACGCAGATGGAACTGCTAGTGAAAATACATCTCTTATTATAAAAGATTCAACAAAGTCGAAAAAAAGCAAATCGTTGTCGCCGTATCCAGAAAGCGGTCGCAAACATGTAGACAAAACGGAGGTACATAAAAAAGATGTGTACGTCATTGATACGGCTAAAGATGATTTTCCTGAAATTCAAATAACCAGAGGTAAACCACGAAAGATATCACCTCAGCCACTCGAGAAGAAAACTGAAGAAATAGAGAAACCTATTAAATCTTGGAGTTCTATTGCAGCTTCTAAAGGCAGCAAAAGAGTTGAACCATTGGAGAAGAGAGTAGATTTAATTGAAATCGCAGATGAAACTGAAAATCCGTCGTCTTCCAGTAATGTTTGTTTGCAAGATAAATTGGTAGAATTGTGTAAAAGGACCGATATTATGGTAGCCGAGTGTGATGCTCCTACTGAGCTCACGTTTGTAGAAGATTTGCCTCCTCTTGAGCCCTTGGATTTTGCCTTAGATGACTTTAAACTTGACGTTATGAAGGAAAGTCTCTTTGATGCTAACGATTCTAAATCCAGTCCTATATGTAAAATTAATATTGAAGATATATTTACTTCTATAAAGGAGGGTACTAACAAAGTGATCGAATCGAGTATGTTCAATTTAGTCGATTTGGAGAAAATGCCGTCTAAGAAAGAGAAAGGCTTCAGTGTCGTGGAATGTCACAAGATCACGACACAGGAAGTAAAAATAGACGATGATAAATTGGAGGATAATGAAGGTATGGAGAAGTCGTCTGATGAGGATCTAACATCACCGCTGGTTTCCACCGACAGCGATAAAGAGGATAAGAAAAACACTGGTGCCTCTAATTTAACGCTGCCTTCGTCAAAACAATCGTCTAAAGCTAAAAAATCACGTAGAAAGAAGAAATAATTACATCAGGGTGTTCAAAAGTTAGATTCAATTTTCAATGTTTTACTTACCTATGTAATAGATATTCTCATCGTCGATATTTGATAATGTTTTATTTTAGTTTTTAGGAAGTTTGAAATGGATATGTTCAGAAAAAGACAAAAAAAAAGTATGTAAATACAGTTCACTGTTCCGGTGACGCCTAAATCCTGTAACTAGTGTGTTTTATATATATGAAATATTCATATTAAATCGATTTACTGTTGCATGAAAAAAAAATATATAAAAAAATTAAAAAGTTAGTGAAAAAGTCTTAAAAAAGTTATTAATAAGGGCAAATCAGTAATATAAAAAAAAACGATATAAAATAAATTATAATATGTTATACGCATTGACGTCTTTATAGCAATGTCTGTATAGAAAACCAGCTCGCTTATGTACTTACTTCATAAGTTTTTAGTTATTTAAATAATATAAAAATAGATGTAGATATCCAAATCTAAAAGGCCACAGCAAAAATGTTTATTAAATATACTTAGTATTGTACTCTTGCACCGTTAATGTTGATTAGTATAATACAATACTTTTTGAATTCTTTTTAAATTTGTTCTTTTCTTTTTGATGCTCGTTTCTTTTTTAGCTACTTACGTTGACTTGGAATTATATTAAAATCGCTATACTTAGTCCTAAGTTACAATCCTTCGATACTCTGCGATACCTCCATAACGTGCTTGTATTATATATAATTTATTTCTTTACTTATTTTATTTTTTAGAAAAGTGATAAATGTACCTATTGTAAAGATCTTTAGTCACCACTGGTAACAAATACCTACCTTGTTATATGGCTGTCATTATGTACAAATTATTTTTTCTTAATTTATTTACGAGTATTATTTAAAATTATTTTATTTACTTAATTTAACTAATTGAATTTTAAATTAGTCCTTTATTTTATGGGATATAATTTAAACTATATACATAAAAAATTAATTAGTTTTAAAACGTTAAATCATGACAAATATTTATTGTATTTTTAAATCGCTTAGTCTGTTTATTTTATTACTTGAAAAACATGCGATCCACTACCCTTTTAACGCACCGCTATAACATTGATAATCGTATAACAGCAACTTTTACCAATTAATATAGATGCCGCGAATAGTTGTTGTAGCGAATATTCGAATAACTCGCCATTGTGATTCGACATAAAAAACGAATATAAAAAATAATTTATCTGTTATCCAAATTTGTTGTTTGTTTATAACGCTTGTAGTAGTATTGAACTTACCAACCACTTATTGTTACTGTAATCTAAAAAAAATTAAGGTTAAAAGAGAAAAAAAGTTTTAAAGAGAATAGAAAACAATGAAGTTAAAGAAAAATTGATGTTTGATTATTTTCAAGTGTAGTTTTTTGTTCATTAAAAAATTATTTTAAACTATTCGCTGAATGAATACCATTAAGTATTCAGTATTCGATGGACAACAAAAAATTATCGAGTTATGCCGAATACCGAATAATCGCGAGTATTCGTGGCATTTCTACCAATTACATAAGTTGTCGTTAAGCGGTTATATCGATTTTATTGCAACGACTTAAAAGTTATATTTTTAAAATGTCACATGACTCGCTGCTTAGAATGAACAGACTACACTATGATCTTACATGTCATTTTTGATGTTATTTCCTTTTTTCATAATGACAATGACGGTTAGTTTAATTTATTTATATGAATATTATAAACTGTGCTTCGTGCAATTTTATAATAATTATTATGGCGCATATTTTTCGCTTTATTTAAGTGTTATAAATAACGTATAACGATGCAGCAGCTTTCATGGACAAAATAAAATATTTTATTTCATATTTTTTTTTTGAAGTAAATATATCCTTTTATCTTAATGTAACCTTTTAAAAAAATTGTACGTAAAAAAATACACGTACAGGTAAAAAATACCTGAGACGTAAATATTTTGAAAATAAATAAATAATTATATAATTTCTAGAATAAGATATCTGTTTTTTTAAGTCATTAGTTTCTACAACAGTATTTAATGTTTAAAATCTCAATCTAGATTAAATTCTAATAACACAGCTAATATTTAATTAGGCAGCTTATAAAGAGCAAATATTTAAAGTGCTATTTTTTTGCATAACTCAAGTACCTAATAATTTTTGTTCCTTTTAACTCTTTCTTAATTCTACTTTAAAGTTGTTAACAGCTCGTTGATGTTTCTATCTATCTATCTATCTATCTATCTATCTATCTATCTATCTATCTATCTATCTATCTATCTATAAAACTTATTTATATATACTTTTTACTATTCTCACTTGAGTTATATAATATGCTATGTAATAATAAAATAGTAATAATAAATAAGATCGTTTCTGAATGATAACAATGAAATATGCAATATTATTTAAATTTTTATAATATTTCTCGTGTTTTGTTATATTCGTTTTTGGTTATTTCGTTCACTTTAGTTATTCTAAAGTTATAAGAGGATTATATCACCTTTATACTTCTTATTTTAATATATACATTTGTATACAATGTTTTTATTTAAAATTTTACTGAATTTTATTAATTATGTCTATATACTAATACAAATAGTAAAGCCGAAGAGTTTGTTTGATTCAACGCGTTGAACTCTGCAAATAGTCTTGATAGCCCAGTTCTTGAGAAAGGTTAAAGGCTAAAATAAAACGGAACCGCGGGACACAGCTACTTTATTAAACTCATAATGATTTTTCATTATTACAGAAATAACAAGAACGAGTGTTCGCTAGATAATTTAAAAATATTGTTAATAAAGGTGGTTGCTATATATTTAATATAAGAAAATAATGAAACTAACATTTTTAATTTTCAAATTTAATATTTTCATTTCGTAACTACTACTTGTTAAAATTGATTAATGTGGAAATCTAGAATACCAGTATATAGGTATTTGTATGTTTTGATTTTAAATGCAGGTATTATGTACATAAAAATGCAGTTCAACTTAGAGTATGGACTAAAATAAATAATCTTATTTCACTTATTAGGTTCCGTGTGAAACTGCTTAGTTTAGGTATAAATTGATTTTTTTTTGCTCTATAAATATATTTGTATATGTAGCTGTAATAAAATGTTATGTATAAATTGACCGATTTTTAATGTTTACATCAAATGTTTTAAATTTATTACCTATGCTTTATAAGCACGAGTTGAATAATTAAAAAAAATACCAATTATAATCCCAATGAATTTTTAAAATGTATTGAATTTTTGGCTGCCTTGTCTTGGTATTATTTCGTTGGTAATGTGTTAAGGAGTGTTTAAAAAAAATAGTGAAATAAAAAAAAATGGGAATTCAAAAACCACAAGTATCGTTTTTTATTTTTTTATCCTGTTTAAATTTAATATATAATTATAAGAATGATATTTTTGGTTGCAACATATTTTTGAAGTGTTTTGAAAGTTTACATTTTTTCGATGAATCATCTAATCGTTTAATGGGTTGTTTGCGTGTCCGTCACACTACATGTTAAAATTTATTTGAATTCAAAAAAGGTCGACATCACGAGGCTTGCTTGGCTTATTTAAAAAAATATATTGTATTTTTTTTAAATAATTGACTACAACATTAAATAGTCCGCCAGCGTTTTTTACGTGGAGGCTCCCACGAGGATTTTATAATTCTTTTTGAGTAAGGGATTGCTTGTACTTATTTTTAGGCGACGGTAACCACTTACAATCAATCGGACTGTGTCATAAAGACCAAAAATAAGACATGTGTCATAATCACACATGTGATAAAAAATATCTGAAATCTTAGTAGGTATTTTTGTTATTGAAACTTAAACATATAATTTTTACTTAAAAATATAACCTCAAATATGCTAATAAGATTTTTTTATTAGATAATTTGGCGCACTGGTCTTTATTGTCCTAAATTTCTTTTCCTTCTATAATTCTAAAGTAATTCTATATTTAACTCTTATTGAACAATTCAAATGGGTGACTTACATACATTCCTAAAAATCAGTCCACTGGTTTAGTTAAATGTTTTTTTTTTATATTCCAGCAATACCGACGGGTAATCGCTACGAAGCGGAAACCGAAGAGTTGAGTTCCAGCAGTTTTAGTTCAGCGTCGCGCGCTTCACTTGACGCCCCATCGTCGCCCACTCCGAGCTGTAGCGGCGACAATCTGCTTCATTTTCCAGGTGATTCCAGTAGCTCCGTGTAACTTGACTATTATATACTTAAACTTGAGACGCGTCATCATCAAATGGGACATTTTTGTACTTAAAGGTTTAACTAAAGTCCGCGCGAAATTCATTGACCGCGCCCAATTTTCGCTTATGGTACAAGGTAGAGGCGGTGAGCGTACTTTTCAAATAATTGAATATATCTGACGATATCGGATTAAGAATCGATAGACATTTTACGGGAACTGTTTAAGAATGTTTAACTTAAAAGTCAGGTAAAGTTGCGATTTAACAATTGCTAATATAAATGAACCTACTTGAGTATGTATATTCGTGAACATAAACAATCTTTCACTTTTGCGTGGTCAACTAATTGCGCCCGGACTAATAATGAAAAGTGCCAATGATCATACTAAAAATATGTTTGCCTACTATTCTTCAAAATTATGTAATAAAATGAGCAAAATTATGTCAAAGATAGATGGCTTATAAGATTATTGTTAGTTATTTTTACATGGTGGCTATACTATCATGTAATGTTGGTTTGTTAACGAAAGAATTCAGTGCTCAAAATATGTCTAATACCAAAAACCCTTACAAAGTATCGTTTATAGTACTTTGTAAGTAAGTATTGAGCATTTCGCTCAATAAAAGGATTTTTTATTTATTTCTTCCATGAGTGTTTTTCAAATATATTTACACAACAGTTTTCGATAGTTGCAAAGAATTATCAAAATCAAAACGAAACAATAGTTTGTGCTGATTAAACTTTTGATGCAGAATTGACAGGATTATTTAATTTTAATATTAATGACGTACAAGTTTTTTTTTTTATAGTTCACGAGCGATTAAAACTATTAATAATTATATAAATATAAATCTAGTTATATTTCTATAATACCTCTATTTAACTTAAAGCTTAAACAAATCATAATTTGCTAATTTTTATTATCATCAAAAGTGATGATAATAGCGACTTTTCCTTAATATGAGCACTTTGGAATTATTTCGAAAAAGTGTATCAAAATTTATATTAATTTAATAAGTTAAAAGAATATTAGGATACTTAGTTAGTTAGGTATACGTTTTAAGTAGATATAAGTTATAAAATCTCAACACTACTTTAGTCTTTAGATTAAGGGGAATTATTAAATGTAAGTTTAATTATAGTTAAGTTAAAGTGACGTACGTTATTCTTATTGTTAATGGTGTAATTTGAGAAAAGCAGCAATTGCGTCACTTAACAGTCGACTTTATACTGAAGGTAATAAGGACCTGATTTCAAAAGAACAGATGTGCAGTTAGTACAAATACGGAGGCCTACATTTTAGTTTTGAATAGTATTAAACATAAAAAAAAATATATGACATTTTAACAATGGTTTTGGTCTGGAAAGGGATTAGTTTCTTTAAAAAAAATCTGTATTAATAATTCGATATAATTTTGATATTTAAGTATATTTAGTTAGTTTCATTCGACGACTGCTTTGGTAAGGCTATTATTAATTGTAATGTTTTAATACTTTTGACACATGAAAATTAAACAAAATGGCCGCCGACTGAAAGGAAAACTCCGTGTTCAATATTTAATAAAAAGAGTGCAATAGAAAAGACTGCGATAGAAATAAATTGTTGACATTAAAACACAAAAAGCGCCATTGACGTGTTTGACATAAGTGGAACTAATTTTGTCCAAGAATGTTTACTAGATGGCGCTATTTGATTAAGTATTCATAAAGAAATATAATAAAAATATATATTATTTGCCTGTCTTTTTGCGCACACATTTAATTTTTGTTCTATATTGATTTAATTTTAAAATTAAATTGAATTTTTTTTAGTGTTATTATTAAATATATAATACATAATTATTAAATGAAACAATCGTATAAGGCGAAAGTTTTATTAGAAATTTTTGTTATCAAAATTAGTACATTGAAAATTTCCGAATATGCTTTTCGTACAAATTTAATTATAATCATTTTTGTAACGATTCTGTCACTGTAACATTCGGTATTCGGTAAATAAGTAACATTCGGTTTTTTCCTTATGTAGCATTATTTTATTATAATATTTTATAGAAAAATAAAGCTTTCCCGTGCGATACGCTTTTATAGTTTACATATAGGTGTTCTCATTAATAAAATAAAATATAATTGGTCTATAGATTTAATTCGTAGTCAATATATAATATGATATTAATTAAGTGTAATATAGTATCGACTTAAATTGCCATATAAATTCCTTGAAATTCAACTTATTTTAGGTTTGAACAAAAGTGATGAACTACATAAATTTAATAAGTGAAAAAAGTAAAAATTAACCTTAAATTTACAAAAAGTAACAGCCTGAATACTTATAGATTAAGACATGCGCATAAGGTGTTTCTTTAAAAAAAAAAAAAAGAAACAATTGGTGAAAGTTTCATAATACACGAGGATTTTTAACTACAAAACTTAAAATTGTTGCATTTGTTTACCGTAACTGTGATATATAGTAAAGATAGAGCTTGAATAGGGGTTAGATGGGTACCGAAAATTTTTAAATTTAACAAAAAAAAAACATGGCTTGTAGTATTTTTTTACATTCCACAAGAATCTTTGTAAACGGATGTTGGGGATTCAAAATTTATGTCAGATTTGAAATGTCGGTGTTTTTTTCGTTTACTATACTATAGGCTATTTTTTGCTTAGAACTTGCACATGTCAGACCATTTTCTTATTACTTAAGCCCTTAATGTTTGACGCCAAAATGGAAGGTTTATAAGTTTTTTAAACATTGGCCGGTAAACATGATCCAAGAAGTCAAGATGTCTGATTTCGCGATTTATGAATTTTTTTGTTTGACGATGTTACAACTGACACATAACATAATAATATATATAGAAAAGAGTTGAAGTAAAAAAAATATAGTTTCATTTAAATAATGGTTCTGATCCTGAAATATATGAGTAAAAATGTTTTCACTGCGAGTATTTGAATATTTCTTCCAATCGTCGACGTCTTCCGCGCTTACATCCAATTGGCAAATATTTGTCGTTCGAATTTTACGCCCAAAGTGTATTTCTTTTAGGAAATTTTGTTTTCTTTTTTTATTTATAACTTCTACACAGCGAACCTACAATGGCTAACGTCTTTTAATACTGAAATCGAATATTAGTTAGGTTTACACTTCACAGAAAGGACAAAAATCTGTAATTTAACAAAGACGTCTGTCTTTTATCATAACATAATATAATAATTATTACAAAAGTTCGTTTCTGATTTTGTAAATGTTGCGAAAGCATGTTTTTGATACTTACATGCAAAAAAGGAAAAAAATGTATTTTCCACATTCGACATTTTGCAAGTATCGACAAGAGTTAACAACATTTATATTATGATATAATTTTTAAGGCGAACTATGTCAATGAAATTAACATGTGATTGTTGTATTGCTGCATTAAGTATTTACATATAATATATTTTACGTAAAGTTGAAATTGTTGAACTTTGAAATGCCTTAAAGTTTGTTACGGTTACTTAAATTGACATCTCATCTAAGCAAAGCAAACAAGTTGACAATAAGGCACGAAGCTCTTTCATCGAGTTAAATTTAAATATATTTAATACTTAATACGGCAATTTTTTTTTTGTGTTTACTAAGTTATAGTACCTATTCGTACTTATTACTTATCATATTAGACTTAGTAATATTTTTAGTATAATAAACCATTTGTAGTCTATATTATAAGTTGATTTTATTAAAAAAATAAATAAAAATAAAATACAATTTTACGAATGACGATTTGTATGCTATTCGAAACCACCGAAATTGTCGTACGCGTCATGCCAAAGTTTTTTTTATTTATTGCATTGGCATTAAGATTTCGGTACAGAAATGCTAGATTTCATTTTTTTTATTACTTACACAATAGATAATTACGTAAGTTGTAAGACGATGTTTCACTTTTGCACGTGCAAAAGTGTTTTACACTCTGTTAACGTTTTAGTAATACCATAATTGTTAATGTTTTATAACTTGACTAGTTACCATTTACCACGATAAAGGCTATTTGACTACACCACAAATGCCTAATTGACATCCTAAATTAGTCTATTTTATTCCTAACTCAACTTCGATGACATGGTACGTTAGTGATTCAATTATCTATTTATGTTGAAAAATTAAACAAATTTGGCGAAAAAAAAGTAATGGTAAACGGTTTAAAATAATTTGTGAGTAGTAGTCAAATGGTCTGTTGTTCATAGAATTTAAGTAAAACGCCATTAAATCTCAGCTAAATAGTGTAAGATGAGAGGCTAAACATTCAGCCCTATTCTGTATCATTCACTTTATGGATAACGCAACCGTTATAGACATATTAACCTTTAAAATCAAATATCGCATTTTGTATCCTACCTAACCTTTATTTTTTAACGTTATACTTTACATAAAGGACAGTGCATAACCACTGCTGTTAACTCGTATGTTGTATCATAACGTAAACTTTATTTTGACGTCTTACACTTTATATAAAGGCAATTATTACACTTTATCCAACATCACTGTAATAGCTCACGTTATAATTAAATCACGTTATATTTCTTAACAAAAATAATGGAGTTTGGGAATTTACTGGGTTTAGCGCTGTTAGAAGAACTCGCTGAACAAAATGAAAGGTACCTAAGTTGAGAAAAACGTTATATCTACTTACCTAGTCTTTTATTCTTTTATTTTTTCTTTAAATATTTCTATTGTAAATGTACTTGTGATTTTTTGCAGAAACCTTAATAAAATTCAGAAGCGAATTTTAAGGGATACATCTAACCCTTTTACTATGGCTGATATTGAATTTAAAAAATATTTCCGGTTAACTAAAGAAGTTACAAACATTTTAATTGATATTTTAAAACCTCATGTCTCAGATAGAAAAAGAAGTACAGGTATTCCTTATCAAATGAAAGTACTCACAGCTCTTAGTTTATGATTTAAGATAAAATAATTGAACTCTGAACGTATGTATGTACTGAAACTGAAACTGAGGTATCGAATACCAACCATAACCGTAACGTCAAACAACAAATGTCAAACATCTGAAACGTTAAACCATAGAGTTATTACACTTTATCGAGTGTCAACGGTAAGCATAGCGTAGATACGATACAACATCCCGAATTATAAAGTAAACGTTATCGCAACCTTTATTTTCTAGCGTTATTTAGCGTGTTCTTTATGTAAAGTGAATGTTACAGAATAGGGCTGATTGTGACATTGTAACGAAAATGATTATTTTTTCAAAGTAAAATTATGTTTTCAGAATAAAGTCTTTTGGGTGTATTGCGTTTTGAGTGTTGTGTGTTTGTGTACCCACCCTAATTGTGTATTTAAATAATTAGTTAATTATCGGTTTTAATTAAATTACTAAATACTAGAATTTTGCAAACACACAAGTCACCAAATCAAAACCAAACAAAAACTTGTCCAATGAAGAGAAATATAATTTTTAAAGGACAACGAGTGGTCAAAAGGGTTCAGTTCCGGGAGACAAGACATTGTGATGGCTGTATGTGATAGAGATGTATGTCGATCGATCGCGATCATATTTTTATATTGTACCTACGTCCTACGTCTAACTTATATTCCTATATTTTAATAAGATAATGTAATTTTGTTTTGTATCTTCTGTATCAATATAATATAAAAATATAAATACAATATGTCGTTGTTTTATTTAAAAGTGCCCTAATAATTCAGTTGTTACACTTTGTGAAAAAATCCTTTTATTATTTCCATACATACCCTATGTATGGAGATGGTCTTTTCAATGATCCACCATTACATAATTATTATTTAATCCTTTCCGATGGTATTTCTCTAATAGTTACATATATCATTAATTATATACGTATTGAAAAGAGTAATTGAATTTTTACTTTATGACTGACTAAAGATTTCATTGATGCAATTTGAAAGTTTTGAATTTTTTAAACAAAATACTTGCTAAAACTTAATCTTATAATTCTTGTACATACACATGCACTTGGAAATTATATAAAAAAAAAAAACTTGAACAATTACGTGTGTATTTTTTGAATCGTCAGGAAAGTACATACTTTTATATATAAAGGTGTCGGTTATGTACATACAGGTCGCGAGTTCAATGGTTTTTTTTCCATCTCAAAAATGCCCAACGCGCCTAAAGAAGTTTTCACTTAAAAAAAAAAATTACGAGACATCATTATTCTATAGTCACATTCACCATAATTTTCCAAAAATGAGACATAAATTAAGATAAATAATTGTCACGTTATTTATACTTTACCTTACATGCTTTAAATATCATTTGTTCGTTTTATATTTTTGGCATTTTTTTTTTGTAATTTAGAAATTATTTTTTCAAGTCAAAGAAAAATTCAGTATTGTAAAAAAGATCTTTATTCCAATAAAAACAATATAAACAGTGTAGATACATAATCATTTAAGTACATAAGGCACTTACATTATTTAACATGTAAAAATATAATTCCTATAATTATATAATTCTTATATTAACAAATAATTATACAAATAGAAACAATTAATACTTCCACGATATTTATGTGATTAAATTAACTTATTATTTATGACAAAATTCGATGTTGCTATTTAATGTGGACGGAATTATAATACTTGTTAAGCTCGTCACACACGTACCTATAATATATATTAATATAAATTATAGCAAGGCATATTGCGATATATTTTCTATACAAATATTTGAGTGACCACACACGCAGCTATTTCATTTGTATATGACGACACCAAAGTATACCGTATTATATATTATTGCATATTATGATATAAGCAAGACATATTAAACCAAATGAAATGAAGGCAAAATATATATTATAGCAACGTTTGTGACACGCATTCTCGAACAAACGCTCATTAATAATATAATATTTAATAATAGACATTATCATATTCGTACGTCTTGTATAAACACATTAGATATTTATAGATCCTGGTAAAACTTCAGTGAGATGAAAGTTTATTTTCTCAAAATTATTAATTAGATTTAAGTAGTACAAAGTTTAATAGATTTTGAGAGGATTTCTGCCCTATTAGGATGGAGGTGCTCAACAAAGAAAAAAATTTCTTCAAAAGAAGCACATCCATACAAATCATTCACTCTTACTCAGATAAAATCTTATATATAAAACCGATGAACCGATTTTGATGAAACTCAAATCTTCAAATTGGTTCAGCGTGTGCTCCCGTGAAGTTTGGTAGCGATCGGACGCGGACGAAGTCGCGGATATATACTAGTAAAAAGAACTAAAGATGGAGGCCCTGTGTACGGCAGAGTGAAGCCGGTAAAACTACACTTTCGCCGTGTATAAATACGGTTACACGAACATAAATGCAATCAAACTACGCCTCGCCTTGCGCGTAGTTCAAAAAATAAAAATCCGACTCAATTTGGGACAAACGCAAATGTTAAAAAAAAAATAAGAAAATATAAAAGGTTTATATCCTTATGTGATAATTATAAGATTAAATTGTATAATTTTGGAGTTAAAAAAAAAATAGAACCCTGAATAATACCGCTATTTAAGTTTATTTTTAACTTACAGTTTTAAAAATAATATGGAATGGAATAAGTTTGCAAATTTTACATAACTTTTAAAGTTGATGCTATCAAAGAGCGTTTTTTTTTTTAAATAACCAAATAGAACCATTTTTGATTAGTAAAATTAATATCACCCTTTTCATATTACGCAAAAAATATAACTAAACCAAAATATTGTTTTTATATTTATGAGTGTATATTCGAGACATTTTTTTTAGGTAACTCATAATTAAATATTTGTTCCATATCGTTACGTGCTTTTTGATTTTGATTAAAACCTTTACATTTCTTAATAAAAATTACACCTCCTGTCAGACACACTTGACAAAAACTCTTATGATAAGCGTATCATTCTTGACAAATCCATTTTTGACGACTTCACTCACCACCGCATATTCGTTATATCCGAATCCTCTGACCGAAATCTCCGTAGTCGGTTTCCTGAAAGCTATTAGAGTCGAATTGGACATCATCGTGTCCTTCTGGGTCAGTTCCGGACAGTACTGATTGATCATTGCAAACGATATCCGACCGTTGAAAGGCCAGTCCAAGGAATCATTGTATTCGGTTCGCATCAGGTGAACGTTCAACGCAAAGCAGAGAGGATTCACCGGTGATAGGTTCAGACGAACACAAAATCTACAAGCGAAAAATGCTATTTCAATATATATATATATATATATATAATATTAGACACAAGCCGGTGCCCGCGACTTCGTCGACGATGAGATATTTCAAAAATAAAATTTAAAAAAATCAGTTGCTATTTGCGCCATCTGATGGGATGAAAATTAAAAGTTTTTGTCACTGCTGTCTGCCACTATTCAATTTAATGTCACCATTCACTTACAGATGGCGCTAGAGTTGACGCAAATCGAAATTATACTACAATTATAGATATACATAAACGTGACGTTAAATAGCCCAAAGCCCTCCTCGATAAATGGATTATCCAACAAAAATAATTTTTCAATTCGAATCAGTAGTTCCTGAGTTAACGCGTTCAACCAAACAAACAAACTCTTCAGCTTTATATATTATTGTTATTATTAGAAAGTATATAGATTATAGCCTATTTTTGAAGGGCACATTGCTTTAAAAAGTTTGAAACTGGGCAGCCCGTGTGTGTGGTGACGGTAACCAAAGCCCATACAGAAGACCTTGCAGCGAGATTCAAATGGAGAGTGAAGGTTTTTTTTTTTTACAAAAGAAACAAAAAAGCTCACATGTTTTTAGACACACTGCATTTAGACTGTTAGATGATAAAGTCTAAATTTTAGAGTTTTAGTAGCGTGGGGCCTAAAATTTTATCATCAGTTATTCAAAGGAAAAAAAAAAAAAAGTAATTGACCTGCACAGCAGTTAGAATTATTCGCATTTAAAATAAAATTTGTATCATAATTTAAATTAATGTAATTTAATCCCACCTGTATCCATTGGGCGAAGTATAAAATCCAGGGCTGTACAACATTTTGGAATGATCGTTCTGCATAGCGTCCAATCTCGCTTTGAAATTGTCTATTTTCCATATAAAGTTTCCCATACAGTATCGCAGCAACATATCTGTGTTCTGTTTACTCTTGGCCACAGCGAACGCTGACAACTTCTTTGACATATTCGCCAGAAGAATGTCTTGCTCGCGATTTCTTTGTTCCAACACAACTACTCTTTCGTACAGTGCTCTGTAATTCAAACCAGTAAAGTTTCCAAAGCTTTTTTTTTTATGTTAACGTCGACAGACAAGCTGACGGCCCACTTGATGGTAGGTGGCTACCGTCGTCTATAACACATATAACACATAGTCGTCAGTTGCTGACCATAGAAGGATTGAGGATATGGTAATGGGCTCTGGCATTCTTTACTCACTCCCAGAAACACAACAGCATTCTGGAATTCCGTAAGGGGATGGTTACTGCCGCCAGAGGGGCTGCTCAAATGCCCCGTTGGATTTTAAGCTCACGCTTACGAAACTTTCCATCTTTGTTGTTAACAAGCAAATGTACTAAATCTGGAGTAATTTGTCTTTAAGAGTTGCATACTTAAAGACAAATTACTAATGTAAAATTAAAAATGTAAAATTTACTAGGGCACTGTATCTGGACATTTAACTGTACACATAGACATAGAATTATTTTACTAGATTTGATTAGATAGATGTAGATTTATTTAACCACTCGCTTAAAAAAAAACGCTTTAACCACTCATAAATCTATCTTTTCGCGAGAGAGTAAAACAAATATGTTAAAAATAAACATGTTACCTAATTAGTGCACTAGTGTTATGTGTAGATGGCTTTGTACTGGGTTCGCCATCTTTGTTTGGCGCGTCCCATAGACACATCGCTTCTTGCTCCTTCCCATCCATAATGTTCGCATTTGATATGTCGTCATTTATTTTCATCTCTGAGTACGCGTTCATTAAAAACTAAAAATGGATTTTTAAAATACATTACTTTCAGCACTCGTCATAAAAAAAATTACTGTTTTAGGTGTTATAGGTTAACCACACCAGCACATTCTGGATTGACAGAATCGTCATATCATTATTTTTTAACCCATATTTTTAATTCAAATATGAAATTAAAAGATGAAAGCTCAATTTTGTATACAATCATTAAAAATTATCATAAAATAGATTTGTTAATAGGCGACGGTAGCCAATTTCCATCAAGTGGACCGTCAGCCTGTCCTGATGACATTACTAAATACTAAAATAAATTTGATAGTGAATACAAATTCTATATTAATTTTTTTGAATTATTATCTAAATTTAATAAATTATTTTATAGATAATAAAATAATTAAAATTATTTTTATTAAATTTAGATAATAATTAAGATTTTTGGAGGTACTTAGGTAATAATATAATTATTACAGAATACATTAAAACTTTATTTTAGTGAAGTGAAGTAAACCTTTAAAAACGTAGGCCTTTCTTTCGAATTTCACCCGTGCGAAGCCGGGAGTGGGTCGCTAGTTAATGAATACACACTCACACTCATATGCTTAAGAATGTTTCCATGTAAATGTTTGTTCATGTCCTCTTGGCTGTTGAAAGTTTCCTTACAGCCGACAGCTTTGAATGAACACGGAACTATTACTTCGGGGGTAGACGAAGTGTCGGGTTGATTGTATTCACAGTTGACTATGTGGGCGTCCAAATCTAAAGGAGTCAGTTTAGTGTTACAACCTGGAATGAGAAAGAAATTCATTTAAATCCTTTTATATCAACTATTTAGACCTCTCTTTTGTTCTATTCATTTTTGATTATGTTTAGTTTAAGATTATTGTACTGTTATTGAAGCATTTATTAATGACACACTGCGCAGTTACATCTGAATGAGTAAGTAGCCTGTTGGGTGTTTCCCTTTCAGAAGACTACTGTGAAATAACATCAATATTTGGTGTATAAGTAATTAATGCCAGACCCAGACATTATATCATATAGAAACAGTCCCAAACTGACTGATACTCTATTTGCCATAACTGTCACCATCACACTTTGACCTGTGTTAAAAACATCATATGATTTATTTTGATTTTAAATCATTTGTAAGCAATTGAATTGTTCTTGTATTTAAATAAGTATTACCTTTTGAAGCAAAAGGGCACGACATTCTTTGCTCCTGTATTTCTCGCTTAGTATAGTTATCAGGAAATATATCCACTTTCATACTTAGATCTATATTGTCAATTGGGCAATGACCACTGTTCCTGGAAATTATAATAAACATGTCACCATCGTCATGTGTATAGTTTGTATTACTTCAAAAATATGCAAGTCAATGAAGATTGTAAAAACTATAACAATGATATTGTGGTTAATTGTCAACATTACAAAATTTACTGGGTTCCCCTATGACTCATTTCAACAGTCAGTTATGAGCACTAAGATACAACAATAATATATGTGTTTCTTTTAAAAAGAAATAACTTACTGTAACCACGAAGTGATACAACTTTTGCAAAATTTATGACCACACGTCGTGATCACGGGGTCCCTGAGCCAATTGAGGCACACTGGACATTCGTATCGAGATTCTGGCTGATTTGTGAGTACGGTCTCGTTTAAAGCTGTTATACCAATGGGCTAATCAAAAAACAGACAAAAGAAAACATTTTAAATTCATATTAAGAAGTTCGCTATTTTAAAGACAGTAAGAAAAAGTTACTATTAACTTACCACTATGCCTTCTGACGCATCTTTTGTTCTATTTGTATTTGAATCCATTATGTATTCAATGCACTTTTACTTTAAATATTAATTTTGTATCAAAGAAATATAAAAAAATCTTTAAAATAAAGTTCTTTGGTAAATAAAAATCAAGTCAAGGCCATAACTCACACTCAGTGAGAATGACATTATTGACATTGACATTTTTACAAAAGTTTACAAATGAAATACACAGAACACTATATATTGACAAGGAGATAATTCCAACTTTAATAACGTCAACCTTCAATTCAATTTCTATTGATTTGACAAATTGCGAGTTGCGAACTGAGCAATTGTCAAATGAATGCGCTTTGAAGATATATTATGTCGATGGCTTTGAATGGTGAATAGAGCGATTGTTACTTTGAAAGAAAGTACTTTAAACGCGATCGTGCACTGCATCTAACAGTATCAAAATGAAAATGTGAACAGAGCGCCTAGTGCGAGTTTTACTCGGTCAAACGCGTTGAACGCGTAAACGTCAATTTGTATAGGAATGAAGCAGCGCCACCTAGTGGCTAACTTGTAGTGCTGTTTCATTTTCATACAAATTCAATGCGTTGCGTTTGATCGAGTAAAACTCGCAGTAAAACCCTCAGAGATTGTTTCGTGAGAAGAGTACAGGCAATTTTGATTCTAACAAATTGACAATTCTTCTTCTTTTAATACAAATAAAAAATAAAGTAATTTAAATATTATTTTTAATTAGTATTTTTTATTACTGTTAATATAGGCACAGATATATGGTTTTTTTTTTAAAAAACATTACTTTTCCTTTTGTCATAAATGCGATTATTGTATGTTTCGTTAAAATGGGTTTTTGCTTTCCTTATAGGTACGAGAAATCACCCAATGAATATTAAAATTATTTTTTAATTATAATAGTATTATATCTATACCTATACTGATACCTAGTTCAAATTTATATTTACACTACAATCCGTTACTTACAAAATGGGTACTGCCTTCGACTCCTATACATTGTATGCTAATGAAGTACAATCTGATAACTTGTTAGTATCCGGCCCTGACAATACTCACTAATTCATAAATGTTGAGATAAAGCTATTGTTCAAATGTCATGTTCACAAATTCTCTGATGATAAGATGTGTGCGATTGATGTAACATAAGATTTTTTTAAATAATACTGGCCATGATTTATACCTACTAGGCAATTAGGAGCCTACACAAAAGTGAATAAATGAGTAAGCTAATATTTTAGCTACTCGAATGACATAGAAATGCCTCGGAAATAATATTATTTCGATTCTCAGAATAGAAACAATATAAGCAAGAAAGTGCGCTGCCGACCGTTACATTAAAAAAAAACTACGAACAAACAGGATGGGTTTAAGTTTTATGTTGAAGTATTTCACTCTTTTCGGTGCTTTTTTTACTTACATATACTTACCTATACTACTATAGCGACCCGCCTTCGCCTAGCATGCAATTTTTTTCTGCAAATTGTTATATCTAAAAATTGGCATGTAGCAATATTATTTAAGGATTACAACTAAGAGCTTGCCCCAGAGAGCATTCAAAGATTAAAAAAATAAAATTCGTATATTGTCATAAAATATGTTTATGAGGCAGTATGAATAAATTGAATGATAATTTGTCGTTAGCAAGCTGCGACAATATTTAAAAAGGATTTCGCTTATGAATCAACGGCTCTCACGACTCGACACAATTTCTTGGCATGTTTTCCGTTGTAAATACAGTGTCCACTCGGAATTATAAATCGGCTTCATTATCGCCTTACGTAAGATTGAGCTATGAAGAGTTGCTTAATACGACCTACATCATTTTGAAACAATGCATACATGAGAATTACCTAAACATCTTTGGACCTTCGCAGAACTAGGTAGCTAAATACCTATATAACATTCTTTAGATATTGTATGTGAACGTCTCCCTAATTGGAAGAACTTTGTCATTACCCAACCAAATAAATAATATAAAGACTGCATCAATTACTCTGCAGTAACTGTCATAGAACCCTTTCATAGAAGACCAATGCGAATTAAAACGTGATCTCTTGTGTTTCGGTGAAGCCTGAGTATTATCCTACAGTTCTTATTCCTGTCCTATTTCATCTCTAAACTCTTATCCCCGTCTCTCTGGTGTTGCACATGTCTTTTGGCGACTTCCCATCTAATGTTTAATCATACGGCGTAACCCGACCTCTGCTTTCATAGATAATAGTATAAATATTTAACAATTCAAATAAGCTACAAAACGATGTGGTTCTTATATAAATTTTTACAAACACACTCGAAATATTTATGTAAATTTACTTGCTGACATTAGCTCACCAAGTAAATTGCTGACATTGCTGACCCTTTCCATGATAAGTTGACTTAGAATGTTATTTGAATATTTTATTAACACGTTTAATTTAGAGACATTTAAAGACCTAGTACATTTTGAGATGTACCTATTTGTGAGATTTTTGTATAGATTTTTAAAAGTTTTTCTTTTAATCTTCCTATTAATTCATTCAAGTCGTTTTATTCATTGACGAAGGTCGTGTTGGTAACAGCCAACGGTTCTTTCCATCCTATCCTGTACTACCTGTACTCAGCTTTCCTCATTAGCAGTCGTAACGTTAGGCCTGTAAGGGCAGCAACCTGATCTGTCCTTCTGCTAGACCAGCCACGAGACCTCTTGCCATCCACTCTTCCAACCTCCACCAGTTTTTTAGGTTGTCCGGTTCCCTATGGTCTAATTTATTTTATAGATTTATTTTTTAATTTTCTTACATAAAAAGGCAACCAGGCAGGATGAGTTTTATTGTCTCTTGATGGTAGGTGGCTACTGAATTGATGGTGGTACTTAAAGAAGATTGCTAGTGCGGTTCCTACAGTTATAGGATAAAGGATGTGGAATAAGGGGACATGGAATAGACTGGCATTGCTTACTCGCTGAAACACAACAGCATTACAGGGTTGTCTTTTGTGAGGTGGGCGGGAAAGTATACATTGCAGTTAGTAAATTTCACAAGGTTTGCATAATATGTATCTTGTCAGTATTTATGTTTGTTAATATTTATCTTCAAAACGGTTGAATCGAATTCAACGGGACTTTTTCGTTATACAAATTAAGTTTATACACTATCGAAGGCATTTGTCATCGTTACAGTTCCACATGAAATGAATGAAATTTTATTATCAGCAGAAGCGATTTCCTTTTAGTCCGAATACAGCAACACCATATTTTATGTCATAATGGTTTCGTATAAATTGAGAACCGCTAGTGATATCGGTATAGTTGCAGTTTTTATGTACAGGCGGTCGATCAACCTCGTTTAACGGTATTCCCGAGTCATGGGCACCGTGGGTAAGCCGTAACATCGTCGTCTAATACCATACTGTAAAGGATTACCGTACACGTGAGGTTCTTAAACACACACCACTTGTGAGTTTGAAAAGTTGCCACACATTTTAAATCTAATTTCGAAAAAAAAATACGCAAATTTTTTTTAATCAAAGGGGAAACTTGGATTATTTCCACGAACCGAACTGAACAATTCGGTCTTAAATTTCTTTAATGTTTTCAATAATCAATTGTCTTAGAAACAACAATTCAATGTCTGCAATTATTCTTACGTCAAAATATTTATTAGTTAAGGAAGCAAAATTATTTATTGGGCACTTTTTGTCTTTAATTTACATAGTTAGCTATACTTTTCTAATTTGTGCATTCATAAGACGAGAACAGTCAACTACGTTATGACTCATAGTCACAAGTCACAGTCATGAGTTGTTTGTTTCTCCGCTAATTTCTTCTAAACTACCCACCATATTTTGATACAGATTTCACTAATCGAAAAAGCGATAATCGAGGAAGGTTTGCGAAAAAAATTGCATCTGTGCGAAGCCGGGAGCGTCCGCCAGTTGATGATTATTCTTTTTTGGAACCTTAGAGGAAGTAATTTCAATTAAGTATGGTACTTTATATGGACTTGAATTCGGAAGGTTATCGACCGATTTATTAGACAGTTAGGAACATATTTAAAAGTAAATATGCTCTAACATATTTTATATTACATCCTAGGCATTGTAGATGTCACAGTATTCCCACAAGATGGGCAGACGATCTGATAAGGGCCGAGGGTCGACTGTGGATCCAGGTTGCTTCTGGCCAATGGTGTAGCCCCCAAAATAAACACTTATAGGCTTGGGATATGGATAACTATACAAAGGACAGAGGGAAAACCCTACAGACCTAGACCAGTCAACTATGAAAAGTTTATTTCCAAAGTCGGCCCTGCCTGGATAAAAAGTATTCTATATGGCAATTTTCATCCAAATCCGTTAAGCCGTTTTTGAGTGAAAGAGTAATTAAATATACATCCTCACAAACTTCCGCATTTATATTATTAGTAGTTTTTACTACATATTAAATTTCATTACTTAAACAACAATCTACACACAATCTCCCCAGAAACTGTGAAATTAATTCTTTTATGAGGTGTTTCATTACGGTAAAAGGAGGACAAGGAGCTATCAGGAACTTTTGTAACCCCCTGTTGATACCATATTTTATGGTAGTATTTGAGACACTTTTTTACTCATGTCTAGACAGATATAATTTAAGGGTTTACTAAAGGGTGGTAAGGATATTGTCAAATCTGCTATTTGTCTAATTAAATTCCTGAAACATTTATTTGGGCTTGAATTTTTTCTAAAATTATTTTTTGCATCTGCAAAATACACGGAATAATACATACTTTACTAAGACATATCATTGTGTAAGAATTAAAAAAAAGGAAAATAAAAATTTCAGTTTACAAAATCCGTTCAATCTAAATATGCTCTAAAAATATCAACTTGAAACTTTATTTATTAATTTTTTTTAAATAAAACTAAATATTCTCAATAACTTAAGAAGATTTCTTTCATTACAACATCTTTAGTGGTTTGTTTATAAAATAAATAATAAATAATACAGTTAAGTCACATCTATAATAATAAATTACGAAGCACATAGCAAATTACCTATATAGGCATACAAATATTTCGCTGTTAAATAACTATGTCTTAAAAAATTATGGTAATTTTGCTATGGTTGTCTCGAAAGGCTTTTGGATTGAAAGCCTTCCTCTCCGCAGGTCAGTAGCATTCGGAACGCGTTAGAGATAGTTGGTGTACCACTTCTAAACTCTACCACAAACGCACGTGACTGTGTTATCATTTGATTTTTGTGAATTTTTTTAGTTAATAAATTTATTTCAGACTCGAAATTTTAACTCTTTTTGAAACGTTTCAACGGTTTTGGTTACTTAATTTGTTTATAAATTCCTTTTAAAGGTATGTAAATGTAAATGTACAATTTATAATATGAGACAATTAAATAATTAAATGGAGTCTTTATAATAATCATAATTAATATCTAATATTGAGAAGTGCATAGCTTTTTTCATAGATGAAAATTAATTTTAATATATAAGCAATTTGTTTTTATTAGCTACTTAGTTGCGTCCACGGTCATCTACCTTTTATTTTAAATTGACAAAAGCTTGTCAGTTCTTGTGTGTAATTGTCGCTAATTCTTGGTAGTTATAACTTCAAGAATTTGGCTAATAATTTTTAAAATCCTACTGGTTTAAAATACTACCAACAAAACAAACTCATCAGATTTATTATATTAGATTACCTTTTTATTTTAAAGCAAAAATCTTTGTATTGCAGTAATAAATAGTGTACATAATAGGAGCCGAATATACAGAAATGTATTTACTTACAAGTAAAATCTTTATTTTATATTTAATTTTGTAATAAATAATATAAACTATTTGTTGATTTAAATAAAAATAATACACTATAGAGTAGTTTCTATATATCTCCCGCGTTACGAAATACCAGTATCATATAAAATTTCCTCAATAGAACTTGTAATAATCTTTAAAATTAAAATACACACAAGACTTGCAATATTACCTGTTTTTTTAAAACGCAAAGTTAAGTATTTCCGTTCTTCATTATCTTTAAGTTAATCGCGTTCAAAGATTAGGTAATGGTGTGGGTTTCGAAATGTTTTGTTAGATAATTGCTTTAGGTCCTTTCAAAAATTTTTTGTTCGTTAAAGTAGCAGCAAAATATTTTAGTAATGATTTAAAAATTTACGGAAGCGTTTTAAAATGGAACGTTTGAGTATCAACAACACTTTTTAGAATATAATTATTGTCTACTAGTAACCTAGTATCGGCTTCGCCCGTGGTACAATTTTTATATGTACAAACCTTCCCTGTTTATTCCTATTTCCGTAAGTGAAAACCGAATTAAAATCGGTCTAGCCATTGCTGTTTTTGCGATTGATTGTTATATTTAAAGATTTTATTTCTGTACTAGCCGATGCACGTGATTTCGTTCGCGTGGACTTCATCTTAAGATATGAATATATATTTTAATAAAGTAAACAAAAAGTAATAATTGTAGGTAACTAACAGACTAAGGGCCTCTATCACCATCTTTGAGTAAAGTGTCAAGTAGGCTAACCGCCATTAAAAGTCACCGGAAATGATGGAGCTGATATAAAAGTCCCAAACATTAAAAAGAATATAATAAAAAAATTCGCCTATCGAAGGATGCAGTAAACCGAGTGCATGATTTAATAAAACATAAAATTATTTCTAAAAGTAACTAATCAACACTTTACTTGTAGTTGGTGAAAGAGGCCTTAAGCGTAGGGCTGTTCGCTCAAACCGCGATATTTTTTTTACCTTTAGCATTTTTATACCCGTCGTAACTTCTAAACCAAAGATCCGATTCGAATATATTAAAGAGGAATTTACATTTACATAATCAACCTTGATTATGAATATTATGATACGAATGTCATCACCTTTCGATTCTACCTGTGATGTGATTGAATAATTTGAACCAAATTGAATAATTGATGCCAGAGCCATGAACCTAGAAAAAACAACGGACGGAGTGCTGTCACTATACAAAGTGAAGCACCGTAATGGCGGCACGTTTTTATGTGTGCGTGTGCGTTTTTACATGTGGAAAGTGATTCCTTGTTCTTTTTTATGCCGTAAAGTGCTACAAAAACAACATTTCAGGACGCAGGTGGCATAATTAAATAGTTATTTTAATTACTCATTACGTGTGTACTTAATCAACGCTAGCAGCGTAATGGCGGACGCCGAGCTTACTATGGTTTGTATGTGTGGGTGTTAACGTGTAAATACACGTTACCGAGCTTACTACGGTTCTTCACTTTATTAGTATTAGTTCCGTCCGTTGTTTTTTTAGGGAAATGGCCAAAGCCCATTTCCCTATCTCTTCCTTCTCAATCTCTTATCCTTAATCCTACTATGGTCTGCAGCGCACTTGCAGCACCTGTGGCGTCTCTAGAGGGTAGCCATCTACCATCAAGTAGACCGTCAGCCTATTTAGTAGACCTTAACATAAAAAAATCCAGTGGTCTAATGTAAAATAGTGATAACGGGTTGCCTATTTGTGACAAAGGAACGAAGCTTGCTCTTCCACTACTATTCTCTATATATGTAAAAATTTCGTGTATGTAGTATATAAATTGAACCGATTTTGAAAATTCTTTCACCTATAGAAAGCTATATTATCAGCTAGCAACATAGGCTATACAGCTAGTTATTTAATATATTTATCAAGAAAATACATTTTATCACAAAATAAAGTGTTTTATAACAAAGTAATAATATAAATAATCTTATTTATCTTATTACTTTGACCATTTAAATTTTATTAGTAGAGTGTTATTTATACTTGTTTATGACTTGTAATTGATATTCCTTATACGCAATTAATGAACGTAGTTAAACACTTAAAGACTAGTATGCTATGGGAAATGGATAAATCACGTTACAATTTCATCACTATTGCTACTGTATCTGTTGCTATAGTGATTAAATCTTACGTTATTTTATACATAACTTGAATTACTTTTGCGGAGAAATGTTTTGAAACGATTGCGTTTGGATAATGTTTTAAATAGTTGACTTACCTATATTAATTACACTTTGAACTATGCAAAAGATAAAATTTGTAAAGACCTATAATTATCTTATTTTTATTTTATTTTGTTATATACAAGATAACAAACAGTCATATACAAGAGAAATTAATAATTAGGAACAGAAATTTATAGTTACAAATAATTTATAGTTATAGTTTCCTAATTTATACGAAGTAATTCAAAATAAGAATACATAACTAAAAATGCAAAGCGTATAATGAAAATTTCTTCCAGTACCTTACCTAATTGAAATATTTTTCAATATATAACAAAGTGTTTGAATTTATTAAGAGATTTTAGGGTTTTATTAGAATATTTGGTCTGTGTCTGCCCTGAAATTCTATTCTATTGATGAAAGATTTCTTTAAATCGGACGAGTGTTTCGAACTGTATAAAATTAATTTTAATGAATTCTAATGTAACCATAAAAATATTGTTTTTAATACAACTTTATATCACCACAAAACTCACGACATTAGTGTAATGAATTGCAAGATATAAATCTAGTGCAATATAGTCAGTTTCAAAAGCTACCTGCAATGACGTCACACACTGTAAATGTTATTTTATTGTATATTTGTAGAATTATTACATTTAATCAATTTAAAATTATAAATCATTATTATTCCAGGAAAATAGTTATAATATTAAAACATATTTCTGAATACATTTTATAATTTATTCTGATTACTGTTCAATCAGCCAATTCTTTATCAAAAAAAATTATATGTAAATATTTTTGCATTTTTAACTTATTAACGGAAGATAAATGCAATAATCTCATCTCGAGGAAATGCAGTCGAGCGAAAAGATAACACTTTTTACATCCAATTTGTATCGAACGCTGTGGTTGTAGCTTCTAACTGATGCACTGCTATAAGTAACAAGAGGTGGCGATTTTATATATTATTTTGTAGATTAATCAAATGATTTTGGATTAGATTTCTTACTAGAATCTCACATTTTCCTGATAAGTAATTATTGTCTTTTAATTTAATTATTAGAACCATATGCATGGAACTTTCGAGAGAATTGGGAGAACGATATAATTATCTAAATGTTCTAATATTATTACGTATTCCGTATATGATTTCAATTTAATGGCGTCAGACATTAATATAATGAAATAAATGTAAAGTGAATTATATGTTACTATATTACAAAGAAATAAAACTAAAATAAAACATATTAAAATCTGCACATATTTATTGAGAGTATTTTAAGATGTAACAAATCATAAATGTGTTCAATTATGATAATATAAATTTTGAATATATATGTGAGAACTCAAAACAGATATTTATTTTAATTATGAAAAAAGACTTCAGTGTGATTCAACTCTTAAATAAATAAGCTTATTCCAGTCTCTTATGAATTAGACCACACCGTAATGGTTCGCTTCTTCCACGTAATCTCAGTAAGAAATAAGTGGGTTAAATTCGTAGTCTATTTCAACATTTTGGCCGATGGGCGGACAACATCAAACGGTAACCAATAGTACACCGTTACTCGTTACTACGCTTGGATGTTGTTTTATAACTCGTCAGTTAGTTAACTGATTGGCCATAGATAAGTTTTTGCTAAAGTATGGTAGTCAGCCATTGTAGTACTAACTGGCTCTGATTTATTGCTCATTTAACTACAGACAGTTTAAAGTTGATTCATTTGTGAAAATTCTGATGTTACAAGATGAATAATTTTAGTGTTTGTAGATACTTTAGTCCATTGCCATATTAAGAATGTATAGTTCCCTTGAAAATCACATTTCAAAGTTGCAATTTTTGATGAATTATTAAAATGAACTTTGAAAAGTTTATTTCAAAGTTGACCCCGCCGGGAATCGAACCCGGGGCCCCTTAAACGTTAGGCAAGTACCCTTACCACTCATCCAACGGGCTCGTCGAATTCATATAAGTTTTGATAAAGATAATTAAAGTTCTGCGAATCCAGATATAATAAGCCTGTATCCTCTTCATTTAAATGTAAGGCAAAATGCATGAAATGTTTTTATTTCAAACTTATCTACATGGTAACAATGCAATCAATGATTGACGTGAAGTCTCGCATTGTCTTTTTTTTTAAATTAAGTAATAACTCACGAATGTTAAAACAGTCTCACGGGAAGTATGAAATCAATTGTTTCAGAATATACCGACGATAGATAATTAAATTGTCTGGCATTATTCTTGCAATGTTCTTACTGTTCTAATATTGAATTTACATAAAATTATAGCACAATATAATCGACATTTAGTCCTAATGATCTATTGAATACCCACCAGTGTGCTGCTTAATATTGCAAGTAATACAATATGAGCTAACATTTCGAGATTACAAAGCCCCACTTTTTTGCAGTCGCAACCTTTGATGAATTCAAGAGCTATGAAGAGGAAGTAACGGAACTTAATTGACTTAACAGTAACTTAGATGCATACAAAGATGATATTGCGGTCGACAGCGCGTGAAAACTACGAACCAATGGATTCTAGTGAGGGAAAATGTGCCTAATGACGAACGCAATAGAATTCAATTTTTGAAAATCAAGATGGCCGTCTGGTTTGTGTTGTGTGTGCTTCTGTGTGGCGGCCAAGCAGTAATTTTGCCACCGCCTTGGGCGGATGCTAGAAGAAATCCATGCGCTTCTCATCCTAGAGGATGGCTGATGCTGTACTGGCCAACGGACGGGAAGTGCTACACTATTTTTAAGGTTAGAATTGTATTATTTGTTTTTGTATAATAATTATATTAAATTGTTGGTACAGATTTCACAGTAACTACATTCAGTGGTTTTTTATTTATGAGAGAGAATTCTTGGAAAGCTGACATACTTGAAAGTTGGTGACTTTTTTTATGTACTTCGACAGACAGACAGACGGTTCACTTGACGGTAAGTGGCTATCGTTGCCTATTAATACAAGCAAAGCCACAGGTGGTGCGAGTGCGCTGCCTACCCCAGTGGGATTAAGGATAAGGGCTTAGGTTGGATAGGATAAACGGGCTCTGGCATTTCTTTACTCACTCACAGAAACAAAACAGCACATAAGTTGTTATTTTATGGTAGTCTTCTATAAGGTGATGGTTACAACAGCCAGATGGGATGCCCAAATGCAGTGATTACTGATAATTGCCACATTTCGAGGTTCATTTGGCAAAAAATCTGTTCAGTACAGATTGGGAACCTACTTTGATCATCATTCTATGTTTATCTTCAGTAAAAAATAAGTAGCTCAACTTGATTCAGCTTAATTTTCTTAATATTCAAAGTCTTTGAAGACGTATGTGAAATTGTATAACATTCTACTGGGTGGCATAAACGAACAAAGATGCACACGCAATTAGTCTTGCAATAAGGTCGCAAGACTAATAATTGCGAATACAAGAGTTCAAAAAATTTATATGGGTTTCTTGACTTTTGGAAATACATAGTCATATTTCTCAAAAAGCAAGAAGAATTATTCATACAAAAATTATAATACCGGTCTGGTGCGTTGTTGCATTTCGGCGAACACAAAAGACCATGACCGATCAATCTCTTGTACCCAGTGACCTACTCACGAGATTTCTGTTAACATATATTTCGCAATCATTTGCATGTGTAAATGACATGCATTTGCATGTACGAGTAGCTACGAACACAATTGCCTTTGAATATTACGTTGATAGAAGACATAATTCACAATGAGCTATTAGCGTCTATTGGGTATCAGCACTATCAGCACATGTATACAGCGGTGATTAAATAATACCTACTAAGTCATACGAGTATTGGAAATTTTACAAACCTAGACTCGATATCTGTTTGCATTTTTCCACTTTAAAAGTCAATTTTTAAATATTAAACCAAAAAAGAAAAAGAAGAGAATGTTTTATAAGTGATAAAAATTAATTTTTCAAAAGTAATTCGCCAATTTTCTTTTTGTAAGAATTCAAATTGTTGGAAATTGTATTATGGTTTACCCTGGTTTTACCATCAAGTGGGCTGTAAGCTTTCCGGTCGAACTTTATCTAATGAGCCACATATAAACACCATGAACATTAAATTGTTTTTTATTATTATTAAATATACTTATCTGTTTCAAGCTGCAGGTTAATTAGACAAAAAATCTGCATCCAAATTTTTAGTGAATTTGTAACAAAAATCAAAATAGACACGCCGAATGCGTCTAAGGTCAATAACACGTTGTCTTGCGTAATAATGCATTTAAAAATTACCGAACTGGTTTTTTTAATGTGATGTCATATTTGGTTCACTCACTTCTCAGATCTCAGACAACCAAGTGTCAATGTTTTCCATAGGCATTGACAGTGTGTAATTTTGTTTGTTTTGTTTTGTCGTAACTAATATTTGAGTAAAATATAGTTTTACATTCTGTTTCTATTGCATTTCGATCTTATAATGTTACTAAAAATGTTAGATGTTCTTGTATGTACTAAAAAGCGTATGACAAATATGTTTACGAGATTTTATTATACATTATATCACTTATCTTTTACAGTTAATGCCGTATTGATAATCACTAATTACCTAAAATTCCGAGATATGACTCCTAATTCCTTATAAGCATTTATTCGGAAATTACACAGAGAATAGTTAGGTGTTTACCTTGAAGCTCTGTCTCGAGGATACCAGGTTCAATTAGGTGCAGGGTCTGGACAGGCAAGTCTGGGTCCACTACGTTTTGCAGTCATTTGGGCAGCCTGTCTGGCGGTAGTAACCACCCCCCTACAGAAGACCACCGTGAAATAACAGCATGTGTGATCAACTGTTCCAGTGAGTGCGTACGAGTTGTCAAAGCCCATTTACCTAACATTTATGCCTAATCCTACTATGATCGGCAGCACACTTGCAGGACTTATGGCCTGTCTGACGACCTTTACTTAAAAACAAAGAATTTAGTTATTTCTATATAGATAAGTAATAAATCAAATTCACTACATAATTACATATATTCATACCTCAACTCAAGCAATAAACCTGACGGAAACCGTCACATCACTCTACGTAGGTGTGTCAAATGTTATACAACCGCGTACAGCCATTATAAAGTCGTGGGGTACAACTGCCGTGGGGGAGACTAGACCTGATGGCTTATCATGATGATTATAGCGATTTGTGTTTAATATGCTTTCTGTCAGTGATTATGTGCGGGAAGGGAGGTGATGATTCGATTATTTAATAAATGTTCTGTATGTAAACTTCTTACGCTTCGTTTTTTCAATTAAGTCCAGTAGTTCCGTATATTAATTTCCATATATTATACTTCCATAATTCGCTCTCCCTGTCTTTATAATGTAAGTAGGTACAGTCCGTTTTATTTAAAATAAATCAGATTAAGAAGAGAACGCGACCGTTTCAAATGTCAGCAGCTCGGGATTATTTTATATTACCTATATTAATAATTTTGCTAATTTCAAAGACAAACAAAAATCAATAACATATGATATATTTAATAAGAAATAAGTTTATTTAATGGCAGCACATATGGCGTCGCTTGTATTATAGGCGGTGGTAGCCACCTACGTAATATGGATTAACCCTATATTAAAATCTCGCCCTGTCTAGAATTCCTGCACTGCTGGTATTTTTTTATTTTTTATAAAAGATGGGTTTGCTCTTGACCAACAACCAACTGTGTTAGCAAGGATGAGGCCTAAGATGTAGCGAGCTCACCCAGAAGATGCCTATTCACTCGAACTTTGAAAAGATTTGAGTTATATGAGCTTTGAAGATTTGGGTTATATGGTAGTTGTAATATTCACTGCAACTACCAGCGATGTAGCGGTGTCGCAACGTCATCCTGACCTGTCGGATATATGCCAAAGCCTTTAGAGATCGCGATCTTGTTTTGTGTAAGCAGAGGTTGTTGTTTACTTTTCTTACAAGGTTCAAGGGTCATGTTATGTAATCCGTAAAGGAAAACTTTGGTGACATTATTATAAGGGTTTATGCTCTAACGGTTCAAGTTTCTGTTCACCTTGTAACCCTGGAGGCAAGCGTCCTAATTAAGTAGACACGAGTAACAATAGGGAAATGTTCTACAAAGAAAATGACATTATCAATTTCTTGAAATGTGTCGTCAAATGTTTCATTTACTAATTTACTAATAAAATATAACTGAATTTCTGATCGAAAACAAAATCTGTGACGGAGATCTCAAAGGTGCCGCTCGCCTTTTGTTCTCCAACGACGTGCTATCACCAGATACCCCTGACACCCTTCAGGCCTTACAGACAAAACATCCTCCAGCTCCAGTAAACCCATATTTTTTCGACCCACCAACAGCAGGGCAAGCATGCCTTCAAATTCAAAACAAATATGTTACGGATGCCATTTTATCTTTTAAACCAGGTTCGGCTGCAGGTTTGGATGGAATCTCACCCCAACATTTGAAAGACTTAACATCGCATTTTGTGGGTGATGCAGGCGAGCAACTCGTAAATTCGATCACTAAATTAATCAACTTTATGTATTCCGGTAATGTCAATCCAGAAATTGTTCCCATTCTTTTCGGCGCGAACCTCATTGCCCTCACCAAAAAGGACGGAGGGGTGAGACCAATTGCTGTTGGATCAACACTACGACGTCTGGCCTCCAAAATTGCTGTTCGACATATTTTACCAAAATTAAATTCGGAATTTGAACCCGTACAGTTAGGCTTCGGTGTAAAAGGAGGGTGTGAGGCAGCCGTCCATGCCCTACGCTCTTTCCTAACTTACGGACAGCCTGACGTGTTGCTTAAAATTGATGTCAAAAATGCATTCAATTCGGTAAATAGGGATACCCTGCTGACGGAAATTAAACAACATATACCGGAAATATACAATTATCTTCTTCTCAGTTACGGTGACCCAACAAAATTGTTATATCGTTCTAATGAACTGTCCTCGGAAGTAGGTTGTCAACAGGGTGATCCCCTTGGGCCTGCAATTTTTAGTTTGGCTATAAATCCGATAATCAAAAATTTAAATTCTAAATTCAACGTTTGGTATTTGGACGACGGAACCCTAGGAGGTGATGTGGATACTGTGTTTTCGGACCTATTTTTAATCAAAAATAAATTTGAAGCCATTGGTTTGGAGCTTAATTTTAGCAAATGCGAACTTTTTATAAATAACTGCGACTTAAATATAAATGACGTAAAACAAAAATTTAATATTTTGGCTCCAAATATTAAAATAGTTAACAGTAATTCCCTTTACCTTTTAGGTTCTCCAATTTTTGATGAATCTATTTCTGAATATATTAATAATTCAATTACTAAATTTCAAAATTCTGCTGACCGTCTCCTTGAAATTAGTCCACATTATGCACTTTGCATATTAAAATTCTGTCTTTTCGTCCCAAAATTTACGTATGTGCTCCGTTGCTGCTCCTTTTGGAATCACCCAGATCTTTTGACACAAGTAGACGACTTAATCAAAATTAGTTTAGAATCGATTCTTAACATGCAGCTGAAAGAGCAATCTTGGACCCAAGCATCCCTACCCATCCGTTATGGTGGTTTAGGGATTCGCAAAATTTCCAGTGTCGCTTTACCAGCCTTCCTATCTTCTGTCCATAGTTCAGCAAATCTCATAAGTAAAATTTTAAGGGCATCCCCTTCAAACTTTGAGATTGCTGGCTTGGAAGAAGCTAGAAACGCTTTCTTAATTGCATGCCCAGGTCAAAATTTTCCAGTTTCTCCAAATTCACAGAGGAGCTGGGACGACATAAACTGTAAATTGACTTATGACAATCTTTTGAGCTGTAGTACAGGTTCGGCGCGTGCTAGGCTTTTGGCCGTGGGTACGCATGAGGCTGGCTACTGGCTTCACGCGTACCCTTCGTCAAATACAGGAACATTTCTTGAGCCTGACACGCTCCGAATCGCAACCTGTCTACGGCTTGGGGTCCCGGTCTGCGCTCCTCATAAATGTCCCTGTGGCAGTGATGTCGACAAGCTAGGACATCACGGACTGTCATGCCAAAAAAGTGCAGGCCGCTTCTCAAGACATGCCGCACTTAACGATACCATACGCCGGTCTCTTGCCACCGTCAACGTGCCCAGTCTACTTGAGCCGACTGGCATTGCAAGAGACGATGGCAAGAGACCGGACGGTATGAGTTTGATTCCATGGAAGATGGGCCGGGTGCTGGTATGGGATGCAACCTGCTCAGACACGCTGGCCCCTTCCCATCTACATGGAACCAACAACAGAGCAGGTGCGGCTTGTGAAGCGGCTGAAAAAGCTAAAGCCTACAAATATAGGGGTCTAGGCTCCGAATATAATTTTGTCCCATTCGGTGTCGAGACCCTTGGTCCGTGGGGTCCTAGCGCTATAAGTCTTTTTAAGGATATAGCAAAAAGGTTAGTCGACATCACAGGAGACCGAAGAGCTGGCAGCTACCTAGCACAAAGAATTAGTGTAGCTATTCAAAGGGGAAACGCTGCCAGTATCTTCGGAACCTTGCCTAAAGGGACTCCTTTTAATAATATATTTTAGTTATTATTATATTATATTTTTTAAGGTTTTTAGTTTTAGGTTCACTATTCTAGTATTTTTTATTTTTTATTCCTTATGTAATTAAATGTCCCTGATATAGAATAAAAAAATATATAAATTGTATTTATGTGTTAATATAAAATGAGTTTTTTTTTACATATAAAGACCGTCAGACAGGCTCACGGTCCATTTGATGGCTACCGGCCTGGCTACCGTCGCCTATAACATGTGCTTATAACTACAAAGATATAAAGCTATAATAATTTCGAATATGTCCTAAAGGACATAAAAAACATTTTAGGAGACGTTATTTAAATAAAAAGTTTACGAATAGCATGCAATGGCTTATTGGAATTTTTTTATTTTTAATATAATCTCGACTTAGGACGAAAAATTTAAAAATTTCAACGAGACAAAATGCCGTAGTATAATAGCTTCATGAAATATACTAATCTAGTCTTGGCAGACCATTTTTACATTTCATTGAACTAAGTATATAAAAAAAAATCAAAGCAAACTAGAATTTCTAGTATATAAAGTATATAAATAATTTCTAATATATAAAGTACTAAGTATATAAATAAAATTGTATACGAATCTCGGCATCACAACGCATAAAGGTCTGCATACAGAAGACTGCATTATGTAAGGACAAGGAACATTTCATAATATAATTTTGACTGCATGCACGTGATTTCCGCTACACAAACGACTTCGACGTTCTCAACTATACTTACCTATGTTGTTAGGAGAGTGAGTACTTGAACTTGTACCTTATTAAATGTTGTTAGTTTTATTTAAATTTATAATGTTTAAGTCAACGATATAAAAGTTTATATACTATACTCACTGATTGAGTATGGCATTATATGCCGGATATTAAATTAAGAATAAAATTATGCAACATTGCACCAAAGCTGTGATAGCATACAACGCGCGTCTATCATACGTAACTTTGATAGGCATCCGCATACATTTAATATTTAATTGGAGACATAGTTAGCAGACAAATCGATTATTTATAGTTTATTTTTAGTAATTACATAATAAATGACGTTGATTAAGAAGAAATTTAAGAATATTATTTTTGTGTTATGTAGAAGTAAACAAGAAAAAAAAAACAGTGGCACACTGGGAGTGCCGCCAAAACTTGAACATTTACGTGTGTATTGTTTGAATCGTCAAGATAGTACATACTGTATTTATATACAGAGGTGTCGGTTACGGTTACGGTAACAGTGTCGCGAGTTCAATGGTTTTTCCCATTTCAAAAATTGTTCTTTTTTAAATTAATATCAGCGCCATCTCTGTTCGCATTGTAATTCGTGAAGAATTGGTACCCTCGTTGAGACCTATCAAATGATACCCAACACGGGGGGTTTATCTTTAACCGTTTACCATGGTCTACTGAATAGACCGGAATTGTCTAATTTTGAAGTTTGGTCTACTCTAAAAAATTCCTCCGATGAGCCCAAACACGACCCGGCGGCGTTTCCGAGTTACGGAATTAGTATTATTTCAATTCATTTAGTTTTCAAGGTATTATTATTACGTAACATTTTCTAGTTTCAGTGGTATTGTGTAGATGGCGCAATATCTGAAAATATACAGGTACCCCAAATAAGGGAATTCAGAATCCACTATCCTTTACCTTTATTTAATTAGTCACACCATACATACAATAAAATCCTTTTTTTATTTTTATCTGTCCGTTTGTGCACGCTAATCTCAGGAACGGCTTAACCTATTTGGATGAGATTTTCACTGATAAATTGTAGCAAGCTTCCCGTAACATTTAGTGTTTGTTTTATACTAATCGGTTTCCAAACAAAAATGTTACCCTCCATTCCAAATATCACGCGTAAAATGTATCCATGAGAAGCCGGAGGGGAGTCGTTAGTGAATTTTAATGATCTTAATGAGTATTTAAACTTTCAAACTTTCACGCGTCTACAGCGTTGAGGTTATCTTGGAATTTTTAATCTGTTTCAGATTACGCGACGTCTTACTAGTTACTTCTTCATCAAGAAATAAAATTTAATGTTTAAGTGAATCGTGTTTCATTTTGTTACAGAAAGGATATCCCTGTCCGGAAACACAAGAAATAAGTCCAGGAAAATGGGGAGGCAGAACGATAGCTGAATGTAAATGTCCACCTGGTACTGCCCAGCTACCACACACAACAACTTGCCACAAGTTGTTCGAGCGAGGTCCCTGCAGCCCTGGGGAATATTTTGCGCCTGTTGAGGAAACATTTAACAAAAGAGGGTAGGTAAGGATCTAAATGATAACAACGATTTCATATTCTAGTCTATTTTTGACGAGCCCGTTAGATGAGTGATTGCCTTAACACTCTGCCTCAGGGGTCCCGGATTTGATTCCCGATAGGGTAAACTTTGGAAATGAACTTTTCAAAGTTGGCTCTGGTATGGATTTGGAAAGTAGTGGCAGGGGATTTCGCAGTAATTTGGGCAGCCAGTCTGGCGACAATAACCACCTACTTGCAGAATATCACAGTGAAATAATAGCACGTGTGCTGTTGTGTTTCGGTGAGTGAGTAAGGGATGGCAGAGCCTTTTTCTTTTTTCCCTTTTTCTATCCCTATCCTATCCTCACTATCCTTAACTACGGTCAGAAACGCACTTGCAGCATATGTGGCGTTGCTTGTGGCGTTCAAGTGGACCGTCAGTCTAACTGACGACCTTTACATAAAAAAGAAAAATTAAATATCTCCTATTAATAAAAGTGTGTAACATTAGTAGGATTTTGAAATAAAATTATTTCATCATCTTACCTCTGTAAATTATTTTACAAGATACCTTTGGCCGTTATTTCGGTCGGTATCATTCGTCAAGAATGGATATTACAAAAACCTAATAAAGTATTCCGTTGTAGTTTTTAGGATTGACTCACGCGAATTCCATGACTAATAATTTCTACAATTGTGTATTCCAGTGAGCGTCAAGGCATGTGTGTGCGGCCGCAGCCATGCGCCGATGAAACCTTGCTCTACTGGCCCCCTGATGGAAGGTGCTACTTCAGACACACGCAAGGACCGTGCTATTCGGGAGCCATTTTGGACATAGGTCGAGATGGCCTTGCTACTTGTAATGTAAGTAATAATTAGAACACTATGTGTAAGAACCAATAGGTATTTAAATGGACGTGTTTCTATTATATTATCACCCAGTTGATCGACCGCAACATCGTTCGCGCCTGAATTTTAGCCTTTTTGGATAAAAAACATACTACATATAGATTATTCTCCTATTCAGAGGACGCTACTATATCGAGTCGTCGAGTCAACGAGAGTCCTTTTTATAAGTTTGAATTATTTTTATTTTAAAATTCCAGTGCAAAGTCGGCAGTCCCCATTATTGGTCCGGCGATAGAACGGGTTGCTACGCTCATTATTCCAGAGGCCCCTGCGAAAGAGGTCTGCTGTTTCTACCTGGCTCCAAATGTGGATGCGAGAAACATTTGCCACATTATCACAACGAGAGCAAGGCTTGTTATGAGTTAGGTAAGTTTAGATTATTTATAGCAAGTACATTTCAAAAAGAAACTTTGTAGAAGCATCCTAAGCTGACCTTTGTAGCTCGTCTGACGATGTGGCAAAGGCTAGTCCGAATCATAGTCAAGAAAGAGAGGTTTTCGATATCATATAATTTTTCATATTATGTGGTTGATTAAAACTCTAAAAATGAAAGAAAATTTCGCAAGTCTCAGAAGACATGGTGAAATCCTGCCAATCCGTAGTGAGCTGTCATAGTAAATTATAAAAGTTCTTAGCTCCTCTCAGTGAGAAGAAGAGCTCTGCTCAGCGAGCCAGATTTTCACTGTCAACTATTATATTTCTGTGATACCCAATGAAATAATAAAAAAATAACGTGTTACAGACTCCGTTGGACCATGCCCCAAAGGCCATATATTTTCGTTGAAAGAGACAGCATCTCCAGTTTTCAGTGCACAATGTACGTGTAAAATTTTCCACGCGAAAGCAGCAGATGGAGCGTGCTACAGACTGTACACCAGAGGGCCCTGTGCTCAAGATGAAATGATAGCCAGGAGTGGAAGATGTACGAAGGTAGGATCTCTTTAGAAATAGTTTTTCCTTAATCACCTATATAATCTTTGGTTTTAGCCTTTCGACTAAACCTTAAGTTTTAAATTTTAAGGTATCCGAGTAAAGAGTGATTTAGTAAATATAAAAATAAGTAATTATATTGTTTGCTTATTAAATGACTTATGTGAAGGTAGAAAGACAATTAGGACCGTTTCTTTAGATGTACAAGTGTCTGCTCAATGAAAAGACAAAGATCAAGTTCCAAAGCGGAATTCTTAAATGATTTATATAAGAAATCGTCTTTATTTATAAGTTATCCTTTATGAAATAATTAAAGAATTTATTATTAAGGAAGTGATCTCTTTAGAATCAGCTAATTTCATTTCAAAGCGATTACTTCCGTAACAAAGAAGTTTCCTCAATAGCTTCTAAGATTTCGAACTCGGTAGTTAATAAATTATTATATCGAAAGGAAAGCAAGTATGTCGTTAGTACTTTTGGTACAATTTAATTTTCACATAATAAACTCGTATTTTATGCTATTTGAGGTGTGACGAATGTGTGATGAAATTCTCACTAAAAATATCTATTAAGTATCTCGGATTATTATTATTAGTGCTGAAGAACTTTGCGGGCTGGATGGTTAAAAATTGCATCCCAAGAACTTGTGAACAAGCCACCTGTGTTGTTTCTGTTGTGGTTTATATTTAAACGACAAATATAAACCACAACAGCGATAGCATTTGTCTTACTGGTATACTTCACTGTAGAAAAACTACAGATAAAGGGTATTTGATTTTCAGGTTCCTTGTTCAAGAGGTCGGTTGTATGTCCCGGAAAGAAGACGGTGCTACCGCCCAGGTACCGCAGAGCCTTGTCCAGAGGGCGAAGTGGTCGCGTTCGATTTCGAAGCCAGCCCCGCACTTGACGGGCTTAGTCACAACGGTGTCTGCGCTTGCGCACACGGGGCTTGTGCGCGGAGGGTAATTAGAATTTCATAAATGTTTGATCTTACGTCTATGTGCATATTCCGAAACTTTTGAACAAGCTCACTTCCTAGGTCTTAAACGTATGTACTTCTTGAAGCACGCTATAAAAAAAATTCAGGGTCTCGTTCCCGGTGTCCGTTCACACTAATCTCCGAACCGCTAAACCGATTTTTACATCCAATGCACACAAATCCCTTTTCCTTATATGTTAATTTTACTGTTTAAATTTTCGCTTCAATCTTATATGAAGCCAAAACTATGATTAGTGTAAAGGCTACCGAATAAATATTAATGAATAAAAAAATAAATAATAAAAAAAAATATACCTACCTAATACTTATTTGTAATGGACTGTAAATGGTTATAAGATAAAAACTCTTCTAAGTTTGTCAATTATATCAATATGCCAATTGCATGGAAAATAAATTAATTGTTATTTAATAATTTAGGTAGATAAAAATCCCGAGTAAATCTAGGTGTATTATATACAACTAGGTATATTACAAAATTATCTTTCAGGTTGAATCTTGTATGTCCCGTCGAGCTGCAGTAATATATAAGGGTGTATGTCACATCCTGCACACCCAGGGTCCTTGTAAGGAAGGCTCGTGGCTTGTCAGAGAAAACTCAACTGTCAAGTGTCAATGTCTGCCTGGAACTTTGTCGTCGGACTGTAGTGATAATAAACAATTGGCTGTGAAAAGTTGACAATTATTATGATTTTTTTGACGATACAGATACCATGGCTTGGTATCTTGTGGCTTTGGACTTTCCACATAGTAGATTATTGAAGGTGTAGTTTAGGATAATGTACACGAATTGAGAACCTAAACCTTAACTGTTATCTACAAAACTGATTTTCAATTGTTTCTTTAATATTTTTTAATTTAATGTTTAAATGTTTTTAATTTAATTTTAATGTTCAAAAATGTCACTATTATTTGGGGTACGAGTATTTGGCTTTTTTTTTAATTTTTTTTCTAGGATTTCAAAAATTTCAATACTTATTTATTGCCCAATTACTCGATTTGCCCAAAATTGTGATGTCACTAATTTTTTAGATTTTTTAAAAGAGATCTTGAACATAATTATATTGTTTTACAGAAGTAAGAACACATGAAAGAATACATAACGGATTAGCATAAATTTTGGCTAATGCACCAATTTTTTTTTGTAATACAAACAAAAAAATATATAATAATCTATTACGAGTATTTTATTCGCAAAATATGTATTCATATTCTTAAAATGTTGCATTCATTGCAATATCACATTTTGAAAATATAAATAACTATTGGATGAATTCAATATTGTGTAAAAAATTCAGACAGTAAGCTTCAGAACATAGCTAGATAGATAACGTGGATCTATTTATTAGAAAATAGATACAAATTGACAAGCAAAGAATATGTATAAGTTATTGTAACTTTAAATTAGGTTTTACATAAATATTAAAAATCTGTTTAGATAGAACCAACTGGTTTTTTTTAAGTAGAAAAGGGAAAAAATAATGTTAGAGATTTATTCCTTGTAGTTCTACTAGTTGAAACTAAATGAAAATCCGTTCATATTTTAATTTATTGAAAAATATAATATGTAAAAAGTTTGTAAGTTTTGAAGACTGATGGTTAGAATAAGTATAGAATAAAGTGAGATTATTTATGTAATACAGATTAAATTATAATTTCTAGAGATTTTATGTAATTTGTAACACTTTAAAATAGCATAAATAGACATAAGTGATTTTTAGATATGTATGTACGTTTCTTTGGTAAATAAAAGAATGGACAGTTACAAATCATTTCATTTATTACATAACTTATGTTTAGTCGTTCGGTATAAAAGTTACAAAATTACATTCTAATTAAAGTGATGTCTCCATTAATACTAATATTATAATAAGTCTTAATTTGTATTGTTAAAAACTAATTAATGTTAAAAACCTACTTAAAAATTAATTCTCACTTGTCTTTCAACTTCGCATGGGATTTACCTGCAAAAGAAAGTTATGTTTTATTAAATATGTCCTCAATTAATTCGTCATAATGATTACATTCAGACAGCGAGTATTTAATCACATCATTTATCAATAACAGCCATTACAATTAACCTAACTATTGTAGTGTTAATACTACAATAGGTTGTCTATAATATGCCATGTGCATATTATGTCTATATAATATAACATAACAGTGCGATGGTGATTTAAAAATTTATAGAGTTCCGACATTCAGATATTCAGTAATTTTTGTTAGGTTTTTTGTCATTTAGTAATAATTTAGCAATATTTTTAGTCCCTTTAATAATTTTTAGTCATTGTAGTCTATGCACGTATTACTGAAACCATATATAGATGCTTTTGTTTTGGGTTTATTTACCATATTAAGATGGTACTTAACTATATTCATTAGGAATTAGAAAAATTTCAAGATTTCCTATAAACATAAGATCTGAACATATTTTTTTAATGTATTCAAAATCCAGACCAATTAAAAAGCTAAACGAATTATCAAAAGTTTAAACATTTTTAGAAATTAAATGAAGTCCGATGCCGTTTATTCCAAGTTTTTATTGCCTAAGAATATTTTTGAAAATAGAGACATTAGCAATTACAATAAAAAAAAAATGTTTAAAAGCTAATGAAACTACGACGAGAGTCGCAAAAACCCAAGTACCTAATATGAACCCAATTAAAATTTCTACATTACAAGGTTCTCAAATTAACTTCACGTCACCGCGAGCGTTAAAAAATATTACAAAAATTGACTTGGTTGCAGATTGAAATTTTTTAACTTTCGAATTAAATAAAAAAAAAAAACCGAAATTATCTGTCTGGTTTCCTTAATTTTGTCTTTTTAATTAATTTAATAAATTTTAATTAATGTTAATACTTGTACTCGAAGTATATTCATTTATATTAATTCGTCAGCAAGAAATCAGATATTATGACAATATGCTTACCAAAATACATCCTATATACTTCATTGAACGGCATCTCAATGGCGACGGTGGCCATTATTGAAATAGCAAATACTGCAGCCATTTCAGGAATGTTAAACTGTAATTTTATGAAATGTTCTTTAGCTGCCCTTGCACATCCCTAGTTTTGCTATAATGTTTATAAACGACGGTAGTCACTTAATATGAAAGTAGTGGTAGGGCCACTGCGTTTCGCAGTCATTTGGGCAGTCCGTCTGGCGGCAGTAACCACTACCTTACAAAATACCACCGTGAAATAACAGCATATACATGCTGTTGTGTTTCGATGAGTGAGTAAGGGATGCTAGAGCCCATTTCCTTAATCCTTATCCCTTATCCTTCTATGGTTGGCAGCGTACTTGTAGCACTTATGGCGTTGCTTGTGTTATAGGCGACGGTAGTCACCTACCATCAAGTGGACCGCCAGCCTGTCTGTCGACCTTAACATGAAAAACAAATGAACCTTCCACACCTACACGTTTACATCGATTATTAAAAAAAATATTAGCGTATTTCCAAATTAAATCTCAATAAGAGAACTAAACTAAATAAGTGTCACTTACCAACAGAAAAGGTGAATAGAAATCCGAATGCCTCTGAATGCCAACGTTATAGAAGAATATAGGGAATTGGGTCAAATATACGCTGTACGCGATCTTGTTGAAGAACTTGAAAAAACGCGACTCCACAAAAAAAGTACCAACACCTGAAACGGTAAAAGAAAATATTTTGAAAATCATACATGCAATTTATTATGGAAAAGCCTTCGAGGCATCAAAAATAGTAGTAAATGGGTAGTTATAATCAAAAAAGGGATTCAAAGATTTCAGTTCCCTGATCCTCTAATACTTCCCTGATATTTAAAAGGTAAAAAATAAAATAAATAAGTTGAATTACCAGTGTAGTTATTGCAAATCGCCCAATGAGTTATGCTCAAGGATAATCCCCATAGAATCGGTGCGAAAGCGGCGAATAAGGCAGCTGGGCCATGCTCGTATTTGTATCCTTCTAAGCCCATGCGATACGGACTGACCACTGTAAACAGAGCGAGTCCAAATGCTGCTGCCCACACTAGGCGTGCTTTTCCCTGAAAATAAGAAGAATTATAATGTAAATACTAAAAGTATCATAGTTCTAAAGACCAGTAGGAAACTAGAACATTGGATGAGTGAGTGAGAGAAAACGATCTTTTCTCAAAAATAACAATTTATGATTATGATAAATTATGATAAATAAGTATCTACTTAGGTATGCAATGAATGATCTGTTCGGTATGTACCAAACTAACTTCTTTGGAAATGTATTTTCAAAGAAAATAAGTTATAAGTAATAATTTATAGTCAAACTAGTTTTTGTTTAAAAAATGTAGAACTTGTATATTCATCTATTGGGCTATTAGGCCATCTGACTGGAACTTCCAAAGTTTAGTGCGTTCAACCAAACAAACTAATTCCTCAGTTTTATTATATTTTACCTTAGATTACTTTCAGATATAAAAAGATCATTTGCATTTTGTAATTGGAAGATTTCAATGCAATATAATTTTGAAATTGAATATTTTTTTGTTAATACTAGTCTAGTCTTAGTACTTACGTCTGTGAGTGAGACATTAAACTTCTTGTACCTCAGGAAGTAAGCCATTGCAACCCCGATGAGATATATGGTGGCTCTATGAGTCGGCAGAATGTAGCTGTATCGCGCTGCGTCTAATAACTTTTGAACTCTGAAACGAGGACCATATTTGTTTAATAAGAGAGGGCAGAGGGGATGCTTGTTTAATTAACTTTCTATGTTTAGAGAAATCTCATTTTGAAAAAGCATTATGAGTTTAAGATACAAAGTATTATCCACCTTTAAGAAACTTATTTTCTTAAGGTCCGATAACTTCTTTTAAACCATCCAACGAATTTTAATACGGTTTTCACCAATAGAAATTGTAATAAAAAGAGTAATAATTAAGATAAACTAATAGTAACTGTAACTTATAGAAAGGTTTCTGTATATAAAATAAATTTGCAGTCCGTCTCTGTCTTTTTCTCCGCTATCTTCTTGTTAACCACCCAACGGATTTTGGTCTGTGCGAAGTAAGAGTATCGAATTACACTAGCATATTGCTAGTATAAATCGATGTCGATCTTCATTGTATGTACTTATACTCGTACTAGCTGGTGCCCTGCCACTTCGTCCACGTTTTAAATTAAAAAATAAATAAGCAATATAACGCCTGACATCTTTATTGCTATGACACTTTTGACAGGCGTTAGTTTTCTTAATTTTAGATGATCCTTCGGGAACCCTACTTTTTTCTTGATGAAAGGTACAATATGTACTTTTCTGTATCTATGATCATTATGATCGGTTGAGTAGTTAAGGCGTGAAAAGGTAACAGTCAGACAGACATAGTCTTACTGTTACCTGTTCGTATACCAAACCAACATCATTTAACTAAAATTATTGTTTATGTTATTATTTAAAGGCCATTCGGTCATGCAGATATAAGAAGGTTGTTATTGTGTCTCCTATCCTTGTTTAATGTTTACTTAGTGTATAATGTTTATTATACATATTATAATTCTATGTAACGTGGGCTTAGTGATGCATGGTACACCAAGAGCCCTTGTAATTGACGTGAATGCACGCGACCGCTGAACACATAATCGATGTCTTAGGTTTATCCACATCGCAATTGACGTACCGTGAGGATCTATTATCTATTCACTTGCAATAACAATGATCGGTAAGCACTACTTATAAATTATTAAGTTTTTCAAATAAATATTAATAATTCTATCTAAAATAATAAGATTATTCAAAAAGAGTAAATGTAGAAAACTTAAATTGGAAATCGAAGCTAATAAGATTGTGTAATTGGACTTTACTAAGAAATAAACTTTTCAGAATTGGCTTTGATTTGGATTTGGCAGGGCACACTGCGTTTCACATTCTGGTAATCAGTACCTTACATAAGACCACTGTGAAGTAATAGCATATGTGCTGTTGCGTTCGATGCGTTGATGTCAGTGCCCATTTCGATATTCCTTCCTTATCTCTTATCCTTAATCCTGTTAGGGTCGTCAGCGCATTCACAGCACCTGTGGCGTTGCTTGTGTTATAAGTGTAGGTATTGACATACCTTCAAGTGGAAAATTAGCCTGTCTAACGACGTTTACATAAAAAAAAAAAATTTAAGAAACTCTTGCTCCCCAATTTGTTGAAGTTGAAAGAGGGTAAAATATTTGGAAGTAATCAATGTACAAATATATAAATAATCATACAATACTTACGTTATTCCGTAATACACGAACATGCTGATGTCATACCAATAAATTGCCAGATATCTGAGCGCTGTGGAAGCGACTGCTAGGGCAATGACGAGGGTCCAGCCAAAAGTTTTGAACTTCCAAAGGAACAGCATCAATGGCAATGTAGCGATGTACAATTGCATGTCCAAGCCGATCTGGTGGGTGTGGGTCAAGCACTGGAAAATAATATCAACATTATTAACTAATGAGGACCAGATCTAACGGCCTATAATGTTGATCATATAAGGTATGTTTATCCAATTCTACTTGTCTTATTTTATAAACAATCTTGACATGTATGTTTATTGACATAAGGATCTACAAAATACAGGAAAAGTAATAAAAATTATGGTAACTCATTTCGTGCGAGATATTGTTAATAAACAAATAAATATTTACGAATAATTAATAATGGTTTGCAACTTGATATTTTGTAACTAGTATCTTCAGAAAATTCAAATTAATTTTTAAAATATCTATAGAAAAAAATATTATTTTATTACAAATGCGTTACAGATGGAAAAATCACTTGCTAAGAAAATTACATAATTTTATAAAATAGAAGAAAGCGCGACAAATTTGTAATGTAGCGTAATAGAAGAATTTACGATTTGCAATACCTAGGTCTTCTATGTAGGTGACACAGTGAACGGATTATATAACGTTATGGGAACGAGTGCAATAGATCACAAGTGAATTGTTTTCTTGATCATTGTCTTGCTTGCGGTGATTAATAATAATAATTAAAACATATCTGTGGTACCTCCATAGTATCGCTTCACAACCAATATATAATACACTTAATGTCCTTATGTATGGTATTTGTTTTTTCAGCAATTTAATTTATGACACGACTATACGTAATTTATGTTCTTCATGGCACTTAAATAATATATAATTTGGGATTGATTTAGTGCACTTTTTTTTATTAATGTGCACATTTCGTATTTATTTTAAGTCTAATAAAAAAAAAAATAACCTTTATTCATTGACATTAATATAAACTTTTGAATTGTTTGACATATATATGTACCTGATGGAAATTAAAAAGTAAACTGAGACAGTTGGTGAGGATATCTATCTATATAGGTGTTTCTCTGCTATTTGGAAATTCGTCCATACAAGACTGTCCCCAGGCAAATTTTATGAGACATGTTGAGAATGTTTATTTATAAAATGAAGGGCAATAGCAAATTCAATATATATTCTTAAAAAGCCCACACAATGTCCTCTTGGTTTTTGAGTTATGGACGAATTTATGCGAAACCGTGAACAAAACAAATATTTTTGTTTATTAAAGTAATCAAAATCTTAATTTTTCTTTGTCCTTCTTAAAATATATAATTTTTTGGAATAAATCAATAGGTTTAAAAGTAATTTCAATTATTATAGTGACTTTTCTTAAGTCTAATAACATTTGTGTTAAACTTAACAAAATCAACTTCCTAGTTTAATAGTATTTTCAAGACCGGGGTTTTACAGAGCTCTTTTTATGCTTTTCCATTTTCTTTTTGTACTTCTGTATCTTAAAGTCTTTTTCTTTCAGTATCTTGCTATAAAATAAATGACATGAGACTGTTAGCCAGGGGACTGTTATTTTTACTAGAATACTTAATAAAACAAAATCATTTAAACATATCAGATTAACGAAAGAGATGTGGCTAATTACTAGATAATCAATTATTTTAAACAAATTGTCGTTATTACAACTCTTAAAATAGTAAAAAAAAGGCTTGCCAGGGGCGCCAAAACACAATTTGACTTTAGCACGGTTTTCAAATGTCAGTCAACACGGGACTGTTTTAATAATTTGAGGACAGCACTCGCACATAGATATTTTGATTAAATCTATATTGTAAAAATATAATTGTGATGTATAAAGATGCTTACTGTCTTTTTTATGTATTTGGATATTTTTTATTCGGTTATCAACGGCAAAAAAATAAATATTGGTTACAAGACTTGTAATTCTCGAAAAGGGACATACACTTAACTGTGTTTTGAGGTGTTTGAGGTGCATTTATTCAAATATTACATTATTAAATTACTAAATAAACTGTGGCCTGCCGAGAATACCTAATACTATGTCGTTATTGATACAAAATCTGTGAAATATTAAGATTTATTTCATATAATTAACTTGCCATATACATTATACATATAGTAAAAATCTAAATAAAGTTCGCGTCGATTTGATTTTTATTTATTTAACGGTTGAACTACCCTACTCACCATTTCTTCGAATCCGAAGTAATTGTGAAGGAAGAGGAAACTCTTCCACATATGTTTCTGACATACTCTGCTATGTTCCTCAATAACTAGGTTCCACTGAGGTCCATTGTTGATGTCCGGCAACACGTAAGTGCAGAACAGCATCAAGCTGAGGAATAACGGGAACAACCTGCAGAATAGAGGATGGCTATGTGTGTTAATTTTTTAGTATAAAGATTAGCAGGCAGGCTGAAGGTATGTGGTTACGGTAGCTTTATCACGTAGGTACCTAATATCAATGACTAAGTATTATAGAATTAGGTATTTCATATTTCTATCTACACTTAATTAACTAAATCGAATTTAAATCGTTAGTAAGTTGGATTTTAATTGAACTAGAGTATAATTTAAGTGTGTTTTTTATGCCAAAGTACGTCACATATTTTTTCCCATTTCTTGAAAATCGTTAAATTCGTTAATACATATGTTCGTTCTACTCCAGAAAAATATATATCCTTAAAAATTCAAACAGTGCACAAATATTGCTTATGATAGGAATAAGTTGCGTTTAAAGAGTGTCTCCACATGTAAAGTGCCGAGTAAAAGTATCTTTAGAACGTAATATTATTTGAATATTTTTTGATCAAATTAATTTTTTTTGTGCATTAGAACTGTAAAATGAGTTTTTTTTTGGATAAAAATAATTATTGGTTAATGGAAATCCGTACATTTTTTGTATATATAAAAACCAAATCTATTTAATTCATTAAAACATACAGTAATCATTATTAAAACATAAAATCGTAAACGATGTTAAAAAAAAACAATAAATAAATAAAAACAATTTGTACAAATTGTAAACATAAATTGTTTTCTGGAACAATAGGTACTTTTTTCTAGATCCCTAACAACGTGTTAGCAAAATTTTATGGTGATCAGTTAAGTGGTTAAGTCGTGAAAGCGTGAAAGCGTAATAAACAAACAAACTCATTTTCGCATTCATAATATTAGTTGAGATTAAGTGACTATTTTACCTGAACCATCGAGAAATCAGTTTGTTTTTTATATCAATAGTTCCTTTCCTGTCTAACTCTTGAAGTAGATTGTGTGCATTTAAAAATCCACTTAGATACAGGAAGCTGTCAGTATAAACGATTGCTGAACGACCAATTACAGCCCACGGCATTCCGAACACCTTAAAAAAAAATTAAGAATTGACCAATGAAAATTTTGTCTCATTTGTAATTTTTTTTAATTATTATTATTTTCATTTAACTAATGGAAAACTGAGGCGAAAATTCTTGAAAACCTATTATGCAACAAGGACTAAAACATACAGTCAAAGGCAAAGAAAGAATTTACTAATGCAAATTCTAGTAATTTTTGTCGAAGAAATCCAAATTATACATACCGCTTTATTGGGTTCATGTCAAATAAATAATGTGTTAGTACTTTAGTTAAAGGTAGTTATATATTGTGAGATATAGAATAAAAAATAAAAAAAACTATTTACCGTCGAAAAGAGCGTCTTATTGACGTAAGGGTTGTGAGCCATCGCCATTGATTTGTGGGCAGCCAGCAGAGCCAATGCACTCGCTCCTCTAACTGCGTCAACCCCTTTCACTCTGGACGGTGAATCGGACAAGTCGAATACCTTCCGCAAGTTTCGCTTCAACGAAAATGCGTTGAGCAATTTCTCAAAATTAGTCACGCCATCCGTCCCGTCGTCGAGAATCGTCCCGAGACTCAGTAACAATATTACTGACAGGAAAAATGTTCTGGAATACAAATAAGATGTTGCGGCACACATACAAAGGGCATTAGGCGAGGAGATATCAAATATTGACAAGAAACAATTTATCACAAGATTGCTAGTTCTACTTCCCAAGTGACTAATCGTTTTTGATGAGGTTTTTCGGTTTATACATGGATATTTAGATGATTTGTTAAGAAACTACGAGATATATTTACAGATTTTTATGAAATTTATTTAAATGAATTTTTATGAAATTTCTAACTAATGAGAAAGATGTGCTAGAAGCAAATTTTCTTCATAATCTATTATGATTATTTATTCAATTTGATAAGCTAATTTAGAGTTTTTATTCTATGCTATTTTTCATTTTTTCTTACATATTCAGTTTTCTAAAAATAATGGCCATAATTTCGGAAGCTGATAATGAATTCAAACATTAAACCTAACATTATACTAATTTTATTTTATTTATTTATAGATTTATTTTCGAAAAATACTATTTTTTTTATAAATTTTAAGCAATATGTTTTCAAATTTCTAAAAATTACAATTTTTACTGAGTTCATACTAGGCCATTCATGACAAGTTATGAAGTTGTTTATCGGCTCTAGAGATGGTGAATACGAGTATACATACTTATCAAAACACAGGAAACACAGGAGACAAACCCTAATGTGTTGGCTATGATTGTTAATGATTGATTGAAAATATTCTGTATTTTTTAGACTCCATATCCCGCAAATGGTAAATTGACAAGGGTCACTTAAAATCCAAAATCAGGTGAACTCACATTGCGAGAGTTTTACTGAAAGAGTAAGGTCGTTTGACATCCTTCACAGTGCACATGGTGTTATGGACTGTAACAGAGACGTTGATGCTGGCCAGTCTCTCGGACAATTCGTGTTCTAAGTCAATGCTGCTGCATGAGCTCGGTATGCAAACGCCCCATAATACACTCGAAAATCTCGGAACTCTGTGACCCATCTGGAAAATAAAGTTATTCTGAAATGAAATCTTAGTTAAAAATATAGTCAGCGTTTTGAGAAATACCCATATTATTAGTTGTTGCCAAAACTGTTATGACATAAAATCTATGGCAATTAACAGACGTGTTTCTAATATAATTGGTAAGACCTGAGTCTGTATTTAGGTCGTTCCAAGTGCTATAAGCAAATAACGGCGTCCATGCATTTAGACTACTATCTATCGAGGTACAGGATTGACTACTAAAATTATCCTACTAATATTTTATCTACTAAATACTAGGAGATTTAAATATATAATATGTATATTTATGACCCAAGATAATGCAAACAAAACTGTAAGATTTGAAATTGAATCCATTGTATGAGTGGTTACCGCTCTGTCTCAGTGGTACAGGGTTCGATTCCTTATTACCTTTATTAGGTCGTCTGTCCACCTTGTGGGTGGACGTCCACCACTGCGCTTACTGGTCCATGGCCTCCACTCGAGAACCTTCCGGCCCCAGCGGCCGTCGGCCCTGCCCACTTACTGATCCGCCGGGTTATGTCGGCAACTTTCGTACGTCTACGGATCTCCTCATTTCTGATTCGATCTCGCAGTGTAACCCCGAGCATAGCCCTTTCCATAGCTCGTTGAGCGACATTGAGCTTACTTACGAGGACCATAGTTAGAGACCACGTTTCAGCGCCATATGTCATCACTGGCAACACACATTGGTCGAAAACTTTTGTCTTGAGACACTGAGGAATTTTGCACGAGAAGATGTCTCGGAGCTTCCCGAACGTTGCCCATCCGAGCTGGATTCTCTCGAAGTTGGCTCTACCTAACTGGACTGTTTGGCCCAAGTATATGTACTCGTCAACAACTTCGAAAGTTGAGTTCCCAACTGTTACTGGGGTAGGCACAACATGGACATTAGACATAAACTTTCGTCTGGTCCATATTCATCTTAAGGCCACACTTCGAGAAACTCGGTTGAGGTCTTCGAGCATCGTGCCGAGGTCTCTCATCGACCTCGCCAAGATCACATCGGCAAACCCAAGGTATTGATATACTCGCCGTTAACATTGATGCCAAGTCCTTGCCATTCCAGGAGCTTATATGCATCTTCCAAAGCGGCATTGAACAGTTTAGGAGAGATTACATCTGTGCTCCTGTAGGTACTCGAACCGACATGGTGGCCTTATTGTATAAACACTTCAATACCTCAATATACCGATGATCAATGCGACATCGCTGCAGAGCATCGAGCACTGCCCATGTTTCGATCGAATTGGAGGCCTTCTCATAGTCTTTTTACACAAATAGACAATCAAACAAACTAGAGAATTGTTACAGTATGAAGAAAATGTTTATGTATTTTCAGTGAACGTTCAGTGTAGTAAAGACGTCGCTTTGTCGAAGGGGATCAGGGACCATTGTGCATTACACAATAACGATTGTGATTCAAAATCAGCTCAGAGGCCAAATAAGTTGAAGGAGTGGACAGTCACCGCCGCAGTGATACTTTAAGAATACTAAATACTACATCGCTACTAACTAACCTTCGGATTGTTTTGCGTGATTTCGATCCAGATGATATTATTGTTTGTATCATATCTATTATTGTCGGCTATAATAAATTGATTAAAAATAAATATGTGCCGGTTGCTACTTATGAATATTGAATATATCACACTTTCTTTATGACTGTTTTCAGAATAAGTTTTAATTAAATCAACTGAAAACATATAATGGAATTGATAGAAAAAAAAAAACACTATTTTATATGGGAAACATTTTCGTTTAAGACATAAATTAAGATATGTATTTATGACATAAATTAGTGCTATTGCGAATAGTTTCTGTTTTTGTAACTAATCTTGATATGTAATTAAAACAAAAAACATTACAAAATCGTTTTAAATACAGATAATATTTAAGGCTACAGCGAATCTTGTGGTTAGATTTTTCAAACTTATTTGGTCCACACAGTGCTCAAATTATAAATTGATAAATAATTAAATTTATTCAAGAAATTTGACTTATTATTTTATATATTGGTAATATATTGATTATTTAGGTGAAAGTTACTGTCTAAAAATGCAACTTTAGTTTATATAATTTTCAATACTTTATTTCTTTATTATTACTTCTTAAACAAAAACTCTTTTATAAGTTCATATTAGTTGTTCAAAGATGTAAAATAGATATAGGAAATATATCTATTTTACATCTTTATCATTTTTTGTCTATTTCGGTATTATCATGCTCGTTAATAATAAAGTCGCTTTCCGCCTTTGTCTGCTTCTTTGTTAACTTTTTTTAAACCACCCAACGGGTTTAGATACGATTTTTACTAATGGAAAGAGCTCTAAAAAAGAAAGGTTTGTGTGTATTGTATAATGTGCAGAAAAAAATGCATCCGTGCGAAGTCGGGGACGGGTCGCTAATAAATAATAATGGAAAAATTAAACAAAATATTATTTTCTAAATATGATGTTTACGCAATCACATACGAAAAGTGAACCCACGTGTGAAACATAATTATTTCCTTATTAAATTTTATGAATGAACAATTATTGGTAGCATTATTCATCCATAAATTATTTCCAATTAATTTTATTGACTCACTTGTCGTGAGAAATGCGAAGGCAATGTTTGTTACATTAACGATTCACTGACTTCGTTCGCGTGGTGGAATTCATCATATTTATATAATTTTATAAAAAAAAAAACTAATATAATAAACTAAACAAAAAAATAATATGTGTAGGTAATTAATAGACTAAGCCTAGGACTGTTATTATACATTATTACATAATTAAATTTGATGATAAAATTAGATCTTTTGATTCTACTCGTGTTTTGATTGACTAATTTGAATAAAGTAAGGTTAACATAGTTGAACATATTGCCTCCCAAACTTTTTTGTAGGTAATGATGAGTACCTACCTACTGTAAATATATAGTCCATTATTGTATGTGTAATCAATAGTTTTCTCAGACTCTTACAGACTAAATTTTGATACCATATGTTACATTAATTTTGTAGGGATTTCAATTTTTTTTAAATAATACAATCTATGATAACACCAAAGCTCGTCGATAACTACGAAACAAAAAAAAAAGAAAATCGATTGACAAATAGGTATTGACATATGTTTTTTTCTTTGCCTATTTTAATGTAGATTTGAAAATTTCTATTAACTTTCAGGAAAATATAAAAGGAGTTGCCTCAAAACTTCCTCAAAATTAAGAAAAATATTTTAGGATTGTTTAATTTTTTTTAATAAAGTAAAAATATTTTTTTTTATAAAGAGGGACAAGCAGGCCAACGTAATGATCTACTTTTTTCAACTGGACCCTGTTCTATTGTTATGTCTAACTACAACAACCTTAACATAAATTATCTAATTTTCATGTTAACCTAGCTGATTACAATATTAGATGAGTTGGTTAAAAATCATAAAGATTTGAACCTTGTCAGGTCAAGGCGAACGGAAATGGCATTTTATCGTGTTGCGTTGTACTTAAACTTGGGTTTAACTAGGCTTTATGTAAATGCTGTAATCAATAAAATAATTACTTTTCATATTTATTTATTTTAAGAAGAAAAATTCTGGAGATTTTTATTAATAAAAAATATATTTTAATAAAAATATGTAGTTCATAAAATTTTCTTAAAATAAGTACTTTGTCGAATCCAGAAGTTGTCTAATTAGGGTCTTCACAAATTACGAATCTGTCCAAAAACACACAAAAATACTGAAACAATAGTAAAATGTTGGCTCAATTACTTTCTGCGAAGTCTTAATACATAAACTAACATTATAATAAAAGTTCTGTCAAATAAGTATAGCTATTCTAGAGAGAAAGACACACAGAAAGGCCTTAAATGATTTCTTGCTTTTTTTCGTACTAACCATACAATAATTTATAATAATTTATAATTTATAATTTATAATTTTTATAATGTTTATTTTACTATGAGCCCGAGCGCTTTACTAACTAAATAATAATTTGTGTAACTAAATAAAATGTTATCACGACCACGTAGTACCACGACTTGTAGCAGAACAAAAAAAAAATGGACAAATCAGCTATAAGTCCAATGTTTCAGCCAAGTTTATGGTTTTCCTGATGGTATGCGTTTTTAAATATGAACAACGCCAGGGCGATGCAAAAGCGTATTCAGATTCGATAAGCTAGAGAACAAGGGAAAAGTGTAGAGGAATGGTTTCTTGGATCTCTTAACGTCACAAACAAGCTGTTCAGCTGTTGATTTTTTGGCCGACATAACCCAAAAAAGCAACAGCTGAAGCGTCTTGGAAAGGAGATCACGGTCGAAACATCCTTTGGTCTGATCACCTGCTTGCTGGACTGGCAATTAATGGATACGAAGGGCGGAGAGCTCAGACCAAATAAAAATTAAAAACAGACCTTCGCGAACAACATAGTGAAGCCGATTTTATAAGCATGTACTTCGTAAGTCGGTGTTGCCATAATAATTCATTTTTATTTATTTTTTATTGAAAATATTGTTTTTTTAGTTAACTTATGTGTGAAATGTGATTTTATGCTGCTATTTATTTTTTAGAGATTGGTTTTTATACCCTTTTACAATGTAATTGGACATTTTCACTAGTAAATATTTTAATAGGGCGAGGCGTAGTTTGGTTGCATTTGCGTGTATATGTTACACGGCCGAGGCCTAGTTTAACCGGCTTCACTCTGCCGTCCACAGGAGTCTAACTGGAAAGCGATGGCTCTCAATTAAACAGGTTTACAATTTTATACATTGATGATGATCGTCATCAGACGATATCTTAACGCACCAATATACAAAAGCACATGTGCTGTTATTATATAAACATTAAAATTAATACTCAATGATTAGATGTTTACAGAACATTCAATTTTATTGATTAATTTGTACTTTTGCTATTATTTTATTTATGTATTGAAAGATTAAAAAACTTTTAATCAATATCTGGAGTAGGATTGGAGAAAGCTAATATTTTTATAATATGCATCAGTAATACATTAAATTAATTAAAATAAACATTACAAACTTTAACACCTAGTTAACATATGTATTTAAACCTTTGCACGTCCAATGATTTATTTGGTTCAAAACTATTAAAAACATTTTGAAACAATCAAAATTGTAACATAAAAGAATAAATTAATCGTTGTTAAAGAACTTGCATTAAATTCAAAGCAGATAATTGAAATTAACATAAAATTGCTATTGTTTTATCATAGTCTGTTATTCTTTACGAGTTTGAAGTACATTTAGAGAACGCGTATTGAATTTTTAATTTGACTTTTAATATATTTTTGTCTTTAATGTCAGTAATTTCCGACATTAATTCGTACTTTATAATTGATTATTACCATGCGACATTACAGTAAAAAAAAGATCAATTTACAAACATTTTGTTATACTCATATACCTACTTAACCCAAAATATATATTTCATTCTTTATCTTTAAAACAGTCGGAGTTGTTATCCTTTGTTTATCTTAAAATTTAGGATAAAATAGATAGTCTCCAAGTGTGATAGTCTACAAATAGTGATGTGAGCAACATGTTATTTTAATATTAAGTTTTAAGTATACATAAAAAAAATTAAATCACACATTAATTCTAAATATTAGTTGTCATTCAACATTGACCACGGCTGGACTGTTTTTCCTCGACTTCGGTGTAGATCTAGTTGTTGAAAACCTCTTATCACTCTGGGGAGGAGGTTTGAACGAAGAGGTCTTTCCTGTCTGGAGAACCTTTTTGAAAAGAGTTTCCTAAGTTGACAGTTCAACGACCTACTTAACCTGCTCATGTTCACTATCAATTCAGATTGCTAATTTTGACTAGAAATACATAAATATTATTAATATTTATTTTTCAATTTTTAAAAAGTTTCTATAGATATAATTTATAATTTTTAAAAAGACTTTCAATTGTAGTTCATTTTAGTGTCTACAATATTTTGTTATGCGTTGTATGAATACTTTTGAGAACATATATATATCTTGGTACATAAACAAGTTGATAACGAATTTCATTTTGGTATTTTCCTTGATTCCCATCACTAAGTTGCTATTACAAAGAAAGTGACGCTACTTACATCTGTCACATTACTTTTAATGTAATGGCCGCTATGTATCAATGTGTCGATCGCCACAATGTTCTCATCTCCCTCCAAATTGAGCACCAGCGATGCGAGACAATACTTCCCTCTAACTGCCTCGTTTATACTCAAACATTCGTCAAAGTCTCCGTACTGGTTGGCGTTTCCGCTGAGCACTCCAGACGGAGGTTTGGCCGTTGCGTCAAACACTGGAACAAAGGTGCGTATTGTTATTGCATTATGAAACGAGGTTCACAGTCCGCACTTGAACTAATTACGGCGGAATTTTAAAAGTATAATGAATCTGAAGGGCTGTAACGAAATTACTTTGACGGAAAAATATACTTTTCATCTTCCCTTGTGATGTTTCAGTCGACGATATTATACATTAAGAAATTTCTTTTCGAAATTAAAAGTAATGGGATGCCATATAAAATATCCTCTTAATAATTTTAATTTTTAATTTAACATTGGCCATATAAATGGCGTTCTTGTGTTATTTAATTATTTCTTATTTATCTAAAAGAAATGATAGAACCACAATATAAAAGTGTCATTATCCATCATAACCAAAAAGCTTCGCGGTGGTCACGTGACTAAAAGAAACAAAATCCAAAAGTAATACAATTAAAGTCACAAAAATTAGAATAATGAAGTGTAAAAAATTACTAAAAGAAGCTCGTTGTATATTGTATTATAAATTATCAAGTCCTAAGAATCTAAAAAGTTTTATAGAAATTTTAAATAATACCTATAATAATTTGCCCCTAATATATAAAGAAAATTCAAGTGCGCATTGCCATAACCTAGTTCCAGAACAAGTAGTGAAGTAATTTGCAGCCCAATTAGAAGCAATTACGGTGTGATCCATTGAACACAACGATGCACTTAACATAAATTAGTTTGGGAAATGTAAAGATTTACATTAAGCAATAAAATGAATTAATTAAATCATGCAAAGATCAAAAACGCGAACACATTTGTAAGGCACTTATATAAAGTTCGGTTGTGCTGAAGGAGAATTCCATATTTTAAACTAGCGAACCGCCCTCGGCTTCATACGGATGCATTTTGTTCTGAAAATTACTACGTATTAATTCAATATATAATCAATATTTACAGTGTTTGTCTGTGCGTTTGATGATGTTAATTTTAGGAACGGTTTCATTGATTGTAGCAAGCTTCTCTCAACATTTAGTGTTAGTTTTTTTTTTCTCTTTATTCAGAAAACAAGCAGTCATTATACATAATTTTTTACAATATACATAAAATATTTAAAGACTTAGAGTTCCATACACAAAATAAAAATTAAACAAAATAGATACATAGGTACAGTAGGTACTGTACTAAAAATCCTACACATAATACAAAATACAAATAGATAATCAAAATTTTAAAATTTAAATTAAGAAAAACACACAATTAAATACATTCAAGGAGTCATCAAAAGCCTATTACGTATCTGAATCCAGCAAACATCCGTAACAATACTGGAAGCTCTCTTGAAAGAGAGAAACAAAATCGAAAAACTTTAGTAGCCTTAATGTGTGTTGTGCTTGGTATTCCATAACACAGAGTATTCATTGCAATCATTTAAGTAATACATCCTGCATAGCTTTGATTTCAAAGGAATACGAGTGATTTCCACTGTGTACGAGTATGTGGCCAGTGTTTGTCAGTCAACTTTGACCGTTGAACCTTGTCATGTCGTTCCACTGACAGTGCATTGCATGCGAAACGCGTATATGTCGAGTGACATTGACGTGTTACGAATGTAACATGTGAATAATGGATCGGAATAGGAATAAGAAAGGTTAATTCAATAGTTTTTACATAAAAAATGGCTTACAGAAGCTAATAATTATGAGCTAATTTTTTTATTATACGATTATACGACTTATTAATACAAACCTTCCACGTTTATAGCTATTTCTATTAATGAAAACCGTATCAAAATCTGTTTAGAAGAAGTTAACGAAGAAACAGACAGAGGCAGACAGCGAGTTTATTTAATAATATGATAGATAATTTTTAATATTTAAATATAAGATTATTAAAATCTTTTGAGTGGTGTGTACTGCACTTAGTCGATTTTAAGCAACAATAATTGTAAGAAGCTAATAACAAGATTATTATTTTTGCTTTTTAAAAATTTACTTTGTGTTTGGATAGCGTTTGAATTCTCTATGATTTTTTTATTTGTATTATTTATGGAATTTTCTCGAAATAAACGAATCAAATAATGTGAGGAAATGAAAATTTTTTGCTCTTCATGAGCAGATACATTTATTTTACGTTCAAATTACTAAATGTATGCAAAAATATATTTTATTATACATAATAATATGGCCTATATTCGATTCAAATTGTCCAATAAGAGTATTCGTCGCTACGCAGTCTACGAATCTTAAATCTGTAGAGGCATACAAGAACGCCAAACAAACAAGAACTGTTTGTTTCACTTTGAAATCTTGCGTTTTAAAATAATATTACACATCGGTACTTCCCCCAATAAGCACAATGCCGTTGACCCAAGAATCCTCATTCAATTGCAAAGTGACTTTTGCCGTAGTACAGGTCCTTGGTAATAAAAATAGACAGAAACTAAAAAAAAGACTTAAATTTGAATGAATTTAACAATGATCCGAAAGGCTTTCGAAGTGGAAAATTTGGATTTGTCATTACCATTTCATCAGTACCAACCATTGTACCAATATATGAAAAAATCAGTACTACCTCATTTGATGTAAGGCAACGCCGCTTGTTTGATACGATTTCCATGGACTATAAAGAAATAAACTATTAAAAATTATAGGCAGTATATCATTTTTTTCTCTCTCAATGAGGACCATGTCATGTTTATTCCCTTCAACACTGTTTAAAGAACTTAAGTGGTAAATAACGGTAAATGAATCCAAGTTAACAGAATGATTCTGTTTATTTTGTATGCCAAATGCGTAGACATTATGTTTCCGATGTTAGGGCAGAGATTCTTGGGTCAACGACATAATGATATAATCTTTTCTGAGATGTAAGTAATTTCTTTGTAAAACAAATGCAGGTATTGTTTTATTTACATATTTTTGACTTTTGTCTCTTTCTTTGATTTTTACATTTCAGTGGATATTTTAAAGCGATAGGTATTTTATTTTAGTTTTAGACTATATTTATTACAGTATTGTATTACATAACAGCAAATATTGTATGTACATACAGTCCAGTTGTTAACATTTTTTAATATATTAATTAAGTACCTATGTTACTTAGGCAGCCGTTTTCCTCCCTTACCGAAGACCATGTGTTTCGGTAAGTGAGTGAGAGATGCCAGAGCATTTTATCCTTATTTCTACTAAGGTCGGCAGCGCTCTTGCAACACTTGTGGGGTATGTGTACTTTTCGAGTAGGCGGATCTTAGGAACTGAGGAACAGTGATCGCTATCTATATACTTTTACCTATGCTGAAGGAGAAATCACTCGGCCAGGAGTAAAGAACGTAAGCGACAAGCGATAACATCTCATTTTATTTATAAACTAATAAATATTAGCAAAAATTGTTTGAAAATTATTTAGACAGTATAATAATAATACCTATTGAATAATATAAAATTTATTTCTCAATATTTTCTAGTTACGCAGCTACTCATTCAGCGAAACACAACAGCACACATGCTATTATTTCACGGTGGGGTTCTATGACGGGGTGGTTACTGCCACCAGACGGGGTGCCCAAATGACTGCGAATGGAGCGCGCCTTGCTTCTACTTTTCAAATCCAGACCAGAGCAAACTTTGAAACGTTCATTTCCAAATTTGACCCTTCGGGAATCGTACCCGTGACCTCGGAGACAGAGCGTTAAGGCAAGCACCCTAACCACTCATCCAACGCACCCGTCGAGGTCACAATAAAAGATGCTATTTTCGAAATATATAGGCGTCAACACTGACTATTATATGACGTGTAATGAGTAAGTATTAAGTTTTTTTTGCCCAAGCCCTTGCCACTTGCTGCGAGATTCGAATTTGCCGAAAAATCCAGATCGGTTAAGGCCAACCAGAATTGGTAGAAAGCGTCAGGTAAGTGTTCTCTCACGAACGCTTATAAAGTCACACACAATGACCTATTAATTAACCACTTACTTAGGCAATACATTTTTGGGGAAAACGTGAATGTAATAAAGTAATTTATTGTGAATTTTAATAATTGACTTATTCGTCATAGTTGAGATTATTTTGAATAAACGAGAGAAATGTAGCAATTTTTTTTATTTATATTTTAATTTAACGGCTTTTATATTAATAATTATTTTTAATTAGGAATTTGTTTTACCTTTTACTAACTCAATAACTTGTATTGAATACTTATATTCTTATCCTTACATAGTATAATTTGATGTCGCTTATGCGGTTTTCATAATCAGTTAGATAATTTTTCACGAAAGGTTTATATAATATATATAACTAGTGACCCGCTCTCGGCTTCGCCCGGGGTGCAATTTTTATATACGCTTGTTTATGCGAGACTAACACACAGCGATTGATTTTTATATATAAAAAAGATTACAAATTTTTATTAAGTATCGTATTTGCCCGAGACTTCGTCCGCGCCCGATCGCTACCAAACTTTACAGGAAAATCCGTTGGACTAATCTGAAGACTGTCTGAAAGTTTCATCAAAATCGGTTCAGCGGTTTTGAAGTCTGTAGGAGACATACATACACACATCGCCTTTTATACTTATATTAAGATAAAACCTAATTAAGTTTTTATTTAAGTAGAAAAGAAAAACAATATTTTGCAACAGGTCGCTGAAACTATCCGCGTCTAACTACTTCTAAATCGGATGAATTTTGATACGGTTTTCACTAATAGAAAGAGGGATAAACAAGGAAGGTTTGTGTAAGTATACAAAAAATTGAGTCCCTGGCGTAAAAGGGAGCGGGTCGCTAGTAAGTTATATAAGTTATACAATAATTAGTTAAAATTAGGTATTAGTATATTATTTATTATATTTATTTTTAATTATATACAATAAAAAACGAAAAAGGAGATTGAGTCAGCTATTCTAGTTTTAGCGAAAATATGTTGCTTTAAATAAATAGAAAGAAAGAAAGAAAGAAAAGAAATTTTATTGAGTCAACACAAATCTTAATCGTATCGAAGTCGCGGGCACCAGCTAGTTACAAATAAATAATAATTATATATCACTAGAGCAATATATAGCAGTCTATAATAAAATAAATAAATGAATATAATCAGCAGATATAATTTTAAATATATTAATTTATATATTAATACAGTGTATTAATAAGTGTAAATAATTATACTACTAACGATATGCGAACTATGTTAGAAAAAATTATATAATTGATACTTCTGTTCTCAAATTTTCTTGTTGTGTTTGCCGTTCTTTGAGAAAAAGTTTCAATTTGGTTTTGAACTCGTGCAAACTGTGAAGATTGCGAATTGGTGGCGGTATGTTGTTCCAGGTCTAGCCGCGTATCGGAAACTACCTTTAAAACGTAACGTGGCGTGCACACTGTACAGTTCTCGGGAACGCCTACGTATTTCACCAGATCTGGAACCCCCGATCCATTCGAGTCGCTTATTTATTAAACCTGTCTAGACTTCAATTTCAAAATTGCATGTTAATTTAAAAAAGGCGTCACATGACTTCGTAGTTGTATTTTAAAGCAAAAACGTGCACATGCACTCTGTACTCTTTGATTGATTAATTTAAATTATATGGCATCAATGGTCTTTTAAACGATCTTTTTAACGATCTTTTAACCACTGGCTTAGAAGACTGTTTTACCTACACAGTTGTTATATTAAAAAAAATGTAAATAATAAATACATATTTAATGTCAAAAGAGTTAATATTAAATATTAAAAAACTGAATTATTAAAAAGGTGAAAATTAGTTAGCAACATGTAAAATTTTATTAGTCAGAACCTAGACTTTAGCACGACGAATATAAATTAACAGGAAAATTGAAAAAAAATAAAAATAAATAATAACAAATTAGATGATCAAAACATCAAATGAGACTATCAATATTATCAAAACATCTTTCAGTATAAATAAATAAGTAAATAATAAAATCTAAATAAAGATTTCCAACAATCTCAGACAATTTTGAGGGTAGTTTTAAATTTAAAAAAATACAACATAAACATAAAACAGTTAATAAAAAAATAAATAAATGTAAATATTTACTTTTTAGCGCCCACATTTCCAGATTTTTCAGACCATCCAAGAACGCTTGGCTGTCCCTTTTGCATTGAGCGCTGGTCCCATTGTTAGGCACCATAATCTTCGGGAAACTATCCCATAATTTGAGCACATTGATTGCACTTGTCTTACTATCATTTTTAGAGGAAACCGTTGCAATTATGGTGGCGTTCAATAGTGTTTTTGACAAATTCGTGTCATGTAAGTTAATGTTTATACAATCGCGGGCTGCTACAGCGACAGCAAAGAGCAGCAGCAGGCAACCGCGCGCGATCATATTGTTTCGCTTAATGATAATAACAAAGCGCCTCGCGTAACTAAAAATCACTTGACTTATAATACGAAGATATACAAAGATGCGTGCTCCCTTGTAACCTGCGTTTGGTATGGACAATTGTATGTTGCGAAATTGTTTTGTTTCTTCTAGCCTAGCCACTGAATGCCATTGCAGAGAATTTCAAACTCCGGCGAGTTTTAAATAAGTCACCTTTGACCTATAGTGCTTGTTGTTTTTAATAGTTTTTTTTTTCTTTTATAAATCATATAGCCTAAGTCGAAATGAATTTCGACTGCCATTCTCATATGAATTTTTTTACAGTTTTTTTAAGTGAAACTTGTTTGATAGTAAAATTTTAAGGTCAAATTTTGCTTGACGCTTCAGTGTAACGATCACGTGACGCTTCTTGTAACGTTTCTGCTCGATATTTGAAACTCTATACACGGGCAAGTTTTTTCTTTTGTTGAATGGAAGTAAGTTTTTTTTAAATTTAATACTTTGATTTAACTTTAAAAACAATACTAGAAGAAAAGTTTAACACAGTCATCGTGACAGTGATTGTTTAATGGATATAGAAATTAAAATTTCTCAGCGATTACTTTCGGATCGTTACTATTGCCTAAATGATCCGAAGAAATGCTATTAAATTTAATGTTATTTTAATTTGGTAATTAATAAATTAAACATACATTTTTGTTTAGAAATTATGATTAAAATTTTTGACTATCTGATTTTTTGATCATATTTGTGCTTAGTTTAAATAAAAAAAAAGTGCTTATAATAGGTAAGTTTATTTTTCTCACTTATTTATAAACTGAAGATCAACAAACAAGTTTATAGTCTAGAACGTTGAACTATTCCTAGACCGGTCCTGAGGGCTAATATAGACTCATATTACAATTATAAATGTACCTTAGCCTGTCTTTACATAAAAAAGTATGTTCTGCACCCTTGGTTACAAAATTAAAACAAAAACTTCAATTGCGAGATAGAATAATACTGGTCGAGATAATGGAATGTACAATAGTTTAAAAAATAACATAAAAAGCATATTGATTTCTGATGACAGTGCAATGCGGATAATAGCAAAAGTTCTTGTAAAAAGTTCAAAAATCAAAGTCATTATTTGTATTGGTTTCTGAAAATTGCAATACACTTACTTCATAGTCATACGTTTTGCAATCAGATTAAAAAATGTATACATCCGTATCTGGATTTTTAAAATATATTTGTCACTGAATCGGCATGTCTTTATGTAAAAGGCGACAGACAAATCAATGTCGCCTTTATTAAACTTAAGTAAAATAAGAGGATGCAAGTACTACCGACTCTGATAAGAGTTAGGATAAAGAATAAAACGGGATAGAAGAATGAGCACTGGTATCCTTTTTCCACCGACGTAGCCGCTGTTAATTTACAGTTTTTTTTATGTAAACGGGTGGATGGTGTCCACAGAAGAGCTTCCTATTTTATGACTGCAGAACACAGCGTGCAGTGCCCCGTTTTATTATTATTTTCTTTTTTTCTGGACATTTGAAAAAAATCTTGCGGGTTGTTAATAATATAGATAGAACTTTTTAGGATGATTGTAAAAATGTTTGTCACTTTTGCACGAAAAAACTACTGAAGTATAACTGAAATACTGAAACACATAATAATAATAAAAGAAGCTTATAATTGTTAATTATATTGGGGCGAAGTCGTGTGTAAAAACTAATAAAATATATAGTAGTATAGAAGTAGGCACTAAAGGTTTCTAAAAAAATAATAAACTTACAATACTTTATTATTTTTATAATCATTATCACTAAAGTAGATTAACAAGCCTTTGTCCAGCCCTACTTTGGAAAACAAATATTTTCACGCTTGTATTTCTCGTACATGCTCAGTTCTATCGGTATAAATTTATGAATAGCTACAATTCATCATCATTCATCTTTCTCATAGTAACGAGTTTCGTTGGCTTATACTCGCAAAAGTAACGGGTTATATTCATATGTTTTCTATTAACCCTCATTGTTTTATAGAAACAACAATACTACTTTTATATCGATCGTGACGTGGTCTCCCTCATCGTAATAATTTTCGGTCTCCCTTAATCCTAACTATATGGAATTCTGTACAATAACAATGGTAGAAATTCCACAGACAAATGGTCCATCTGATTGGCAGTAAAGTAGACCGCAGCTGCCAGAGGAATAGAATAATCTTCACAGACACCATACAGATGGGGATCTGGATATTAATTTATCTAACACAAATTTATCGACATTTCACATAGGAATTACTCCTTTTTATGTATGTTCGAATAAATAAACAATTCGAAGACAGAGTATGCCTGACGAAATAAGTATATACTGACATTAAGTTTAGTATCTGGAGGCTGTTTATGTATTATTGCAATGATAAGTTTATAATGCTTTAAAATCAAACGACAAGAGTTTAAAGGAGACATAACAGTTGGAGGAATTGGGACAAGTAAACAACGGGAGGTTGAATTGGAATTGAAATAATTACAGATTGTTTAGAGGTGATTAAAAATTGAATAAAGTTAAGCCACACCCCCTTTAAAATTAAAACACTTACGTTTTCCATTAAAAAAAAGGCATAACAACATGACTGAGAGTTTCGAGAAAACGAAATAATCTTACTAGCCAGCCATATGTGTAAAATATTTATCTGACAATGCAGTTGAACAGAAATGCCGGTTAACTCATGAGCAGAAAAGGTAAAGGTCAAGCAGCGTGCATCCCAAATGTAATGCAAAAGAACTCGTACTTGCAGATCGAGCCTTTACAAGTAATGCTATTGACTGTTCTTGGTTCTACTGTTCTTGGTTCTGCGAAAAACTGTAACATTCTCACACTCAGTTGGCAATCATTAATACGAGTATGTATGTATGTACTTAAGGTATGTATAATTTTATGCAACCTTACCTTTTTTAAATGTGATATTAAGTTTTTAATATTCGAATAAATAAATCATGTTTATTTCAAAATAATATTTTGATCGATCACGATTACATGTCTTGGATCTTGGAAGATCTTGGTATAGTTATTTTTAACTACTGGCTTTAATAGAAGATCAGAAATGAAGTCTTAGGCAGTATTCAAGATTTTAGTACGAGTATAGGCTTATTCAAGCATAAAGGTATTCTTTTATGTTAAAATCGACAGACAGGCTGACGGTCCACTTGATGGTGGGTGGCTACCGTCGCCTATAACAGAAGCAACGCCGCAGATGCTGAAAATGCACTACCGATCATAGTATATAATGGAAATGTAAAAGAGAGATAATCTGGTACAACAATAAAAACAAAAATTATTATCTGTTTCGTGTAAGTAAGAAATTTCTGAGCCCATTCTTCTTTTTTCTTCTTATCCTATATCTTTCTTATCTATATATCTTATCTTTTATCCTATATAGGTGGGTAGCCTTAAGAGTTGCTTTTGTTAATAGGCGACTGAACCATCTACTACTACTTAAGTGGACTTTCTTACGCTTATTTTATGGCCCCAAGAAGGCTGATGACCAACACGCCTGGGAATTTAAGCATTGTTTATATTTTCGATCTTCAATTTAATAACCCCTACTTTAAAAGATTATTGTTAAGTCTGCGATCAAGTAACGCACAAACTTTTCTGTAGCGCAGTTTTGCCTGTGACAATGGATGTGGACGCCGTGATGGGATTATTGCATTAAAGATAAGAAGCTTAGCATGGATTTGTAGTTTAAGTTATGAAGCAGTTCAGGCCAGAGGCTTATTTAAACTAAAGTTGCATTTAATACGACACAAATTATACACTTATTATAATTTCTAGCTAGACAATTGAGACAGAGTTTTAAAATACTAGCTTATTAAAATTATTACAATAGAGTAGAGCCGGGAAGGTATAAATTTTAAATTAGTTTTTACCTTTATTGATTAATAAGGGTTATTAAAATGTACTGTATTTAGTGATAAAAGTGTTAAGGTTGTTGGAAAAATAATCTATTGAACTCAATTCGCAGTCGCGAAGAAAAACTGTATGATTTAAGTTTTTTTTTTACAATTATTAACTCTTGTGTTTTTGATATTATCCTGGTTACCCTGATTAAATTACACTTATATAAAATATATATAATATTTCGGCTCTCTCCCTAATTAGGTTTTATTGTAGATATAAAAATTCCGTGAAAAACTATCTAAGCGATGGTTAAAATCGTATCAAAATCTATTGCGTGATCGGCAGACTTGATGGTAGGTAGCTACCGTCGCCTATAGCACAAGCAACCATACAGGTGCTGCAAGTGCGCTGCCAATTACAGTAGAATGATGGATAGGGGATTTGGTAGGGATAGGGAAATGGGCTCTGGCATTCCTTACTCATTATTTGGTGGTCTTCTGTAATACTGCCTACAGCCGCCAGCCGGGCTACCCAAATGACTGCGGAACGCAGTGTGCCACTACTAAGTTATTATTATAATTTTTATTAAGGTATTGTTTTTATAAATACAATTTATAAAAAAAATAACAATTTATAAAAACAACTTTTCATGGTTTTATGTATTTTTCCTTAATTTTTAACATTAGGCTTTTTTTTTAAATTTTTGATTTTTGTTTTTTGACTAGATTTATTAATTTTTTTAAAATTTTGACATATATATTTTTTTCTTTTTAACATTTGAATTTTTTGAAATTTTGAAATTTTTTGTTTGTATTAATTGTAATTAATTTTGTTTAGATTCTATTTTCTTTTTATTTTATTGTTTCGAATTTAAATTATTTTATTGGAGCTTATGTAGCAGTGAATTATGTGTTCAGCTCTAATTGGCTTGCACACTGGACCTAGATGTTGAGCGGTAGGGTTAGAATGATAAGTGTGCTAAGCTGTTGCTGTTTTGAATAAATAAATAAATAAATAAATAAATTTAAGAAGTTGTGTAGGTATTCAGTCGGCTTAATTGTCGGACGAGTAAGTGCATAAATTCACTTTTTTAATAACCAACCAACTTGTCTTTAAGGTCATGATGTGCATGCCTTATTTTGGAATTATTTTATATTAAAGCATAAATTTAATAGTTGAAATTATTGGTCATACATTTATCGGCTATAAATCTTATTTATGCCACTGACCTGTGAGGCTGTGACTACTGCGAACACAAAAAGGTTTATTACCGTGCCCTAAAATTGGAGAAGGTCGTGGAGAGAATAATTTGGATTACTTGGAATTTAAGAAGAATACTTACCTATAGGCTGTGAAAAAATAAAACTAATCAATTCTAAATTATCCTTACATATTATAAAACAAAGTCTTCGGCCGCGCCTCTCTGTTTGTATGTCTGTATGTAGGTTTGCGATGAACACTTTAATTACTAAACTTTTTTGAGAAGCGAAAGATAGATTAGAAAAGCAATATATACATACATAAGAAGCTTTTTTTTTTAAATAATTATATTTAAGTCCGCAATCAAAATGTGTTTTATCTAATTCTGTTTTGTAAATTTAATAAATTTTGTTTTATTTATTTAATTTAAATACTTTTTTCTTCTTCATTATTGAAGTATTTATTATACAAAAAAAAAAGATGTTAAATATAAAATGAGTAATTGTATCTCTGATTATAGGTTAAACGATAACTTCTCAGATGCGTGTCTGACAACAATTGTCTAAAAGCCCTTGAAATATAAACAATTGAGTAAGTTGAGTACCTTAAACTGGAAGATATACAGTTTTTGTAGATGCAAGATCACTATTTTCTGGTTACCGAAGATAATTACTTTAAGAATTAATTGATTAATTTGATTTCTCAAAATCTTTTGGTTTTTCCAATGAGCAATATGCATATTTTTCACTTGTCAATAGATAATTCAAAACTATTCACATATTGGTAAAATGCTTACTAATAATAAATACGAATGTGAGTTTGTTCTTTACGCTACTCAACCGACACATACCATCTGTCAGGGGTATAGAAAAGGGAATAGGATACTTTTCTTTCAGAAAAAAGTATAATTCCCGTGGGATCTTCTAAAAATTGAATAAAAATATTTATATGTAGCTTATTCTAAAAAATTAATTTATTTCTAAAAAAGGGACTCGGACAAAGTTGCGAGCAAAAGAAAGTATTTTAAACTGCGTGAATAACAACTTCTTTCGGGTAGCCAGAGCCCATTTCCCTGATAGGCTGACGATCCACTTGATGGTAGGTGGCTGCCGTCGCCTATACTTAACACAAGCAACGCCACAGGTGCTGCAAGTGCTCTGCCGACCATAGAATAAAGAAGGGGTAGGAAAGCTCTATATAATATACTAGCTGTTGCATGCGCATAACTTTATAAAATAAAGCCTATGTTACTCGCTGATAATATAGCTTCCCGATAGTGAAAGAAATTTTCAAATCGGTCCAGTAGTTTCGGAGCCTTTTCAATGCAAACAAACAAACAAACAATCAAATCTTTCCTCTTTACAATATTATTATAGATAATATAATATAAATTATATATTGGTATAAGGGTGATTATACACTTTTATATATTATTTAAATAACGTGTAATTGTGTGCAATTACTATAATACTACAATTAAGTTCCGATGAACGAATGCAATTTGCATAATGGCTTGAATATCATCAGTTCGGAAACATAACAAATTGTTAATTATAAACACACTGTTACCATCTATTTCTTGTAATTTTAAAGTCGTTTTTAGTATTTTCTACAAAAGCACACGTGCTGTTGTTATTCTTGTCTGTAAGAGTATGTAATGTCTTCTGTAAGAGGGTGGTTACTGTCGCCAGACTCCTCGCTGCCAATATGCTACTTGCTAGATTCAGACCAAAGCTAATTATGACGAGTTAATTTTCAAAGTTTACCCTGCTGAGAATCTAATCAGGGACTACTGAGGCAGAGTGTCTCAAATAATTTATTAATACTAGCGTCCCGCCCCAGGGTTCTATAGGTGCAATTTTTTCTACTAATTATATAAACATAAGCCTTACACGTTTATCGCTATTTCTATTAGAGAAAAGTTTATCAAAATTTGTTGGGTACTTCATAAGAAGTTAGTTGATAAACAAACAGAGTTGGACAGCGAGTTTATTTTGTAAAATACTAGCTGACTCGGCAAACATTGTTTTGCCATAAAAAAATTAGGGTGGACCAACCTTATCACTTAGGGGTATAAAAATAGTTTACGACCTATTCTCAGACTTACCGAATATACACAAAAAACTTCATAAAAAGCGGTCACTCCTCCGAAACGTCGGAGGAGTTTGTTACAAACACTGTGACACGAGAATTTTATATATTTATATTTACAGATTCTAAGCATTTTCTTAAATCTCTGAGGACAGATTTAGATTTATGATCATTCCCGAGCTCTAGGCGAAGAAATTAATTTGGAAGATTGTGTTTGTGTTTGTTAATAAACTAACGTATTTGATTTGGTGAATGTTTGAGAAGCGTATTTGAACTATTATGTGGGATTCATTCAATCTGTAAAAAGCAAATATATACAAAATTAAATTTACCTTATACACATACATACCTACTTATTATGTTGTAGAAGGAGAAAGATTTAGTTAAAGTGGCCAACGCTATTTAAAAATATATATTTGAAAACTAAACTGTTAATAAGACTGTGTGTGTGTCGATATCTATCTACTTTCTATGTATTATATCTATTGATACAAGTGCCTATATAATTTTATATTATACATATTATAAAATAAAATCTCTATCCAGCTCTGTCTGTTTTTCTAACTTCTATACCTCCCAATGAGTGTTGATTATAACATTTCAATAATGGAAAGAGCGAAAAAAAAATGAAAAAAAAAAATTACAAGAACAAGAAATACAAGAGAAAATATATGACACTGACACACAATGACGATTAAATAGAACATAATTATTTAATATGAACTTCATATTGACAGACTATTAAAAAGGTTTGATGTTGATATGAAACTAGATTATTGGTCAGAGGTGTATACCATATTGATCCTTGTGCAGTTGTCTGCTTAGTACTTATATACAGAGGTGTTGGTAACAGTGTCGCGAGTTCAATGGTTTTTTCCCCATCTCAAAAATGCCCAAAGGGCCTAAAGAAGTTTTCACTTCAAATATCTCCAATATTTTTTATTAATGCATGCAAACAGACTGATGGACTACTTGATAGTAAATTGTTTCTTTGTTAAGGAACATCATCATCATACATAATCAGACTGTGCCTCTCCACAGACTGTATCTGTATAATCAGACTGTATATGTATAAGAAGTCGTGAGCATCAGTTAGTTTAAAATAAGAATAAAAAGTACTAGCTTCATATTTTGTCCATTACGTTAATAGTACGGTATCAAATTAATATGTTCAAATAAAACAATCGGACATGAATTCACGTGATTTCAGTTTGAAATTTATGTTTCGGATTGTACGTGTATTCAGGAAACAAATTGCTATACATCATTTTGAATTGTAATAAAAACAAATGAAAAATACTGCACTTTTATATGGAGGTATTGAATTTATACTTTTGGCCGGCTTATGTGTAACAGCCGGTGTCTGACAGATGAGGCGATGACATCCATTTAATGGGAACTTTGTGAGAAGATTTCTTTCATCACAACCAGTTTGCCAAACTTTGCATTGTATAGGGAATTAAAATAAGGGTATTTACATACATATAAGACGTTTAGAGAAAATGGCGCACATTTCAGTTATCTATACTTATAAAATCGTTTGTCCTGACTGACTTATCAACGCACAGCCAAAACTTACTTCTCCCCCCTTTTTTTTTCCGACGCCCAATGCAAAAACGGGGTGTTATAAGATGGACGTGTGTTTCTGTGTCTCTCTGTCTGCGGAATCGTAGCTCCCAAACGGATGGACCGATTTTGATTCGTTTTTTTTTTGTTTGAAAGCTGACGTGATCGAGGTCGTTATCACCTATAATTTATGAAGATCTATTCAGGCGTTTGCAGACCATCGGCCCATTTCCTATTTCATGAATGCATTTGACTAACTTCCACAAATGTTCGATTGATGTGAAAGTTTGTATACTGTTACTTTGGTGGTATTTCCATGACTTGGTAACCTTGACCTGACGCTGCAGCATCAAGTAACTCCTTACATCAGATATAACGTGTTTGGGTTCAAAAGAAAGTCGCGAGTTAGTTTATGATTTTAAGCACTATCCATGCACATACAAAGTATAGTACTGAAAGTTGGCATCTATATTTATATACACATCTAAATTCATTATATCAATAAGATATATTATTTCGATGCATTATACACATATAAATGCAAGCCACGAGGCATAAATTACTTATGTATTTAAATGTAAAATGATGATATTAATAAAGTAAGCTGCTGGTTTATCTCACGTCAATCAAACTTTATGTTGCTTTTATTAATAAAAAGCGTTAGGTTAGATCATCGTCGATACTATTATTGCATTATTTATAAGTAAGCAGTGACGTCATTTAACAAATACACTTTATAAGCCAAAAGGGGCGTTATGGTAATAAGGTGCAATCTTCTGCTGAATATTAAGTGGAATTAAGTCACTTGAAACCTTAAACTATTGAAAAAAGTTTTAAAAACTGGGACATTATTTTAAAAAACAATAAAAATGAGTTCAGGCAAAAGAAAACCAAAAATAAAATTTGTCATTAATAAGGTTTAGTCCAAGTAGTTCTACTATTAGTTCTACGATAGAACAGTTTGGACAAAAAAAAATTCAAGTAGTTCTACTGACTGCAGAGTATGACAGATTGGACTCGAATAATTTTAACGAAGCAATAGTGACACATTCTATGGTTGAATTTTTGAATACAGCTGCTGCAAAGTTTTTCTTGAAAACGTAATTAATTTTTAAATTCTTGACATATAAATTATATTTTTTTATGCATAAATGAAACTCTCTCTCTCTCATATCTAGCAAATATTTGGTATCCTTCATACTTGAAGAGTATGTGAAGGTACCCATTGAATATATATTGAATACATTTTGAATCATACCTATTAAACATAGCAAACTCCTGTGAAGTTTATAACAGCAAATAATTGTTAAATTGTTACTTATATGCAACGGAAAACAAGGCATTAAAATAAAATTTTTGGATTCTACATTATAAATGACACAGCTAATTTTAAAAAATGATAACATTATTTTATAACAATAATCATTATTTTTTTGGATATTATAGTCATTTTCTTTTAATAATTAGGTCATACATCTTCCATGAGCGTTTCACTATCAATTGCTTTGATGAATTTGATGCAGTCAATCTATCTATCGTCGTCAAATCAGCACGCGCCGAACAATCGCCTTTGCAGTACTATTTTTACGCTCTTCTTGGAAGTCTGCCATTAACTATGATCTCGCAGCACTACACTCGATATAACTCCTGCTCGGAAACGCAACTTTTCCAACTAAACTGTCTGCATTTTTAACCAAACATTAACATATAACCTAAAGAGTTTCCCATAAAGTCCTCCCGTTGAATTGTTAAGTCGGAATGTTGAGATTTATTTTAAATCGTGCGATACAAATAAACCCAAGGGTCTACGGGTGAGATACGATTCAGTATAATCGACGATGGCTCCGTGAGCGTTTCACGCGTCGGCCATGGCGCGGCATCGATGGACGCTAGCTCTAATTTTAGTTTGCTTACCAATCCTTGCGACAGTGATAACCGCATTCCGTGTACACAAGAGTTCATATGAAAGTGCTGAATCGGGTTTGAGAAAACATAAATGTGAAGATTGTGATGTAAATGACGAAAAGTTTGATAAATTACATAGTGTTAAAATTGAAAGTGCGAAGCGTTCGTATGAAGAATTGAAGAGGGCCGTTCGAGAAAAGCAACAGTCAATAAACCAGAAAAAATTAGAACCTAAAATAAGTTTCAAGTTTGATGATGACGATGACGATGATGACGATGACGAAGACGATGACGTAAGTTTTACAAAAAGAAAACGCGATTTAAAAAAGGCAGATGACACAAAAGACAACAAACTAAGAAAAAGTAATTCACATTCTAAGAACAAAAAGGCGGCAAAAGCAAATGTCCACGGCGATGGTGACGATGAAAACGATGGTGATGATGTCGATGATGAAGACGACGATGAAGACGACGATGACGACGATAGTGAAAAAGCTCAATCTAAGGCAATGTTATTAAAAACAAAAACATCAGAACCAAAACAAAAAAGTAGCTCTAAAAATCAGAAAGACCTAAAGTTAAAAAGAAGGCAAAAGACAGTCATTGATGATGATGATGATGATGATGACGATGATAATGACGATGATGATGACGATGACGACGACGACGACGATGATGATGATGATGACAAATTACAAAAGAATTCAAATGTCAAGTTTTCAATTAAAAACGATAAAATTCATGTAAAAGACAATAAAGAAAATAAAGGTAATACAAATAAAATAATGGTAAGAAACGTGAAAGTGACTGTGAGTAGAAAAGATAATGACATTGATGATGATAAGGATAATGATGAGGACGACGACGATGATGATGATGACGATGATGACGACGACGACGATGATGATAGTGAAGACGACATTGACAGTAAAAAGTTAAAGGAAAAAACATCAAAAGCTCATGACAGCAAAAAAGGCGAAAAAAAACCGTCGAAAGTTAAAACTATCAAAAAAGATGATATTGTTAATAAAGATAAAAATAGTGATAAAGTTCAGGATAAACATGTAGAAGGAAATAAATCTAAGAAAAAAGATACAAAAGAAAAAAAAACTGAATCCAAGAAAAATTTAATTAGTGGCATCGATAATGACGACGATGATGACGATGAAGATGATGATGATGACGATGATGGAGACCATGACAAAACAAATAAAAAGGACTCTAAGAAGAAAGATTCTAATTCAAAAAAGGACAGTACAAATCATGATATAAAAGAAACTAAAATAAAACGAAAAAAGTTGACAGAAAGCTATGATGACAATGATGACAATGATGATGACGACGATGAAGACGATGACGAAGATGATAATAAAACAGGAGCTTTAGAAAAAAGTATAAAATTGGACAAAAAGCCGCCAGACACTAATGAAAAAGCTAGCGCTAAAAAAACAGACAAATCATCGCCAGTAAAGAAAGAAGAAAAGAAAGATCCTCAACCAACAGTTGAAAAAGCGAAGAAAGAAATACACAAAGATGAACTAAAGAAACCTAAAGACAATGTGAAAGAATCTGCTAAAACCAAGTCGCAAGAGGAAATGAAAAAAAATGAAAAAAAGAGCACGGACACAAGAAAGAAAGAAGACGAGTCAGGCCACAAAAAACATGACAAAAATGAGAAAAAAGACAAGAGTTCAGTTGAAACACTATTCGACAGTCATGAACATTTGGGAAAAAGTGAAGGTTATTTGAAACATGTAACAGACGCTTTGCACAGACGAAACCTTTTGCAAAGTGAATTTGAAGACTTTTACGCGTTCTTCCCAACATTTGCACCAAACTTTTCACGCATACACAATCCGGAATGCAGGCGTCACGGACAAATTGTTCTACGTCAGTTGCGAGGAACTAAACTATGGGCATTAAATAGTGAGTACTAAATGTAAACATTTATTTCTTAATCACACGCGTTTAACATAAATTTATTGAATTAATAATAAATAAATAAATAATTACTGCGTTACGCAGACATTTAGGCAGCCCATGTGGCGGCAGTAACCACCCTCTATAGAAGATCACCGTGAAATAACAGCACGTGTGCTGTTGTGTATCGGCGAGTGAGTAAGGGATGTCAAAGCTCATTTCCCTGTGTATCTTATCCTTAATCCTATTGGTAGTCGGCAGCGTACTTACAGCACCTGTGGCGTTGCTTGTGTTATAGGCGACGGTAGCCACCAACCACGAAGTGGACCGTCAGCCTTTTTTCCGGCTTCAACATAAAAAAGTGAAAATTATTTTTGTAATTTGTAAATTATATTATGCTCCAGTTTAATTCAGTACACGCTGAAAATGATACAATTTATTGGAAATAAGATTAACTTTTCAATATTAATGAGAACATTGTTTTCACAACAGTTACGTGTGTCATGCCAATAATTTACAGAGCCTTAATTAATTAGGTATAAATTGCTTGTCGGTAAAACTAATCATTCTTTATACTTAGCATAGCCATTTTATGTTATACTGGCACCGGTTCAGGTATTTCAACAACAGATGTTGCATTAAAAAATAATAAATAAAATTAAGTATCATATGAATGTTTGATACCATGTGTGAATTCATACGAACCTAAATATTAACTATATATATATATTAAAAATTCAATAGTAATTATTTTGGCCATAATGAAGGCTATATTTGAATATTTAAGTAAAAATATTCAAATGTATTGTCACTTGAGGTGAAAACATGCCTAATTTAAAATTGCATTACTACGAGTATACACAGAAACTTACATATTGAAAAAAAATAAAATAAAAAAAAACCAGAAAAACGGTTTCCGAATTTGTACATTTAGGTAATATAAACATCCATCTTTATATACGTTGATTGATGATTGAATGAATGATTGATTATCTAATTTCAAAAAATTATATTACATGTTACACGTTGAACAAAATTTCAGTGTCAGTCGTTTCAGTTCAACACTAATTTATTTAATTGTATCGCGTGATTGTTGCAACCTTGACAGAGTAATGAAACTGGCGTGTTAAGCAGCAAAACGGTCCCTTTGGGCCCCACATAGCTAAACGAAAGTGGATTTTTTATTCTAGTGCTCGACGCCACCGCAAAGATCCCCTCGGGAATACTTCAAGGTAATGGAATTCAGCTCGGCGACTTTGACCAGTGTCTAGCGAGTCGTGCTCGGGTCCAGTTAGATACTGGCAGCGTGGTGAAGGTGCAGGGGAAGTATTGCTTGGCTAGACTCGACGTAAAAGCTGAGCATCCAGAACTGGAGGTCCCAGTACATTTGGCACAGGCCAAGAACCTGTTTAAGAGTCGCATCGATGATGTGAGTTACAATTTACAATACATTATGCAGAGTGTGATACTCAGTCAATACTCATAGTATTCGAGTGCATTCCTTATGTTTGATTTAAATAATCTATGTAATAAAGCTATAAAAATATTATAAGGTTAATCTGATGTAATATAATGAATATAAACTATATAGATTACATCTATGTAGGGTGGTTGAGGTTCGCAATATGTCACATGGATCCCACGTTCTTCTATTCTGCGTAGGTCAATTATTAAACAAACTTAACAATCTTTTTAAAATTAGCCTTGGTTTAGTTTGTTTAATAAAAAAATCACGACAAAAATTAAAAGGGAGACCAATGGTTTACCCCAGAAAAACTTAGAAAGATCTCGTTCTAAGTTTTCTTATAACTAAGCTCTTAGTATTGCTATTAGTAAAACAATTGGTGTGAATATTATATTAATTTTTATTAAATACTTAGATATCGATGACAAGAATAATAAATGGATATCTATGCAGTTTTGAATTATCAATAATTCTGTAAAGTGTATATATACACTAATACTAAGCCTGGATGTAATTTGTTTAGCCAGGTCACTTCGTGCCGCGTTTTTCAACGCTAAGTTGGGGAATTTGTGTGCCTGAAGCCTGTAACCATGAAGATGTGGAAGTAGTTATTAAAGATGCCATTAAACACTATCAGCATACAAGCGGAGTGGCCGTACGGGTTAAAGTTGATGAAGATGATTGCCATACACATGAAGGTGGAGAATGGTGGGATGATTGGATTGAACTACCAACCATTTTGACATTGTAAGTGACGAGATTTTGATTTAGTATGAAAGAGGGTCTTGATATATAAATAATATAAAATGGAGTAAACCGTAACCAATTCGAATAAAAATTCAACATTAAACATAGATTGGTAGTTTTAATAATTTGTAATCCTCGTATCAAATTGAAATAGTCTTTTCGATGCCTGCTTCCCAAATAGAAAAATAGCCTTTGCTCCCAAAAACAGGTTATAATTAGAGTAAGTACAGGTTTAAATTAAAGATAATTTTGTTTTTAATATATTCAGGGCGTTGAAGTTACGACATCGTATTATTTTATCACCGAAAGATCAAGGATCTGTTTTATTACAGGTCGTTCTATGCGGTCATCATTTTGCTGGTCTTTGTAGCGACAATTCAAGATTTTATTGCAGGAAGGAAGGGTGACAAGGAGAAAGGGACAGAAGAAAATGATGACAAAGCGGAATGCGATCAAAAAGAAACGGAAGAGGAACAGGTAGAAGTCGTTGAAGATAAGGAAAAATCTGGTAAGTTTTATTCGTTACATATTAAATCAATCATGACTTTATTAGTAATACAAAATAAATATGCTTGAATGAAGGACGCGTTGTAACGGTCAATGTGTATTAAAAGGTGACCTAATTGTGAAAATTACAAGGTTAGAGCGGCTTTAAGTTTTGTTTAAAATCGCAACAAGTCCTTTAATATTTTCAATAGGTTTAAATCATATTTGAAATGTTATCCAAGATTACATTAAAATGACTCAAAACATTATTATTTTATTGTAGTATTCTCTTTTTCATGTTTTGATTTCAATGTCTTAGATTTTAGTGTTAATTTTAACAAGACATGGTGAAGAATTTCCTGCAAATTAATTTACTGAAACATTAGTTAGTATAATGAAAAGATAATAAAAAAAAAAAAAAACGTGCCCTTAACCCAGTTTATTTAGTAAAGTTAAAAGGCGATTGTGATTCAAATGAATTCCAAAGCCGATGGCACTGTGACTGTGACTTTGTTGTCATTAGCATAAATTACTTGTACAAGCGCGGTGGATGTTGAGCCCAACCCTCGGGTCACGTCGACTAATTGTCTACAATCAGTGTACGACGAAATATTTTCCAATATTGTAAAGTCCGCGTGACCCGACACCGTATTCATTACTTTGATGATGTAATTACAAATTGTCGCAATTTCGCATGTTTTAATGAATGAAGGCAATTACCATAGACTCTGCGAATTTTATAACATTTCTTTTGCAAATGTACTAATAATTTATATATATATTATATATGATGATTCACGGACGTTTTGAATGCTTATTAGCTGTGAAATTATTGAAAGATTTACATCATGGGAAGACCTGTGTCACGCCAGGGGCCAGTTTAAAAATGCATAGGAATTAAATATAATAAGGATAAATATAATATGATAAATATGTTCAGGATGAAGATAAGGGAATGAATGATCTCTGGTGAAACTATGTGACCAATAATTATAAATGTCTATAGAAATAGTAAGACTACGGAAGCAGCACATCTATTTAGGTGTTTTATTGATTTCTTTTCTTTTCAATAATATTATTTTCTCAGAATGTTTGTATTGTTTGTTTATTTGTTCTGTTTGTTTTGTTTCTGCTCAAACTCATTAATATAATATCGTTGAATAATATGAACTTTGTTAACTTTCCTATATTGTTATTTAAATTTCTCTATTTGTGTACCAAATATTAACAAAGTAAACTAAATATATGTTTTTACAAAATTGTTTTATTTCTTTCTTTACAGATGGAATCCTAAGTCAATTTTCTCTTTACCATACTGTCGGAAAACTCGTCGCCCCTGGGACGTCAGATGAGATATCCTGCATTCACGGCGTCCGCGGAATAGCAACCATAGCTTTGTTAATAGCACACAAGTTTCTGCCAGTTGCTGTTGCGCCATATACTAACAGACTGAAGATTACAGAGGTAAGCTGTGTTTCACTTAAATTTTCGTACTAGCTTTTTTCGCGGGTTACTTAACGCCATCTGATTTATTAGATTTTTATGTTAAAAAATAGCAGACCGTCGAAACACTCACCAGAACACAATACATGCTGTTATATCAAGGTGGTCTTCTATAAAGCTCCCAATTTTTTTATTAAGTGTGTATGGATAATTATCTAAATTGCACTCCTAAACAGTGTACTTAACATGTTTAATTTAACTTAACTACTAATGGTCTTAAATACTTAATTAATTCTTAATTTATAATACTTTCTTAATTTCTACTTAAATATTAGATAATTATCCATATACAGGAAATTTATAGTTTTCAAGTATTTAATTGCAATCTGTTTGTGTACTATATATCAAATATAAATACAAATATTATTTTTTTATAAATTACATTTAAATAAATTTATAGAAAGCAACCAATTAATTTAAAATCCATATAAGTTTGAACTTATATGAAATTCTTACAAATAATAAAATATTATAGACATAATAAAAGTAGGTAATTGTTATAGGATATTACTTCCAAGTATATTTAAATTGGTAAAAATTAATCAACAAACAAACCTATGGAATTAATTATTTTAACTAATTCACGTTTATAATTGTTAATAATATCTTGAAATTGTAAATTTTTATTTATTTGTAAATTGTAAATTTTAAATAAAAATAAAAACACTTTCTCGAATTGACCTTCAGTATTTTTATAAACGAATGACTCATCTTATATTAGATATTAGAATACATGATTAAATATTACATGATTAATATTACATGATTAGGATCATCTCGATAACTTAATGTCTGTAGATACTTAGTTTTTAAATCTTATTCCAAAGCAAGAAAGATTATTTTTAAATGTCAAATGGCATTATTAAAAACTGTTTTGTCTGCGATTCTATTGGCTCGGATCCAAGATCGAGTGTGCTTGGCGATATGTGTGTACGCCACGTCCAAATGACATCGAATTTCGACATATTTTTAATTGCCATCATTTCAATGCTTGAACTACGAATAAAATCGTTTTTAAACACACTGTGTGCGTCTCTTTATATATGATAGTACATATATGTTTATAATATATATGTAATTCATTTGTAATAAACTTTAATGTAAACTTTCATCAAAATATGTTTAATAGTTATTGCTTGCGTTACAGAGTAACAAAGATCTATTCATTCTGACAAACTTTTATAATTGTATAGGTACTCAATCATTTTATAATTCGATTATTTCGTCTTCACGAAAGCCGAGCATTATCGAGAATTTCCGAAATGTGAATGCTTAAATTTATCAATATAATTAAACGGTGTGTGAAGTCGCTAACACCTAGTCTGAAATAATATCAGACATGTGATATAGAATGTTTGCTAATGAAAATCATCAGGCGCTTAAAAATTTTACAGATCGCCAGCTCTCCATTATGGTCTTGGACTCGAGCTGGTTGGATGTACACGGACTGTTTCTTACTCCTCAGTGGTACGTTGACTGCTCATCGCATATCGGCTAATGGGGAGATGGGAGCACCGAGAAGATTGCTCTCAAGATATCTAAGGTACGCATAGTCGAGTTCATAGCTAAGTTACACATACAAACTGAACCATAAATGATGCTGTTCTCTATCCATTTCCATATCCTCACTTTTTCCTACATACATATTGCCTTAACCTTATGAAAGTTATAAAGTTTAAACCTATTGAAGTATAAGTCGGCTGCACTCTTGCAACTGCTATGACGTTCCTTGTGCTATTAGGCGACCGTACTATCTACCATCAAGTGAACAATCAGCCTGTTTGCTGACTTTAAAAAATAATAATAATACAAATAATAATTCTTGCCATAATTCTTGAGGCAAGGCAAAGCATCACATTAAGGCAAGGCCCGTCTGTGTCATAAATGCGAATGTTAGTATGTTTGTTACACTTTCACGCCTTAACTGAACCGATCTTCATGAAATTTTGCATACACGTTGTCTACGACAACGTATACGATATAGGTACCATTCAATCTGAAAAAAAAAGTACTGATACCCGAGAGATCACCTAAAAAAATAAAATAAAAATAATTTGAAAAAACATTCAACGCCTGACAATAATATGTTAGCAATACCTAAATATTGAAAAAATGTTTTAACATTTAAGAAAGGGGCGCAGACAAAGTAGAGGGCAAAAGCTAATGCAAATTCCTAATGAAGGCCGAGACGGTTTTATATTAGATCTTAATGCGTAATACTAAGTGAGCTTTCATAGAATGAACGGCTATAATTTATTTTTACTTGTAAGCGCTTTAAGTTAAGGTTTGTTACATTATGCTTCCAGATTAAGTCCAGCTTTACTCGCCGTGGTTCTGTTCTATGCGTATGTGTGGGACAATTTGTCCACCGGTCCAATGTGGGGCACACTAGTGACAAAAAACGCCGAAGTATGCCAGGAAAGCTGGTGGTGGAACTTATTGTATGTGCAAAACTATTTCGGCTTTGAAGAGATGGTAAGTGGCTGTCAATTGGACGAAATTTAGATATCTTTGTCAGTTTAAATAAACATTTTGACATTGGTGTTAGCCTCTCTTGAATGCTCTGAGGACTGTTTTGTCTTTTTTGTCATTTTGTCGACGGATTGTTTGCAAAAAGAAAAACAAAGCGAAGACAGACACCTGTTTTGCCGTGGATTTTCAATGAATGATAAAATTTATACAAAAATATCCAAATACGAGTATAACGAAAGTATTAACAATTGAAATTATTTTTCAAAATAAAAAATCACAATCAAAATATTTATTTATCAATTAAATTTTTCCAAGAAACTCTTATGACAGTCATTATAAATTTAAATTAACCAGGGTTTCGAAAAAAAAAAAAAAAAAAAGCCAAAATGATGACGATCCCGAGAAGAAACTTCGAAAGAAACTTACGATATCTTTAATTCTTGATGTTATCTTTAAATTTCCTTATTTTTGATTTCCTTAGTTGCCCGCTATACCTATAGTTTGAACTATTTTTGATAATGTTATTATTTTAGTGCGCTCCGCAAACCCACCAACTGGCGTTAGATATGCAACTCACGATACTCGGTGGAATATTGGTATGGGTGATGCAACTCAAGCCGATATTAAAATGGCTGCTGCCAGCCGTACACATGTGGGCCGCTTACTCCAGATACACCATAGTACAGGAACACAGGCTTACATTGTTGGCCTATCATGGAGTTAGGTGAGGATTCCACCTTTAAGTCCTTTTTTTAATCTTAAATGAATTTCACCATTTAAATAATTACAGTTTACTAGTTCAATCTTTTTAAATTTTATTCTAAAAAATTTTACATAAATATCTGTCTATGAATAACCACTGTAGAGATATAAATTTATTCTGTCCATAAATATTATAAAATAATGTCACTGTAAGCCTCTCTCTCTATTTCTTCGACAACTTCATCTAAATAACTTTTTAACGGACTTTGATGCGGTTTTCACTAACTTTATAAACGAGGATGGTTTGTTTGCAGAACTTGCAGAAAGAATTGCCTCCATTGAGATCAACAGATGAATATTATGTAATATTATATAGATCGACAAAGAGTAGACATTCCTTTTAAATAATTATTTGTTTACATACAAAAAAAAATCCTTGACAAGAAACATATATATACTGAAAAGTATTTGTGTTATTTTTAACACCAACAAAACGATTTATAAATATCTATAGCTATCTATGTAGTTAACCCTTCGTTAGTGTTCTTATTCTTAAGTTTCTAGGAGATTAAAAATAATTTCTTAAATGCGACTTAGGACTAATACACCCTGTATTACAAGAAAAATAAAAATATTAATACTATATTTTATGAGCTTAAATTCCGAAAAGATAAAATTTTGTAGGTCATTATGGTTTTGTTTTATTTTATTAGTTGCCAGTTCCAGAAACCTGCTCTGTCCCAAAATATCTCCGAACGCCTAAGATTTTCATTAGCAAACATTTTACATTACGTGTTAATTAAATATCTTACTGTTATAATCACATCGGTCGAATTTGCAAGAAATAAACTTATTTGCTTATATAAAAAAAAGATTTAAAATAGATACGTCACCTAAATTGCATGTTTAATATCAAAGATTGACGCCTTTAATTATTATTAAAATACACAAGATATTTTAATGCAGTTATACTGTCTTATAGAAATCTCGTCCTATAGATAATGCATTCAAATTAAATTTGTAAATAGTGCAATTATTTTTTTATTTAATATAAAAAAATGATATAAAAATTAAATCGTGGTCCGTCAAATTATACAATTTTCGATCAATAACAGCTTCGCTGATATATATATACCGACATATATATTTCATAAGAAATGCGACACACCTTATATTTTGGAATAATTTAAATGTTAATAAATCATGAATCTACGCAAAAGAATACGTCAATGGAACAAGTTTACAACAAACCTTTTAAATTTTCTATTTTTAATGCAATATATTTTATATTTATGGTACTACTTTGAACTTGATTTGTTTAGATGAATATGAAATTTTATTTAAATTTTTATTTTATTAATGACGTGAAATGATAGTAGTTTTTATTATTTGCGTATTATGTTTACGTATTAATGTAAATATATTATTATGACGCAGTTTTTTAAAGTGATGTTTATAGTTATGATTATAGTATAAGTATTTAAGATACATAAAATGAATTAAGTTTTATAATATACTAGCGAACCGCTCCCGGCTTCGCCCAGGATGCAATTTTATCCATCTTTCTAAAAGTGAAAACCGTATTAAAATCCATTGTGTGGTTTAGAAGTAGTTAGCGGAGGAATAAACATGAAGATTTATAATTTAAGTACAGTTAAATTATATTTAATGAAAGATAGTTACTGTGAGTTAATAGTTACAGTGAGTCAACCGTTACAGATAGAGATATGCCATTAAAGCAGTTTTCTTTAGGATTTTAGAAGAACTGCAATTCTTTAGTACATCATTTTTATGTATCTCTAGGGTTTAGCCTGTGCAAGCTACGAGTATGTAAATTTATTTTCGGCGACTTGGTTGCAAAATATAAACATAATTAGATTTTGTCATATTTATTATAAGTTTTATACCTACTTATGGAGCGTCTCACTATGAACGTAGAGGTATTCATGTTAAAAATATTCCACAAATTTTTCATGTATCTCAGCAAAAGAAAAGGACTTTATGAGAATTGTTTTAATGAAGAAAAACAAAAAAAGAAAACGCCACGTGATGTGGTTTTGATAAATAAAAAAGCAAGCTAACAATCAGATAACAAAAACCAAATTTAAAAGTTTGATGTAATTAGAAAACATGGAAAAATACTGTTTGAGGTCAAAATTATTCATACGAGATGTTTTTTTTTGTTACCAAAACCTATCTTGCTTCAATTATGAACCGCCCAAAACCGGTTTGGAGGTCCGAAAATAAAACAGTTCCGGTTTTGGGTTTAAATTGTAGCAACGTTTAACAAAAACCAGTTTTAGTATCGGCTATATTTAGACACTCCGCCGTAAGAAGCAGCCCACTACCGGTGTTTCTGATTAATAAAAATAAAACAGTTCCGTATTTTGGTCATAATTAAGTAAAGTTTTATGGCGCATGATTCCTTTCGTAAAATAATTTGTTTTTATAGTTTTTCTATTTCGTATTCACTTTATTATATATATCACTTATAATAGTTTAATATTACTACAATTTATAAAAATACAGTAATGTTCGAATACTAAATTAATTTAAAATTTAGGACAATATATTAGTGTGGTATATACCTACTTACCCCTAACTGTCCTAATTACGAACTACCACATTTAATGCGACAGTTAAAAAATAGTATTCTAACCGTGGTGGTTAGATTAACGTGACGGGATGGTGGACGGTAAGTCTGCACTCGCAAGAAGCACTTGAATTCTTACGTCATGGCTTGGCCTCTTTTGATTTGTCTTTGCTTTGTGACTTACACACGGTGTCCACTCTCAGCGTCTGTATGCGTTCGCGTCCATAATGTTGCCATAATGAGGCACGTTGCTGTATTGTGACGTCACAACTTCATGCTGAGTCAGAGCCTTATTTTCACGATGTCTGATAATTATAATGTAGGTATACATATATTTCAGAAAAACATATTGGTCCAGTTAATTTAGAATCTCTTTGGAATGTGAACCCATATCCCCGTCTCTCCACGCCGAAATGACGTCATTGGTACGACGCGACGTGCTGAGAGTTGTTTTTATGAAAAATATTTTATTGTTTTTAAAAACTAGAATTTTCTTATAAAAATATAAATCAGACAACAATAATTATATTTTCTTATTTTAAATTATTTACTTAATAATATAATCGTTATCATTGAATTTTAGATACATTTTGTCAGGGATACAGAAAAGGGAATAGGGTACCTACCTTTCATCCAGAAAAAAGTACTGCTCCAGAGGGGTGTAATAAAGATAAAATATTAACAGCTGATTAAAATATAATGAGCAATAAAGATTGAATAAATGTTTTAACATCTAAGAAAAATGGGCAAATAAAGCTAGTAGGCCATTAAGAATTCTCTTATTTTATTTGTATTTAATTAAATATGTCAAGTATTTTCAATTATATGAATTCAATAATGTTAACAATCTGTTAGCGTTGCAATCTGTCAGTCAGTTTAATTGAAATTTTTAAGACTTATAAATACAGTTAGCAGACGAACAGCTTTTAACAAGGACGAAAGTAAATTTCAACAATTTTAAACAAAATGTCACCTTCAACGAGATGTATTTCGTCCTTTCATTGTAGCCAGTACGAATACGAATTATAATAAAACATTTGTCTATTTTATGACAGTTCATTATTGAAATTCACACCTTCATTTCTTTACACATTTACATTAATAATTCACATAGATACAGAAAGACTTATTGCTGTATTAAATATTCATCGAAATTTTAGAAGGTTTCTGAAAGGTCTATGAATTATATTTTAATAATAATTTAAAAAGACTAAAACTCACACAGTTAAGAGGGCACTTTCCAACTCAAGCAACTTACTAATTCTACTATGTAATTCCACGATTAGTCTTGGTTATTGGTCGTAGCAATACATAAAAATATGAAAGTTTGCATGGATATAAAAAAAAAAACTGAAATTAATTTTATCTAATTAAATTAATCATAATTTCTAAAATGTGCAGAATTTGTGAGATTTTCGCTGGTCGCATTCTTATAATTACTGACTTAAAGCCAAAAATTATTTTCCATGAAAGCTATAATAAACGTTTTTGTTTAGACAATGGACAGGCCTATAGTTGCTTGATATTATACCATATACTTATATACATATATAAATATATGCTTCCTAGCAACAGGCTAAAATTTTTTCTACATAAATCTATATGCATAAATCTTCCTTGTTCATTCAAGCTCTTGCCATTAGTGAAAACCGGATCAAAAGCCGCTATAGAGTGATTTACGAGTAAGAATAGTTAGCGAAGAAACAGAGGCGGACAACGACTTTAATTTATATGTGTATGTATATATTACCAGCGACCCGCTACCGGCTTCGCCCGGGGTAGAATTTTTATATTTAAATATCTTCCCTGTTTATCCCTCTTTCCATATATGAAAACCGAATTAAAATAATTTAGAGGAATCTGTTTAATAATTGATATTCCACGAATAAATTTACTTAATTTATAATTTTATATAACGTTGTTTAAAAAATATTTTATAATAATATATAATAATGTTTTAAAATTTTAATTTAAAAATTAAATCAGATCAGTTTTCGAATTGATAAAAATTGTTTTATAATTTTTACTTAAAATTAATTTGATGATCGTCACCCATTCTCGAGTTTTTGAAACTTACACAAACCAACTTAACATTTCAATATTTAAAGTAATACATGCCTCTCTTTAATGTAAGCAAATGTATGAGCACCGCAATTTGTTAAGTTGCAAAAAAGTTTATAGAAACTTAATGAGGAGCATTGGATTATTCGGCTATTAATTATTTTAGCCGAAGTTTTGGTGGTTGCGATTAATTTCTTGCTAAAAAGTTTCACGACGACCTCAGAAACAAACAAGGTTAATCTATACTCTCAAGCAAAGTTTATACAATAATATTATCTAAATTTACAGCGTCAGCCAGTTGTACAGGACCGCACGACTGAGTTACTCGTCCATTTTCCATCGATGTACTGCTTACCTGGTTGGCCTCAGTTTAGGACTGGCATTGCAAAATCCTTCGAAACACAATAAGGTATCTTTTAAATAATTTATTTCCAAATTAAGTATAAATTTCATACCAAACCAGTTTTTTCATAAGAATGCTGTCCTTTTTCAGTTCGTTCAGATCCTAGGTTGGCTGCTCAGTATATCGCTATGGGGTCTTGTATGGTGGGCTGGTATTGATTCAGGATCTACGTTGTACCGTTACAATGCTACTTTTGCTGCACAATATGCTGCTTTAGCACCTCTGGCATCGGCATTAGCTATAGCGTGGCTCATTTACGCTGTACACACTGGACATTGTGGTAAGCGATTCAAAAAATATTTTTCTGTTTTATTTTGTCAATTCATACTTGTTGCCTCATACTTATATAGAATTTACCTATATAAGTAATAGGTTTTGTTTATTCTATACGTTGTCAGAATTTTTTGTTTCTATGGGTAATCTTTATCTCTATTTTTTACTACTTGGGTAACTTGTTTACGAACCACTTCCTAAAACGGATTGTGACGTAAATTGAAAGACTGATTTAATATTATGGTGTAATTTAATTATATTTCTTTGACAGAAAGTATTAAAATTTAATTAAGGGATTTTATTTTACATATTATTTTTATATTATAAAACCTATATAAGTAAGAGGTTTTGTTTATTCTATACATTGTCAGAATTTTTTATTACTATGGGTATTCTTTATCTTTATTTTTTACTACTTGGGTAACTTGTTTACGAACCACTTCCTAAAACGGATTGTGACGTAAATTGAAAGACTGATTTAATATTATGGTGTAATTAAATTAGATTTCTTTGACAGAAAGTATTAAATTTTAATTAAGCGATTTTATTTTACATATTATTTTTATATTATAATATGTTTCTTAAATTTTTTTTTTCACTAAAAAATTATTTAACTATTAGAAAGAAACATAAACATGAAGATTTGTGAATAAGCTTATTTCAGAGTTAAAACATTTGATTAAATAATCAATTTTAGAATTGAAATCATAAATTATAAATTTTGTACATAGTGGTTATAAATAAATCTCATAAATAAATTTTATACATTTTGAATACTTGCATATATTTTATACTTGTTATAGTTTACCTATTAAAATTTTATTTATTAATTAAATAATATTAAAATTTTCGTGTATTTTTTTTTTCTCTCAACAGAATTCCTATCGAAGATTCTCTGCTGTCGTCTCTTGGTGTTCATCAGTCGTCTCTCTTATGCACTTTATCTCTGTCAGTTTGTCGTTTTCCTCACAAATGCTGCCACAGTCAAAACTTCCAGTGAATTCACTATTATGTCGTTGGTAAGTTTTACAGCCCCATTTACTCTACTAACAACTGTATTATATAATAAGTGTAAGCAAATCTAATGAAACTATGATATAAAAATAATAATAATAATACGTCATTACGATTCAATAAATTTATATCTGCTTCGTAATAAAATAGGGCTTTGTCATTTTTAAATGGTGTTTAATGTTAAGATTCGTATGTCTTCTTTTCAGATCAATGTTCAAGAAATTTCAGCCATTCTTTTGTCGTCGACTATTCTAACGTTAACGTTTGTAACTCCAATGCAATCATTACACAAAGTTTTTAATTTATTCAAAAAATCCGAGTCTGAAACTGAGGAAGAAAAAACAGAAACAGAAATGGAAGAAAAAGATGAACCTGAAAACAAAACTGAGCCAGAGGAAGAAGAAGAAGTTGTAGCACCTCAAATAAGAAGTAGACCACAATTAGTTGCACATAGAGAAGTGTTGGAAGAAATCCCCGAAGCTGAAGTTGAGTTAGAAAGTCAAAGAGAAAAAAATGAGGGCCTTGAAGAGATTCTAGAAGAGGAAGAAGATGAAGTTGGTGAAGAAAACTTAGACAATCATATAGAAGAAATAGAAGAAGAAGAAGAGGAACCTTTGGAAATAATAGAGGAAGAGCAAGGCGGCGAAGAGGATTTTTGGGCCGGAAGAGAAGACTCAGAATTTACTCCAAGAAGGTCGTACCAGCAAAATGATGATGATGACGACGAAATTGATGAGTGGGAATGGACCACAAATGGAAATGGACGTGATGGGGCTCAATATTACCGTTATAGAAGATAGCAACGAAATCTCTCGAAATAAATTCCTTACTAAGTCTTAAAATTTATTTAGTAATTTGTGTACCTATCTAATTTTCAGCAACTTTTCATTTGCCTAGATACAAATGATCACTGTCCAACAAGCAGAAGTCCATCCTGCTTGTTGGATGTTACAATATTTAGGAAAAAAGGTTTAATTTATGCAAAAATATTACGATTGTGGCTCTAATGTTAAATTCTTACCTGTCTGCCAAAAATGTTAAATTCTTACAGATATGCTGAAATTTCACTTGATGGGCGATGAAAGGGGATGCAAGTCCGCTACCAACCCTGATAGGATAAAGGATAAGAACTGAGGGATAATGAAAAACTGACTCACGCCGTTAAATATACAGCAGCACAAATGTTGTTATTTCGCCTTGTAAAGGGTTAGTTATAAACCCCAAGACTGTCTGCCTAGTTTAGGTTAATTTAACTAATAAATTAAATAAAATTTCGACAATTCATAAGTAAATTAACATTCTACGAGTATTGAGTATTGATTTCGAACAATAGGTACATATAAGTATTTGCACTATAAGAATTTATATTTGTCATACTTCTTCCGCAATCGTGTCTTTTAGGTTTATTGACATTAAAAAATGTTTGTTTCTTGTATAATCTGTGAGTATTTACTTTTAATAGACTTAACAGTGCAAATGCATTTGCAATTTTGCAAATGTACACATTCTTAATAGTACTACACTGTTGTCTGTTTATATAAGAATTTGTAATGAAATTATTTCTCTAGAGTTTATATTAATCACGAAAAAATATATCCTCAATAAGTTTATTATATTAGACAATGAAAATCGGTGTAATTTAACATAATTTGAAAATAAAAATAAATAGATAGAAAGTTTCGTGAAGTTTCTTTAATATAAATAGGTACCTTAAAGAAACTTCACGGAATACATTATTCATACTACAAATAAACCGGTACCTAATCCATGTTACGAGTACATAACGAGCTTAACGCCAAAACTGTGTTTAGTATGATTGAGGTGTACAAAGCCGGTCTAGTTTTTATTGCTGTTTTTTTTTTTCATAAGATCGTAAAATTAATGCTTAATGACATTTTAGTTATTTTCCACCACAAATGACTAAATAAAAATGTCAATAAAAATGAAGCAAGTAGTCCGAATCAATTACCGTTTTCCCGTATGATTTTGGCAAACAGCATCAATTGGCACAAAAATTTGGAACTACTTAGTCTTTACTTCGAAGTTGACCCTGATGGACGCCATCCTTTCTCGGGGATGAAAAATTTCTCATTGAATTTAAGTCTGAGAATGGACAGACTAACTTTTGTTCTATAAAGTTTTTACTGAAAGTCAGTAGTTTTAGACTTATTCGCTAGTGAAAGAGTCAATTTTCAATCAAAGAAATAAAAGAAAATTAGCAAATTTGTGACAATGGGCGCGTCATATCTGTCGCAGAGCAGATAACCGATGGCGTCTCGAATGAGAGTAGATCTCGAATGGAGGCCACGAACTGAAAAGTGCATCGCAGGGCGCCCTGCAGTCAGGTGGACAGACGAGGGGCTTCGCGGGAAGCAGCTGGATGCGAAGGACAAAAGACCGTGCGTGGTGACTAGCCTTGGGAGAGGCCTACATCCAGCAATGGAGAGACACAGACTGTAATTATTAAAATTGAACCCATCACTTCGCCGAATTCATATTTGCGAACTTCCCATATGCGTCAATGACGTTGTTGCTAACGAAAAACAAAGGCGTTATTACAATATTACTATGGCCGCTGAGTCCTTAACAGGACACCTTAATATAGGTGTCTTCATTAATCGAAGGCTCTATCATTTCAGTTTGTATTTCGAACGGTCGCGTGCGCACGTATTAGCCGCTATGCTGCTGGCTGCGTTAGTCGCGATCGTCGTAGGCGCGACGACCGCAATCGACGTCAACCAAATACTCAACACAACTAATGTCAACAATGACATTATCGAGAGGTTACATTCTATATTAGATAGCAATCGAACTCTAGATATCAGTGATTTTATATTTTTGAACAAAACCGCCGAAAAACTCGGCATCAATAAAGATTTAGTGGGGAAATTGTATGCGCTAGTAAAAAATGATACAATTGGAAATAGGTTTCTTTCTAAATTGAATGAAAACTCCTATAATGGGTACGAAGATGAGTCGTCGAATAAAGAAGTAGCGAGATTAGGTCCTTTAGAAGATTCACCAGATTATGCTTCTTCAGTGGTTCTTGCCAGCGATCTACTATCGTTAACAACTGCGGTTGCGAACGTGAAAGAAAAAATATGCAGGGAACAGGGTTTTAAGTTTCTGGACGGACTGCTACTGAATAAGAGATGGGCGCTGAAAAGTAAGTATACTCCAGTTTAAATATAAACACAGATTTTTTAAACCTTAAAAATTAAATGTAAACTTATATTTAATAATATTTATTAAGAAATGTGTAAATTGAAAATGTTCTTACAACTACAGATTTCCTACTTGCGTGTTTTTTTTATTTCATCAAATAAAATTCAAAAATTAACCAGAAAACGAAAATATTTTATCAATATTAAAAATAAGTACTTATAAAACGTTACTTCCCTTAAATAAAAAAATGATAGAGATGTAAGCAGTGCGGCCTGAACTAAAGAATAAGCGTCACAACAGAAATTCTTAGAAAAAAAAAAAAAAAAACCAAGTATCGTCATTAGAGTTTAAAAATAATTATCAATCGAAAATAAAAAAATTAGATTGGTTACCCCATTTATTTCGGTTGATCCTTGCAATTTCGGCACAATTGCATTGTATTTGCCTGCCGCCTCTTTTCATTAAAAATTAGTTAAAATCTGAAACTTACATTAGTAATAGACAAATGATAATAATTGAGATTATCTATATAATTTAAATATGTTATAAAATAAAGTCACTGTCTGCCTCTGTCGGTTTTTACTAATGATTTTTAAACTAGATTTTTAACTAACGACTAGGTTTTACCTACCTTTATCACTAGTATGAATATAAGTCAGTAATTCATGCTAGTGATCAATATAAGACAATAATTCATGAATTAATATGGTACAAGTATGTATTTCACTTAAAACCTTGTCACTTTGTTTGCATGATTCACTCTGTGCCAGTATACGACGTATGCGGTTTGAATCGACTTTACGTGACCGAGGTGTAAATATAACATAGAAGGAAGCATTGCTTGTCGTAATGAGGGAATGAACATGCTAAACACCAAATTAAAAATGTAATTCCATTAACAATAACTGTACTTAATTTGCATAGTAAACGCATGCGTATTTTATTTAATTTAAATTATTTTCAACGAATAATGTTATATCGTAAGTTATGTACTTCTCATAACTTGCTAGCGACACGCTTCCGGGTGCATTTTTGCACGCCTGCATTTTTTTCTGAAAATTATAATTGAAATAAATCCTCGTTTAACGCTCTTAACATTAGTTAAAACTTCAATAAAATCCGTTGCGTAGTTTAAAAGATCGAAGCGTACATACAAATAGAGCGTAACTTTATAAAATATAGCTAATGTTACTCACTGATAATGTAGCTTTCTAAAGGTGAAAGAATTTTTAAGATCAGTTCAGTAGTTTTTGAGTTTATTAATTATGAACAAAAATACAAGTCTTTTCTCTTTATAATATTAGTATAGACTATGTAAAGAAGGTTATCTCGTGAACCCTTTTCCTTCCTTCTTTCAATGGCTATCTCATTGGCGACCTTAAAAAGACAATAGCTGTCTCTAATTGTCTTTGAGTATTTTTTTTTTTCAAATATTCCAATTCGATCAAGTATTTATTAAAAGTTGTGTAACAATTTCATTGTGATGTTTCCTATTTATCACAGCATGGTATTGGGACTAATTAATAATATCTTCTGCAATACAATTTCCTTCTAGATATTTTTTCACAAGACAAACTATAGGAAAAAATTACAGGAAAACAGTAGGTAATTTAAACATAATTTCATCATAATTTAATTTAAATATAATGATCTTGAGAAGAAACTACGAAAGAAACCTATTTTTGTCAGATTTAAAATAACATTAGACGACTTCGTTTGCTTGAACTAATTAAAAAATTGTGACTTAACTATAATAGTTATATAGATAGACATAATTACAGCATTGCGAACTTTTTTGCGATACTATAAACATGCATTATTTTTGTATCTTTTATAAGCAAATTATCTGTAAATATCGTTAGTCATTGTTAACGGGATTAGAATTAAAAATATTATTATTATTAATGTCAACTTCCTCATTTATTATTTATAAAAAAATAATATGTCAACTTTTATTGAAAAGTACTTGTACCAAATAGTTTTTCAACTTCTTCATTAATAATTGTATTTTTTGGCAGGCGTTAATTTTTAATTTTTATTTTTAAATAATCTCTCGGAACACTACTTTATTTTGGATAAAAAGTTTGATAATTTTTGGTAAAACACGAGATTTTTTGGAGGAAAGTTCCTTATGAGGTTCTTAGATAAATTACGACATAAACAGACTCATTTGCCTACGTCATACTACAAGTAAATTTATGCATGAAACTTTTAGTTGTTTTTTAAAACAAAAATATATAATAAAATATGTAAATCAACCAATAAACAAACGAACCCACTTTGTCATTTATAATATCAGTTGGATGCATTTCGAGAACACGTCATTTTATTATTTTTGCCAAATAATATTCACATCTTCAATGACATTATCGATTATTCATCCAAAAAGAATCACAGACCTCAACGGAAGAACATTGAGAACTTGTTTTGGTTTGTTATGAATAAAATTCGGAATAATCTTGAACTTGTACAGGGTGACCTACGGAATCAATAACGAGTAGGGTTCTCATTGTCACGTTTGGAATTCGTCAATAATCAATATCAATAAAGAATCAATTATCAATATATTTGGAAATAAGAATGAAATAATTTTTTTTTACTGAAAACACGATTATCTAAATTGTCGAGTGTTAGCTCCAAAGCAGTTTTCTCTGTTCCTCAATGTGGAACAAAATATATTATGTATAAAAATAGTTTTCTAGGCCGAGCTTGTAATAAACACAATAATTATTTTCACATTGATATATTCGTATTTTTCTGCAAAATTTCTAGTTATATTTAATCTTTAAGAAAAGTTGCAATGTTCTAAAATTAAAATCTTTATATAAAAATGTTAAGTTGGTACGCTTCAAAAAGTTGAGACGATTTTAATCGAAAGAGACACCGGGCGAAGCCGGGTGCGGTACGCTAGTTTTCTAATAATTCCTTAATTTTCACAATATATGTAATTACCTATTAATTATATGTTTTATTTATAATTACATATTAATATCGTAATATTACATTTAGTAATTAATATTATAATCTATACATATTAGAAAATCTAATCGTTTTCAGTCTCTGTTTATTTTTCCGCTTACTTTTTCTTTAATATTCAGCGGATTTTGATACCATACTAAAATACTGCAATCGACACTATACCCAGCTATATTATAATATGAACGAGCTAGACTGTTAATTAAGAGTTATTTACTTATTTTTTATACACCTTGTTGGCCTCCACACAAGTTAAACATGGTTAGAACCGAACTATTTGTCAAAACTAAATCAATACAGCCATCCAATTTTTTATATCACTAATTGCAATGGAACTTTTAACTTTTATGTTTGACCAATCGGTCTAACTTATAATAAAACTGGCGACCAGTTGCCGGAGTTGCGCGGATGCAATTTTTATCTGTAGATAATTTAAAGACCTTCCTCGCTTATCGCTCTTTTCATTAGTGAAAACCGTATTGAAATTTGTTGAGTGGTTTAGTTTTATTTTAATATATGTATCCTTACTATCCATACTATCACTACATATTATAAAACAAAGTCCTCCGCCGCGTCTGTCTGTCTGTCTGTCTGTTCGCGATAAACTTAAAAACTACTACACCGATTTTCATGCTGTTTTCACCCATGGATAGAGTGGTTCTCGAGGAAAATTTTACTATATAATTTTCAACGCGGACGAAGTCGCAGGCACCAGCTAGTTTTATTATATGCATAAATATAGCATTTAAATTAATTCAATGTAACAATAATTATTTCACATTAGTAAAATAAATATCAAAACCAGTTGGGCAATTTAGAAGAAGTTAAGAAGACAAAAACTAAAATTGATTTAATTTTATAATGTGTATAGTATAAAATAAATATAGAATAGAAGATAAAGGTTTGTACGAAAATGGCGAAGCTAATCTTGGTCCACGACCTTCTTGAAAATGAACAAAGTGAACTAATAAGGCAATTGACATACAGCGTCGCTTCATAATAGCAGCGCAGCCTTCGATGAGAGGTTGACTCGTATTTAAATTGTTCCTAATTTTATCACACCTGGAAGGTACTTTACAAAGATATATAACAAATCTCTATACAGAAAAATGGCTGTTTGTATTTGTTATTTTTTACGGAGGCTGTCTTGCTGTCCAATTTAAAAACTTACGAAGCCACAAAGCACAGCTAGTCCTACTAATACTATAAATGTGAAGATAGATGGATGTATGTTTGTTACTCTTTCACGAAAAAACTATTGAACGGATTTGCATGAAAATGAAATTACCTCGTGGCGGCGCCACCGTAGTTACAACGGCAGACATTTTTCACGGTGAACGAAGTCGCGGGCACCAGTTATTATGTAAGAAATTTAATTTATACAGAAACTTACAGATTCTGTATTGCATTTTTGTGATATTGTGCGATTCTATTTCTGACTATGGGGCGCAGCGACATAAAAATATAACCCACATTTTGTCTTAGATAACTATTTTTTATGTAAATTAATATAATACATTAAAGCAAAATGATTAAAAACAAAAACCAAAAAAATATATTAAAAAACAACGGACCTTAAAATTAGCCTATCAGCGTCGTAATTTTTTTATTAACCTGTTGTTGCGAATTAACAATTAAAATATGTTTTATTTATTAACATAACAAGTATCACTATTACAGGACGTATCACAGGGTGTATTACGGCACTTAATCCTAATATTACAAATGCGATAAGTTATTTTATTTTATTTTATGTTATTTATTAGGAAGCCAACATAGTATACAACAATCTATACACTTATTCACATTTAATCAATCTTTTATAATAATATAGCCTCCACTTATAAGCTAACTCAGTATGCATTAAAAACGAACACAGACGACGACATTTTGTTAATTAGTTTCATTCAGAGAAAATTCATGAACTTGACGCGAGTTATATTGACTATAAATACGACTAATAGGCACTCGTATGTACTATTTTTAATTTTGCACTTAGTGTATTTTCTAACTTTTATAGTAAAAGGATAAAACTTATTAACGGCTACTTGCAAACTAGGTTGTTGACCTATGACCGTTCTGTCAAGGTGCCCATAGGAAGGCTTATAAATCATATTGCGTCATCGGCAAGCATGTTACAACGAGTCTATGTTAATACATTTTAAATGTGATAAATTTATTAATGTGTAAATTTAATTTATAAATTATTTAGTCTTGGCAATTCATTATTTATTTATTTTATAAAACGCCAATTTCGTATATATCCCAATATTTATATGTTTATATGTGTAAATCAACAAGACAGAAGCGTCAAATAATCTACTTTGGAAACAGGGATAACAGAATGGAAACATAGACGCTTATACCTATTGTTTCACCCCTAGGTGAGGCTTGCAAAGTCTGCATACGGCAGCAGAAGTTTGTGGGGTTTGCGCAAATTGCACAAACGCATACCGGCACTGTCCGATAGTGCAATAAATTCCACAACATTTACTTGTGCCAACATTACTTGTGGAGTTGCGGTACTGAGTAATTGTTTGAAATAATAGTCTTTGTATGCCTAAAACAACACGGATATTCCGAATAAACAACATACTCAAAATCTTACACTTTTTACAAAATATTGTTATTTTTTTAAGATCAAAGATTCCTGACGTCAGGAAACTGACGTTTCCTACATTCTGTATAACCATGTTAGACGATCTGTACGCCTAAGTATAATCGCTAGCAAAGTTTAACCATGTTAAACGATAAGAATATTGTTTTAGAGAAAATAAAATAGCGAGTGATTTGTTAGTTTTTCAGTCAGTTCTGCGTCAGTCCGATCAGTCATGATCAGTTGGAACATCACTGACGTTATTGTGTCATTTCTCTTCTTATTTTTCCTCATTCAACTCGGTACAAAGCCTACGACTGTCAAGTTCTAGGAAATATTGTAAAACTCTATCAAACAATGCTGAATAATTAGAAAACGCTCTCTATGGGCACTAAGAAGTTATCGTATTTTCTCGATGTTCCATTGTTCTAGTGACTATAACGCTATCCAATATCGTCACATAAAATGGCAAATTCTGATATTTCTACACGCTAGCTTTGTTGATTGCAAATGAATTTTCAATGTTGCATTCAATTATTTTCTATATACATTAGCCATTCAATCAGCGATATCATAATTTTACCAGCCGCTGGTCTAATGGTCTAATGGGCATAGGTGCTTGCCTATGCAGTCTATATTTGGGTTCAATTGTCGGAACACCCATGCACTTGCCACTTGCACTGCACTGCCAAGCAATTATCTAACTGATGGTGAAACCCGCCTCAAAATCCGTTGAAGGTTTAGTGAGTAGCGACTTCAAATTATACTATGTAAAGAATTCATTATAAATACATTAAAGTAATTAAAATTAACATTATACACATTATTGCGAGTTTGACACACGCAAACACATTTGACACTATTTATGTAATATGTACTCTTTTGTTAGCTCTAGTTTAATCACAGAAATAATATTGTTCAATTAAATAAGTGCTCAAGTAACATTTTAGGAGCTAATTTAAGGGTTTTATGGGGTTTATTTAAACGCTAACGGTACTATAACTCGCGTACTCTAATCCCGATTTACCTTCGGATTGGGCCCACTTTTTTATAGTCTTAATTTCTACAATGGCGATACATAAGCGGTACAAAACATGAAAACAATTAAGACTTTAAAGTTTATTATTTCGTACATTGTTATGTAATTAAAATCAATAATTCGTTATATTGCTTCCTTCATAGTTAAGATCATTGTCCATTAATTAGTAAGCGACGTGTCCTTTGCACAGTGTGGACTTTGAAACTTAATATTTACACTAAATCACTTAAAATATTTTAAATTATACATTTATTTGCGTTTTGTTGCGTACAATACATTGAAAGTAGTAATATAATAGTGCTAAAGGTAATTGTAAACACATTCGGTTTTGACAAATATGGGAAACAGACTGCCAGTTGCAATTAAATGAAGTAATTTGTGCCATTTTGATGTATTTTAGGGTTTGAAATCCGTGCGAAGACGGGGGCGGCCCGCTAGTAGTACTATATAATATAGTAGTATAGTGTATAGAAGAAATCTTCTGCATTTGAACAGTAGAGTTAGTCTATATGCATAAAGTTTTCCCGATAAAAAGCGGATGCTAGATTAACACCGCTTAATTAAATATACCAAGCGGTTAGTTGGAAGTTAGTTTATGGGTTTGTACGTTGACGACTGTATTAAATGAAAAGTCACACTTTGTTTATAAAAAATTTAGTAAAACGCTCTATACAAATTATGACAAATTGGGAATACTAACTTGTCATTTCCAGTATAGTTTTAGTGGGAAATAATGTAAATTTTACCGATGACAAACTTCGGTTTATGCGAAATCACACATAAAACCACAATTCGACAAAAATGATTATCAATTACATCATCAAATCTGCTGGGTAGAGTAATTCTTCGATACATAATAAATCACTCATGTACAAACAAGTCCTCATACCAATACGGACATATGGCAAACCGCTTTCTGGTACCAAATAGAACAATATCCTAATTAATAAACATTTTCAAAATAAAATGCTCAAAAATATAGTCTACGCTATTGGGTACATAAAAAACGATGATATACAACTTAAATTTAAATTTGTAAATAATTCATCATCATGTGAATGTCGGCAACACAGATTTTATGAGAATACAAAGAAGGACTAAATCTTTTCTTTCAGTTAGCTTAGTGTAATATTATAAATAAATGAATAGTGTAATATAATAATGACAGTAGTATTTTTAATTATTTAATAATACAACTTTAGATAAAAACACATTACAATGGATATTGAATTAAAGTCAAGAATGAAATAATAAAAACTGACTTGGTCTAATAATTAATTTTATTTATCGAAGAGTAATTTTTTTTTTAAATTTTTAATTGGCTTCAATGTTTTGTAAATTTAATTTTTACATGTTAAAGTGAGGTATGTGAAAAGGATAACAGAGCGCTTTTCAATATTTTTGTGTTCTGTGGTATTTATGTACTATGTTGTAAGTAATGCTTGGTTACCCTAAGTAATGCTTAGATATTACCCCTGTATTCTATCGTATAATTATACCAAAGGTTGCAGTTATTTAAGATACACAATGACAATTGTTTTTCATACTCTTATAACTTTTTTAAATAGTAACGATAAAAATAAAACAATCAATACTGTATGTAAATACAAAATAATGATTTCTAATAAACATAAAACTATTATGTGTCTGTTTAAATAAGTGTTGTGTTTTGTATTATTATATTGTTACCGTCATCGACATATCACGCAATATAAGACCGATGCAGAAATTAACTTTGTATGTCATTAAAAGGCCAAAAATGGTTTTATGTGACTTATATTACTGTATACTTATACTTATTATATTATATTATATACTGTATTATAAAAATGTATAAACAAAAATTATGATAAAATAAATGAAATAAAGGTAAAACAATGTTATTAAAAAAATTTAAAACTGATATTATACATTCAAAAGTGAGTTAGGCCTTAACTACTTAACCGATCACAATACAGGATGCTCTAAAATGCCGGGAATAGAGACAAATGACCTATAGTTCTAACTATATTTGTAATATAATAAGAATTATCAAATCATGTTTATGTCTACACAAGTATGACATAACATAACAAGTAGCTATACTAAATATTTTTAAGTAAGTATTTTATTACATTGTCGCGTAATTAGCTTCGGAATGAATGACTTGTATCCATTCCATTCATTGGTTTCATTTATTCGTTCTCAAGAATAGGCTAGTTATCTTGTCTTTCTCGTTATGAAAAGAAATAAACAAATCCAGATGCTAAATGCTAACTACGGTTTCCCCAATTTGTACGTCTTCGTAGTTTTATTAAATTACTGATTTGATTTTTTATGATATAGGCCTAAATGTGAATGAATAAATGTAAATGTGAGTGTATTTATTAGAAATAAAAATCATTGCTTATTTTCAGAAATAGAAACGACTTTCCGTGATTGTACCATTTAATAGGTAGCGTATTATGCATATTATGCAATTTTGCTACACAAGTTCAATGTTAACTGGTTTTGTTTGTTGTTATTTTTTAAAAATAAAGAGACATAAACGCGATCATATAGTTAGTAGATTTAGGAAGCTGAAATGACACTGGGGAGATGGAATTACTTGTAAAATCAATATAATACATATTATAAAATAAAGTCGATAGCTGCCTCTGTCTGTTTCTCCTATAAACTTATTCTAAACGATCTAACGGATTTTGATACAGTTTTCACTAATAGAAAGAGCGATAAACGAGGAAGGTTTTTGTGTATATAATTTATAGGAAAATATGGATCCATGCAAAGAAGGGAATGGGTCGACGAGATCACTCGAGAGCATCAAGGCTGGGTGATGCAACCGGGGACCCACCTTTAGACCCTCCTGATGACCCAGGGCCGGTAAACATATCCCCCCAGTTCATCTCTGGTCTCCCTGGACTCAGATCCCCGACGACAAGCCTCGCCCCGAGTCGTCGAGTCCCAATTACACTCACTGGTGAAGAATACATTACCAAAGAATACATTACACGTAGGTATTCATGAACAGTTTTTATAAAATTATCTCGGCCAATCGATCAAGGGAATTTCGTACTGTGAAAAAGTGGTTCCAAATAAAAAATAAATATTTTTATGACATTGCACTGTCTGTCTGTCTTCTGTTTTTGTTGGGTGACGGGCTACATTATAATATTACTCACTGGCAAATCAATATTAACAAACTTATGTTTCGAATTTTAAGAATATTTTTAAGGATTTTAAGAATGGTCGCACAAAAACTAGAATAAATTCCCTACGGTCTTTTATGGTTACTTGAGAACCACACATGCCTTTATATAATTTTGGTGCAGCTGTCAGAAAGGCTGCCCAGTTAAAATACTGCGAATCACCACTCAACATATAATCGAATGATTAAATATGATAAAATACAAGCTTAATAAAATATTTAAACTGTTGTTTTCCACTGCGTAGTGTTTAATCTTATTGTATCTTGCTCCTCAAGTGAACGAAGTAATGAACAGCTTGCTAATAATATAATTCAATGATTCGTGACGTCACAATACGATCTATGCATACAATTGCAGTGCGTACCAAAATATTCACAACGATTGGTCTAATCCATGCATATTAAATTAAGGCGTTATAAACAAACGTTCTGGAAAATTCTAATTAATGGAAATCACAACCTTATATGGTTTAAGTATTTTATTTACATTAAATAATGAATAATAATAAATAATGAATAAATCTGCGACCCTAACATACTAATTATATTTTGTCAAAAATTAGCATTTAAACATTTTTTTTATTTTTTTTTATTTTAGTGATCAATAAATATATATTTTTATTATAAAGGTGACAAAAAGAATTTTACAATATTTACAAACTAATATCTAAAGAGTATAAAAAAGAAGGTATATAGTTTATCTATGTACAGTATAAATAAATGATTAAGGGTAAAAAAAAATAATTTAGTACATTGTCTACTGCCATTATTAGCTAAGCAATTTATAATAAAACCAATAATACTAACGACCCGTCCCGCCTTGCAGAGCAATTTTTTTTGTACATTATATAGTGTACACATCAGCGAATTTGAATGCAAGATATATTATTTCGATGATACACATACAAAAACCTTCCTCGATTATCGCTTTTTCCATTCGTGAAAACCGTATCAAAATTTGTTTGGGGGCTTAGACGAATCTAGCGGAAAAACAGAAAGAGACGGAAAGTGAATTTATTTTATAATATGTATAGATACGATAACTTAAGTAATATAATAACATACAATTATATAAGAAATCGAGATAAAATAATAATTATAATTTGCTTCAATTTTAAATAAACTAAATAAATAACTTTGATATGGTTATTACTTAGTACGTTTGTAAATGATTCCCTAAAGGTACTATTATCTAATATGAAGGTACAATTAAACATACATTATCAATTTAAACATAGACTAATTTATTGTATTTTTGCAGAGTATTCTTTGGTAACATTAAGTATTTGAAACTTTTTATCAAAACTTACAACATTCCTTTATAGTTTTAAAATTCGCTTTAAAATGATTTTTTATAATAACCATATTACGACATCATTATTTAAATCAAACAAAAACCAAAAACAAAATTATCTAATTTAATTATTTTTAAAGTTTTTATTTGGGTATAGTATAAAGGTAATCCGCTAATAAGTATCTAATCAATAGCCCTACAAACTATCAATTAAGCGCTGCGTAAAATTACATAATTTAGGTCAATAACGCATTGCCAGCGAGAGCGGGCGCGTATTGAATATAGCTTGTATTTTTTACATTCTTGTCACATAGTTCCCAAATGTCTCAGGCATTCGCGACAAGGCTCAAGGTCGTTCGTCAAGGGACTACTAATGTAGTCAGCTTGAAATGGGTATCGACACTAAATTAGTAAACCGTTCAGCGCTACAGTTGCTTATCTGTACGGATTTTAAAGACATAGTAACCACTGGGAATGAATGAAACCTTAAGGTCGACACAGAGCACAAAGCTGGTATAGGATTTGTCATCTGAATATTTATCCAAAACCTTAGTTAAAATTGGGTTTTTTATGTGCTCTTATTTATGATCTTACGCGTTGAGATATGAACTATAGTCCCCCAGAGTATCCCTTTACGAATAAGGGCCTCTTTCACAATGTGTCAAGTAGGCTAACCGCCATTTAAAGTCACCGGTAACAGGGAATGAAGAAGATGATATACCTTTGTTTGTACGGTAAAAGTCCCAAAGATTAAAATGAAAATAATAAAAAAAAAATTCGCCTATCGAAAGATGCAGTAAACCGAGTGCATAATTTAATAAAATATAAAATTATTTCTAAATGTAACTAATCAACACTTTACTTGCAGTTGGTGAAAGATGGCCCTGAGCATGTTTTCGAAGATAGCTAATCTGAGAAGATCTTTAATCTTAATTCTTAACCTTTGGTATCCCTTAATCACTGCAAAATGCTTAGGTCCAAATACACATATGAATTAGATGATTGATAATAATGCAAGTATGCTCTAAGAGTATGCACGATTTTACTTCCACGAAATCGAGCGGTAAGATGTTACTCATCAAAAACCTGAACCGTATAAACACACCTTAAAAAAAGTTATTAGTAATATACATTTATGGTTTTTGGACTTGTTTCAATCGACTATAATTATAAATGCCACGGTAAAATAGCAACATTGTGTTTCGGTGGGTTAGTTAGAGGTGCCCAATTGCCCAAGCACACTTCCTATCCAATTTTAAGCCAATATCCTCTATCCTACTACAGTCGGCATATGCAGTAGCTATTGTATTGCTTGTGTTAAATAGGGGACGGTAGCCACCTACCATCAAGTGGACCGTCAATCGTCATCCAGTCTTTCTGTTTAAAAGACTTAAAAAACATAGTTTTTATTTAACACTGACATTGTTTGTGGTTAGTTCCTTATAACCGCATAATGTATCAAGTTATGTAAATATTTATTATAAGTCACTTTACAAAATCCGCGAACATTACCAAACAAATAAATGAAACATATGTGACTAATAACTAGAAATGCAACGAGGTCAGTGCAAGTCGACAAGGTCAGTTGCAATCACGTTGTGAATCAGTTAAATAATAATTAAAATTTGATTGAATAATTAAAAATGGACTTACGACGAAGAACCATATTTACATTTAATTGGATAAGTGGGTATATGAAGTTTAAATGGATGTATTACAAATTCTAATTTCCAAAATGTCATCATGGTGAGTATGAGAAGGCCTTCCTCCACTTGGCTCCCATGTCTAGGATCCCATGGGATCCTAGGATATTTTTTTTTGGCTTTTGGCTCCCATGGGATCCTAGAGTATTAATTTTAATTCTAGTATAAATTGTTTTTCGTTACAACTCTTTGTTAAACGTGGTACCATTACATACTCGTAGTTCCATTGATTGAATTGATGCAAATATTTTTTGGCATTAATGGTACGACCAAGTTTTATGTTTTTCCATTGTTCCACTGAAGGTATTAAATTAAATTACCAATATACAATATTTTGAATTGATTGAAGTTTACTTTTAATATTTACAGAAATAACATTATGTAATAATATTTATACTTAATGTAAAGAAGAAAAATCCAAGTTGTCGTGTTGACAGTGTGGACGATTTCAAGGATCGGTTCGCGTTTCCTTAGCACGCTCTAAAACGTTCATTGTACATTGTACCTTTGTTTTACAACAAAGAGCTCCGACAAGATTGATGGACCTTATTATGGAAAAGTTACTGCGTACGTACAAGACGCGAGAAAGTTCATTTCAGTTCACGAATTTATATTTATAAATAGGTACGCTTTATCATCTGGATGATGCCGAGACCCTTACTTCATTTTGTTAAATTAACCAATTCAATGACTGATTAACATCTTACTCGTAATATATAAAAATTACATGTTAGATGTTCCTCCGTGATGAACTCCTAAACTACTGAACCGATTTCGATTTTGTAACTACATATATGTAATTTGGCCCAACTTAAAAGATGGCTACTAGATACTAGAAAAGATGGCTACTAATACTTAAAGATTGGCCACTAGTAGTTATATATATTGATCATCATTATATGAACATTATTATATTGGTCGCAGATTCAGATGAACTTGAATAACTTGGGCCAAAAAAGAAATTTTGAAATAGATTTAGTAGGCTACACGTATGACGGAAAGAATAACAAATTTTATCCCATATAATAAGAGATGTGCTAGTATGGCACAGAAAAAAACTTGGCTGCATGACTGGCAACAGTAACCACCTACAATAACAAATAACCACCCTTAAATAGCAATACTTGACGAGCCCCTTGGATAATGTTAGTGAGTTAGAATGATTAGAATTTTGATTTGGTAGTTCAGGAAAATATACTACCAAATCAAAATTTGAGTCCCTTAGGGTAATTTTTGATATGAATTACTAGAATATATGAAATATCGATGGGTGAAAGAAATTTTTGAATCCAACTTGTAGAAGGGGAGAAAAAAAAAATTAAAAAAATCCTCAAATTATTGGTAAGAGTGACGACAAAAAGTCTCAGATAAATATTGTATAGAATTTAGTTTTACATAAAAATGTTTATGTAACGTTTTTGCTAAAATTAAAATTAACAGAATTAGGGAGGTTAAAAGATAAGAATGTACTTACAGCACCTATGGAATTGCTTGTGTTATGGCGACTGTAAGCATAGAGTGAAGCGTTTGTTGAAAATAACACACAAAAAAAAAACTAACTTGAAAATTAACAATTATTAAGTAATTTCGCAGGATGTTTTATGTAATGATTTTTTGTGCTTGTCAAAAAAAAAACTATTAACCATTTAAGTGTCACAATTGACAGTTGACGCCCAAAAAAATTAAACTCAAAATTCTAAATACAAATAAATTATGTAAATGATTCTATTGTATGTTTTTTTTGCCTACCTAAACCAAGACATACAATTACAAGTTGTGTGATGATATGTGACTAGAAATGTTTACATCTGTTGCATAATAAAATATTTGTTTAATAATATGTATTTACACTACATACCGTGTAAGAACGAAACAATTGAAGTTCGACCCACAAAAAACATCGATATATTATATCTTCAAAAAAACTAATAGGTATACTCTCAAACAGACTTCAACTTGTCAAGAACACCTTCAAGTTGTTAAGGTAAATACTTGACGGTGGTGCTTTGTTTTCTTTCAGTGTTTGATGCTTCAGCGAAATCCCCTCAGGGGTTGCTGTTTGGATCCTCATACCATCTCGGCAACTTTGATGAATGTGTTGGAATTGATAATTCTGGTGATGAAGGACTGACTGTCAACGGACAGTATTGTTTGGCCACCATCAAGTGGCCGGAGGGAGAACAAGCCAATAAGGTACAAATTACTAATGGCATTGTTCCTAATAGCAATTCGTTTTACTAGTCATAATATAATATTAATATGACTATTATCTATAACGATTTTTATCACAAATAACATGAGACATGTACGAACATATAGGCTAAACTAATATTTTGCTCGCTAATATTGCCTTGAAAACATGTCAGTCTGTTCAACTAAGGTGCTAGAAATCGCGATACCATATTGATTCTGTGGTCGATACAAAAGGATCGGGATTGTCATAAGTTTGCCTATAATTCAATGTAAATAAAAAAAAATGTTAAACATTTTGCTGTATTCGTTAATATATATTTGTTTATCAGACTTTACTCATCAACTCATGAGACTGACTTAATGGGTTGGTATTTTCGTTAATTAAATAAAGATGGGAAAAATATTTATTGAAATAAAACACTTATTTTTGTTTTGTATTAAGGTCGACAGACAGGTTAACACACAGCTATCGATTCCAAACAGCTTAATCAGTTAAATATTTTTACTCTATGAAATTTGCATAAAGGTAATATAAGTATGAGTTAGGACCTTATTATAGAAGTATATGCATTAATATATAAAAAAATATAAATTTTCGAATGCCTTGTTTGTGTACACTTACTTGTTATTACGTATTTTGTTTTGTTGCTATTAAAGGGAGTCGAATCGAATTTATTTCAGATACGTACCGGTCGTGGTGGCTCATTACGCTGGGCTGTATGTGTACCCAGTGCATGTGATGCCAAAGCGGTCGCCGGCTTTGTTGAAGAAGTTATAGCGCACACAGTCGGCAATAAAACGCGTGTGGAAGTTACCGAGAGAGATTGTTACAGAAGAGAACCAACCTCTGTCAAAAAATTGGATGTTGCTTATTTGTAAGTATATAAAATATATTTTTTAAATATTTTATTTTTTATAATATTTTTAAAATATATTTTAATATTTTTACAAATATTTTTCTCCACATGTTGGCGGCTTTATTAAAATTAACTTAGCGCGCCGAACCCATGAGTCCATGAAAAAAATGTGTATATTAACATAGTTTATTTATGATAAACTTTTAATAAACCATTAGTGTGAATTTAATTAAAAACCAATAAGAAAATATATTTGATGTATGATGATTGATCACATATTGGAAGATAAAATTTTCTCCTTTTTTTCATTATTAACTTATCGCACCATTTCATCACAAGTAAATTCACTTTTATTGATTCGATTTTTTATACAAATATTTACACCGTCTGAGCGGAAAAGCGAAGTAAACAAAGATACGTTTGAACGTGTTTACAAATTCCTAACTGTATGTTAAATACAGGTTTTTGTTTGTTGGCCCTTCATGTTATAATCCTTAGTAACTAGGTTTTACAGAGTCTTCCTTTACCTATATTAAAGTTAATGCTTATACCTATAATTATATTAATTAAGGAAAAGAGAGCGCAAGTTTGAGTACCTATTCTAATTTTTGGAAGCGCCGTTCATATATCGACACTTAATTTTATAAAGTTCCGTTTTAATTAAAATTGGCTTTTAGGTAATAGAATATTATGGATTTAATTATTTATTTCAATTTACATCAAAGTAGCTTCCTGTAGCTTTGTACTGTTACTATACTTACCTACTTGTAACATAATTATAGACTTTGAAAAATATGATTATAATTTTAATTGATGTAAGATTTAAAATTAAAAGAGAAACCTTCCAATTTCAGTTATAAAATATAATTAAGCAAAACAGGCATGTCTGTGAGCTCAAAGTAGTGTATTACAGGGTTAGTATCATTATGACTAGATAATATGATAATGACACATAACTTTTGCAGTTTATTTCAGATATTTATTTTTGATACAAATTGTCTTGAAACTTCTATATCCAGTTGTTTCTATGCTAACTTATTCTATTCCAATCAACGAATTTTGCTACGGTTATCACTAATTAAAAAAGCGATATAATGTGGAAGGTTTATTGTAAGTATATATATAATTTGCAGAAGAAAATTGCATTAGTGTATATAAAGCCGGGCTCGGATTCCAATAGCTTATCTTAGACAAGACAATAAAAATTAAATAAATATTTACTGAATATTAAATAAAAATAATATTGGTTTATTGTAAAATTTCGTTGAGAGATATGAAAATTATTTGTAAACAAACATTAAAATAAATATTATTAATATTTATTAACGAGCTTAATTTTCTTTAGCACGAGTTTAAGTTATATTCAACGTTTTACAAAAATATTGAATTTTTGTGCGTTTCAAAATTACAAAGAAGTTAAGATTTTAAAGTTAATTTTTAGTAACTAAATTTTATGCCAATTGCTTCTTCGGATTTTTAAAGTAGAAATTTCATTTATATAGCTTAAATTGAACATACATTTAAAGTTTAGTATTTTAAGGTAAACTTAATAATATTATTTTTCTTTATACAGATCCCTGCTCTTATTCTTCGCTACCGTTCTCTTACTAAGTACTATCTACGAGTCCTATGTTATTCACTATGGCAAAAAGAAATCGTCCATAGTTCAAGAGCTGATCATCTCCTTCTCCATAATCCACAATATGAAGAAGATATTATCGACCAGACAGAACAACGGATTGGGCTTGGAATGTATTACTGGTATGAAGACTTTAGCAATGGTTTTCATCACGGCCGGACACGCATGTCTGTTCATAGCTAGTGGGCCTGTCATGGACGCTGAAGCTTGGGACAGGGTTAGTATGTTATTTATTTTTTGCTCTATGTACCTGTGTATGCAATTTATACACCAACAAGACAATTCAATTCAATCGTAAAAGTTTCCTTTTATGAGTGTCAGTATTTTGAAATTTTGTATACAGGTACTTAGTGTTGGCGGTACATACAAGGACATAAGGTATATTTTATTCAGAAAAAAGTACGATTCCCGAAGGATCATCTAAAAAAAATTAAATTTAATAATAAACATTTTATTGACAATTTATTTTTCTGCGTTGTAATGCGATCTAATCCAGAAAAAAAAGTTCATATATTAGGATGCGAACGAAGACGCAGACAAAAGTCAGTTTCTTATACTTTGTTTGGCTAAAATTTAATCATTTCTTCTTTTTCTTACATTAATTTAGTGTTAATGTTTTTAATAAACCCTACAAAAATATGAAATAAATAAACAACCTAATTATGTTAAAACACATTGTCTCGGAAATGATAAGGTTAATCACAATTTAAATCTTTAAAGATTATCCCAGAAAATGATCAGTCTTCTTTATAAACTCATAACATAAGGGAACTTTATAAAAAATCGTTTTACAACAAAATAAAAAAAAAACTGAATAGTTAATCTGTTTCAATTTTATTTATGAAAAAGCCGTCCTTTTTCAAATATTTCATTATGTGATTCAATAGAAAATAACGATTGTTAGCGAAACCATTTTACAGGTTCAAGTGATAACAATTTGTGCTAACATTATAAATAAGCAATCATTTAGATATTCCGGTTTTATAACTGTTACAACTATAAAAATAAAAATTGGCTTAAAATCTAGAATTTAAGAATAGCTCATATTATATATAAGTTAGTTATATTTAACTTTGCTCACTGAAGTTTCCAAATAAAGACTTATTTATAATAATATACGTTCTAGATAACTTCATCGACCTACATTTGGTAGAAGTCATTTATAAGTGAACGAACAGGTACAGGCGGGCATGTAGTAACTTATTTTGTTATTACCTAACTTAAAGGTACAAAGTTGTGGCACTAAGAAAATGAAGCTGAAACATTTTGCGAACACAGAAAAGACATTATTATTATTAATTTATTACTCAAAATGGCACAAATGTGGCTTTTTGCGTAGAAAATTATGGGATTTGATAGTCTTTTTCATATTGTTGTAAAATATTAAACTAATGCGGCGAAAAGAGGGTTTTCAGTGACATGAGGACTCAGTTGCTGTCACGGCCAAACTTAATTTTCATATAAATTTACTGAACTTTCAATTTGATGTGTGGATTATAATTATTGTTTTGACAATAATAATTCAAATATAAACAAATCTACATGTGTCTTATACGAAGGGTTCCTAAGGAAGATCAATGCTGGCCTGTGCTAGCAAAATGCTATCAATATTACAAAAAAGTAATTTTTGTAACATTCATATTTGTTTTTACAGTGATTTTGTTTTAAAATGAGAACAGACGAGAAAGTATAAAAAAAAAAAAACTAATTTTTATGTTTTACTTATGTGAAAATAACCACCAAAGCCTTTGAAGTTTGAATTTAGATTTTATTTATTTGCAGTGACACATTCATAGTAGACAAACTTCTAACAATTTGTCATAGACATATTATAATAAAATTTATTCGATGAAGACAGAACAGACAGAACATTGGGTAAATTTGACAGTGAATATATTATATCAGTAGACTTCATTTATAGTATCTTTTTTTAGAGACAAGAGGAGCGTTCTATCCTTTTTAGTCAGTTTGAAAAGGTGTATGTATTTAGGTCAGGTGAGCAGTAATGCACCGCTTTTTCTTGTGTTTTCCCCTTTGAAATCCTTTGCAATCTCAGAAATGGATAGAAACGAGACGCAGGTATGTGTTAAGTACGCCAAGAAAATTGCTACTTTATGTCATAGTCATTTCAGAATAATCTAAAAGGTTTGTTTTAAACGATAATTTACCTACCTATTTGATATATCAAATAGGTATCAATTATAAGTGATTGCAGAAGGTTTCGTTTATCGAATAATAATATATATAAATTTATTTTTTGCAAATTATATAGCCAAACCTTGCTCGTTTATCGTTCTGTCCATTAGTTAAAAGCGTATAAAATTTGTTGGATGGTTTAGGAGAAATTAGCGGAGAAATTGACAAAATATATTATAACAGCAAATAAAATTGGATTAATTGTCTGTGGTTATGAAATAAAGACCTTTATTAAGTTTGTTTGTGGTTAGTGTACATTACAAAAATTCTAACATTTTGATATTTTTTTTTATTTTTCGAAACTGCTATTTTTTAAAATTTTACAGTTTATATCTTTTAAACATTTAAACATATTTTTTAAATTATTTAAACTTATAATAGACTCGGATCAAGAAAAATTTCAATGTAAACATCTACTAATAGTAGCAATTAAGTTTTAGAAATACCAGGTTTATAAAAAAAGCATTGTACTATTTCGAATATCAGGAACCACAGTCGAAAGCACACTTGTCTCAACTGGTAATCGAAGCGGCTACTCCTGTTTGGCAGGCACAATGCCAACAGTTAAAGTTGCCAAGTATTATTTCACACTCAAAAACAGGATTGCGATACCGGCACCTCCGCGACTGCTTCCGTTACCGATTTTGAGTTTTACACGTTTTTTTAGCTCCATACGAAAAACATTCTTTTGTGCAGTTTCAAATCTGAATACGAATTTAGGCGTCGGAAGCTAAAAAGAGTCTTATTATACTATTATAGTAAGTAGTGGAAAGGTATCTTCTGGGGGATTAGCAATCCCCCAGAAGATACCCCCCTAATCACTAATTCCTTACTATGCGTACTTGCAGTACATTTGTGACGTTACTTGTGTTAATAGGGGACGGCAGCCCCCGCCATTAATTAAAAAAAAAACATTCATAATTGATCTACTTGATCATTTGTACGTCTATTGCTTTATTATATTTGTGACGAGCTTGTGCCCGCGAATAAAGTCTGAATAAGAATAAAGTATAACACCTGTGTGAAAACATCTGACATCATTATCGCTGTGACGACCGTGGCGTCAATATTTTATATTTTTAGACGATCCTTCGGGAATTTAAAACTTTTATAGGATAATAATTCTATATGTTAATCCAAGTAATAAACTATATGTGTGCCAAATTTTATCCAAATCCGTTAAGCCGTTTTTGCATGAAAGAGTTATAAACATCTAGGTATACATCCATCCTCACAAACTTTCGCAATTATAATATTAAGTCTCATTTTTCGTGATATAAATGGGTAGGTATACACATTATTAATTAATTTAATACTTAATTTGTTATACTTACAGTTAGTGCGTCATCCAGCGAATGCCTTTATGCTGAATAACGCTTTGCTGGTCGATTCCTTCTTGATGCTCAGCGCCTTCCTCTTCTGCAGATTACTTTTATTAGAACTGGACAAGAGAAGAGGCAAAGTGAATATCTTGCCAATATTAATCTTTCGTTATATAAGGTATGTATGTAATTTAAACTAAATTTACTGCTAACTTGGCCCCGCGGTTTCGCTCGTATTAAATTTGGATTCCCATAGTGTTTTGAGGTCACTACTTCCCATGATTCAGAGGCGCTCATCAAGTGGCAATTAACAAATATCTAGGAGTATTTGTTCCTGAAGGTCAAGCATGTTAAATACACACATGTTAAGTATGTCTGAATTAAAAGACTTACAAGTTATGTAAGCTGACGAGGCAGTATAGTTTATAGAAATCAATTCAAAAGTTATTCAAACTAATTATGTCAGTTCAAAGACATGGTTAAATTTGTTTGAATATTAGATTTCATTGAATGCGCCTTGTGAGACTTAAATTAAAGCTTTGGAGTCAAAGGGTTAATTATACGGGTTACTAGAAACCTTAAGCGCTGTGCCGCATAAAGGGCTTCTTCACGTAGGTCGCGTTGGTTTTTGGGGCACCACCTGCCAAGCAAGTACCAGCATATCAATGAAGACCTTTAAATTGCGCTGTATTTTGATTTGGGAAAATGAATCTAAAATCTAGAGAAAAGAAATTTTATTATCACAAAATTTGGTACCTCTAAAATTTGGCATAAAATTTTCCATTTCGTAATATTATTTGCTTCACAAAAATTCTCCAAGGGATAAAAGCCTAATATGTTAAGAAAATCAAAGACACTTGGGACCTGTCTAGTTCCAGTCTAATCTAGATTATTGCAATACTTAATATTTAATATTTATTTCCCAAATTGTCTGGAGACCGCTGTGTCTATAGTGAGTGAATGAACAAAATAAATATTTCGCGTTGATTATTATCACGGAGCAGTTAAAGAAATTTCACAGAAATTGGGTTAAGAAGGTGATTTTGACGTCTATTAGAAAATATGCAAAATACACATAATAGTTAGAATATTTTGCGTCAATACTTTTAGATATTCTCGTAACAGTTATAATATATTTCCCTTAATGCTTTTTCATTCCAGAATTACTCCAGCTTATTTAGTAGTAATATTGTTCTATATGACATGGCTGCCAAAGATTGGGGAAGGCCCTTTGTGGGAACAGAGAATGCTTTTAGAACAAGAGCGTTGTTTAGAATCCTGGTGGGCAAATGTATTGTATATTAACAACTATGTCAATACTGACAAATTGGTATGTTTAAATAAGTTTTTATATAAAAACCTAGATTATAAATAACTTATTTAATTTTTTTTTATAACATATAAAAGTCGGCAGACAGTTGATGGTAGGTAATAGCCGACTATTAACACAAGTCACGCCACTACTATATTTAGTTTTAAAATTGTTGATAGGTATACTAGTAGACCTCGTGGTAAGCAACAAGATAGTAAACTATAGTCACGATCTAAGAAATCACAGTTTTAATCCTATTTTATTTTTTAATTATGGTCTGAAGAATCCACGAAATAATCGTATTAGGTTGTGAACCTAATACGATTATTAAAGACAATTAAAGATTTTAAACGCAAACTTATTTTCCAGTGCATGTTCCAATCCTGGTATCTTTCGGTAGACACCCAGTTGTTCTTCATAGCACCGATTTTCATATATAGCCTGTGGCATTGGAGGAGAGTGGGAGCTATACTGTTGGGAGTCGGCACATTAGTGTCCTCGATAATACCCGCCGTAATCACATTTAGAGATCGATTGGATCCAACCTTGTTATTTTATGCCAAGTAAGTATTTCAAGACTTGTTTCTATTCTACTTAGTTACAAAATGGAGCCTTACAAAGACTCTGTAAATATATTTTTTTGTAGGCCAGTGATTGCTGGCTTGGTATTGTTTGTGTCACAATGTGACGATACCTACCTTCCAGTATATTGTTAGCTCACGTGTATCATTATCTGGGTTAGATAGTCCCACTGATTGGCTACTCTAGTCCACTGCGCATTGGCAGATTTTCATATGTGTTCGAATAGTTCTAGTCTTCTCATGTGAAGTGACCTGTGTGAGGTGAACTGACAATGTTTGTCTTCACAGTTAATCACGTGAACGTCATTTGCAATCTACATATAAAATTGAAAATTAAAAATCCATGTATAGGCCCGATATATTAGATTCGAACCATTCTATATTGCGTTAGCAGAGCAGTGTTGGCAGCCAAAATAAGGGCTTTATTTAAAATTAATAAGTTTTTTTTTCTAATATTTTAATAAACCATGAATGAGTAAATTATATAAAATATACTGCAAAGTTTCTTGTGATCGTTTCTATTCTATCTAATTCTCACAATCTATCCGAGTGCCTTTGAAACCTTATTTTATTTATCTTATCACCTTATCTTATTGGAAATTATTATAGTAAATTATTATCCTGATGATAAATTATAATATCCAGCAGTGGACGTTCTACGGTTGAATTGATCACCACACCAACACGTGAAATTTTCATAAATCTTAAAACATTGACAAGAACAACGTTACTACGTAGTAGTGGGATAGGAAAGTAAATACTTTTAGTAAAAATGTTGGTTTATTTTTCTGTTAATTTTTTAAAATTAATTTTCCCCAGGTTAGTAGGAACACCTTAATTCTAATAATAGTGTAGAAATCTACCATAAGCAGATATGTACATATAATATACGAGTATATGACACAAATGACTTTTTATTTTTCAGGGAATTTACTGATATAGTATCAAATTTCTACTTCAAAGAAGCCTACATAAAAACTCATATGAAAATGACACCTTATTTCATGGGTTTGTTGACGGCCTATGTATTGCATCGCATCCAATCACAAAAGTATGTACTCTTTACCTTACATTTAACAAAATCATAGAATATTTGTAAGAGAATGATATCTTACAATACTCTCAAGTTAGACTGACCGGACTGACTAGTGTGAATTGTTTTTTAAAATTTTCAATTCTTTGATTACCTTTTAAAATAAGTGTTATAAAAATTATTTATAAGGATAATTACGTTTTTTTCTGCAAACGACACTTCAGTTTTAAAGGTTTAAAATAAGATTATTGAATTCAAAGGAATAGTACTTGTATATTAATCCAATTTTTAAAGTAAAAACTTCTTTAGGCGCGTTGGGCATTTTTGAGATGGGAAAAAACCATTGAACTCGCGACACTGTTACCGTAACCGACACCTCTGTATATAAGTATGTACTTTCCTGACGATTCAAAAGACACACGTAATTGTTAAAGTTTTCACTTCTGTCGGCACTATCGTAGTACCACTGTTTTTTGTGTAAAGATCTTCACACAGGCTAACGCTCATAGTAGTATTAAGGATAAGGGATTACGACTTTGACTTTGACACAGTGTCTAACTATGACTGTGTCATTTGAATAAAACACGGAACACCTATCCACTTAGTCATAAAATCATGGTATGTTTTCATATCTAAGTAGAGTATTTGTAATGAATTTTTCATTAGTATGAATTAAACTTATTTTACAGTTACGAATTCTCGAGATTGTCAAAAACTTTAGGTTGGACTACAAGTGTCATCCTCGGAACCATAACCACGCTGTCCGTAAGCGTGTTCTATCAGGATTGGTATCAGTACAGCGCTTTTGAAGCAGCAGCGTATATATCGCTCCATAAACTTGCGTGGGGAATAGCAAATGGATGGCTGATAATTTCTTGTGCTACCGGTAATGGATGTAAGTAGATATCATTGGTCCTCTATCCTACCATTTAATTAGTACCACAGTTAGTCAAGAAATATTTTGTTTTATTTGGGACTACGATGAGTGAGTAAAGGGTTGTCAGAGTTGACCTACCATCAAGTATACCTATGGTATTTTTATTTTACTTTTATTGTCTACATATGAATTGCTGCAATAAATATAATACTTTTTCTAGTTATCCTTGGAAAATTATTAACATGGAAGTTTCTTGTGCCTTTATCAAGATTGACATTTTGTGCCTACCTGATGAACGGGATAGTGGAGTTGTATTACGTGGGACAGTTGAGGCATCCGCTGCATATAACATTTTTTACTGTGGTAAGTTTTTTGATTTTACAATACGATGAACACTAAAAAGATGGTTAAATGATTTAGGCTACACTTGATAATAATGATCGTAAATGTAAAATGAATAGCTACAGCTGATTTTTTTTATTTGTACTGGAAATTTGGTATTGAAGGAACAATATAATAATATGCTGCAATCATTTCATTTCAAAAAAAGTCAAAAAGATCCAAATAATGTTTGAAATAATATGAGATTAAACGTTAAAATTTTTTCATAAGATTGAGAGAGTAGTTTGAGAAATTAATTAATATAAAAGCCTTCCTATGGAATTTCTAAGGTCAATTTTAGCACTATGGAAGGATGGAAGTTTTAATACATGACAAATTATAGTTATTTACTATAATTTGTCATGTATTAAAACATAATTACTTTTGGAATAATAATTTTAAAAAGGAAATTTATCACATAAAAGGAAAACAATCACGTCTGTACGCCGCATTAAAGTATGCAGGATATTTTAATTCGAAAGTGGAGCAAAGAAAATGAGTTACAAGTTAATTAGGATACTTTGAAGAATTGAAAAGTTTCGGCCAAAGAAATTGTTGGAGGTTTTTCTTTAATCGCGTAGTAATTATGATGGACCTAATTGACTTATTAAAATAATTTATTTCGACATTCGCTTCTTATTGAAACATTGATTTTTAGATTGAATACGTTCCTAAACGAAAATTTCACTTTGATTTTATTTCATGTTACTAAGAAGAAAATATATTTAACATTTTATTAAGGGTTGTATATATTATTTATTTATATTTAAACAGGTTATTCAACATTGAAATGTGAGACGTTGAATTGAATGATCAAAGTTCAATTTAAATATAAAATATTCAAATAAAAGCATAAATCATTTTAAGACGCAAAAAAAAAAATTTGGAGATTTCGAACTAATTAAAATTACAAACATTTTTAGTTTCATTTTTATGGAAAACTACCAAAAACACTAACCTATGTGTATTTTAAAGTATTTCTACTTCTGAGATAGAATTATCACAATTTGATAGTTTATTTTTACAATCTTGCATTTTTTTTTTGAAAATTTCAGACGGCGAATGCGGTATCTCACATATCTCTAACGTTCTTCCTTGCCTTATTGCTGTGTTTAACATTTGAATCGCCTATACACGGATTAGAGAAAATTTTACTTAAAATGTTTGGTAAGTAAATAAGATTTAACATTAGTAAAGATAATCTGAAATAGTATGAAATATTATAGGAAAAGATAATCTGAAATACACAAAGTGGGGTGTAGATTTGAATCCAAGTTGGTCCCACAATTCATAAAATCAAATTAGAACAACGTAACTGACGAAAAACGTCGGAAGGATTGATTTTTGATCAAAATCAAAATTATGAGAAAATGGAAACTTGATTTTATTTAAAGTATTATTCCTCAATTATAGCGATATTGTCTAAATTCAACAAAATGGAATACTGAAATGTTTCCATTTTGTTGAAACTCGTTACTAGATGGCGCTATACGACTTCAACATCTGTACCATAGGCTCTAAATCGCTATAAAATTGGTATACGTATTATAGAGATAACATTTTATTTTAGTTAAAAGGCGGGCGAAGCCACGAAACATTACTAGTAGCTACAGATTTTTTTTTATTAATTCTATACCAATGAGAGAGAGCGAATTTTGTAAGTTTATTTATATGTTGAAGATTTTCTCTTGAATTTTTTTTTCATTATTTTAAAGGTACATTATTCCAGATGGACACCAAATTAAATTAACTTAGTATAAATATTAACTTCTCCAATATATTCGGGTGTATTAAAGTTATTTGAAATGTTTTATTTTTACAGCACGGTCAGTCCTCAGCGACAACGCCAAGAAAGAAGAAACGGGTGATTCTACAAAAACTAGTCAAACTAAATTAGAATCATAATACTAAGTAGTTTATAGTTTGTAATTCAAATGTAAGGGCTCGTTTTAACTTTTATGTATTTTATAATTTGTTAAAAAAAAAATTAATCCAGTTAAAATTATCAAAATTCAAAATTCAAAATAATTTATTTGCTGAATATAGTTATACATAAGTTGTTGTAAATTTGTTGTAAAGTTGTTGTAATCAGTTTTAAATTTATTGCAAAACATTATATTTTGATTAAAAATCTGACGAACGTGTTTAATCTTCTACGAACTAGTATTCATTTATTTTTAATAACATTAATTATTATAATAGGAAAAACAATTATATAAATTTACAAAATTAAAAAATCATAGCCATATACCATAGATACCGTTATATGGCCCACATAGCACTAATACAGGGTGGTCATGCCAAGAATCGAACCCGGGTTCTCAAAATCAGAGCGCTAAGGCCAATCGATCAATTGTCTTTAATAAACAATGTCAGTAATAGTGCCTACTTATTTTAAGTTAATTTTTTTTTGTTTCTTTCAGTTGCATATTAACTTAGTTACTTCAAGCAAAGTATATTTAACTTTCTGATAATTCCCAAAGAGTTTAAGTTAAACGAGCCCATGTTTGTATTGGATATAAGTTGTAACTTATATATATATACCAACTTACAATACATAAATTGCAAAACAAATAATTATTTCTACTATTATTAGGATTTGTTGATTTAAGCGTAGTTTATTGTTGATCAAAGTCTGATATGAGTTTATTGGTTTATTTGTTTTGTGTACCTTACGGTTATTGGTTTGATGGTAATTGTTAAATCCACCCTTAGGTTTTAATGAATTGTAAGTTTTTTTTTAAAAGAGAAAATAGGATTAAGTAGTAATATAGTAGGTAATATTCCATGAACAGTCTTTTTTAATTTTTTTTTATATTATCTGGTTATTTGGTCTTTGTGTTAATTGTACAGATTTTTTTTACTATAGTGTAAAAAATCGTTATATCAAAACCATTATTCCTTTAATTACAGATAGAAAAGTATTAACTTAAGGTAACAGTGTCATCTTAATAAAGTTAAACCCATTTGACAATAAAGCCTTAATAATTATGAAATCACTGCTCCTCATACTTGTACGTTAAAATGTGTCAGATAAGTCTGTCAGATTATGAAATCACCTCATAATGTCAGATTATGAAATAAAAAAGTGATCTGTCAGATTAGCATTTTTATTAAGGTATTAAGGTCAAAGAACATTGGTTGATAATGACAAACAGAAGTGTCATTTTTAAAAATCACACTTTTTTCTCTTATTACGTTTACAGTAAAATGTATTATTATATAAATAATATTTATGATAAATGATGACTTGCACACATAAATTGACAAATTACTTAAATCTACCATTACCATATTAACAAATGTATGACTACATTTTGTTTTTAAAAAATTAGACATTTTGCGTTGTTTTTCATCTTTTTCATAAAAAAGTGATATTCATAATTTGTAAACTTTTCATAAATACAATTTACATTATAGTTTTAGTTTCTTATATTATTTTATCAGCTCAAATGGTACAGGTTTAAGCGTACCTAACGCTTGTTTGATAGAAATTTTATATTTTTAATAATAAAAAATTAAGAAATACAATTATAAATACTTCTTATTTACATCCTAATAATCCTTAATGATAAAAAAATAGTCAATTAGATTTAATTACGTGTAGATACATACTATAGAGACATGACTATTTTTTTAAAAGTGACGGTCGGCAGACAGGCAGATGATCCATTGGACGGTAGGCGATTACTAAGCAACAGTAATCTTACAGTACGCCGGCGATCTCGGGGCGTGTGCCCTGCCACTACTTAACCACACCAGAGCTGAGCCAGCTTTAAAAAGTTCATTTCCAAAGTTGACCCTGGTATCAAACTGGTGACCCATGAATCAGAGAGCTAGACCCTAACACCTTATCTAATCCGAATCAATGTAAAAACGCAACCTTTTTTATTTGCGATTTATTGTCGTCAATGGATAAAATGGGACATACCTAATACGAATATATTACTAATCCCAATATTTTCATTTTGTATTCCCATGGAAAGAGTTGAATATACCCAATTGACTCATAGACTTCAAAATTCCTTTTAATTTAATTAAAATTAAATTTTATTTTTAATATAAAAATTTTACGACCATCCAGTGCCTAACATAATAAAAAATATAAACTATTAAGGTGTCTGAAGTTACAGGATGGCACTAGTTTAATATGTACAATTACTTTGGATAGTAACGAAGTAGTAGGTATACTCGTAGTTACAAAAATGAGGAAGTTCCTAAAATTTTCCGCTCGTGTGGTCTTCTAGTTTTGATTGAACGCAGGGTCACGCCTTTTACACACGCTATACGAAATGGCTTTTGCCCTAAATTGGAATCGATTGCTACCAGTTGTCGTGATTTTTAATATAAAAATACAAATTTAGCTTGTGACGTCTATAAGCCGCCGTAGGTGGACAGTGTCGCGGGATGATTTCCGCGACTCGCCACGGCTGTCCAGCGCGAAGAGGACTACGCTCCAGGACCTCGGCGTACCCTAAAGTGGAGGTGCGCCGGCCCTCTCGGTGGACCTCACGACGGGCGGTAGTCTTCCCTAAGACTACCACCCAGATCCTGGTCAAGAGGAAAGGTGACGGACATAAGCCAAAAGCTTGCACCCGAACCTCCTCCGGCGGATCGGCTGGGACAGGGGATCCTCTTCCTGCTGCCTTTCAGCCGCCTCATTGCGCGACATGACTTACTCGCAAAACGCAAGCATCGCCTGCCACGCAAGATGACTGGATAACTGCCGACCATAGCTTGCATCACGGAAGGCAGTGAGAGGTAGGCTTCCACGACGAGACAAACAAACTATGCCTAAAATATATGCTAGATTTTTTTTTTACTTATATTCGATTGGTAAACGTAACTATTTAATAGTATTGAGCGGTTAAACAAGGTGGAAATAGTTTAGCCGTCTCAGTTAACAATAGATGGACCGATACTGAGTACCTACCGGTAACTTGATCATTCTTGCACGTTATTCAAATGGAATATTTGTCTTACCAGTGACTGAACTCAAGTGCACCAAACTTGGAGTAGTTGGATAACAAGTTCGCTTCGAAGTTGGACAGTTTTCAATTACTCTAAAACTAGCGATGGGGGTCCTAGTTCAACCATAAACTATCCGAGAACTTGCATAATCTTTTTACATTTTCATGTGAACTTTGATAGATCGTAATATTATTAAAAAAAAAACAGTCGATGAATTATTGTTATTACCTATATTATATTTTATTATTATGTTATATAGCGTTTTGTTTATATTTAATTATATATCTTATTCGCAAAATATCATATTCTCAAGATTTAATCAAGACGTCTGTGTTTTCGAGCTCATATAACCCAAATCTTTTCAAAGTTCGAGTGAATCTGAGTGATTGCATATTCTGGGTGAGCTCGCTCCATCATAGGCCTCATCTTCGATACTCGGCTAGATGCTGCCCAAGAGCAAACCCATCTATAATAATAATAATAATAAAAATATTGAATTCAATTAGGCAGAAAACATCTACATCATCTATAATATTGAATTCAAAAATAAAACATTTTATTAAACAATTTTATTTGCAATAAACTTCGTCTTTTGAAAACTGTTTCAAGCAAATTAAACTTTTTCTATCACGAGGGATGATATTACGGTTAGTTTTTAATCGCCTTTGCGTAATTACTACGAAGAAATTTCATTTTACACGCGAAGAGTATTATTATATTGTCGGCAAATATTATAAATTGAATAACATGTTCATTCTCTAGAGAATAATCCCAATAATTACAATACAAGAAATCTTTAAGGGCGTGTATTTCACATAATCTATGATATATTTAATTTTATGTTAGCTGTAAGACTTGCAATTTAAAATTTTTTAAAGGGTCCGGTCAGAAAAAGCCTAGGTTCTAGGATATCTGTCCAAGTGCATACTGCGCTAAGCCTGCCATGGTCTCCACTGTAGAACTTTTCAGCCCTAGCGGCTTTGGTTCTCCGTACTATGTGCCCTGCTCATTGCCACTTCTGCTTACTAATCCGTCGGGTTATGTCGGAGACTTTAGTTTCTTTACGGGATCCTCTCATTCCCGATTCTATCTTCCCCGAACTTAACCCTCTCCGTGACTCGTTGAGCGACGTTGAGCTTTCTTATGTAGGCCCATAGTTAGAGAACACATTTCAGCCATAGTCTGAATACACTTTGGTCGAAAACATTTATTTTAAGGCACTGAGGCTTATGTCTCGGAGCTTCCCGAACGCCGCCTATCCAAGCTGGATCCAATTAGGTCTAGGTACCTAATGGGATATAAATACAAAGAGAAAATATTTGTGTTTTTTTTTGTATATACATGTTTTTGTATTTTTGTTTGTAATGAATAAATTCAAATACTACTGCACCGATTTTAGAAATTCTTTCACCTTTTTATAGAAATATAAATAGCTAATAACTTAAAATTGATAAAAGATACCTAAAATTGATTTTGTATTAAATTTATAAAGTACGACTCATTTTAGGTTCTATTTTAAACGATGAAAAATTTACATACAGTACAACTGTAAGAGAATGAAATAAATCTAAATGTCATGAGACGGGTTGGAAGCTTTCTCCCAATTTACGAGTCCGATTTCCATTGCTGTTACAAAATAAATCAATGTCGATCGTATCACTTATCGAATTGGGAAAAATAGCTATTAATCTTTTAATTAGGATGCCCACTGGGTACGCCTATTCTAAAATTTCTTCTTATGTTACTAAATCAATTAGCCAGCATTAATACTTATATCATATTAGCCATATTGAATGAGTCAATTTCGATCGACATAAATCAAGGCATTCTGTTTTCCATTTTTATGTTTTTTTTTTAAAGTTTTTTTTCAAAGAAGTTTTTTTTTTTCAATAAAATCTACAAAATTCACAAGGTCACGCACGCACAAAATCAAATGAGAGAAATATGAAAGTATATGATAAAATTTAATCCGATACGTGTTGTCAATCATAGTAAAGCTTGCGGTTACCGTTGTCTGTAAACGATATCATAAATATTTCACTGTGGATGATAACATGACAGGGGGTTAACTCTTTGAGAGTTCGAATTATTTTTATAACAATAGCTGTTCCTACTGCCATATACCTATAAATTATAAAACTGTACAATAAGTACTCGTACATATATAAATTATAAAATTAAAATAAAAAAACATGACACAAATTAAACGAATAGACAGGTCGATCTTTAAAGAATAATTAAAAGTACTAATAACTGATATATTTTTATTTAATACTAGGGAATTTATTTAGCGGCTGTAATTTTTTTCTACAAATTATATAAAAACCTTCCTTGTTTAACGCTCTTTCTATTTTGCAGAAAAAAAAATGCATAGACACATGTTGTTATTTCAAAGTGGTCTTATATGTTAAAAGGGGTGCTTACTGCCGCCCAATTGGCTGACAAATGACTGCAAAACGTAGACAACTTTGAAAATTTCATTTCCAAAGCTGAGTCTGCCGAAAATCGAAGCCGGGAACCTTAGCTACTCGACTAATGGGCTCGTCAATGATGGTCAATAGCTCGCTATCATCATCATAATAACATCTGCACTAAAACTGTAAAAAGAAACTCGAGGGTTCTGCCTCCAGGTTGTCTATTCAGTTCTTGTGTAACGTCGCATGCCCTGCCAATATTAGAACAAAACCAACCTTTTAGTATAAAAAGCAAATAAAAAGCAATCTTTAGCAATGCACCATTCAATTTTGACCTCATAGAATACGAGTCCTCATAGAATGTATACTTGATCCTATTACACACTCCTTAATGTAACTTGAAACATATTCGACCCTTTTGTAACTTCGTAAAGGGTCCTTTTTAGGCGACAGCTTTGAACTTTGAATTGGTAATTGTATCATTAGTCTCCATTTTCATGGTTGAATGCACACGGATGAGGTTACAATTGGCAAGTCCACTTAAATGCGTAATTTAACGCAACCTCAGCTTAGTTTGGCGTTGAATTGTGTGACTGTTTATTAATGATACATTACGATTTTGTGCTGACTTTTCGATTCGATTTTATGTTAAATAAAGTTTACTTTATAATGTTGATATTTATACAAACATTGCTTAAACATGTTACAAAACACAAATGGATTTTAGTAGTGGCAGACGACTCCCTGACTGTTAGTTTTCATTTTAGCAAAAAAAGTTATATTTTTTTATATAAAACTACATTTTCTACAATATTTGTCTGAAACTTTTTTTGTAACACTATGTTTGTATAATTTAAGGTATTTTTTAATAGTGTATGAATGAAAGTGCTCAAGTAACTGTTGCCTATAATCAATTTTATTGCACCCTTATCCTGCTTATCAAGCAGGACTGAGCGCATGTTCAGAGGTTCATATTAAAATGAGAGATACTTAAAAAACAAATTATTCCCAAGAAAAATTAAAAAATTTACCGCAAAACAAAAAGAGTATAAGTATCATTTAATAGAAAGCGAATGCAAAAAGATAGTTCTGGAGAACCGAGTGGAGCACAATGAACAAAAAGTCACCTAAACCTCGAGGAGAAATGGTTGAGTTCAAATAAAAACGTATAATTCTTCTCAGCTGTGTAAACTTCAGGTTTTTATCCACGATGGAAGCTATTAGCACTTGAAGCTGACACAAACCTTTTGTTATTTTTCGCTTGAGAAAGTGAATAGACGACAGCATCCAAAGGAAGAATAAATTGTGCTCGTTTGGCTTCTATAGCTTGATTCAGTGAGTAAATTTACTTTGCATATAAATATTGAATTGAACTAAACTTTAGGAATCGCGGTAAGTAACAGCTTCGTTTTGTTAGTAGTACGATACGATAATAAAAATATTGCGTTTGTTTCGTCCGTTCCAACCACCTATTACTACTAAGTATCCCCACTGGTATTTATATGGCACTAGCGGCCTGTTTCCAGCTTCGCACGGATGCAAATTATATACCAAAACCTTCCTCGAGAACCACTCTATCCATTGGTGAAAACAGCATCGAAAACGGTGCAGTAGTTTTTGAGTTTATCGCGAACAAAAAGAAAGACAGAAAGACGCGGCGAGGACTTTGTTTTATAATATGTAGTGATTAAATATATGTAAACATGCGTTATCTATTTTCTACGGCTGTAATGATGATGTACTATAACAGAATAACATTTACCTCGTAACAAATTATTTGAAAACTTTTTTTTTGTTTCTTACATATACTTCGCCACCATTATTTACGGTGTTTGCAATATACATTTATTTATTAATAAAAAAACATCTGACATGTTCTGAGTTATTTATATTATATTATTTAAGAAAAAAACATTACTAACGCTCAGTAGCTCTATGAATCGTAAATGGATTAATGTAGATTTAATTGTAGACAATTCTCAATTTAAGTGATTAAATTTATAATATAATAGAATAATAATATTTTCACAATTATATATATTATATAATTTATTGCATTGTAACATATTGAACTAACTTGATATTATATAAATAAATAAATAAATTCTCAACTGAAAGATGTACAATTAAAAGCTATTTTGTTCCCTATAAATTTGATAGAAATTTAATCCCTGCCCTCTATTGACTGTGTACTGTGAAGAAGTAAGTATGTTGGTTGGGTTTGGTCTCCAATTTATTTTATTTTATGGGAGCAACTCGCGATAAGTGACGAGAGACGTGATGTGACTAAGAATTTTTTGCTACCATCAACATAAAAATTACTTTCATCAAAGTGTTAAGTAATAAGGAACAGATGGTTCAAAATAAGTCACTTTTAGATAAGTACTCGTTGTTTTTATGTTCACAGCCTGTTTTTTTTTTATATTATATTTTATTATTTAAATATTTGAAAATTAATTTTATTTGAAAATCTTTCTAAGAAGTCAAATATTAATGTTCTTTTAATATTAATTTTTAAAAATATTAAGAACTAGCGAACTGCTTCTAGCTTATCTTAGTTTATCTCTTTTTTCAATAGTGAAACCCGTATCAAAATCAGTTAAGTACTTAGTGTAAAGGTAGTTAGCGGAGAAACAGACAGATGCGGACAGTTTCGACGACTTGGTTGCAAAATATTGTTGTCATACTTAAATATAAACTGAATTAGATTTTATCTATACAAATATTAAGAAGAGAAAATATTTGTATTTTTTATATTTTTGTATTTTTGTTTGTAATGAATAAACTCAAAAACTACTGGACCGATTTTAAAAATTCTTTTACCTATACAAAGACACATTATCAGCGAGTTGTACTTATATAAACGTTCCTTGAAAAAATATTATCTAACTGATAAAAACCGCATCAAGATGCGAAAAGCGACTTTAAATTATACTATGTGAGGAAGATAAAATACGTGGACATTACAAAACCATCACTGTATGATTCAGGTACACTGACCTCTCTCTGTAGTGAGAAAGTACCTCTCTCTGTAGGTACTTCATTACTTAAAATGATCGCTGAGTAGTTTCGCAAGATGCACAACAAATTATATCTCTGAAGTTTTTGAATCAGCTGCAACGTGGAGCTTTTGTACCAATGTTAGAAAAATTAAGACAAATGAAATAATGTTCTGTAATCTATTTATATAATAAAACTTAGTAGAATACTTAATCGTGTCTGATAAAATATATTAATATAAGCATACAAAAATCGATTCTTAACATTTTTATAATAATATATTAACAAAATAATCTATTTACTTATTATTTATTTATTTATTTACAGTCGAGCAGAATTGGCAAAGATTATAATTATACTAATTAGTGTTATACATTTAATACGTATACCCATCACCCAATACTTAAAATAATCATATTCAATAAAAAAATTTTTTTTTTTACAAATTTAAGCATGTGCTTATTTACTTTACTATCATTTACTGTCTACACATTTTTTTATAGTCGCTGGGGGTTACTCCCTTCATCCATGTTCGTAACTGAAATTACCTAACCAGTTGCAAGAGAAGAAATTGTCTTTGGTAACTAGTTGATTAGGTATTATATCCCTCATTCACTCACAGAAATAACACCACATAATATGCTATTATTTCACCCTTGTCTTGCACTATACAAATACTGTAAAAAATGGCAGGATCGAAAGCTTTAGAATTGTTTGTTTACAAATATAACTTAGGTGCTTATAACTTTACTTATATCCTATGTGTAATTCGGTTATATATATCTCTACAAAATTACGCTAAGAAGAGTAGTGAGCGCAGTGTGAATCTTAGTTTCCATAATGTTTCTTTGTAAATCAGTACTAAAAGATAAAATCCACGTAAACGAAGTCACATGCACCAGTTAGTATACATTAAAATTTAAACGGATACGAGTTGGGATAATTGCTGGAAACATATTATGTCGAGTTTAATTCTATTCATGAGAATAAACAATCATAATACGTAATAGGTTTACATCCTAATTCACGACGTAAAACAACACGAGTCGAATTACGTCTTCGGCACAATAACACACAGTTTGTTAATGAGACAGTATGAGATTTATATAAGGTCCTATGCACTTATTCATATTACTATGTAGACAAATATATAAAGAGTTGTGTTGAAAAATCAACAACATTAATTTTATTATACTCGTAAATAATAATGAGTGTTGTAATAATATATAAACATTTAAAATAAATGTACAGTTTTTAAAATAGTAAATTAATCAGACAATTAAGTTTTAGACATATTTTGAAAAATATAGATCTGGTGTTATGTCAATAATATTATTCTTGAATTTTTTTTTAACAAAATGCTGGAGGAAAATAATGGCCCACGTCTACCATTGCTTAACAAATAAAAAGTTAAAAGTGTATTGCCGATCCTAATTAGAAAGGCTGTTCTAATCCTAATTAGAAATAAGCCTTAACAGTGAACGGTGGCTGACGTCACTGTTCACGGTTAAGGCTTATACGAAACAAGAAATGCATGCAATTTGATATTATAATTTTTGAATTTGACTTTCAAGTACAAAGCACATTTTTTTAAAAATTTAGTTCGTGAATCAACCCTAATTACTAGATAGTTTAAAACACAGCATTTTAAGTTTTAGGTGTTAGATGAAAGGTGATGTGAAGTAGGAATTATAACTAAAGGGTTTTCACACAATGTAAACTTTGCACTTAAATATTATTTTCATGTTTCCATCGTTTGACTGCCGTCAAACCTTTGCTGTGGTAACGGTTCACAATGTCAAATGACGTCACTACCCCCCTCAATCTCACCCACCCCGTACTCAGTGCCTTCATTACAAATTCAAAGGCTGTATAGTCATTATTACGTAACACCTGTTGTCGACTTACGTTGAAAAAGGTTAGCGATTCCCATAAGAGACTAACGTGGACTTGTATGTGGCGCTTAAAGGGACATAGATATTTTTTATGGTTCTTTTAAAGCAATATCTTTAATAGATCTACGAGTTCCGTATTGGCAACTACACATTTTCTATGTGATGGTAGTCAGACAGGCTGACGGTTCGCTTGATAGAATGTTGTTACTGTCACCTATAATACAAGCTGCTGCAAGTGCGCTGCCTATACCATAGTAGGACTAAAGATAAGGAATTATGAAGTGGCCCTGACATCTATTATTCACTCACCGACACACAACAGCATAGATGAATATGCTGTAAGCGTTTGAAGACCATCAACCCTTTTACTAATTGACGAAAGGATTTCACTAACTTCCACATACTCGTTGGTATGAAATTTTGTATTTACTGTTACTTCAGTGGTATTTATATGACATGGTAACCTTGACCTGATGCTGCAGCATCAAGTAGTCTGCGGGATATCCAAGACCTTAGCAATAGCGTATGTGGGCTCAGAAGAAAGTTAGTTTTATTGTAAACTAATTTTAATTATAGCTGGTACGAGTATAATACATACTAATTGTGTATACAAAGAAGATATCGTTTAACACGATACATAGTTGTTTGACAAGCACTTTTTAATATTATAATGTTTCACAAATACTTGAAATAATAGCATAAAAGTACAGACGCCGCAAAATTCTTTTGTATTGACGATAGCTTGTGTTGAATTTAACATTGTAAGGTCTTTTTTTATAAGATTTCACAATGTAAGTTGAGTTTTGAAATTGAATATAACGAATATGTATATATATAGTTTAAATTTTAATTTGGCACAAAATATTACATAAGTAGTCTACGCTTATTAAATACTTATTATACATATTATGAAGTACGTAATAAAAAAACGTTTTGTTATGAAGTGGGAAACAAAGCCAACCAGTTTTGTTTAACTCTCTGAAATGTGGATACACACACACACACACACACACACACACACACACACACACACACACACACACACACACACACACACACACACACACACACACACACTAACACACACACACAAACACGCCCAAGAAAATTATACATCCCAAAAGTGAATATTTCTGAATAAGTATAATATTAATGTGGAAGAAAAATGCTTGCCAAAATTGTCAAAATGTAGAAGAAAAATTGCTTGGGTTTCAATTATCAAAAAATCCTTTAATGATAACATCGGAATTGTCGTTATATTTCCTATTCCCTTTAATGTGGTATCTTGAAATATAAAAATGTCTTTTGCGGTGTACGGGAAAAATCAAGACACAGTATACCTATAGAGCGAGAAATGTATCTTAATACAATTGTATTGATTATAAAACTAAACATTGGAACTCCCTGCCGGCGTCTGTGTTTACAAGCTCAAAAGCTCAAAAGATCGCAATGGATGTGGACGCAATCTAACTGCTAAATAGTAGGTGTACTGTACCTAATCTTTACATATTATAATAAAATAAAGTAGCTTCCCGAAGTCTGTCCCTCTGTTTGTATTACGCTTAGATCTTTTATACTAAGCAATGGACTTTAATGCGGTTTTATTAATGGTAAGAGCGTTACACGAGGAAGGTTGTTACGGTTTTTTTTTAAAATATAAGTTTTTACAAAAGAAAAGTGCGATGTTTAAATACTAGAGTAGATCTATAATCGTAAATGTAAACCTTCAATGGAAGTGTTTCCTCACTGTTTTAATGTTTATATTGTGATTATGTTATTCCAACAGTCTCATTACCTACGCCATCATCTTGTTAGTGCACCTATAAACACCGAACCAGCTTCAGCTAACAAGCCTTTGTCAATATCAATGGATTCCAACTTATTTTCTATGATTATTTTATTTGGAATAACAACCGTTTTGTGAAGTCTTATTTTAGAACTGTTTCTTAATTAAAAAATACTTAAGAAAGGTGGAACTGTAAGGTCAAAAAAATGTATTTAAAATTTTTGACTGTTTGTGCGTTTGTGCATGGCAATAATCTCAGAAACAGCTCAAGCATAGAACCAATTAGAATGCATATTATAGAATATGATATAACTATATATTATTATAATTTTTCTTTATATATATATTTTATTATGGAAATACTGTCCGCCTCTGACTGTTTCTATGACAATTCCTTCTAAACCACCGATTTTGATATAGTTTTTAATAATGAAAAGAGCTATAAGCTTGTGTATATACCACCGAGATGGCCGGCGTACCTCCACTTTCGGGTACGCCGAGGTTCTGACAGGGAGCGTAGCCCTCCCCTCGCTGGATAGCCGTGGCAGGGCACCGAAGTCATGTCCTAATGTCCCCGCGACCCTGACCATCAACAGCCGCACTAGTAAGTCGTTGGGTTTTAGCCAGTAGGGGTATCCAAGAGGATTTCCCAATGTTAAAAATAGGTTTGCGCATATAATTTTGGAGATGAAAATTGCATTCGTGTGAAGCCGGGGGCGGGTCGCTTATTGTAACGATCGTAATGAAACTAAACCGAGTTAGTAGAAGAGATGCTTGTATATTCAAATATAAAATCAAATATATTCAAATATAAAATTAAGAAACACTCATTTTAGTTCATCTTATTAAATTAAGTCTAGTAAGCAGGAGAGTTAGGTACTTACTTATGATACCCCACTTGTTGTATTAACTCTGTTTACCTGTCAGGCTTTTCCGCTGAGCTTAAATTGAGAAAATATCCCATTTTATGTTTGTTATTTTATAATTTACCTCAGGTAAACATTTTATGTGGGCGTCGAATATTAAACGACCTTTTTCTTTATTTCGTTTAAAAATTGTTTCAGCTTGGAACAGAAAGAGGTAAAACTAGTAAATTCACCCGATAAAATAAATATGAATCCAAGACTTATTTCTGAATCGAAAGCAAATAGTTGCTTTATTAAATTGCTCCACAAAACTATTTTTTGCAAATATCGATAAGCTGGTTGTTAAATCGGATTTAACATAATAGCGACGATTTGTAACTAGATGGCGCTAATACGCAAACGTACGCGCGAACGATTCTTTCATTGACTCTTTTATGATATTTTTATAAATACCTAAGATTAAGTAGATTACCTAAGATTTACCAGCAGGCGACAAATTAAATAATTAATCAATTAATTAACCCCTCTATGGTCGGAAGCGAACTTACAGCGCCTGAGGCGTTGCTTGTGTTATAGGCGACGTTAGCTACCTACCATCAAGTGGACCGTCAGCCTGTCTGTCTACCTTAACATAAAAAAGCATTCGTTTCGTCTTTACAATACACTTACAATAGATTTACAATGAGTAGAATATAGAGTAAACCAACAAATGGTTAGGTAGTTTTTACATGTGACCCCCACCCTAAAAGCAACTCCTTTACATCACAACTTGGACTATAAATTCAAATTGTACACACTTTGTGCAGCTGAGACACTTTCCAAACAGTTTCGTACTGGAGTTGAAAATTATTTTAGTTTAATATTTATGGACAACTATGGACATCCATTAAATTTGTCCATAAAAATTTATTATGTAAGTTGAGGTGTATTTATGTAAGCCTATTTTGAATGTTATGTTTTTAGAGTAATTAATATTTTTAGAGTTTTATGACTCCGTTATGAACTTAAATGGTCGGTTTCGTCTCTGTGATGGAGATTTCTGTAATTACAGATACTCGTAGATGGCTATACTGACGCTTAGGAACTGAAGTTGTTCCAAGAATAATTCAAGTGCTCTGATGATCTTAATAGGAATAAGGATACAGCGAAGAAAGGATAGGGCTTACAAGGGGTTACAAGATGGCTTATACCAGAGGCCATTCTTGTGACCCCTCCTTAACCCTTATCCTATCAATGTCGGTAGCCCATTTGCAAAACCTATAGCGTTGCTTGTTGATCTTCAGCCTGTCTTTCAAGTTTTAAATTAGAAAAAAGCTTACATTTCAACCGTTCTGGATTGGTCTATGGCTGGTGTATGACTATAATTTTAGATAATAACTATTTGCACGGTTCATTTAACAAACTCAAAGAATCGGAGCACTCTCCGAGAACAATTAAAACGGTGTTTTAACAGGTAAGAGTTAATTACGGTGGGAACACGACGTGGGTCGCTTGTCATAAATCACAATCAATCCCTGTCAGTTTCGACCTAATTTCGGTAATTTGGAACAGAAAATTTTCCCAGTTAACTGATAAACCGATATAGGATTAATATGTTTATGTTGAGATCAAACGGGAGCCAGTTAAAATAATTCGTGTACTTACTCGTATGTCAATGATACACGCGCAATGTTAATGAGGCATTGTTACGTGGTCGTAGTCAAAACTCGTAATTGTACTTATTATTGATTTATTATAAAGTCTTAAATACAAATTAAAGGTTTTGATACAATTTTTATGACTTAATTTGTAAACTGAATATAGGATGATGCGATGTTGTAGGGATGGAGTCCGAGAATTGAATGGGTTAAAAAATGTGTCTCCGCTATTTAAAGGACACTGTCTTGAAAGCTTATATAAAACTAAGATTTATGGCTACGGATGGCGGAATGGTGCCGGACGAACATGTGCACGTAGCTATTGTCTCTCTGATTCCACGCTTGGAGTTGAGGGTCATATAACAGTTAAAGGACACTGTCTTGAAAGCTTATATAAAACTAAGATTTATGGCTACGGGTGGCGGAATGGTGCTGGACGAACATGTGCACGTAGCTATTGTCTCTCTGATTCCTCGCTTGGAGTTGAGGGTCATATAACACCTCCCCCCTTAGAAGAAAGATTAGGCGTCAGTGCCTGATCTTTGCGAGCTGAATGATGTTTCGGGGACTTCAGGGTCTTCGTCTTCGCCTTCTGAGATGCACGAGGTTGACGGTCGTGATATGATGGTCATCGTTTCTTGAGGACAATTATCTGTCCTGGTATCTTCCACCAAGTATAGAGAAAGGTAATGTTGACTTCGAAGAATTGTAGAGCCGAAAGAGTGCTAAGACCGTTGTGAAGCTTGCAGTTTCGTTTCAGTTTCAGAATCTCGTTTTCCTTGGACATATGAAACGTTGTACTGTAGAACACGTCATATTTCTCTGCTTAGTAGTAGGTGTATAGAGAGGATCATGCGATGTCATCTCGATTTCAGCTGGAAGTGTGGTTGTTGTTCATTCTCGTGTTAGCTCTGTAGAAGTGCTGAACTTTTCCATAGCTGCAACTCTCTAGGGAACTTGCAGACACATATTGTTGACCATTAAGGTTCGTGGCTATTTAAATGTGCTCTGGTAGGATCGTGGTATGGAGGGATAATTAATTTGGTATGAGGATGGTATGATACAGTGATACAGTGTTAGAAACAAGAGGGAAATCTAGAAGGTAGATTAATTAGTCAGAATATATATATATCTTTCAGTTTAATACTGTACTTATACTACTAATTTTAATAAGGGCTACTTTATGTGATTAGATGACGAAAGTTCGTAGTATTGTTCTTCGGTTATGACTAATTCTAATATTTGCGATGAGATAGTAAAACTTTTCTTATTTATGAAATTGTACAATATAATAAAGATTTTGTAGACTAATTGCTATATTTAGAATAATTCTAGATTAAAGTATATTAAAATGGTTTTTGGCGATTTATGAATACATTTAAAGAATATATATATATAATGATATTTTACACGATTTATACTAATAATTATTATTAACTAATTTGGATGTTGTATGTTAGCAGGACGGAGTCTATTAGCGTGAACTAACTGGTTGCGATTTGATTTCCGAATTACATAGTTTCCGTTAAAACCTAATCTAACAATAGTGTATGGACCGTCCCACTTACATTCTAAGCTATTTGAATTTGGTATCTTTAGCATAACTTTATCTCCTAAATTATAACTAGATATATTTTTAATTTCTCGATCGTACCTTTCTTTCGCTCTCTCCTTCATTGCTTCGACATTGCGAATGGCAGCGTCTCTGGCAACTTTGAGCCTTTCATTTAAGTCCCTAACGTAATCACACGTAGTGTACTCAGAATTAGATTTTAGCGTATAAAAAGGACGAGGCTTTATACCAAAAAGAAGTTCGTATGGTGTGAATCCGGTAGAATTATTCACGCAAGTGTTATGGCACATGATCGCGAATGGTATAATTTTATCCCAGTTTCTTAAGCGGCGGTTTTGATACATACGTACATGTTCGCGTAAAGTGGCGTGAAATCTTTCTAATGCGCCATTTGTTTGGGGATGGTAGGCTGTATTAAAAGTTTGACTAACTCCAAGAAATTTCATGAATTGTTTCATTACATTATTCATGAACTCTGTTCCTTGATCGGAATGGAAGCGTTTCGGAGTTCCAAAATGTTGACAAAAATGTACCAATTGTTGAGCTATAGTGGTAGCCTCTTTATCAGGGATTGGATAGGCTTGAACGTACCTTGTTAATTCATCTTGTAAAGTTAACACATATCTATTATAGTCATTAGTTATGTCTGGAAATGATACTAAGTCTATGGATACTCGTTCAAAAGGTTCTAGGGATTGAGAAGTTATTACCATTGGGGCTTTATAAGTTTTCCTTTGAATTTTATTGCGTTGACAAATTAAACAATTTTCTATATAATTTTTTATATCGTCTGTCATGTTTTTCCAATAATATTCATTACGAATCTTTTTGGTCGTTTCTGTAATACCACGATGTCCTGAGAGGGGTTCGTCATGGAATGTTTTGAGAATGTTAGGTATTTCCTCAGTTGTGGGATAATGAATTTTATTCTCACAAATAGTTATTTGGCATTCGTATATATCGGCTAAGTAAGCTGTAATATGATATTGTTCATTACCCTGTATTTTACATGTAGAGTCATTTTTTAAGTCAGGAACGTATAATGTCTTGAAGTTATTATTTTGTAAGCAGCTAAGTAGTGTCTTAAAGTAGCTTTCAGAGTCCCAAGGATCGTTAAATTTTGGTCTAGTACATCCGAATACTATATTTTGCTTCTTATTGGAAACTAATAGGTCTGTCTGATAGAGATCCTTTGGTTTTTGTAAATAGCGGTCTGTCTGGGAACAAGAATTTATCGCTTCATTATATAATTTATTTAACTCTGATAATTCACATGAAACAGGGACGAGGATATTTTTATGTCGTGAATCTAGAAGGTTGTCAGTGGATATGTGAAGATTAGGAGTGTCGAAATTGTGTATGGGATTTTCATAATATTGCTCAAAATTTAGTTGTAAATAATTGTCCGATATTGGGTTAATTATATTAGAATGCAATACGGAGGGACGGGATAGTGCATCCGCATTCGTATTGTTTTTTCCGGCTTTGTAAATAATCTCATAGTCGTATTCCTCTAGTTTAAGTCTCCAACGGACTAAGCGGCTTCCCGGATCTTTAACGGAAAAGAGCCATGTAAGGGGCTTGTGGTCGGTGACTATTTTAAATCTTCGACCAAATAGGTATGGCCGAAAATGTTTTACAGCCCATACTATTGCTAACAATTCACGCTCTATGGTCGAGTAGTTCGATTCGGCTTTATTTAAAGTTCGAGAGGCGTACGCTATTGGAAGATCTTTACCTATTTCGCCTTGCGATAAAACAGCTCCGATGGCATGCATAGAAGCGTCGGTGGTCAAGACAAACTCTTTAGAGAAATCTGGATATTGTAGAATTGGTGGATTTATAAGTAGGCGTTTACATTCTTCAAAGGCTGACTGTTGTGAGGTGCCCCACACAAAGGGGATATCCTTTTTGAGGAGACTTGTAAGTGGTTTAGTAATTTTACTGAAATTTGCAATGAATCGTCGATAATATCCTGCAAGACCTAGGAACGACTTAATGTCCTTGCAATTCCTAGGTGTTGGAAAATCCTTAACAGCTTGATCCTTAAGGGGATTAGGCTTTACGCCTTCATTTGAAACAATATGACCTAAATATGCGACTTCGCGTCGAAGAAATTCACATTTGTCGGGTTGGACTTTGAACTCGAATTTTCTTAATCTGGAAAATACTTCGCGTAGTTTTTGTTCGTGTTCCTGAAGGCTAGATGCATAGACTACTACATCATCTAAAAAAGCGTAGCATCTCTCTCCCTGCAGCCCAGACAAAACAGAATCCATCACTCTTTGGAAGGACGCCGGTGCATTTTTTAAGCCAAATGGCATCCTATTGAATTCGTAATGACCATAAGGAGTACTGAAAGCCGTCTTAGGAGTATCGTCGGATTCCAATTGGATTTGAAAAAATCCAGATGCCAGATCTAGGGTTGTAAAGTATTGAGAATGACCTAACTTATCAAGTATGTCTGAAATGTTAGGAAGAGGATAGCTATCTCCAATCGTAACTTCGTTTAGTTTACGGTAGTCGACTACTAGGCGCCATTTTTGTTTTCCCGAAGCGTCTAGTTTTTTAGGGACAACCCATATAGGACTACTCCAAGGAGAACAGCTAGGCTTTATTATATTTTGCCTTAACATTTCTTGCACTTGATTTTTTACTTCGTTTTCATGAATTTGAGGAAAACGGTATGTTTTTGTGCGAATAGGGGAATCAGTTGTAGTGGGTATTCTATGTTTGGTATGGCAGCTAAAACTTAACGAATCTCCTTCTAAAAAAAATATGTCTGAGTATTCGGCAATCAATTTGTCCAATGAATTGGATTCTTCGTTATTTAAATGGTCTTTTCTAATAAGAGACAAAACCTTTTTTTTGTCGGTCATCTGTAGAAACGTTGAAATTGTTTATTGCTTGTTCGTTACAATAGTCGGGGACAAAGGGTGCAACTGTGATGTTAGGAAGATTTATGACTTTGTTGAAGTTCGAAAGGTTTGCACACGTGGTCACAAAAGAATTATTTTTTACTTCAACTAAGGCGTGAGGTATAAGGACGTCGCTGACCAAGTATTGTTTTTCTACAATTGCTATACCGGAACTAATGCTGTTCGTATGGCATAAAATTACTGTTTCAGAGCGTTTATTAAGAATTTGTTCTTGTGAGTTGGATGTTATCTTTGGACACTCGTTTAGGTAATAAAGTTCATAAGACTTATCGTTTATTCTCATGGTTTTTGACTGTATAAAAATATTACAATTAAACTTAGTTAAGAAATCGTTACCTAAAATTCCATCTGCTTTTATGTTAAGGTTTGCTACATGGAATTTAAATTTTTGTAAGTTGTCTAAAGAGATGTCCGCAGTGCCTAAAGTCGTAATCGAAGATTGAGTACTGGAGATTCCCACGATTGAAACGGTGTCGGTTGTGTTTAGGATAGATGAACCTATTTTGTCATTTCTAATTACCGAAATTCCTGCTCCTGTATCAACGAGAAGTTGTAACGGTTTACCATCTACGTGGAACGTACAGTGTAGTAGATTTTCAGGTGGTACGTCGTTTGAAGATATTGAAAATGTTTGGATGTTAGGCTTGGTGTTATATTTAGATTTCCGCTTTTTCTTTTTTTGTTTGGAAGATCGATTAAGATTAGAGTTAGATTTCGTATTTGAATTAGAAGTTGAATTTGACGTTATGTTAATGGGTTTGGAAATAGAATTATTATTAGATTTGGTAGTTAGATTAATAAAAGAGTTGGAATTAGATTCAGAATATGAATGAGAATTTGTGATGAAAGTTTCGGTGGTCTGCGTCCCAATCTCGCAGGAGTGTCTTCGATAGACGGGTTGCGAGGCAAGGTTACAGTTTTGGTTTGTGCTTGGCGTTTGTCCCCGATGGACTGAATTGGACACGGTCTCGCGAACTTCAATTTCCTTTTTTATTGTATTTGGTGGTCTTGAATTTCTACAGTCAGTGTCGAGTAAAGGGCTGAAGCGATTTCCGATGAGTCGCTCAGCGTCGGTCGCTTGCGAGTTTAAATTATTGATATGTGCTGGAGGCGCTACGAGTGCTCGCGGTTGGTTAGGTGTTGGGTATATATGGTGACTGTTTTGTTGGTTATAGAATCTTGCGTTATTATACGCCCTTTTGTGACATTCATTTAGCAAGTGCCCAGGGATTTTGCAATAGTTGCAAAATTTTGTACTGATGTTCCGATCATACCGTAGCGTATGGAACGATGGTCTTATGAGGTTGTAATTATTGTTACGTTGACTATGTTGCACAGGACTGCTAGGTGCGGATACGGCTGACCTAGCGACATTATGTTTAAATAATGCTTGTCTTGCATTGTTCATAGCCCGTATCTTATCTTCCTCAATGGCAAAGCGACCCGCTTCGGACAAGGTTTTAAAATGTTGAGTCCTCAGCATTGTTCCCAATTCAGGGTTTACTCCATTCATGAAGACGCTTAAGGCGGTTTCTTCGGTTGCCATGACTCGACCCATAAGAGAATTATCGGACACTTCCGCGTTTAATTTATCTACTATCTCGCTTCTACATAAGTCTACTCGATGATAGTAGTCAGGAAGGGGTTCGTTTGGGCGTTGAAACATCGAATATAATTCCAAATTTAAATGTGCGATTGTTTTATTGTTCGAAAACTTTTCAATTAGGAAAGATCTTAGATCGTCCCAACAAGTATACTCTCTACAATGTACGTCGGACGCGCCAGTACCGATGACGTTATTTAATGCGTACACTAGTAATACAGCTATTTGGTCTTCTGACGCTAGTTTGAAGGCGGCGTTGCATGATCTAGTGAACCTATAAACTTGACCAGGTACGTCTGTGTCGAAATTTGGCACGAGTTTCAGAAGCGTGGCCATGTCGAGGTTCGCGTTTTTCTTTGTGGCGCTGGCGGCCATGTCGAGGGGTACGTTTTTCCTTGTGGCCGGTTTTGCCATTTATATTAAATAAATAAAATAGATAAAATTTTATATAACAATTATTTAAATGGATTGATAGTGAATAAGATAGTGTGCAATATAAATAATAAGATAGTGTTTGTACAGTAGTAAAATAAGGTAATAAAGATAGTGAGGATAGAACGATTTAGGAAGTAGAGTAAGGATTCGAGCTAACAATTTAAGCCACTTACCACAATAACAACAAGATATGGAGTCGCTTGTTCGGCGAGAGTATTTAAAGCCTGCAGCTACCGCACGTTGGTCTTCTTCTGGGCGATGTTGTCCCGTTGAGAATGTTGAACGTCCGTTTCTCTCGTCTTTTTTGCAAATCCTACCGACTGCGCCAATTTTGTTACGTGGTCGTAGTCAAAACTCGTAATTGTACTTATTATTGATTTATTATAAAGTCTTAAATACAAATTAAAGGTTTTGATACAATTTTTATGACTTAATTTGTAAACTGAATATAGGATGATGCGATGTTGTAGGGATGGAGTCCGAGAATTGAATGGGTTAAAAAATGTGTCTCCGCTATTTAAAGGACACTGTCTTGAAAGCTTATATAAAACTAAGATTTATGGCTACGGATGGCGGAATGGTGCCGGACGAACATGTGCACGTAGCTATTGTCTCTCTGATTCCACGCTTGGAGTTGAGGGTCATATAACAGTTAAAGGACACTGTCTTGAAAGCTTATATAAAACTAAGATTTATGGCTACGGGTGGCGGAATGGTGCTGGACGAACATGTGCACGTAGCTATTGTCTCTCTGATTCCTCGCTTGGAGTTGAGGGTCATATAACAGCATTAATCAGTTTGATTCTTGGTTATAAGTATATATTATAATATAGAAAATATTCAAATATAATACTAATTTTGCTGTGGATGGTTGCCACAATTGAACTTGCAGCTTATTTAGTATCGTTTAAAGCATCGGCCCTAGAAAACACAGTAGAAATAGGAAGCTAGAAGAATCCCTGATTAAGGGATGCTAGAGACTATCTTTCCATTGACCCTTTCTATCAGACATATAATTGTTTGCGTACCCTCTAGTGTTACACGACCTTTCAGCTTTTAAAGGTCATCAGGCAGGCGGATGGTCCACCTTTGGCGTTGCTCTCGTGACTTATGACATAGGAGCAACGCCCAAGGTACTGCAGGTGCACTATTGACGCTAATTTCTGTTTTCCTATTAATACATAAGTATTATAATTAGGAATCGCTATTTGCTAATCCATTCCTAATGGATTCCTAATGGATTAGGTAGGGATAGAGAAATGGGCTCTGGCATTAATTACTCACTAACAGAAACACAGCAGTAAACGTGCTGTTATTTTACGGTAGTCTTCTGGTAGAGAGTGCAGTTTACTGCCTCCAGACGGACCAAAAGACTGCGAATATCTACTATGTTTTGTCACAACACATGCTTGAAATAAAATGTGAACATTTGTTTTTTAATAGAACACTACATTACTGTCAGAAATGATGTGGGTAGAGCATTTAATTTCACAATGTACCAGATGAGGCACAAGCAGTATTATATACTAATACATTTGAAATATCGTCATTACATAATAGGGTTGAACCGCCTATTATGTAATGACTAATTTCTAATGTGGCAAATAATAACTTAAAATAAAAATACTAATAGTTTCAAATTTATGGCTAAATTACGGAATAGTGAAAATATTAACTCATATGTACATATTTTTTATTTTTGGAGTTTACTCCTATACATATATAAGCCCGTGGTATGAAAATTTGTGGGAGTAAAATCAAAATTGTCACACGAATGCGAGTATATAGTTCGTTCTACGTATTACGTTCTATTTTTTTTTTTTTGAATACTTTAGAATATCTGAAGTTTCAGAGATATTGCACCATTCACACAATATTATTTAAAAAAGAACAAGGTTGTTCTTTCGGCGTGTTCGAATTGCGAAAATTTAAATTTTATAATCGTTCGTAAGGAGTAAATTCCAGTCGTCGGAGCTGACACACACAAAAAAAATTTTATGTTAAAATAGGCACAGGTTGACGGTCCACTTGATGGTTGGTGGCTAGGCTACTGTCGCCTACAGCAACGCCGCAGGTGCTGCAAGTGGGCTACCGATTACAGGGGATTAAGGATAGGGGATTGGGAAGGGATAGGTATGGAAATAGGCTCTGGCAACCCTTACTTACTCACCGAAACACAATTTGAATTGAATTTGAATGTCATAAATTGATTATATGTGATCAAAGGCACATTCACGAACAGGTATTCATCGCATACACAAAATACAAATTTAAATTTTATTAATGCAATTGGAAATTCTTTAGATCGCGTATCTTATAGGACATATTTATGTAATGGGAAAATCGCTAGATATATCCTCTCTTTATTGGTATGTAGGTTATGAACATTCACTCACTCACTCGAGAAAACACACACGCAATAAAATTCATTTTGAGAGGGTAATAATTTTAAACAAACTTTCTTTAAAATTTTAGCAAACCTGTGATTGACAATACACGATATTTAATTAATATGTTATGACCAAATTAACAGTGTTTCGTGTTTCAGGTGTTTCGTTAGTAATAAAACGAATAAATAAAATAAATAAACTTTGGGACTTCTATGGAAGTCATCCTCAGCAGAAAAAGAGAAAAAGGTTGCATGCAATACAGTGAATATTATTAGGTACTTATTATAACTTAAATGTACTTACTTTACAATTTTATTATACAAAAAAACCGGATCTCGAAAATTATACTTTTGAAATAAAAAGACGATGAGTGTTGAATTGGATCGTTTTCCAAAATTATGAGGGTCGGGACAGCCATGCGTCACAATCATTCTCTGTCTCAGAGCCGCGCACCTCGTCTCTAAATATTTTTAGGCAATTCTATAGGTAAAATATTTATTTGTTTTCCAAGCAAAAATCTACTCTGATATTCAGGGATAAAGTTGAATTTTATATACCGATAATAGAGTATAAAGACGACACAGCATCAATGGAATCGAGTTACTTTTACAATATTTGGCGCTTAAGTGTTGGTTACTATTAAAATGTTGGTATTAAACTGATGACCCCTGGAGCTCAATTTAAGTTCACATTATTCTAATCCAAGGTTGAACGCTCGACCTACTTACTATCTGGTTTTGTAAATTATACAAAAGGCTTATATAATCACAGTTAATATATTTTTATTATAAATATGACAAATAGAATTTTACAATATTTACACACAAATATTTAAAGTGTATAAAAAATGTTGGTATTAAACTAATGTAAAAGTGACTAGAATGATTTTGAACTTATGATATTAGTTTATTACCTACTATTAATAAAATTTAAAATTAATTGAAATTAATTGAAATAACTTAATTGTAAACATTAACTAATTCTAAAATCGCTGAAGAAATATGTAAGTAAAATTTATATCTATTTGTCTATTTATATTTCATACTATAAAATAAAGTCGCTGTCTACCTCTATCTGTTTCTCCGCTAACTCTTTCTAAAAAAAACCCAACGGAATTTGATACGGTTTCCACTAATGCAAATACCGATAAATGAGGAAGATTTGTGTATATAATTTGCTAAATAAATTGCATCGGTAAGAAACCGGGGACGAGTCTGTAGTATGTATAATTTAAAAAAAAAAAAACTTTTCATTGCAGATAAAAGTGTTTTATACTTATTTCGTAATTCATAAGTTCTCTTCCTCTTTAAAACATTACGAATATCCGAAACTATCATCAAGTAGCCTTATCAAAAGGATTGTCAGCCTGTCTGACGACCTTAACATAAAAAAAAAATCAAATCTCAACGTCCATGCTAATAAAATGTTAGCTGACAATATAACTGACTCAACTTCTATTATGTTTTTGTTTCTATCTTGTTTATGTATGTAAATATTTTACATGTGTTTAGGATTTATTTGAAACTTCTATTTTTGGGCGCGGAGTCAGTTTGTCGAGTTTGTCGCCTGTCAAAGTTGTTAAAGCTAATAAAGATGTATTAGTTTTAATACTGGCTCCACACGAGGCCCTTTCTATGTTAGTATTAGGTTTATACTCGTAATGTATTCGTTCGTCATGTGGTCAGCGGTTTTATTTTGTTGTTTATGTTGACAATATATATTTATTATACTAATGTTTGTACCTTTTTTTATGACAAATCAAAAAAAAAAAAGACGTCTAAAGACATTTATTTATTTATTTTATTTTATTTAAAACAGTTCTTTTTAATATAAAGTTAGGCAGGTGGGCTAAATCCATTTGATGGTAGACATAGCTACCGTCGCCCATTAATACAACCAAAGCCATAGGTGCTACAAATGCTGTGTTGACCTTAGTAGTATAAAGGATAGGTGATCACTGAAACAAATATCACACATGCTACGTGTTTACGGTATATAGCAGGAAAAAATGCATGCCATATTGTCTAAATTCTAATGCCAATAAGAATTTGAAGCGGTCGTCATTATCGATAAGTTCAAAAAAAATCCTTTGATTAAGTTTATATGTAAAATATATTCTTTTTTAAGTAATTTATAAACTATGAAATGCTTACTATGAAACATATACATATAATAAATATGTGGCTAATTATGCGGTATTATTTGGACTTGAAATGGTAAAGTTCTTGATTTGTAGACTTTGATTCTGTCTTAAAAATAGAATAAAAAACATAGATATTTTATCGCTTACTATGAGTATCGTCTTAATGATTACGATTAAGCTATAATCATGTTTGACATTACCTTAAATGGTATATAAACGTCGGTTTATATTATAATATCATTGTATATAAAGCAATATTTCATCTTTTAGCCTTTTAGTCAAGGGCATCCGATTGAAGCCTGTGCAGTTCAAAAATATTATTTTATTATTGACTTATTTCATTGTTGTAACTCTAGCCAACTCACAACAATTCAGGACAGTTCATCAGAGGCTAGTAAATTGATAATAATTGTGTTCACGTTGATAAATATATTGAATCCAATATAAATAAATTTTGCATTATTTTAATTTATTTTAATTGTACAATATACATATACTGGGAACCCATTCCCGGCTTCACTCATGCAATTTTTTTTATATACACAAACTTTCGTAAAAATAGTATTCAAACCCGTTGAATGGTTTAGAAGTAATTAGCGGAGAAACAGACATGACGGATCTATAATATGTACATAGAGTTAAAATATTGAACAAAAGAAATGGTTACTGTGAGTCAACCGTAACAGATAGACATATTCATTAATGTAGAAAATTTTAAGTAAATTGGACCAAAATATTTTCTTTCTTTGCCTGCGCCAACGAAAACAAACAAAAAGTTATACTGCTTAGTTAAATATTAGTAGTGAGTAAATTGTGAAAATGTTTGTATAGTTAAAACATTAGTTCGATTCTTAAAATTTGTATAAAAACTATAATGTATAGAGTCCAACGTATGCCGTTGCACAAGTTTGAAATAACTTCGCGAAGTGCGCTTTATTTACTTAGCTCTCGAACCACGACCCGCGCTCCAACTGCTCTCAAACATAGATTAAACTTACTTACAGACCTGACAACGGTTAAGTTATAGGGGGAACTTAATTTTATTATTATTTAACGCGGCCGTTATCAGACGTGTTCCCCAGTTTGGCAAGTTTAAATATATATTACTGTGCACTGTGTACTTGTAACTTGAGCTCATAGCTTTATTAAATATTGTTAGCGCCTGCTATTTATGTCGACTGAAGTTGATTGAAAAGTTCTCTGTGACGTTTCAAAAAGAGGGGCTCATTCGTTCAGATTCATTCGGTGTTATGATATTAAAAAAGTATCAGTCAGTTGAGTTGAACGAACGCGTCGAAGAGAGGTCGTCGTCGTATGTCCGCACACCTTATATTAGTTGGACTTTTATCGGTCGGACGATAAAAGTATTTGGACTAAACATAAAGTGGTTTAATTAATGTACCCGAAGTAGAGGGTGCTAACAATATGTAAATGTTAAAAAGCGTTACTTTATTAAGACTGGAATCGGTTTGGTTTATTAAGACATGCATCGCACTCAAGCGAAATATACTAAAACAAATGAAAATATTACAAAATTACGTTTTCCGAATAAATGTATATAATAATATAGTGTTCTGAAAATAAATGTATATAATAATATAGCGTATATAAAATGCTAATTAACTAACTTAGAGATTGACAAGATAATGTCATATTAACTCCTTTTTTAACTGTGTTACTCGTAGTGTAGTTAGTTTAGTTCATAAATGTACCGTTACGCATCAGATTCAAGTAATTTTTTAATTGAATTCTGTGTTGAATTACAAGAAACTGCTTGTGAAATCTTTTTTGAATATTATCAATTCAAATAACCATAGATATTATATTAAGGGCACACACAAACCTGCTACTTATGTAGGTGCACTGCAAGTGACTCCAGTAAAGAATTATAAAATTTTATGTTGATTAGTTGATTATAATAAAACCTAGCGCTATAGATGACTCTTTGGATATTTTATTAATGTGATGATCAAAAGCAACCTTGACTCATTGACAAGAATAAACATTTTTGAATATCATCTGTGAATATATTGAATAACACAAAGACCACTGTGGGATTCCAGGTGGATTCCAAGTCTACCCACGAATAGCCAAAATAGAAACCAGACTAGTTTAATTTTTTTAATACACGAATTGAACCTCTTCAAAAGATCGTCGTGAATGTCAGGTCCAATGTTTATGACCACTAATCAGCCAATTTCAAATTACAATTATAAATGGTTCCTCTTTGCATATCTTAATAAATTTATTCTTTGACTAAAACGATTTCTTTTACGAGAAAACCGCTCTAAAGCTACGAATATGAAATTGGCTCATCCTAGCACTAGACACGGCTTCTTATTTATGTTAACAGAAGAGTGCTACTTTTCAACTTAACATCTTAAAACCCCGAGTTAATAGCCTAGTTTATAGCTTTAAAGTTATTTCTTAGATTTAAGTAAGGTTTTTGCACACTTTAGCTTGTAATGCGATTTTGTGGATTTTGTTCGCTACGTATTTTTTTAAATAATGCTTCTATTGTTATTACATACATTACGTAAAGGTGACTTGTCACTGTCATTGTCACTTTTAAGATTTTATACGTGTGAAGTTAAGGGTAAAAGTTAGTTTTAGAAAATATTATTATTATTATTATTTTAATTAATAAATTAATGTAGAAATATAATTTTTATGATTTTTTTAGGCCTATTTGTATATAATCTATAATATATATATTTTTTTAAATTTATGGATGTATGTAATCTAAATAAATAAATAAAAAAAAAAATAGTAGAGCATTAAAATTCAACATGTGGATGCATAAATAAAAATGTTTTGCCGCTAACAAACACGCGTGCCATGATTGGTCAGGTCAAAAATCAAATCCGATTAAAAGTTTCACCAAACAAAATCAAAACGAAGGCAAACTTCGTCGTCATATTGTCACTTGGAACATTGAACAAAGAGAATAATGTGAACAATTGACAGGCGAACAAGACCGTTTAATTTCGTACAATTGGCTTTTGGTCTATATCTGGAACTACTAAAAATACTGCACATACAAAAACTAGTAGTCCAGTGAGTAATGATCATTATTTTAATTTGTACTAGCGTCTTCCATGTACTGGAATATAGTTATCTGGAATATATTTATTTATTTCTTTTTTACATACGAGTACATATATGTATCCTAATATACATACATGAATCTTCGTTATGTCTAGGTATATAATAGGTATATATACTTATTTAATAACTTATTCCAAGCTAAGCTTACTATAGATTGGTGAAAAAGTTTTTATGTCGCGAATATTGCTACCTTCTTGAATATATGTTCTCTTCCTAATTTTTTCTTTAACTTCAATAGCAAATTATCATCATATTAAACCTACACATGAAGTAGATAAAAATCAAAGATGCATACATTCAGATCAAGATTGGATCCTGAGTCCTGAGTCAGCTAAGTAGGCCTCCGATAAACTTATGATTGCAAAATGAAATGTGTGTACCAATAATATCCAGATTTTCAAAAATCTTGTCTGGCATAAAGGCCTATTGGCCAAGGGATAAATTGAAAATTAATATATACTTGTATGTATATATTAATAATTTATAAAAATGTATCAATTAAAGGCTTGATGTATATTCAGTTAGTATACTCGTATTATCGCCCACTGTTCCGATACCACAAGCTGCTGAGTAAAATTGTAAAAGTTAAACGCTAGAAGGCAAAGGAAGGCTCGCAAACAAAAACATTTCGCGGGAAAGTTGTTTAATGAAAACCTCAACGGACCTTTCTGCCGTAGCAGCCGAAAAGTTTCCGCAATTGTGATATGATTTCAACTGGGGAAAACTAAACAGTTAACAAGCTGTAACTGTAGCTGCTTTTTGTTTTGAAAAAAAAAAGTAGTCTAACTGGAAAGATGGTCTAACTAATGTGTCAATTGGAAATTATAATCACTTTATGTCAAGGTGACGAATCTTGCATGTTCTATAACAATCTAATTTTTCTAATCTAATCTAATTGTACAGTAATGTATTTACCATACAAGACCAGGTCCAAATTTTATATTTTTTTATTATTATTTAAATTGTGCACATAATCACATACTCTGCTCTTCAAGTTATACGTAACATATTTTGTTACAAAAATATAAAAAATATTTTTATGATATTTAGATTTCTTTTGCAATTGGTTTTAATACTGATGAATACTGTACTCTGTTTTTGTGGTACATTTAGAAATATCGGATTTTTGATTTTCAGCTTTCAATTCAAACTGTAGTTGGACTTCAGTTTGGCGGATGTTAATTACTTGTTGACTTTGTTTTTTATTAACTACCCTCGCGGCCCAATATACTCGTATTTCTATACCTATGATTGACTCATGAAGGACATGCGAACTTGTTCGAGTTTCGAGTTTGTAACGGCTGGAAGTTGTTAAAAAAATTCTCTATGTACTTACAAATATTCATATGAAAAGAGACATAGAGCTGGTGCGCTTTTGAATTTCATTCGGTTTTCAGTTCGGCTCTGTTAGTTTCAACCAGTGTTAGGGCGTGGGTACATTATTAATATTTATGCATAAATATTAATAATTAGCTGCGTACTGTAGTTCTTTTTGAAAATCTCACAGGAACCTAACATTTTTCTGAGTTAAAAAGTATTCTATGGTTTAATCCAAATATACATCAATACATCAGTGAATACCGCATTCAAATCGGTTAAGCCTTTTCTGAGATTAACATGCACAAACGCACAGACAAACAGACACTTGGCAACATCTGTGCCATAGGTAGATTGTGTTAATCGGTGACGGTAGCCACCTATCATCAAAAAGACCGTCAGCCTGTCTGTCGACCTATATAAAAAATCAGACTGATCGCTGCTTTTGTACCGTTTGCTTTTGAAAACAAGCTTATCCCGAATATCCCCAACAAACAATATATTCGTTTAAATTTTAACTATAGGCGACATGTTGCTTATAGTTATACAATGTCCGCCGTGTCGTAACGCCCGGCGTGGTCTCGAAGGGGCAATAAATATAGCCTATTGTTTTTGCAGATGCATGTGTATGTTAAATATAATTTAATATGAAACCTAGCACCATGTGTTTACATCTTTAGTTTCTGTTCACGTTACGATTCAGTGCCGACCGGCACGAGTTTTATGGCGGGGGTTTCTTTGAATAATGCAGCAGACGGCGCGTGAACTGACGGGCTACGAGAAGAGCCTCAGATCCAAGTTACAGGCGTGGGTTGTGGGATACCAAGTTGAAGGTATAATATATTTATTCAGCTAGGTGCTAAGTACGGACCGGCGAATTTACTGGGCCGATAAAAGTGCCAGAAAGTCACAATATGCTGGACGTTTTGTCACTACGAAGCTCCGACAGAACGCCCAAACCTCAGTAATATGCACGAGTTCGCAACGGTATCCTTGTCCACCGCTGCTCGCCCGCTGCTTTCAAAATAGCAGTTCAAATGGCGCGAAGGCAGCGAACTTGAATACAAAGATATATTATTTCGATGCGTAAATATTATTTATTATTACTGAAACCAAACTTCGGTAATGCGGGAACCGGTATAATGTAAACACTTTAGTCCAGGCTCCGGTTTCCGGTAATTCCGGTAATTCGCCTGTCCGGCGTAGTTAGAACCTGGCTTTCCAGTCTTATAGATTTCCCTTGATTATATGGTTCCCTTGGTTATACTTAATTAGGGACCCGCACCGACTTAGCATCTTTTTTTACAAAAAAAAAAAAAATTATAATACACAAACCTTCCTCGTTTGTCGCTCTTTCCATCAACGAAAACCTTATAAATATCCGCTGAGTGGTATAGTAAAAAGTCACTGTCACCTCTGTCTGTTTCTACGCTACAGTTTTCACTTTTGAAAAGAACGACAAACGAGGAAGATTTGTGTATATGCCGTCAGATTTTCGCAAAAATCCTAGTACGATTGCAAAGGACCGGTTTCCAACAACGAATTTTGTAATCATCCGAAGTACTTTCAGGATCGTTGCAAAAATCCGAACAGTTTTAGGTAAGTCGAGAATAAACGCTCACCTGTCATAAGTCTTGACCGCTGATTGACCAACCGGAACCAAAAAAACAGAAGCAGCCTTCCACAGTACATATCCGCTTTTCTTTTCTAAATTACACCATAGTTTAACTGACAGCGTACAATTCAATGCAAAATATCAGAGCATTTAAATCCTATAATAGAATGGCCGTTCAGACCGTGGCTCGATTCAATTAGCTAACTAAGCCGTAAAAGTGATTTTGTAGTTGTAGTGATTAAATTATTTTATTTTTATTATTTTATTAAATTATTTGAGGGATTAAATTTATGTTCTTTAAATGCACTATTAGACCGATTTACAATAAAATTTTCGGTTTCATGGTTCTTTTAAGCTTCAAATTCCAATAATTTTTGTTTTATATACTTTTACTCTTTTACATTGGTAAAATCACCAGATAGCGTGGATGAGAAACAAAAATGAAATGAGAATAAAATAATGAAACTATATGAATACTCAAACTAAGCTATAAATATGAATATATACATACAATGCATGCAGAGTTATGAAGAAGATATTACCACAATACAAAAAGGTAATATCTATGAACACATCGAATAAATAAATATTTTTTAAAAAGAGACTGGCACTCGAACTAATAGTAGAAGAATCTTCACCCGTCTGTTTAATGTATAAACACACTATATTAAAACACTATAATTTGATATAAAATTTAATTAATTACTTATTAATTAAAAATTTAAAAATGATTATTTTTTAAACATTGCACTTGTTTGATGTTTGATATTAAATACAAATTACATACCTACTAATCGAAAGATTGAAGCCTATCTAAAGAATATGCAAACATTAGGTTGTCTATTTTTTTCGGTCATAACTATTGAATACTTTTTTCTTTGCTGTCAATGGGAAGAACTTCTTGAACTTTAATTAGCTCTTTCAGCTACCAATAATAGATATATTATACATATAAGTACATTAACAAAATACAAGGCTAACTAAACTAACTAATAATGAAAGACAAGACAAAAAAACTATTACAAATTACCAAGACGCTAAAAATTCTAGATACCTTGTGAGACATTAGATACAAAAAGGATAACGACGTGCCAGTAACTATAATGCGTATGATATAAAAAGATTAAGGGCCTCTTTCACCATGTGTCAAGTAGGCTAACAGCCATTTAAAGTCACCGGTAACCGGGAATTTAGGAGATGATATACCTTTGTTTGTATAGTAAAAGTCCCAAACATTAAAAAGAAAATAATAAAAAAAAATCGCCTATCGAAGGATGCAGTAAAACGGGTGCATAATTTAATAAAACATAAAATTATTTTTAAAAGTAACTAATCAACACTTTCCTTGTAGTTGGTGAACAAGTAGTGTCACCAACTATTAGGGCCTAATAATACATATACATATCTCTAATAATGAGTAGAAAAAATATTTAAAATACTCCATTTTACCGTTAAACATTTCTTAACTGTACAACAGTTATTTTTTCGTCTAAAAAGAGATTCTGCTATTCAAGAAAAGTAAAATAATGACCTTATCTGCATTGCAGTTTGAAGCCGCCATTTTGTCAGTTTCCGGGTTGTTACTATAAAGAAACTATTTTCCATTCCATTCGCATTTTTTGTATTAATTTGATTATGATAGATTTCTGGCAGTAATTTGTTCTATAAATACTACAAAATAAGGATTTAAAAATGTATTAAACAATAGCCGCTATAATTGGTAACCTATTTTAGGTTTTATTCTTACAAAACAATCCATAATTATTAAACTCAATTCGGTTAAATGAAAATATATTTTCGATTAGAGAAACAAATATCCGACCATCCATCCGCTAAATTGGGAACGATATCCTAACGAAAAATACAACAAGAAATATTTACAAGCTTACAAATCACATCCATTATCGGGGACAAAGAAAGTATTAATCAGAATAATTTTTCTTCGGACAAAATGAGAGAAAAGAGGGCCATTCTTTGTAAATACCTTACGTAATCCTTCTCAATCAAGATAGGGTTGGATTCTGGACATCATCAAATTACTGGACGTCATTTTAATGAAATTCTTCATCATTTCATTTATCTATTGAAGTCATATTTTTTTATTAAAATGTTAATGACAATGACAGGCTCGTTGACATACAGAGAGAAGAAAATAAAAAAATATCAGTAATAAATATAAATTTTCAAAAAACAAAATATGAGACTATCCATTCATTTTGCAATGTTCTTAGGTTAGATTCGACTGAAACACCCCGTTGCGTATTCATTAGGCAGTTGGAGCGAAGAATGCTCCTGAATATGTTTTGTGGATTATTTGGAAAAACAAAACAGAATTTGTTTTTTTTTTCCGTAGTGGTAAAATTATTATATTTATATCACCTTTAATATTCCCTTTATATTTCCCTGTAATAATTAGCACAACTTATTTTTGTGCTTTAAAAACTGAATGGCAATTTTCTATAAATTTTATCTCTTTTCTTTTAGGTAAAGGTCGTCAGACAGGTTGACGTTCAACTTGTTAGTAGGTGACTATACCTTCACCTATTAACACAAGCAACTCCACAGGTGCTGCAAGTGTGATATCGACCTTGATAAGATTAAGGAAATGGGATTAGCGAAATGGGTTCTGGCATACCTTATTCACTGAAATACAACAGCATACGTGCTGCTATTTCACGGTGGTCTTACTGGTATGGGGGGTTGCTTACTGCCGCCTAACGGACTGCCCAATAAATGACTGCAAAATGCATTATACCATGCAACTAATATTCTACCGTGTAGATTTAACACACTTCCCTCCAATTATTAACATTAGTATAGCTCTTATTAGTTTTTGTAAATTCAACCTACGCCTAAACTTTTCTTAGCTCAGTTTAGAACATTATTTTGTAATGTATTACCAATTAAGATTAACAAAAGTAAGTGTCCGCTTAAGGCTTTAAGCTTAATAGCCATTTGTTTAAATTTATTCATTTAAGAAGTTTTCAGACACCTTTACTTTGGGATGTCAATTGGACGTCGCAAAGGTGAAAACATTTCAATGTCTTGATCAAATATTTAAGAGAATTTAAGATTATAATATGGTAAAAATGAATTTAATTAAAAAAACAATAATAAATATTAATATACTAGCGCCCCGCCACCAGATCCGCATATATATACAAAACTTTCTCATTTATCACTCTTTTCATTAGTGAAAACTATATCTAAATCCACTGATTAATTCAAAAGAAGTTAGTGGAAAAACAGATAGAGGCGGACAGCAACTTCATTTCATAATAGTATATTATACATCTTATATAGGTTAAGTACCTACTGATTTTCGCAATAATAAGTTATGCAAACTTAGTTCTGATTTGATGACTTCCTCTAATTTCTGATCTGCTCCAGTTCCCAGGGTAAAGTAATAGTAGCAAAATACTTTCAAATATATTAATATAAAAAATAAAATAAAAAAATGTAGGTAAATAAAAACACAAAATTTTGATAGCTACAAATCAACCATTTAAAACTCCCATAGGAAAAGCATCGATTTCGCATAACAGCTCGACCAAATTGATACAAACGATTGTTTAGGCCGATAAATTAGAGCGGGGGAAATATTCGAGAGGGAAGTAGTTGCGAGTTGAGATATATTGCCGGCTGTTCGGCCGCACGACGATAAATATGGTATTGTGCCGAGCCAAAATAACTTCGTAATGGCAATCGAGCCAACGAATGTCCCAAATTTTGCAAGGTGCTAGCGCATAAAAGTTTTAGCTTAAATAAGAAAGTGGATTATACATTTTTTTACTAAGACTACAATAGCTTTCTAAGACAGTAAAGGGTGAACCAAACACATTACATATAAAACAATTTTACATATATTTAGTATCATTATATAGTACTATATAAAAGTCACTAAGTACTAGAAGACATATAAATAAATATCAAATAATGTGTGCCATTGACAACTGTAAGTTTTAATAATAACAAATCATGTCAATTAGTTATGAAAGAAATCGTTGACCAATGGTTGCTAAATGTGGCGACTATACAAAAGATTTAACTCATTAGACTACTTAGTGAATACATGTAATTGGATTCCAAGGTGACGAAGTCAATAGGTTAATAAAATAGAAGATACAAGACTTTATTAGGTTTAAAATAAACCTAATAATTAGATATAACAATATTAAAATCTTCTATATAAAAATCGGTGTAGCATTTTAAAACCGCTTAACCGAATGTGATAAAATTTTCATACAATCTTCAAATTAGCCCAGCAGGTGATCTTGTGAAAATTGGTTTAGTAGAAGATGGGATAAACTTTTTTTGTGTAGGGATAAACATACCCTGCACAAAAATCTTTTGGCACTTATAAAAATGTCACTTATAGTAACGAAGAGTTCGAAATATTGGTTTATATAATGTAACCATTATTTAGAATAGGATGGAAAATGTTCTAAGTTTGATTTATGAGAAGGCTCTTGATTGAGTGATTAAGTAAAGACAAAACAGTTCAGTTCTTTTTTTCAATTGATTATAAATCAATTTTCTTTTTTTCCCCTTTTTGTTTTGTATAGTAACTACCTATTTAAATTTAAATTACCTTTATTTTTATAAGCAGATATCGTTAATTGTAAAAATAACTAGGTATTTAGTTGAAGAATTCTCTCGAAGGGTTTAATATAAATATATAAGGAAAGTTCGTTCCATTTTATTGTAGTAAATTCCACTCAAATAGACGTACCGTACGTAAAACGAAGAGCCAGGCTAAGTGAGTGCTAAGCAGTTAACTCAGTAGTAACTGGAATAAGAGCTCGTATCTTCCTATCGGATTGACATATATTTGGATGGAGCCTGCGGTAACCGTGTTTTGCTGGTATGAGTGTTTGTGAAAAAGTTACAATGATTTAAACTCTAATGAGAGTAAAAGTACTACTTGTAGTAATATTACTTATTCTGTGGCACGGAAGCACAGTATTTTTGAGAAAATGCTACTTAGTAGCATGGAGTGCAGAGTGATGGGGTGGGGTGCGTTTCTTGAGCAACTTCTACGATAGTGGTGTAGCTATGTGTCATCGAGTAGATTGTCTGCCTTTCTGCAGTTTTTTATCATTCAAATAAATACAGTACATAAACAGAAAACAAATAAATACAAGTAATATACATATAATTTATGTATATATTTCATTAAAATTGGTGGAAAATCACCCTTACAATCTGTGCCCTCTAGAGAATCGGACCACATTGGGGGCGCCTCATTTTTCACAAGCACAACAAAGGAGGTTTATTCGCGCGGATCCTTTTAAAATTCGCAGTTTCACCCACCTTTCTTTTGTTCGCCTAATATTTTTTGCTTTTCTATCTACAGTAATTGCTGTAGATTGTCCGCCACAACAATTTGTCATACGCGAAGGAATTTTTCAAGTGAAAATTTCCAGTAATTTGCATATAACATTATCAAAATACATTCAAACACTTCTTGATGTGGTGTTTTTGACTCCACTGTCTTTAAAGTTGTTTGTCTATGTCAACTGAAATAATAATTAAAAAATATAAGCAATATAATTCGATTAGGTATGATCGAGGTAGCTATAAAAGGGCACCCTCATCAAACTTCGCAATCAGTAAATTTCATATCACATTCTATGTATTTATTAACAAAAACTGAACAGATGTTGAAAAGACTAATGGTCAATATTTACAAGTGTCATAATGGTTACCCGTTCCACCTATTCCTATTAAGTAGGTATCCCCACTGGTAGGAATACTTTTCCGCATAACTTCAAATTAAAAAAAAAAAAAAAAAAAATAGGTATCATACAGTCGTATTGTTGAACCCTGATCGCTGTTTTTGGCTTTCTCTCATTGAAATCAAATTAAACAATCAAATCAAAATCTAAAATTTGTCACAATATGATTTCTTGGTCATTTTGAGTCCTTGTTTCCTTGGATAACAATATTTAATTACCTAAACTTCCTTATAGTTATATTGACAGACTTTTCTTTCCTATACAAACTGCACACATAACAATTATATTTAACTTCGCCGTCAAAATATTATCAACAATGAAAGCATTGCGTATAATGAGCAAAGTTGCGTGAATTACCATACGAACCACTTTCATTTTCGACCTTATTTCACTTACAAGGTAAACAACAAATGTACAACACAACAACTTTCGTATCTTCACGAAGTTCGGATATTGCGTCAGAGTTGAGAGTGGGTGAGTTCAGCAATGAAGAGTTACTGCCGTTGTTGTTTCGCCCAACGTTTTCTTATAAGAATATATTGCTTATGTCCCAGAGTAGTACAACTTCGCAGTATGCGTTACAATTGTGTAGTGAGACCTTTCTGTTTCAAAATGCTTTCCATTTATACATATAGAAGAGGAATTTATTTGAGGAGAATAGTGATGTGAAGTGGTTTCGTAGTGGCGGCGAAATTGGGATGTAAACCGTTGCAAAGGAAGTCTACAAAGGTATTGTATAGGCTAAACCAAAGAAGATGGCAGGATCAAAGCACAAGACAGAGATAACGTCGTCACAACGATAAATATATCAGATATTTTCTCGAGGGTTACAGTATGTTTTCTATGAGAAATAAATTTAGACGTCTCCTTCAATTCAATTCATATAAAAAAATATTATAATAGTTGTACTTAAACTCGTTATGATTGAGTTGTCTTTATACTTTAAATATATATGCAGAGAACAAGTCCGCCATTATTAGTTTTAATGTAAATGGCTCATATCGCGCACATAGCACGCATAACATATACGAGTACATAATATTATCCTTTCCTTTATTTTATCAAACTATTGATATGGAATATATGTCTATGGAAGATCTGTTCAGGCGTTTGAAGATCATCAGCCTCATTTTCTAGTTGAGGAAGGGATTTCACTAACTTCCATAGTTTTGATTGATGTGAAATTTGTTATACTGTTACTTCGGTGGTATTTCCATGACGTGGTAACCTTGATCCGATGCTACAGCATCAAGTAGTCTGCGGGACACCTAACTCCTCAGCAATTTACAGAAGATATAGCGTTATAGGGCTCGATAGAAAGTCAGGGGAGTCTATAATTATAGTTTGTACATACATAGCATTACTATGAATTTAATTTTTTATATAAGTAACTAAGTAAATTCGAAATCCACATCCACATCGAATGAAATTTTATAGGACAATACAGATATGAAATACAACGTGTTCTCAGTTTCATGTGTAATAGATATGTTTGCAAAAAATTGAGATTGAAAAAGAAATGAAACGTTTCTGCGTGTAGTGAAGCGTAAAATGGAATTGCTTCCACAGATTAGCCCTTTTGTCGTTTTGCGAGGAGTCGGTCAAGGAAATAGCAAGGAAATTGCTGTGCACTTGTGCCCGCCACGGTCAGAGGCTGAACGAAGATGTGACGTCATTTGCCTGTATGTAAATTATAACTGCATACTCTGCTGTGGACTTTGATTTTTTAATATAGGCACCTACATCACAATATCTATAAAATGTCTGCTTTTATGTTACTAATGGAGGTTTTTGATAAATGAGAAGATATTAAATTTAAATTATTTTTTTCCGAAAATTACAACAGACAATAGTTAAAGTACATTTGACCAAGATGTTTTTAGAAAACAGGTTCTGTTAAGTACATTTTTGGAATTTGGAATAGATTATTTCCAAAAGAAAGATGTCTCGCAATTGCCAAATTAATGCATTTAAATTGACTACAATTGCACAGAATTACACACTATTGAAGTCTTTTTTATGTTAAGGTCGACAAAAAGGTTGATGGTCCTCTTGAAAGTAGGAGGCAAAAATAAAAAAACGCTCATAGAAACACTGTGATTAAAAAAAGTAATTAACTCTGCAGAACGAATCGTTAGCTGCTAACAAAGCAGAAGGTTCGAAAATTTCTCGGGGTGCCATCTCGTTTTAGATCACTTATTATAACAGTATAGAAAAACATAGTAAGAAACATGTACATGCGAAAATAATGCATAATATTGTAAAAGAAGAAACAAGAAGTCACTCAACAATTTACAATTCAGCAAATACAATTTTACAAATTTCTATCGTGAATTTATGACTGTCACGAATAACATTTCCGGACAAAGTTTAGGTACAACAACATACTAGTTTATTTCTGTGTGTGGTTATACTTTACAGGCAACAATAAAACTTGCCAAAACTAGCTGTCGAGTCGGTTTCCCCATTAAAAGTTTGCATAACTCAACTTTTCATTTTGACGTTAAACAGTTAACAACTATTTTGAAGCGGACTCTAACATTATTTACTGTTTAACGTAATCCGGTGGGTCCTTTTTCATTTGTTTTATGTTTTAAAATTAAATACAAATTGAATTCATGAATGCATGATGTAAACGTCGCATTTTTTATTATGTACTTAGTGTTAGTGTTATTATATACTGAACCAATTAATTTTGTAACGCAAAAGGACAGTAAAAAGCAATAATATCGTGAAGCGATTAAGATTTCTTCAGAAAAATAGATTCTTTAGATAACAATAGGTATAAAATAATAATTCCACTGAATATTTCCACTATTTACCTACTTTAAAAATATATTTTTCACTTATAATATCTATTAAGGTTTATGGCAAATAATAACGATCTATACACTTTTTACTTAAAACAAATGCAAATTGGCTTAAATTGCGAACGGTAATCCAATCTTACGTTAAAATCAACAACCATTAACAATTTCAATCCTCGCTCATCAATAAGCCTTACAGATACAATAAACATTAACACAGGATACGTTATAGCCCGGACAATATAATGACACTATTATATTTGATAACAGAATATAAACTGCAATTTCAAAGTTTCACTTTCAAGGTTCCATCATTTAATGTTACGATTAGGTTAGCCATAAACTTTGGGGAGGTACGGCGAAAAATTCACATTGGAATGTGAATGTGAATTTTAAAAACGGATTTTTTTTACTTGTTCCTTACAAGTAAAAAAAATCCGTTTTTACTTGTGTTTTCTTTATGATAAGGCTAGCGGTACTGGCAATTTCAAATTCTAACTATAGTACCCTCATTAGAAATATATATATATCCTCATCTGTTATTTAATGATGGCAAAGATTATCTGATGGATGATACTTACATTGATAAATTGTGAATGAGTTGGCTAATAATTGCGTGCCGATGATTTTAAATAAAATAAATTATAATTAACTCTCGCCATCCCTATCTGTCACATGGAGTAGCCCACGCAACGCTTCTCTGTCACTCTCCGTGAAAAGGGTGTTTTTAGCGCGAGTGTGCGAATTAAATTCGCAATTTATCAATGTAAGTATCATCTACCAGATAATCTTTGCCATCATTAAATAACAGATGAGGGTATATATTTTTAATGCCGTATCTCAGACTACTAGTGATGTGCCGGATCGTCAAAAATGCTGATTCGCGAATACGTATACGTATCTCAACCGACAGTAGGTGTTGGTGCGCGTCACTATTTTATTTATACAAGGGAACATATTATTATAAATTACAAGTTACTACAGAAAATAATAAATGTTTACATTTTTCATTATTTTAATAAACATATCACAAATATTTGAGATTTGATCTCATTGTAAAGACGATTTAATTTCTATCTTTAAGGTAGGTACTATATTTGTAAGTCACTTCTGTTTAAATATTAAACTTTTGCAATATTTTAAAAATAAAGTAATATAAGTATTAATTTAAAATAAATTTAACAGGGTGGCCTGATTTACTTGCTGTCCAGTATATTTGTATCTTTTGTAAGTCATTTCTAATGAGTGTTAATGCTAAGTATAGATTCTTGATTACAGAAGAATAAACAATGATGTACAAAATTATATCAAAATGTAAGGCCTTACACATATACCTCGTAATTATTATAATAGTTACATAATTCGAGAAGTTCCTTCACTGTTTATTGTTTATATTGTGCTGCTTAAGCTTAAGCTTAATCGAATGGACGACATACTCAATCAGACGTATTTGTGTGATGTTAATGTTAAGTAAATAGATTACATTGCAGATTATGTTCAGACAAACTCTGTAATGATGTCCAGGGGAGTTGACTGGAATTTCCATTCGGTTTTTAATGGGTTAATAACTGTTAATGGGTGTTCTTATACAAATTTCTTTACACTCTACAACCATAATTACACTGTACCTAACTTTAAAATAAGAAAAATTTAAAAAGTTAGAATTATTTTTCTAGAAATGCCCTGTAGGCCATTTTTTAATTTTTTTTTTAAGTCACATAACATTTTTTGTGATATTATTTCGTAACATGAAGTCATTTTCTAAAACCAGATCAAATTTTAGATAACTTTAATATAAACAAAAATGCGACTGAAGTTATAGTTACTTTTTCCAAAACTTTTAAACACTTAGAATTTTTTTTACTATATTACTATTATTCTACATTTACTCTTTTGGCTGCAATATTCCGTAATAAAATAAAAGTAGAAATTACCCTATAAAACATTTATTCACCATTAATAACTTGTCAAAAAAAAATGAGCATACACATTTAATAACAAAACCCTTATTGCGACTTTTTCTCCTCAGTTTCGTCGTCGCTGTATTTGTTAGGAGTCTCGCCGGGCTTCAATAATCTGCCGACTATGTCGTATTTTTCTGAAAAATGCGTAATAAACAAATTAGTAAGAGATATAAAGACCGAGTAATTACATACAATCTATGGTCCCGTATGAAGAGTTTTGGGGGAGAGAAGAAGGTTAAGGTAGGTAAGTATGTGGTGTCCAACTTGGACCACCACCCAATCTCCATGCAACTTGGGCCATACACCATCTGATAGACGACCTATCCGGGTACCGGCGTAGAAGTCTAGAGAACGATTTAAAACTGACACCGTCAATAAGAAAAAAAAGTGAAGTGTGGTGTGGTGAAAAAAGTGTAAAATATATGACAAACATTATTACGAATATTGTAATATAATAATTGTAATAAATATATGTAGATATCAAATAAACATCCTACAAGTACCTTATCCTTCCTCAAAATTAGATGAGGGGGCCACAGAATTAAAGATAAAAAAGCTGCTCAGCCTAAGCGAAATAATTATTCATTTGAAAGATCAATCTTGCCACATTCAAGTTAAAGTAAGATACTATTAAATTACTGTAATACCATCCCGTTCATTTATAATGCTTGAGAATTTCTAAACAAGGAAAATAAAATTGGGATTAAGGTTAAACAAATCAAATTATCGACAAACCTCTGAACTGGTTCTCCCATTCCTTGGCTTCGTTGATTTCATCAGGAGTTAAATCGCTTACGTCATCCCATTCCTTGTCTGAAGCAGCAACCTGTCCTGTAGCTAGACCACGCGTTGCATCTTTGCCTGCAAACGCCGCGTAAGGACCGCCTGAAAGTAGATTTTTATTTTCAATTATTTAAATACCTTTAAGTGTTTTGCTATAATAGGAACTTCTTTTAGTTTTTTAAACTGTACTCAAATTTATAAACATAATTAGTAAAATTAGAAATGTTAAAGACTACTTTGTCAGAAACCACTTTAGATCATACATGGACAAAAATATTAATTTCTGTCCACTTTCATCTGTTTCTCCGCTATCTTCTAAACCACCCAACGGATTTTGATATGGTTTTCACTAACGGAAAGATCGACAAACAAGGAAGGTTAGTGTGTATAATTTGCAGAAAAAAGTTCCATCTGTGCAAAGCCAGGGCGCATCGAATATTATAACAAATTTCATCACAGCAATTACCTATAGTAGTTTATCGCAGAAAAGGTGAGTTACTTTTGCCTAAATAATACTTATTAGTATTTAAACTGAGAGTAAAAAAAAAATTTTTTTCCTATTCAAGAACTATTAGAGCATTCAATTCTTTTGTGTTGTGGCAATACAAAACAAAAGCAGACAATACAAAATAATAGATAACATTTCGTATGCGTATGAGGTTGTTATCAAACAAGTTGCTTGACACATCACCCATGTTGACATACCCAGTGCAGTAAACATATACCTAATACTTATATTAATAGTGCAGACAACTCGAATGGTAGGTGGCTACCGTCACCTATTAACACAAGCCTTAGTAGGATTAAAGATATGGGTTTAGGAATGAATCTAAATAGATAATAAATAGCACTGAATACTAAAGTCTCATAAACAAAAGCTGAGAATCATTTCGATCTCGTCAGCTTTCAAACAAAAAAAAAAGCGGGGTCAAAATATGGGGTTCTGTCCATCCGTTTGGGGGCTATGGCTTACGATTCCATAGACAAACACACAGATAAACACACAGATACATAGACACACGTCAAACTTTTTGCGTCCCGCGTTAAAAATAACATTGAATACTTAGATGATTAATTTTTGGTATAATATTTTAGAAAAAATAATATTATGGCACTTTCAACTAGCAAAAACATAGGCAACTTTGACTAGATGAAGGTTGCTAGTGCGCTGCCCACCTTGATACAGAGGATAAAGAATAAGGTAATTAATAAGGAAAATATAAGAAAATGAACTCTGACACCTATTGGGCTGCCAAGTTTTAGATTGTGAAACGTTGTGTTCTCTTCCAATACTCTACTTAGGCACACATTACCTAATAGTTACTTCGTAAACTTAGGTTATAAGAGAGATTATAACGGCGGCAATTTATCATCCATATTAGGTATCTATCTGATCTATGTTTATTATAAGTATACCTATGTGTTTCAATTCAATGATTATAATATCCTTAGAGAACCCCTTTTGGGTTTAGCAGTACACAATAAAGGATGTAAACAATTTAATTTGTAATTACTAGCTGGTGACCGCGACTTCGTCCGCGTTGTAAAATGAAAAATATAACGCCTGACATTTTTATCGCTGAAACGACAGTGGCGCCGTCAATGTTGACGGCGATTTTTTAAATCTAAAAATATAAAGCGCCAATTTTTATATTTTTATAGGGGTCGTCCCTAGGGAACCTAACATTTTTCCATGATTTAAAGTATCCTATAATTATTATGTTAATCCAGGTAAAAAAATACCAAATTTCCATCCATTATAAGCGTTTTTGCGTGTGAGTATCAAACATCTCTAAATCCATACTCACAAACTTGCGCATTTAAAATATTAGTGTGATTTCTGTAATTGCAGTGGCAGTTTATTTTTATATCAAAGATTTAAATCGTCTTTGCTTGATATATACACCTTGCCCGTTTATCTTTCTTTCCATATGTCAAAACCAAATTATGTAAAATTGGTCTGCCCATTCTCGAATTTTTGAAATGTACACAAACCAACCTAACATTTTTATTTCATTTAATTACATAGATTCTCATAAAATACACATTTAAAAAGTAAAACTGAATAGACGTTTAAAAATAATTAAAGAACTGCAATAAAATCGTATTTTAGTAATTAGATGACTATTGCATTAATATCTATGACAATGATAAGCAAAATTATTGTAATGTCACTATATTGATGTGACTAAGCGTCTTGATTTTTTTTTGCTAGAAGCATTGAACTTTGCCCCATACTTAATTAATGTTCTATTTGGTCATCTATCCGAATATTGTCTTCTATTTCTATCATACGTAGTTACTTGATCTTCTAATGTAAAAAGCTTATTCCTCCCTCAATGAGTTTTTAAATGATATGATCCGAACTATGTGTAATTACAAGGGGATATTGTTTGTTGAATTTTCCCTATACCTACCTATCATCAACTGGTCTGACGATCTTTACTTAAAAAAAAATTGTGGACAATATGTAGGTAAATATTAAAAATTCAATAACAATTGTACTTACCTACCTACCATAATGAAATAGCATATCAAATACAAATATTTAGCTAAATAATTAAGTAGCATATTATATTATTATTTTTTATATTTTTCTAAAAAAAAAAGTGGGTACACTAATTTATTCCTTATAAAAAAAAGTTTTTTTTTTGTTTTTGTAAGTACCTACCTATCGTAACACTACCATATATATATTATAATATAGTTTTGATATACGGACATTTTAATTTTATTTATTTGTATAAATTATAAACAGCTTACCCGGTCCATAAAACCTTTTCCCTTTGGTAACATCAAAAATCGTTCCGTTCACAGCCAACAGTACTCTTCCGTCGGCTTGAGTTCCATCGTAATTCTTTATCTCGGCTACTGTCAGATCCTTCCTCATCTTTGGCATCGGCGGCGGCGGCGGTGTGTAAGCAACATCATCGTTCTTTGCCTTTATTATCTTATATACTAGGTACACTATAATCAGCACTAGTAATACATTAACAGGACTAGTCAATTCGTCCCAAATACCGGACGCTTCCTTTTCCGTTGTTGACATTTTCAACGTACACTCTCGACGGCGCCTTGATGTATACTAACCGACCAAACCGTTATCTAAAATGTTGTTAGAAGGTCATGCTCGCGCTATTCAATTGATAGTTGGTGCCGGCGGTAGCGTTATATTTGTTTTTTGAAACATAAAATGTCTCGATAATAAAAATATCTTACAATGAGTTAGCACAATTTACAGACATAACCTTATCTAACTTGATAACGAAGCAAGGTAGATATTTAACTGTGCTTGTGAGTTTGTTTCACAACGCGTGAGTAATATGTGCCTTTGCGCACACATAACGTTGCTATAGTTGCGTCCTTTTCTTGCGCAAGAGGTTGGAAAGGGACAGAGCATGTGCAAATGCATAATTTGAAGCGGGGCGGGCGACCGTGAAACCTATGGTGGGACGAGGAAACATTTATTTTGTAGTTTTATAACTTGTTTGCTTTTATACGCTGTGAATAATAGTTAGTATTACGAAATTGATCTGGTTTTATTACTTAATGGTAAATGTAAACAATATTCATTCATTACACTTTATGCATTTTTAATATTTATAAGTAGGTATTCTAAAGCTAATGCCCGCAACTTCGTACGCGCTGTAATTCGTTTTTTGTAAATCAAACAGGAACCTAACATTTTTACAAGGATAAAATGTATCAGATAGTTTAGAGTAATCATTAATATATTAGTAAAAACCGCATTCAAATCGGTTAAACCGTTTCCGAGACTAGCGTACACAAACGCACAGATAAACAGACAAAAATAAAAAAAAATTTTGATCTCGTAGGTAAATGTGTAGGTACACTTAAAAAAAAAATACTAGTATTTAATGTATAGACACGGCTCGTTTAAGATTTTATTATATGTATAGATTTTATCTGGAAACACTGCGTTCTGTAGTCTTAAACTCGTCTGGCTCTGGTCTGGTTGCAGAAACTACCAAAATTTTATGCGATCCCTCGGGAACCTAACATTTTCCCAGGAAAAAAGTATCCTACATGTTAATCCAGGTCTAATAAACTATAATGTGTTTCATATGTTAATTTGTTTTTGTGTGAAAGAGTAACAATCATCCATACATCCCCATTAGGGTCAGCACCAATTTCTTGTTATAACACAACACCCTAAATTAATTTTATTTTTTATTCGTAGGGAGTTATTCATAAAAAAAAACATATTATCGTTACTCGTGATAGCCGATAACTTATCTGTTTTGAATAGGTAGAGATAAAATATATTATATTAGTTGATAAACATTTCGCTCAATAAGGATAATTACAACCTGCATAAGGAAAATTTTGTCTACTTATAGAATATCAATCTATTCAGACAAGTCAAAGATATTTACTAGTATATGTATATTTGAGTGATATACTTTTTCATCCACTGTTTCTCATATTGAATTATTCTTTAACTTTGCAATAATTTAACTAATAGTTTAAATTAACATAAATTAAGTTTATGAATAAGAACTTTATTAGATCTTATATTTCAGAGGAGGTATAGAACAATAAAATATAGTAAGTATAGAATATAGGAGACAACGATCTAGATCTATGGGAGATACAAATAATCTTATATACAAACATTTGGTTTTATTTTAAAGAACGCTCAAACATATATTCCTATAACAAACAGCTTTTGAAACGACCTCCAAACATCCCTGGTTCATTTACATAAGCTTACCTGCCTGTCCCAATATATTACTTTTTGGATAAACTTTTTTAGTTTGGTCCGTGAATTATTTTTAACTTTAATATAATACCAGTCGGCAACTTTCGTTCAAATGTCAATAATTCAATATATTGATTTTTTAACTATAATTCAAGTTAGCACATAGCTATGATTACTAATAATAAATACTTTTCCCGTCATGGGAGTAATAAAAAAAAAACTGTTAAGTCGATATATACATACATGATAATAATATATTCGACCAACTTATAGGTCGTACGGTTAAGGTGCCTTAGTGCTCTGTCATAAGGATTCCCAGCAGGTCCAACTTTCGAAATGAATTTATATGTCTCTTTGATTGAACTCTCTGGCAGGCCGTGGCAGGGCACACGGCGTCTCGCAATCATTTGGGCAGCCCGCCTGGTGGCAATAACAACCATGCAGAAACCCACCCTGAAATAATAGCATGTGTGTTTTTGTGTTTCGGTGAGTGAGTAAAGGATGCCAGAACCCATTTTTCTATCCCCTCCCTAATCATATTAAGGTGGACAGCAAGTTTGCAACACTTTTAGCGTTGCTTTTGTTAATAGATTAAGGTAACCAACCTATACCGTCAAGTGGGTCGTCAGCCTGTCTGACGAACTTTACATAGAAATATAAGTCACAAAGAAAGAGCGGAAATAGATATACTAAAGTCCGTCTATTCTCATTATATCCAACAAGAAATGTACCTGCAATAAAATTACATTTTAAAATACTAACATAATACCTACTCTGTATTTTTGTGTTCCCTTTAAATAAATACTTCAATAACTTAAAAAATAATTATTGTATAAACTGTCTATCTCATTTATTGTGTTGCAAATAAAATGCAATTTTACTTAAGCCGGGGTTAACTGGGGTTACAATGACCTGAATTTAAATTGTGCGCGGATTTTAAAATACGAACGCGAACAGGCAGATTTAAAGTTTATAATTTCGAATGAGTCACTTCAAAATTGGAGTTCAATTGTTTCGGACAGCCAGTATTATGATGTTGACCAATCAGTTTGTGCCAGTTAATAACTTTACTTTTTATTTTAAATTAGTTGTTCAAAAAAGTTATACCTAGCTATAAAATTCTAGACACAGTCGTCATAAATCGTTCCCGTTTCTAGCCCGTTCTAATTTATGAAGAGTAAATAATTTTGAGTTTTGATACATATAATGTTTTGGTATGAAAAACGGTTTGCTTAGCGATCAATAGACAGTTTACTTTATGGTATTACTACAAAGAAATTACTTTGCATGTTTATATACATAGCTTGCCAGAAGTAAGGCAGAGGTGGATGGCAGAAGAGAAATTAAGCTTTGTTTGCCTGTCTGTCAAATTTTATCATAAAAAAATTCCTTACACGAGTCTAATGAATCTAACCGAAGATAAATATTAGAGCGTTTGTAGACGCCATGAAATATGCTCAAATTAATGCAGGGTCGCGATAAGGCCACTGAGGGGAACGATTTGTGGTATAGGGAAACGCGGAATGTCTCCTTAGAGTTGTCGAACAATCCGAGACGCAGTTCATTCAACGGTTGACGCACAATATTTCTTTAATATAATTGACTAGTTATAGATAAGTTGGTTTGGAAAAGTTCAGTAGCAGTTCGAAATTTCCATAACCGTTCGCTTTGCTGACGTTGTAGGTTAAATTTGAATATCATGAATACTGAACTGCAACAACATTGACTTTTCAAACAGGATATCGAATAACATTTTTATTTTTGTCCATTTAAAGTCGGCAGCCATTTGTTAAAATAGGAAAAACTAACTGTACTATGTAGACGATTAAAATTCTAAAGACTGTTGCCTTTGCAATTTATTAATCTGTATCTGGTAGCACTATAAGCGCTGTCACCAAATGGGTCAACTTTGGTAGGAACTTTTCAAAGTTGGCTCGCTACTATAGCTGCGCTATCCAACTTTACCAACACCAAAAAGTGATTTTTTAAATTTTTTAAAAAATCACTTTTTTTTTTAAACCAAAATTCGTATTTTTTAAATAGCATGAGAATGAGTACATAATATGATTTCATCCGTTTCACGGATGATATTTTGCAAAAAAAAAATTACTGGAAATACAATACGTGAACCCGATTTGAATATGGTATTTGGTATGGTAATTTGAGACTGGTCAGTAAGGGCAGCTAAACAACTAAACAACTATATCTAGAACAAAACTTCCTTAGGAGACAATCCATAATTTTAATAGTTATTTCCATCGGGATTATTTTGGGAAAAGGACAATTTTCACATTTTGTTTTTAGGGCGCCAATCGATTTTGTTACTTATAAGTATCAATTGACCCTATGGAACTAACTGAGGTTAGATTACTAGAATCGTCAAAAATTTCAAAAAAAAGAAACTACTTCTATACATTTCTTACAGAATGAGATTGAATAATGAGTTCAAATTTTTTTTTAATTAAAAAAGAAGGCAATTTTGACAATGCAAACGGACACGTCAATTTTATTTATTTATATAGATGCATAAAATTAATCTTACTGCCTAGCACGATACGATTACTACGGCGCAAACCACGATTGGCCTTCTGGTTAATTTACAGGGTAGAGAGGTTCCTACCGAGTGGATTACCTACAATACGATCAATTAACAATAATTGACAGTCTCAGTAGAAAAACCACAACGGATAATGGGCCCTTATCATTCACAGTCAATCTCCATACACTTCGATTTGGAGTTAATTGAAATTTGCACGAATGAGTAAATAAAGTTGATGGTGTTTTTCGAAGTTCATGGATTTAAACACTAGCAAACCGCCCCCGGTTTCGCACGGATATCTAATATTTGAAAGTTTTCATAAAGATTTTAGACTTTAGAAAATATGTTAAAATACTTTTGTACCCTGTAAATACTTAGATATTTTGTGTAAACAAAAGAAAAAAATCGAAACGGAAGTTGTTTATGAAGATGGTGTACTTTTAGTATACTACGATTTTAAAAATGTCCATTTATTTTTCTCAGTATTATCATAGAGTAAATAGTACTTACTAGTTAAGTACTCTTTACTCTATGGTATTATTTTGGTTTGTAGACATCTTTGACAAATAAATCCATTATCAGAAGAAATTTTGATACTAAGGCTGACGTCATGATGTTTTGATGTTGGAAAAGAGGAAGGGAGGATAAAAATTTTAGACAAATAATTTTAGTAGTCTAGAAGATTATAGAAGTATAAAATAACACAAGTCTAATGTATAATTAAAACTTTTGAAAATATCTCAAAATCCATTAAATCATAAACGCATGAAATTGAATATAATTATATTAAACTAGCTGTCCCGCTCCCGGCTTCGCCAGGGGTGCATTTTTTTTCCCGTAAAAAGCTTCCCTAATTATCCCTCTATCCATTTGTGAAAACCGCATGAAAATCAGTGCAGTAGTTTTTGAGTTTATCGCGAACAAACAGACAGACAGACAGACAGACATGCGCGGCGGAGGACTTTGTTTTAACAAGTGTTGTGGTTAACGATAATAATAATACGTAGGTGGTTTGATATTGGAAATGCGGGTATTTCTTCATTAATTGAACGTATCAAGTGCTCTTCATTGTCCGCCGCTTATAAAATATACACGTTCTATAAAATTCACGGATTCGAAATATGTGGATGCGATTTTTATTTTATTTTTTGCTCTGAAGACAATAATTTCTTAGGTTTTCAGCCTAAGCCGTCAAGCCTGTGACAGGCTGAATACTTACAATACTCTGTACTTACAATACAAACTTACAATACTTATCAATACTGTAACAAGTGGTGTTATTACACGACTACAGAACGCAGTTCGCATTGATACTACATATTAACACCAAAATTGCTATTATAATAATAATAAATATGTTTAAAATATTTAGGCTATATGGTATTTGTCAAAATGTGCATTCATTATCATTATCATCCTTTTCTAAAATAAGTATTTGGTCACACGAGATCAATGTACCATAATATATGCAGATTTTAAAACAAGATTTATTATGCTACGTCAATACGTCATCGTACAAAGAGTGTCTCATAAAATTCTAATCCAGTGGTAAGTGAGTTCTTGTGAATTGGTATCGATCGCATCTCAGTGTCGAGGCTGGCTGGACTTAAATAGCACACGTTGATTCAGTAATTCAGTATCCTGATAGTGCTATACCTACATTTTATATATGTAAGCACACACTAGACTTCATACGTTATTTAAACTCTTAATAAACGATCCCAGGAATAATAATTTTATTTTAGTTTGTGATAAATTACTTTATTGCATTGTCATTATTTTAATATATGATTATATTATAAATGAGAAAGTTAGTTTGTTTGTTCGGTTGTTACGCTTTTAGGCTGAAATTTTGCATACAGGTTATCAGGGATACAGTAAAGGACATAGGGTATCTGTCATCAAAACAAAAGTAGGTACTGTTCCTGAGGAATCATATAAAAATAAAAATAAAAATTTTACATCTGGTAAAAATATATGAACAACAAAGTTGGAATAAATGTTTTAAAACGTAGATAAAAAAGGAGCGCGGACGAAGTCGCGGCCAAAAGTTTGTATAATTAGTCGAATTGAATAGGTAAGTTGTATAACGCCGAATTCATTAACTGTTTACACTTACGTATGTCTCTTTTATTTTTGGTTATTATGAAACAGCCAGTCATTCAAGATTCTACTTGGAAATTATTAAAGATAAAATAAGCAATGATTTATCAATTTTCATTTTTCCAGCGGATAAAATTTATCCACTTCCTTAAACTCTTGGTTGATTGGAAAATAATTTTTCTCGCTCGTACCTTCTTGCACTACTCAGCATATTTTATAAAGCGAAATTCCAAGCACTTCCAGAATATTTTATGTATGAAGAACTGAGATGGTAAATACTTAGCACTCTACAAGTTCTGCAGATAGGAAGTTAGTTCAGTAAGTAATGTGAATTTTCTACTTTTTAAATGAGACCTCTAATAAAAAAAAGTAAGCTTTTGAAATTAATTTCAGCTTTTTGTTTTATTCAGTAATGTCATGTTTTTAATATGTATTGCTACTACCAATAGATAATGAGTAATCATCAAATGGCAATACAAATACGCCATTAGAATTCGCCTTCTTCTTCTATTGTATAATGTTATTGTTCTTTCTATTCTTGTGTAAGATGATGTTCGGAATGTAGTTTAGATAAGACTTTAGCATAGCATTGCAGTATTGCGTATAACTTAAATAGTGTAAATAATTAAAATTTTAAATAATAATAAATAAAATAATTTCAAAAAAGTAATTTAATTATTATTATTTATTGAAATAAAAAATAAAGTCTAATATAAATTGGAGCAAGCTGTATGCGATTCAAAAAACCTGACTGGTATACGATAAGTCATTGTAATGCAACCGTTTGTTTATAAATAAAGAGTCCTTAGAAATTCTAGATTCCCTTAATTATCACAGACTTTGACAAAACAATGCTGCAACTAACTATCGGTTTTCAGCGAGGATAATTGTAAATAGTGTCCTTTGTTATAAATTCAATAATACATGAGAAATGAACATTATTCTATTGCAAGCAATATAGTACTTACATGTACCAAGTTAGTGGTAAAGTTTGTTGAAGTTCCAAATCTGTAATGTTTTGATGCACTCCGTCTGGCTGTCTTGGCGATTAAATAAGATACAGTTGCCGTTTTCACACGACAATAGTTTTATTTTAGTAATTGTATTTATCAAACAAAAGAAAAAATGAAATTAGTACATATAATGGAAGAAATTAGTGTAACGAATTTAAACAAATAAAGTTATACCTAATAAAGTTACTTTTTTTACGAGCGAAGAATTTTCAAAAGATATTCTATGCCGCGTATTTATCGCGTGCTTACTTTGACAGTTTATAACTTTTTAATTTTTTGAGATATTAAAAAAATTTCATTGTTGCTAGTAATTTTTTTAAAAAAATACAGGAGATTTCCTCACTGAGCGCTCGAGAGTGACGTACCTGTGCTTGTATCGATTGTAATATACAATATTAAGGCGAGGACTTAGAAAAAGATCACAGGCATGCCAGACATAACTTATTTTCTAAAGGACAAATGTGTGGAATTGAGTAATTTTCCTATATAAGTATTATACTTTGAACATATGGGAATTTGCTAAGTTGGTTAGACCGCTAATTTATAACTACTAGGTGAGAAAGGTAAGCAAAAATAGGGCTAACTTAAAGCATCATAATTAAACCAGACGCTTTTAATATTTTCAGAATATAATAATTTGAAATTGACTTATTAGGTAATTTATTTACTTTACTTTTTAGGTAAAGAATTGAATTTTACTTATAAATTAATAGGTTTATTATACAATGCGCTCATTTTGGTTGTCTTCGGTCTGAGGTTACTTCTTGTCTTTACAAAATAAATGTTCCATATTTCTAGGATTTTAGTCTTTCGCGAACAAAAGTCCTGTGTCTGCGCTTAATAATATTAAAATTTACAAATGCAGTCAAAAATTATAAATTATTAGGTTCAATTGTAAAGTAAAATTATTATGTATGTTTACTTTACACAGACCAAAATTAATCTGTACTTTACTACACAGCCAAAATTAATCGAGAAAATATGATTTCTAGACCTACATTATATCAATTTATCGAAAATGTTGTGGTGCAATGGAAATGCGTACTTTAATCGTACAAGTAATCGTACAAGTTCGCGGAGTGCTTAAGTTCTAGATAGCGGTAAGATACCACAGCTACCCGTCATCATTTGTAGTAGAGAAATTGCATTTTTGATGACAACTGTAACAAAAGTATTCTATAGAAGCACTTAGTGTTTTTTAAATAATATACTAGCTTTCATCTGCTACTTCATCTGCGTATTCTTTATAAGTTATAGTGTATTTGTTATTAGATGTGTAAACTATGTTATGGGAAAGTTTCATCAAAATTAATTCAATGCCGAAATCCATGAAGCGTTAAGGAGGAGATCAAACTATCGGCCTGTAAATACAAAAAGTCTCCAAAATCATCCAAATGAACTAGCCACACAACTCATCACGATCACCTATGACAAACGCCTAAAACGCCACGATACCCAAGGTCTGGATGATATGTGGTGAAAACTAAGTGGCATCTCCTGCTGGGGAGAGCCTCATAAATACAGAAAAACACACAACAGATTTGCTTATATTTTGGAACTGACTGATTGCAAATGAAAACACAAGAAAAAATGCCTTGAAATCCTGAAACTTTTCTTATTATAAGCAAGTAGAATCGTTGGTACTGAATTTTCTCTGCACATATTTAAAGACACTTTTTAACAATGCAAATGTGACTGACTGGCGAAAGGAAAATAAAAGAGTGCCAAAGGACTTTCATTTATTTATTTCATTTGTTCATTTCATTTATTCTTTGATAAAGACGAAGTGGTTTGTTGTCCCGCGCAGCTGTGGCCAATTGTTACTTTAGTTGCTCGGTTGGATTTGCATGCGCTCTGATAATGCATTCTCTCTTTGTTACTAGAAAAAGGGGTAGAATGAACCTGTGTTTTGTGTGAACTTACTTTTCCTTGAAATTTTAAGTTATTCTAGAGAAATTTCAACATTATTCGGCGACTTCTCAGCGACGACGAAGAGGAGAGGTGTTTTAAAAATTCTTTTTAGGGTTTCTTTTTCTCTTTAAAGTATTTTTAGTGGTAAAGTTAGAATAATAAACTATCCTTGTGCAGTTTTGTATAGTCTATTGTGCTAGTATTTTGTAACACCTATCACTTTTTAAATGATGTATATATTTTAGGTGGACTTAAGCTATATATTTAGCATAATATATTTGGCATATTTGATTACTAGGTGGTGCCCGCGACTTCGTCCTACGCATAGTGCATGAGTTCAGAATACAGTACAGGAAAGGCACATCAGTTAAATAAATATTTTGGCACAGAGACATTTTTAAAAAAATTTAAGGTCATCAGACAGACTGACGGTTCAATTGTCCTTAAGTAGTTATTGTCGCCTATTTACACAAGCAACGTTATATGTAAGTCATAAGTGCTGCAAGTGCTCAGTAGGATGTAAAATAAGGTGTTAGGATATGGAATTGGGTATCTCTTAATTACTGAAACACAACAGCACAATATATTTGTTTAAGATGTGGTTACCTATGACTGCGAGCTGTCTAATTTATGTCTTCGAAACGTGTGTTATAAATTTCATGTTATAAAGAGAAAGAAGATTTGTATGTTTGTAATGAATAAACTTAAAAACTACTGGACCGATTTTAAAAATTCTTTCACCTATAAAATGCTTCATTATCAGCGAGTAACATAGGCTGTACTTACATAGTAACATAAAAAAATACGCCGGCGAAGTCACGTGCAACAGCTAGTATAAGATAAAATCGAAGATTTTTATGTAAAATCGGTGCAGATATTTTAAACGATTCGTTAATTATTTAGATAAAACGTTAGTAAGCGCCACCCACAACAGTTTCTTGGAAAAAAATAATTGCTCAATACATTAGCAAGTTTTTCTTTAGAGAGAGGCGCCGGAGTTCAGCTATTTAACACCGTTATCGCACCGGCTTTGTCCGGAACTGTAAACATTGAAATGACCATAAACAAAACAAGAGTACGGTACTACGATAAAAATCCCAGCGAAATCGTGGGAACATTTAGCTTGGATCTTTTGCGAGCTCCAGCATTCTTTCACTCTCACTGAGTTCAAGCTGTTATACTCGTACAACATAGTATACATACATAGCAGTAAGCTTAACAAAGGCGAGCTTTCTTAGGAAGCTTGTGTTGAGATACTAAAGCATGTTTTACACATTTTTGTATCTGGAGTGCAGTCGTTCGAACATATTACTAAATTTTTACTGATTTGATTAAATTTTATTAGTTATGATTACTAAATAGTACTCGTTTTTTTTAGAGTTGCTGCAATCCAGACTTATAAAAAATTACTAGATTCTGTCCGCGACTTTGACATCATGAAATTAAAGAAAAGTAGCTTAAGTCCAAGTTAGTTTAGTTAATCTTTTTTTTTTTATTTTTTTTTTTTATTTTAATCCAAGCTTAGTTTAAACTATCTCCGTACCAAAAATTAAATTAATTAATCCAACCGAAACCGTTCCACTTGCGGACCACGAGGCGCGGACAGGGGTTTCATCCCTTCGTGGTTGATGTTTCTCGGTCACTCACGAAGCGTTACAGTTCCACCTTCCTTGTCCGAACTGCTAGGAACTGCTAGGCAGTGAGTGAAACTCACTGCCTGCGTCTGTGTTTCCTCAAAATTACAACCTTGGGGTTTTCAAATCTGGAGTAATTGGGCACTTATTAGGTAAGCGTGGTCCACCTTCGGCCGCATCTGCACCTTACAAGTGAGATCGCGGCCAAACGCTGCTTTAACTTAATTTTTTTTAAAAAAGTATAAGATCTGAGAGTAACATTTTTTTATATTATCGAAAACTATGTTCTTAAATTTCGGTAAATCAGTAAGGGATCCCTTGGATGCCAGAGCCATGTTATCTTCATAGATTGTCCCTAAATATATATTTATTGTTCCATGAATTGTAAAAAAAAAAAAAAATTGTACGATCGACGACACTACTATAATATTTCTGTAGTTGTGCTGGTCCATAGCACTTTAACATAAGGTAAATAAATATATAAGACACAGTTTTATCTGTCATATAATTCTCTGGCAAGTTTGCAGCTGTCAAAGCCTTTTTAGCATTGTATTAAACACCGATAGAGAGGCTAACATCGCTCGAAGCAACACGTATTTACTCGAGGGTTGATTCAATAAAGTTTGTGCCGAAAAATAACAATGTTGCCCTTTAAGGATTTTATCAAAGTGACATTCTGAGAAATTATAAAAATGGAAAATTTAACTATCGAGAAGTTGTTTAGTTTCTAGCCATAGTGAGGTGAGTGTATAAGAAGTAATGAAATGTCTTTTACACCCACTAGTATATGAGAATAGTAGCCCAAGGGATGTGAACGAAATGAAATAACTTTGCGAAGAAGATAAGAGTTGTCTGTAATAAAAGAAAGATGGAGTGGTGTGAGTGGATGGGAAGTTCTGAAATTTCTCTTAAACCCAGTTAGGTATATGAGAATAGGTATGTATATGAGCTCAAGGGACGTGCCCTTAGCAAAACCTTTAGCAAGAAGAAAAAAAAACATTTGTCTAGTAACAGAAAGATTTTATGTGTTGCTTAGCTGTTGTATATTAGATTATAATATTAATAATAATAGGCTCAGCGTTAGCAACCAAATTTAAGCTTTTAAATTGGGGGTAAGTCGGTACAATTTGTCAATATTTGAGTCAAGCAAGGCTGTGGGCAACAACTGGTAAAGAATATACATTAATATAAACAACCATTTAGATGTCTAATTTAATGTCTAAAACTAAAATAATTATACAACCATATGCTTGAATAGTGTCACAATAGACCTACAATGTAATTATTTCCAAATATTCCAAACCTGAAATAATTCCAAACCTGAAAACCTGAAGTTATAAATAATATAAAAAAATTTCATTAGACACAATCCCATATAAATGAAATGCTCTCTTATTTCCGAATTACTAAGAGGGGGATATCCTTGAAGGAAATATTATGAAAAGAAGGGGAAAACTTGTACAGAAATAAAGCAATAAGCAAATAAATTGCGAGGGTCGTACGGACCTCGTTTTTATCTGCGTAGGTGGTAAAGGAATTCTGTGAATTTGACCCCAAAACGCCCGGTATGTGTGATAAAGTGCCGCCATACAGTCTCTCGAACATTACGGCTGTTGAAATTTTGCACTTAATTCAATATTGTTCATGACTGCGTTGGTAAGTAGAATTTAATAGCGCATCGACCGATCGTTACGTGCTCTTATGCACCAGAGAGAAGCCAACATACGAGAATATACCTAACATATATTTAGGAAAATGTTACATAAAAATGTGTCACAATCACAACTATGTTACGCCTTTCTTGATTTCTGCAATACTTTGATTTCTGCGACTTTGAAGGACTGTTCGTTGCGGATATTTTAAAAACACGAGATTGATATTTTTTTTAACGAATTCCCCCGAATAAACGCTTGTATAATCTTTTTGTGGTTTGCCTTCATTCACAATGCAATCTTTGTTCGAGCTATTTCTAATGTTACATATATTGCATTATAATCTGGGAGGTATAGATATCGCAGTTTCGAAAAGCAGTTTCTACGAGGAAGAAACCGGCAAGAAACCTCCATAGTAGCTGTTTTCATATAAATCTTCCATCAACAAGATTAAAATTTAATAATTAATGTACATTCCATCTCAAAACAGTGATATTAAGAACAAAAACAATTCGTGTCGAGCCATTTTTGTAAGCATCATAGTTTGCTATACTGCAGTAGGCCTGTAGATCGTTAATTTAGGCGGAGTAGGTCAGATTCGTAAGAGGTAGGAGTATGTCAGTATTGGAGAATGTCAGTCGAGTATACAGTGGTAAATTTATTATATTTCCGTATACATTAATACATATAGTATTAAGAGAATCACTTATTTTATGTACCCGTAACCAGGAATAGTGAGTTTATTCATACTTCTTAAATATTAATGGTGGAATTTACTGTTTTTCTTAAATTTTATGAACGTACATTTCATTATTATATTGCACAACGAATGCACACAATACTTCATTGGATCTGATCTCATAAAAAATATTCATTATTTTGATGTATTTATTGTTTCATCATGTCTATATATAAGACCGTTGCTCCCCCATAATTTTTCACTAAGACGTGATGTGATCATCATGTCATCACTGAGTTCAAAGAATGTGACGATCACCGAAAGTAGTTACTTACTTAAAAAACTTAATATACTAACTATACCTATATATAAAAATTTCGTGTCACTTGTTTATCGCCGATGAACCGATTTTGATAAAACTTTGAAACTATGTGTAATTTGGTCAAACATAACCCTAACTATGTGCAATTTGGTTTTTATTTTGAACCCGGGCGAAGCCGGGAACGGGTAGCTAGTATTATATGTATATTAAATAAATTAAACTTCTAAATTATTTCAACGATTTAACGTGCACAAATTATGTATATTAAATAAAATTGTTTTCGATACCCTTACACCATAAACCCTGCAAACAATTAATTATCCATGTTGTGTAAGTATTAGAAAATATCAGGCGCTGTAAGGGGTCCCCGAGACGATCAATTGCGAATGACAATATTTACGTGATTGGCGCTCATTGATAGAAAAATTGAGCGTTTACAACAAGCAAATGAAGCGATTGTCAACGTTGCTACGGCATTGACAGCAAATGACAAAAATTTTGATTGACGGCAACTGACGCTCTTTATATTGACAGCGAATGATGGCAAATGACAATTGTTTGTTAAATGTTCATGAGTAAACCTATATATTATCTCAATTTTGTACCACTCCTTGGACAAACGTCTGGTTCTTTTCTTTATTTCCTAATAGTTATTGCAAGAAAAGCCATGTCTGCGTTTGAAATCATATTTAATGAGCAATTCTCAACACAATTAAAAACGACTGAGGCATGCGCGAATGATATACCTTCAATTGGCGCTTCAATCACCCGTCATTTGAAATCTTCAATCACGTAAACATTGTCATTCGCAATTGATCGTCTCGGGGACCCCTAATTAAATATGATTTGGATACGTTCTCTCATCGTTGTTATAAAATTTAATTACATTAAAAACTTTGTTTGGACGGGCGTTTGCGACCTTTTCATTAATTTTTCATTAGTATTCAATTAATTCAGATATTGCAAAATATAAGTTGATCTATCTTTTGATGTTTTAAAACAATTTTCATAATTTAAAAGCACTTATACCTATCTAAGTACCACAAAATTGAGAAAGTCAACGTTTTTTATTTCTATTAAGTTTTTAATAAGTTTTAATTTAATTATATTTTAAAAAAAATATGTTTGTCCTATATGGAATCTAAATTGCGCAAATGATTTTAATTTGGTTTTCAGTTACGGGAAGAGGGACAAGCGAGGAATGTTTGTGCATATAAAAGTTGCATATGATATAAATTATCATATGCAATATGATATAAATGATATAAATTATTCAAACGCAGAACTGTATTTGAATTTAATTTCAAAATATCTAAAACTTACGATTAATATGACGCATGTGCCGATAGGTACAGATTCTCCCATTAGTTAATATTGAAATATAAATTTTTATATGGAAGTTATTTTCGAAGATAATAAAAAATCTTTTGATTTCTAATTAACTTTTAAACATTTATGCTCGCTATATGAGTGGTGTGTATATATCAGAGTTCCAGATCATAATTGTCTTTAATAATTTTATTTAGCATTTATCTAAATAAATATCTTCACACATTCCACACAGCGCCCTCTAGTTCCACACTAAGCAACAGCTTAGTTAACAGCTTAGCAACACACTAACTAACAGCTAGGGTTACTAGCCACTAGGTGACTAGAGTCTAGCTAGCTAGACCAAACGTGTCGTCAAACAACAAACAATTGTTATAGTTGGTTTATTTTATATAACAACATATTATAACCTGTACATATGTGGGGTAAGATTGTATTCATGAGCATGTGTTTGTACACGTGTGAACTTAGGATGTATGACAAGGTTTCACATCCCGCAAAGATTAATCCGAGCGGGTAATTCCCCGGAGATGCCTTTTACATTTCAAGATACGTCACTACTACAATCTTATTAGTATGAGCTTTGTATGTTTTTGGCTTAGTTCCCAAACTGCCAGTCGACTTGAGAATCACAAGCCGCACAATTGTGACGTAATCGCTGAGAATATTTTCAAAACAATGCTACTATGAGTAGGTAATTAGGGGAATTGTACGTTTGCGTGCTTCATACACAATAGATACATATAATTAATTACATACATAGATTTACATATAATTACCTACACAAATTTCTTCTTAGTTTTATTATAGTAAAATACTGTTCTTCCTTTTACGAGTAAACCGCCCAAAAAATTTTGATATATTGGTTTTCACCAATGGAAAAAGCTTTCAACGATTAATATTTGTGTATATATAATTTGCAGAAAAAAAAAATCGCAGTTGCAAAGCCGGGAACGATCCCTATTTTAAGAATAAAATATGTAAATTTATATTTTTTGCATAAAGAAATCTATATGACGACGCGTTTGGTCTAGTGGCTAGTAACCCTAGCTGTTAACCAAACGGTCGCGGGTTCGAATCCCGCTAGGGTCTAATGTTTATGTGTTAACGTTTTACCTTTGTACCTGAGTCATGGATGTTTGTATTTTTATAATATGTTTGTATTTACAAAAAAAAGTAATCTATGTAGTATATCAACTGTATGGTATCCATAATACAAGCATTAGTTGCTTAGTGTGGAACTAGATGGTGCTGTGTGGAATGTGTGAAAATATTTATTTATTTATTTATTTATATTCATGGACGTTATGTAAATATTGTATTATATTGACAAAGAACATGCGTTTTGCAATTATAAACTGGGATGTGAAATCGATGTTTTCCTTTTATGTATATTATCAAAGTCTACAGGGCACTAGCATACCATTGATGGTTCCTTTACGTTTATTGGCGATGTAAGCCATCCTGCCACCAAGTAGATAAAGTTATGTACCTAACTATATCTTCTTAATATATAAAAATTACGATAACTCTTAAACTACTGAACCGATTTTGATTAAACTTTGCAAATATATGTAATTTGGTCCAACTTAAAAGATAGGATGTTCTTATTTTGAACACGGGCGAAGTTGGGAGCGTGCCACTAGTTATCTATATAAATTTCTACAGCCTTTTGTCAGTGCTCTGTAGCATTTTGTATTGTAAAATGTTTTAGGCAAAGTTCCTGCATTACTTGACAATATAAAAGAGAATTGCTTAGTGTCCGAGAGGAATTCTCTATTGCAATCGAATTCTGAATACTTGTGTTACTCCTTGTGTACCATTCGGAGTCACGTTCATTGCCACTCGAACGGGTGTGTTTTCACTTATCACTTGTTTGCTATAATATTTCACAATGGAGACCCGAGAATAGATTTGTTTTCAGCTTCAAGTGCTTTAAAAGCATACAAAACGAACAATGGATTAAGAATTTAAAAAAATGCAGAAATTTAAGTCATATTATTGAACTATACAGGCTTTTGGGCGCCTAAACAGCAGAAGAAAATTTGGATCCTGGTTATACAAAATTGTTATTTGATTTGATGTGTTTATTAATATTAATAACAACTAAATATATCGGTAACATAATAAAGAAACCTACCTAATTACGAAATTTTGAACAATTAAGTTAATGGTAAAGCTATCATTCGCTCTCATCAAAAGAAAATGTAGTATAGCGTTTTCTTAAATATTAATTAATTCATAATTTTATTCCAATAACGCTGGTGAGACGCTCGTTATTTGCGTTACAAGAAATTCAATTAATTGCAATTTATAGAGAATCCAATCAAGAGATGTTCCAGTATTTATTTCTTGGTTGACCAATATAGTTTCTTTAGCTTGCGAACATTGCAATTTGTTTTCAAAGAAAATCTTCTTTTAAGTGCATACTGCTTCTCTCTATTCTCTAGAGATTAATAAAAAATTATTTAACACACGAACAGATACTTTTAAGAGATACTTAAGAAGCAGCTTTGATTTTTAAGAAATATTGTTTGTAATCAATGTGGAGACTTTTTAAAGCTTAGCTTCGTTCTGTCACTGTCAAAACCAGTCAACTCGAAGAAGCAAAGAAGAAAAAAATTTTCATCAAAATCGAGACTCGTGTTAACAAAGAAGTAGGTAGGTATAATTATTATATTATAGCTTTTATTTTAAACTTTTTATATTCAAATAAAAAATATTTTACTATATTAAAAAAATTGCTATAAATAAAACTGAATTCTCAAAAATAAAGGAGTTAGTTATAAACAAATTGCAAAAAAACGTTAGTTGAATTCAAAGCACGAGAAAACTGCGCTGCAGAAAATTCAATTAGTGCGATTAGTTTCGCCCTGCAACTCTATTTTGTGAAACTATCCTTCTTTTAAAATGCCACATTGAACCTTGATAGTGTTGCAATAAGTTCGTTATTAGATAAAACCCGTAAGATTAATGAGTATGCCAATCACGTATTGGTTAACTTCTGGCTCCTACCTGAATTTATATGGAAAGGAAATTAAGTTCACTTTGGCTATGTATCGAGAGGTTGTTTGGCAAATGTTGACGGTGTTGTTTTTAAAGTAGTTTTAGAAGTAGATACCTACTTTTATTTATATAAAGTAGAAAGGAAGACCGAAAGTAAAGAGTAGATAATATGTTACTATAAAAGCTCAAACTACGGTAAATTCTAAAATTTTCCAGTAAATCCTTAGGTTTAAATAGGATTTGCCAAACTCAAATTGATAAAAGCTGCAAACTTGTTTTTTTTTTTTTTTTTTTTTTTTTTTTTTTTTTTTTTTTTTTGTATAAAAATGTTACATTTACTAACCTATGCTGGTAAATTCTGGGAATTACCACTAAACCCTTTTTTTACATGGTCAAATCTGCGAACCAGATCCTCACCGAGTATAGAGAGATCAGTGGAGTATTTTAAATTGGTGCATTTTGGTTCCGGAGATCATCATTCAAATATAAGCATCTTATAAAATCAGCTTTTTCTCTTTTTAATATTAGTGTAGATTTTGTTTTGCAGTTAAAAATTTTGATCACTTTCTCTAGTGGTGAAGGAAATTTGTCAAGGCAACTTGTGCACATTCTCACTTCAAAATATGAACAGTCTTTAATAAACATATTTCTTGGATCAGCGTCATGGAATTATGCCTCCCACGAAAGAGAAGTCCTCTTAATGTCATTTTACAAGTGCACCATTAATGTAGACATATTTTGCATGTATATAAGCCGTCTTTTTCTATTAAGCAAAGTGAAGATAAATAACAAAATATTCTTAGTGACAGCAACATTTAAAAGCTGAAGTAATCCCAGGGGCGTAACAAAATAATCCGACCTAAAGCCTCAGACTAAATTTAGTAAATAATATTCCTTGACAGCAGGAGAATAAACATTCATTTTAACGGTATAGTTGACAACAACAAGTGTACAGTGATTTAAGTCTTGAGAATTGAAACATAAGGTAGGAATTTCTGGGCTATTGTTTCATGCAAAAATAATCAAGTATAATTAATTGGTAATTTTCTTCAGATTCAATACCCATATTAGTACTGTTAATATATTGAAATTGTGTAAATACAAAGTTTTGACGGACAAGCAAGTAGTCCTTGACCAAAATATTCTCATACATCATAACTTTATGTATGAAACATTCTTTGGGTTATAACTAGGTTATATTTATAATTAAGATGGTGAAGCTCAGTTTTTCATGGGCCAATGCAAGTTGCGTTGTAATAAAAATGATTTACATTAGAATTGAAGTTTGCAGTTTTCAGCTGAACTGCACCATGAAATAACAACACCTGTGCGACGTGTTTCCTTATCCTAAGGGATCGGAGCTTATATCCCTATTTTACTTTTATCCCTTAATTCCTTACCATTTATTATATCAGAGTGGGCAGCGCACTTGGTTTTCTCAGGTATTGCTTTAATGTTTATTTTACATAAACTTTACAATAAATTTTACAACAAATATTTATTAGTGATCACAGCCAAATTTTATCAGGTGTATTAACAACTTGTCAATAGCCCTTTCGCATATACATTATATCTGACTTCCTTTCTACCTAGTAAGTACTGCACAAGTAAAAAGAGCTAACACATCAAATATATATAGTTAGCGTCTGCTATTTATGTCAACTGAAGTTGATTGAAAAGTGCTCTGTGACGTTTCAAAAAGAGGTGTTCATTCATTCAGATTCATTCGGTGGTATCAGTCAGGTGAACGAACGCGTTCGCGAAGAGGTCGTCGTCGTATGTTCGCACATCTTATAGTTGGAATCTGATATATCGGTAGGACGATAAAAGTATTTGGACTAAACATAAAGTGGCTTTAATTAATGTACCCAAAGTAGAGGGTGTTAACAATATGTAATATTCGATGGGTGCCTAAAAATAAGCTATAGCTTCTTATCTACCTTATATAAAATATACTTGTATTTTCATTGTGGACAAATTCTTACTTATTTCTAGCAATTTTTTGGTTTGATTACATTCTACAATGAATACTTTGTACCAATTTTATCACTAGATGCCACAATCAATAATGCGATTGTCTGGCTAAGTTCGTGACTGTTTTCACGAGTGAGGAAGGTTTATCGAATCAAGTGTAGAAAGTTAGAGAATTTGGTATTACTGTTAAAGTTTATGAAGCGTTAGTGGCTACCCAGTGCGCACAAATTTCAATTAAATTGCCACATTGGTTTGATCTCACAAACTCTCCACACTCTCTGTAATGAAACATCTATAAACCCGGCAACGACGAAGTGAGACATCCAATTTTCTTTAAAGCTAAAGTCCACTCCAGATCTTTGTCGTGATGAATAGAATGTTCAAGAGACAAATCTTTTTCGTGAGTTATTCTGCGACTCCGCTTGGAGTCGACCCTTTCTAAGTTATTTACTTAATACGGGTACATTGTCTCATATTAAATATTTCCTAGCTGGTTGTATACGAGGAATTTTAAATTACGCAGGACTAAGTTATTTGTTTATATGACGAATGTGCTTGTAGTTAGACGTATTTACGTTTGAGCAGTGGCCCTAGTAGTGATTACTTTGTGAATAATACTATTCCATAAATAATAATATTTATACATTACCATTATACTTTTATATAATATTTACTGCTGGTTATTTCTGAGCTTATTCTTGCGTGGATTTCAGTGTTTTGGGTGACCAGTTGAAGCTTTTATTATCTAATTATATTGTGAAAAGGTTTAACATTTATGTTCCTCTTTAATTGATTAAGTGAATATATGAGAATATTATTTTGAGTTTTCCCTCCTTATAAATTTGTATTAAAAAAAAATTATAAATATAATAATATATAATAAAATATTTTTTCATCTTCATGTCTGGTGACATCATTGCAGTTTATATATTAAAAAAACATAGGCTGTAGGTGCTTCGTTTGGGCCTTTAAGTTTTTTTGACTACAATTCTTGTTTTTTCCTTCACATGTATTGACATTACTTGTATTATTTTAATTTAATTGTTTTATTGTATTAATTGAATTAAATTCTCGTATTTGAAGTGGCATAACATAATTATTGTATAACTGCACAGAATCGATGTATAACTGCTTTTGCATGCCAAATTCTGGTGAAAAGTGTGATCTGTATTAGCTATTTTAAACCATCAAATTGTACCACTTTTTTAGCAAATAAATGAGTTTGAGTTTGAGTTATAATGTTGAGTTATATGCACATGCAGGCTGACAGCCCACTTGGTAGTAGGTGGCTGCCTTCGCCTCTGGACATAAACAACACTATACTATTTATCATATAGCATGGGTAGCATCCATTTCATGCATGTTTTTTTTTTTTCAAAAAATATAAATATTTTTTAATTCGATTTCATCGGCGCTGTCTTTAGTAACTTCAAATAAGTACTACAAACGTCCCTGTACCCATGCTATAAGAAAAATAGTATAGAGGAATGCACAGTGAGCTGATATGATTGCAAAAATCTATCCTTTACTGTGTTATAACATTATATTATATTTATACTGTATTCTTCTCATATGATTCGAACAACTTGTGAGCTTCATATCTTATTTCGGACCTACAACGTTTTCTAAGTAAAATGTTGTGGGACACTTTGTCATCTGATAACTTGATGTCCACAGAATAACATTTAATATTTGAACACTATACTGTTTCTTGTACATGTATCTTATACTAGCTGTGTCCCGCGGTTTCACCCGCCGTTTAGTTTTAAATTGCCCTTCCTCAGGAATCGGGCTATCAAAATGCAAAAATCAAATGCATCACTGTATATAATATAAATTGATTTTGACTATCCCCATATTTTCTATACTTCAAATCATACTTTACTTACATTTTCAGAAATGGATTAAATGCTTGAACAAATGATGAAATTTTAGTTATAAAGCGTCCAGCAAACATTTCGAATTTCAAATAGTTATAAATAATTTAAACGTGTTTTATGTCCATTTTAATTATTTTATTATTAGTTAATTTTTCTATGTTAAGGTCGACAGACAGACAGACAGTCTGACGGTCCACTTGACGGTGGGTTGCTAACGTCGCCTAATAACACAAGCAACGCCATAGGTGCTGCAAGTGCTCTGTCGCCTTATAGAAGGATTAAGGATAAGGGATACCGGAGAGATGAGATAATTAATTGTCTCTAGCATCCCTTACTCACTTTATGAAATACAACAACACATTGCTATTTTATGGTGGTATTCTGTAAGGCGATGGTTACTGCCGCCAGACGGGCTGCCCAAATATCTGGGAAACGCAGTGTGGTCTGCCACTACTTGAATAGCTAATCAAAAAAATGTGTGTATGTCAGCTCCATCGCACGACTGGAGTTTACTCTTTACGAAAGATTATAAAATACATAGATTAGTAAATACCCTCATTTAAATGAGGGTATTTACTAAATTCATTAAATAAATGAATGCATTTTGTTAGCTTTATTAGTTTATTATTTTTTTCAAATCATAAATAAATCACAAATAAATATCAATGGATATAAATATAAATATAGTATAATATTTATTATATTATATTAATATGTATTGAAGCATATTGTAGCCTGTAACGCGTAACGTGTGACATGTGACATTTGATTTTACTCCCATAAATTTTCATACCCCGGGCTTATATATGAAAATCGATTCTTAACTTCAAAATTTTTTAAGTAACAACCTACTATATCAGTATCAGTACTGTATATGTCAGCAGTTAAAGTTTAAACTTAAGTTTAACTTTATAGAACTCTACACTGGATCTTATAAAATTTTAATTTCGAGACAGTTTTGGTCGTGCTCTTAAATTTTTTCCACATTATTGTCTAATAGATATATAATTTATGATCTACAACTTAGTTACTTATTCGGCACACGGAAATGAGACGGGCCTGGAGGGCTCAAAGCTAATACATCATACGGCGTGATCCCCGTAGTGCTAAGTTTACAACACCCGACGACCCTTTACTCATCAGTTACGTTCAGCTTGTTGCTGATATGGTTACATGTTACCTTAGCTTGTACGCGTAGGATTTAAACATTTCGAGATTTTGAGTTCCCACAAATCGTAAACATTATAAACAATTTTAATTAAATAACCGTTACGTACCGTTTACGAATTTATTATATGTATAGTTTGATTTAAAACAAACCCCGATACAAACACAGTGTAGTGTACTGTATTCAGCCTTTTACAGTGATGCTTCAGTAGTTATCGGACAGAAATTCACATAGGAAATATTGTATGGGCGTTTCTATAAAAGTTAAAAGCTTTCTGTAAAAAGTGTGCAAAAATGCACAACGTACAAAATGAAAATGCACGCATTCTAAAAGCAGTGGCGAATGCAAGAACATATTCCCTGCACTGAACAGTTGTCGTGTCCCACGGGAATGTTCACGGAATATATTTCGCACATTCCGCCTTTACAAAGAGTAATAAGAGTATCTGTTTTGCAATACTATCAAGATCGGTGAAACTTATATATCCATATTATTATCATTTTAATCTTTAATCCTTGGGTAGTTGTTTCTATCTGTAAAGCTATTTTACGTTTCATAATTTAACAGAATACCACCGTGAAATACAGGATGTATGCTGATGCTTTTTTGGTTGATAAGTGAGGTTTGCAATCAATTTTTACAATCAATTTTTATAACGCTCTTGTATGTCCTATGAGGTTGTTTGTGTCAAATTCCGACAGTAGCATATAAAAATAATATAAAAAATATATTTCAATATTTGTATCTAACCATAATATTAAAAAAAAGGATTAAAATAATGTTTATACACAAACAAGTACCCACATAAAGAAAACAAAAATATTTATAAATTAGTTGGTTCCAAAATATAGTTACGAGTAGGTATATATCTAGTTGAAAGTTTAAAAGTTATAGTAAAAAAAGATATTGATAACAAATACAATTTTTACCTGATCGCAAACATGAACTGGAAATGATTATTAATTTTAGATTATATTTATTATAGTTTTAACTGATTAGCTTATTCGCATTATTCGCTACAAAAAAGCTAAGAAGTTAGAAAAAAAAAATATGTTATAGAATTGTGTCAATTTTCGCTCTTTGGTAATTAAATAATTTTCATTAAAATTTTATTAACACTTCTTATGAATAAAAAGCTCCCGAGTGATTTAATAGAACAATAGCAGATTTTTGTCGGGATTAAGTTGATCCGTGATTAATCTGCCACAGATGCGTGTGACGAGGGTCTGAAGTACTGTGACAGAGCGATAATTGGGATGTTATGATATCGTAGCGTTTATAAGCGCAACCTGTGGTCTGAGGTCTATTTCGGTATACTTAGGCGCGTGGTATCAGCGGTGTCACCATGTCACGGCTAGTTGTATGGATAATGGTTTTAGCCCTACTCGGACCATAGACTAATACTAATTAATATATTAGTTTAGTTAGTTTGGTTGAGTTCTTTCTGCCACTCTCAACACGAAAAATATTCTTATTTTATGCTCCAGAAATAGCCATGTTGTAATGAATGTTTATACGGTGACTGACAAGAGTTGCTGAACTAGATTTTGAACTGGACTTAAGCCGAATTTACACTTGGCTAAATTTAGTGCACTAAATTAAGACAGTCTAGCAGTCTATTTTGACCTTTATACTAAAGTAAATAGTTCAAGACCACTACGCAACAAAATTGAAATAACAGTCAATATAATCATATATTACTACTACTGCATACTAAAAACTATTAACTAGATAATAATAAAATTTTGTTAAGTTCAAAGTACACATAAACTTTAAAATACTCATTAACCAAACAATATAAGAGTTATGCAAAAATAATATTTTTTCTTGCTATAAAGAACTAAAGCCTTCCATAACTCTCTGCTCCGTCAGTTGAATAATTCAAAAATTCAGGTAGGACACTCAATAGAACAAACAAAGTTGAACAATGCCCGGATATGAATGTTACATCAATGCGTTTATTTTTTCATGCTCTTTTCACAGCTCTATTTCAAGAACAAGTAAACAGCACAAGTTTTCAACATTCACCTATTGAAACGTAATACAACTTTATACTTTAAACAATACAAGTTGTACTTTTGTTGGTCTTTTTTATGTTAAGGTCGGCAAACAGGCAGACGGTTCACTTCGTGGTTGGTGGCTACCGTCGCCTATAACACAGGCAACGCCACAGGTGCTGCAAGTGCGCTGCCGACTACAGTAGGATTAAGGTAAGGGATGGGGAAGGGATAGGGAAATGGATTTTGCATTATATTTATCTTACACAACGAAATGCAACATCAAACATTGTGTTATTTCACCATGGGTCTTCTGTTATTCCTCTTCTGTCTTGAAAATTCTTCAAAAATATATACAGCATCTTTGTGTTTTTCATTCATATTAGAAGTTAACAAAATATTTTCTAAAGTCATAATAAATAATAATACGATTTACATTCAAGGTTTCAAATATTTCGTATTCATCGCTGAGCACTCACAAACTTCGTTAATAAAATTGAAATCAATTGTACTCTCATAAGAAAGTAATTTCTTAGTATTTTCATCAACTGAAACAAAGACGTCCAATTATTATCATCTTTTTATCGTCTCAAGAGAAACGAAGTAAATTAAACAGTGGGCGGGGATGATGTTCAACAAAATGTCGGACAATATTAAATGAATGACCGCCATTAATACGACGCTTGAGAAGTTTTATTTTGAGAAAACATTTTTCACTAACTTAATTAAAACTATGTTACAAAGGTTTTTCTGGTAAGTTTAAACAGTAAGTAAGTAAGTAACAGTACTTAAAGCGTGTTCCATAATTCGAAGGAGTAATTTGACAGGTACTAATGTCAAATTTTAAAATTCTGCATAGTGCTGTACAGCACTAGTACTAATATCGGTTTTATTTGCTTAGTTAATAATGTTTTACGGTAATATGATTTTACGCTGAAAAAGCCGAATAAACGATATTTTCGAGAAGTAGAATGATATAGCAATTTATGTAAAATTAATATCCCGAAACACACTTTAAAATTTGGAGTTAACGTGACAGATAACATTTAGTAATAGAAGACATGAAACTACGCCCAAATAAATGTAGATATATTATATCTTTATAAAACCATGTGCTTCTATTCACGACTGAATATCGAACGTAATTTGTTTTTCTGAAGGGTACGTACATTGAAAAATTTTGATTTCCTAAAGCATCGGCTAAAGGTTCCAATAGTCCGGTGAAATTTATCTACCCGTGTAAGATGTCGTAGACATTTCCGCAAATATTATACCCCGTTTACATGTGGCTCATTTCCACGGCCATGAGCAGGGGGAAATAAAATGGGCAACGCGAGCATGTAAACAGGTCGCTTCCCTTGCCATTGCCGTGTCCGCTCGCGTTGCCCGGCTATCCCTCAATTGGCGGTTTTTCATACGGACATCAAAGGGCCGGCAATGCGAGAGCGATAGTGTTTACAAGCTGCTCTCTCGCTCACTTTCTCTCGAACGCCCGAACGGATTGCAAGCCGACTGCCATGTCAGTGGCCATAATATAAGAGAGAAAAAGTTAGAGAGAGAGAGAGAGAGAGAGAGAGGGAGATAGAGGGGGAGAGGGGGGAGAGATAGAGAGATAGAGAGATAAACAGAGAGAGATAGAGAGAGATAGAGAGCGAGAGAGGGAGAGAATATTTGGCTCTCTAGATTGACATAGTCTGTCCCTTAATCGTTTTCTCGTAGCAATGTGATGTGATGGTCAGCCACTAATTTTATATTGATATAGCGTAACAATGCCCCACGTACTTTATTTTACATTCATCTTTTGTTCGGGCCGCGATCTGTTTGAATTATTTAAGTCTATTTAAATAGTAATACCGCTTGAATCTAGAAGAAAATTCAATTACAAATTTTCTTTTATTACATAAATTTTCTAAATAAACACCGGGAAAACCATCGACATAATACGAGTAAGTTAGATTACTCGAAACTGATACTTGTGATGATTGACTTTTCAACATAACATTCCCTTCCAGTATTTTGTGTGATATATCATCGCTACAAGTATAAAAGTCTTAAAAGTTAGACTAAAATAATTGTATTATAGATTAATTACTGATTTAGAATTCAAAATTTATTGCTTATTTTAGGAATGTATTACTTTTAAAAATGCGATTAGATCTTTGTAGAGCGAACTAACCCCACTTAAAGTAAATAAATTTAGAGCATAGTTAAAGTACTAAAAATTAAGTAACAAGACTGGTTGAAAAACAAACAGAAACCATGAAAAACTACAGTATTAGGTGTTGGGATTTATTTCAGGGCGGGGGTAGATTGACGTGAAATATTCAAGGATCACCCCGGACCTACGTACCCTGAACGAAGAATCGCCCGATGATTTATTTGCGAGGTATAAAGGTCCCGCCGTCCCTGTTGTGTTATTTTCAACCGACTGTGTAGTGGCGTGTCGTTTGTAAAAAATATGAGACGCTGAATTAATCTTGTATAGAGAAAGGACTGTGTTTTCATTCATTCTTTTATGAACTGAGTAAATAATATGGTCCAACCGTGTCGATTATTGTGATCAAAAGTCAACTTTCACATTTTTTAGGTTCATAATTTAAATTCAATTTTTTTTTGTGTAATAAGACATTGTTTATTTTGATATTTGCAGTGGTCTGTAGACGACATCGCATTCAATGGCATGTATGCTTGTCAGTCACGTATTAAACATAAAACAAAAATCTTAATATTTTTTAAAATTAATAATATTATGGTACATAAGCAGTAGATATTAGTATACTTCCATATTAAGAAGGTAAGTCCACTTAAAATTTAAATTTTAAAAATATTGTGTTCCCGTTGTTGCACGTGAATATTGAAGCTTGAACGTTCGCGTTGGAAAATGGACCGTTTTTAAAATATAGTAAAGTGCTTTTTCAGTCGGAATCAATTAAGATTAAATTATCTTCAGTTAGCAGATTCAATGTGGCTTTTGGTACTGAACTTTAACGCAGAGTCCACAATTTTTTTACTAAATTTTAGTATTATGTGATTAGTTGAATTTGAACTTTATTTATAAGGGGCATAGTATTTTTTTTTCTATCTGTTAATATCTGTTGTTCGCGGAAAATGTCGTTGATTGCACTGTTACCTTTTTTTATGTATGTTTCTCTTTTCAAATTTACTATGTATGGTGTAATTGTTTGTTTTCCCAAATTAAAATTGTTCACTGACGGTGAGGTTACCGTCGTCACCTATTAAAACAAGCAACGATACAGGTGCTGCAAGTGCTAATAGGCTTTCCTATAGGGTACCATAGAATAAAAAAAGTATTGAAGTGTCTATATATTATAATATTTATCTAACAGGTTTTATATTGATCAGTTAGATCAACGATTTACTTGGAGGCGACAGTTGGAGGCGACTTATAAAAATATTTGTCTACATAAAATTATTTTAAGAACTTTTTAGTTAATGTATAGTTCATTTTTGTAGCTAAATTTGTTTATTTTATACACAATGTGTCAATTTTTATTTCATGTTGTCAAAAGTTTCAAATTCTTAACATTAACCAATTTTAGTCACGATAAATTTGTTAAATCTCGAAAGATCTGATATAAATTAGAAGCGAAGAAAATGTCTTTAATTAAATACAGTTCAAGTGTAGGCACTCGAGCCGATGAAATAACATTGTCTTGTACCGCCGCACCTCGACTTAATGAACATCAAGCGGCACTAATTAGAAGAAAACTTATTGATTTTCTCTTTGAAAATCATTCCGAGACGCTTCCCAGAAGTAAACGACTAGTGAATCGCTCTATACAGTCTGTGTTATGTTCCGTTTTGTAAGTTAACTACCTAGTCTAACTAGTTTAAAGCATATAATATGTACAATTCAATATGCATTAGGGTAGTTAGATTAACTGAATGTAAGTTTAGTAAAAATAGTTTCATTGCAAGCTAAACTGTGTTTTATTTGATAAAGCTTAATCTAGCAAAAGCTCCATCCAAATATAAACTAGGTGCGCGACTTCGTCCGCGTACCTTTATAAAATATAGCCTATGTTACTCACTGATAATGTAGCTTTCTATCGGCTAAGCCGTTTCTGAAATTAGCGTTTTATTTTTTATTTTATTTTATTAGAGATGGGTAGCGAAGATGAGGCATATGATGAAGCGAGCTCATCTAGAAGATGCCTATTCACTCGAACCTTGAAATTTCGTGTACAGAAAAATCGAAAAACTATATTTTTTACATTTATATAATATACATACAAGTATTACTATATGCAATAATTTAACTAGCAGCTGAAGCCACAATTATTCGAGTGTAAATTCACAACACATGTAAAATTCTCGGCGTGGACAGACATTTCTCGCGACGACGTTGATTTGTGCAAAAATCCGCAGTAGGTAAACAAAATTTAAATTGTTATAATAGCGTCGCTTTGGTTCACAGCATTTGACAGAAGGATGACAACACACGTGCTCTGTCTGATGAATATTTAACGAGTCTAGTGTGGGCGTAATTACTAGCACAGGCGTGCAGGCTCTCAGATTCGTCTTATTTTAGAATAACAAATGCATTATTTATGAGATAACTAACCTTTTCAGTGCCATAATTGTGTTTTATATGAATTTGCGTTATGAATTTTTAATGCTCGTCCTAAGTCATGATTAGACTTTAATCGAAGCAGTTTGTTCAACAAATTTTATTTCAGTAATGTCTAATATCAAAATGTTTATGGACCCACATTAGGGTGTCCCAAAAAAATAAAAGTATTTTTTTTCCAACGCATACCCTCTTATTTTGTTTCAATGATGTCAAAGCTATTATAAATAAAGTTTCACGTATTTAGAACCACGGCAACCCGTGCCGACTTGCATCGAAACATGTCGGTACTTGTTTACTAAGGCCCGCGGAAGCCAACGTATTGATGTGCTTGTTGTTGCTTGTTTGTTTGATTAGTAAACGCATTGTTTTCATTCAGTCAACATGTCAATGGAGTTACGCAGTTTTAAAAAGGGGATATTTTTAATAGGGGACGTAAAACATCAAATTGCCGGTTCAAAACTTCCCTCTAATGGACAGGTACTGGCAGTTCTGTTCTATAATATTCGAGAAGTTAATTTAAGTGTCAATGAAAGCGCCAATCTTACTATTCGTGAGTGCATTATTTACTGGGAAAAGGCACGTATACCAACTAAATCTTTACCAAACTGTGTTAAAAAACTAGTTAACTTGTACCATGTTTGGAGAGATTTGCAAAAAAATGCAAATAAAACTCAAGGCGTGTTTGTGCAGCGTCGGCGAGAATTTATTTCAAACTTAAATGATTTGTTTGATCTCGCACACGCCGATGCCCTTAAATTAATGAGGATTAATGAAGATAAGATCTTCCTGCAGCGCCAGAGGGAGCCAGGTCGGCCTGGTCACTTAGCTGGAGTGGATAAAAAACTGGCTGAAAAGGAGGAAAAGGCCTACATTAGAAACATTGACGAGCAAAAGCGACGTGATAAATATCTGTCATCCTTAACTCCTTCATCACCTCCTTATGAACCACTACAAGAAAATTCGTCTTTTGAATCTGAAATAATGGATTTGCAAGAAAACTTGCCCACCTTTACCGAGAGCACACAGTCTAACACTTCTATGAGGAAAAATTTCATAACTTCGAAATTAGTGGCAGCTTTAGATAGGTGTCAGTTAAGTATGCGAAATTCTGTATTTATTATTGAAGCAACTATTGAAGCGCTTGGACATAACACTGACGAATATCCTATAAGTAAGTCCTCAATTCAAAGAATTCGTACAGAAAAGCGAAAAGAGCGCGCAGAAGCTATAAAAGTTGATTTTCAAAACGAGGTACCGGATACTGTAACTGTCCACTGGGATGGCAAACTCTTACCAGCTTTAGATGCACGAAAATCTAAAGAAGAACGTTTACCGATAGTTATTTCGTACGATCATAAAGAACAACTCATCGCTGTGCCAAAATTAGAGAACTCTTCAGGAAGCGAACAGGCACAGGCAGTTTGGAACGCTATGATTGATTGGAATCTTGAAGATAAAGTGCAGATTCTCTGTTGTGATACTACTGCTTCCAATACAGGTCGTATTAATGGTGCCTGTGTGCTTCTCGAACAGAAAATGAATAGAGAAATGCTCGTTTTTGCTTGCCGTCATCACGTCTACGAGTTGGTATTAAAAGGCGTGTTTGAAGCCAAAATTAGCCAAGTCACTACGAGCCCTGACATTCCACTGTTTAAAAAGTTCCGAGAAAACTGGAAAAATGTTGATCCCGAAAGGATACAGAGTTATTCAGAAAAGCTAGCATGCCTAAAAGTTTCAGAAATTAACGAACTGCTAGACTTTTACCAATCTGAATTAACTAAAAAAATTGCTAGAGATGACTATCGTGAATTAATAGAGCTTTCAATAATATTTCTCGGCGGAGATAGAGAGAAGAAATTTAAGATTCGGCCTCCAGGTGCCATCCACCAAGCTCGATGGATGGCGAGAGCGATTTATTCACTAAAAATAACTTTACTTAGCTCTCAATTTAAAATTTCGAACAAGGACAAGGTAGCTCTATTAGACGTGTGCCTGTTCATCGTGACATCCTACGTGAAGCCTTGGCTGGAATGCACTTTAGCGGTACAGGCACCATACCAGGATTTATGCTTTTTGAAGACCATGAAGGCTTACGAAAGAATCGACAAAAGCATCTCAAAAGCAGCTTTACAGAAGTTCTGCCAGCATTTATGGTATTTAGTAGATGAAGTATCTGTCTTGTCAATATTTGATGATAATGTAGACCAGGAAACAAAAGTAAAAATGGTTGCTAACTTAGTCAAAGAAAACTCATCAGCCTACGGTAAACGCTACATTCCATCGAAGGAAGAACTATGTGGCCCACTTTTCGGTTAGTAGAACTAGTAAAAATATTTGTTTTCTTTTATCACTTTGCTTAGATAACTTATTTCTATCTTTTTCAATTTCAGAGAAAAGCATTGATGATTTTGTGTCAATCAAAAGTAAGGCTGTATTCAATCGACTCAAAATTGATGACAGTTTCCTCAACGAGTGTCCTGCTTCATGGTCGAATAATACCTCGTTTCAACTTGCTAAGAAAAAGGTGCTGGCACTGAGGGCAGTTAACGATACGGCTGAAAGAGCGGTTAAGTTAATGCAAGACTTCCATGGCTTAATTACTGTGGAAGAGGAACAAAAGCAATTTTTATTACGTTGCGTACAAGAACACAGACAGGTATATCCGGATTGCAAAAAGCAAACCTTAAGAAGAAAATTTAGTAAATAATGTTCTTTTAACGATAAATACTTAATAAATATTATATACGGGTAAAACAGTGTTTCATTTACTGAAATACTTCTTAAGTTCTACAACCTCTCTATGGCTTCCATACTAACTTTTCATTCAAAGTTTGACATCAAGTCGGCACGGGTTATCATTATCCGATCGCCGTAATATTTATTATTTAAGTCATTAGGGTCAAATGGAAAAAAAATAAGGGGTATGCGTAACTCCATTCGCAAAAAAAAAATTTGCCCTTATAGCCTGGGACACACTAACCCACATACATAATTTTTAAAGAAATTTAATTGTTTAAATGTTTCGTTTTCATAGTTGTCGTTATTTTGTAATTTGATGTTTTTGAAAACTGTTGCATAATGTGTTAAGTATTCAAAAAATAATCATTAGTTGTTAAAATAAGTGTTGTTGTCTGATTGCATATTTTAAATTGAGACGACGACGATTTTAAATTGACATTGAGAAATTATAGTAGTATAGTTTTATGTGATTGAGTGAAAAACAAATATACAAACTTTCGCTTTTATATATGCGGTGCCCGCGACTTCGCCCGCGTTTAAAAATGAGAAAATATGTCAGTAACGAATATAACGCCTGACATCTTTATCGCTGTGAAATTGGTGGCGCCAATTTTTTTTTTTAATATTTTTAGACGATCCCTCAGAAATCCAGGATAAGAATATAAAAGTATTCTATATGTCAATACAGTTAATAAGCTACCTGTGTGCCAAGTTTCATCCAAATCAGTTTAGCCGTTTTTGCGTTACTTAGGAACAAACATTGAACCATACAAACTTTCACAGGTAGGTATACCTAGTTAATTTAATAGGGTTAGAATTAGGATTGCCGTTGTGTAAGCATATTTCTAGAGTTATTTATTTATTTATATGGCTTCAGGTTTAAAAGGGTACAAATCGTAGCTTGTATTGAAAAAAATAAAGCCTGCAATAATAATAAAGCTCATTCTATAGGCACAAATTTCATTTAGCTTAACAGCGATATTCATTGCGGTCGCTCCGTTTTAAATTGTGCGTAAATATAATGACGGTTGTTACGATGGGGCCATAAAGGTACGCTTTAAGCGAAACAACACTTTCTGCAATTATCTGATATCGTATTGTAATTGTTAAATAAGAGTTCCTTTTTAGCATGTGTTTCTTTGAATGAGTAATGGATGCTAGAGCCACATTTGCCTATACCTTCCTAATTCCTTATCTTGAGCCTACTAAGATTACTACGCACTTGCAGCACCTATGGCATTACTTTTCTCATAGGAAATTCTACTTATGATAGGTATTTAAAACATTGTGCATGTCAACTTGAATACTTTAATTTTTTTTGTATTAATGTTTGGTTCTGTTCTCACTTAAATGTAATATCTATAGCTGTCGACACGCTTGTGGAATATGTGTTAATTTTTTGTATTTTTTACTATAATTTTGCTTTTGTTTCTGTTTGTGTCCAAAATATTATTAAAATAAAAATATATATATATTTGAATGTGAAGGTCGTCAGGCAGGCTAACGGTCCACTTGATGGTAGGTGGCTAGCTTCTTAAACTATTAACACAAGCAAAGCCTTGTACATTATTATAATTAAATTTCTTACTCACATACACTTACATACGTCTGTAAATATTGAGCCTACTTTACTAAACCCGCTAAAATAATAACAATCATCTTCTTACACGAAGTCAATATACGCTCGATGAAACCTATGAACGATAATTTATTATAAGGGGATAAGCAGAAACTGCTGTCATTTTATGTACTAAGTTTATATACAAAGGTTGCTGATCTAGAATAAGTACAAAAATGGACTAAAGTTACTTAAACTCTTTATTATTATAAAACTTTTTATTTTTATAAAAACAGCTTTTTTATGTTTGAAATACAAAATTTTGTTTGATTCAGAAGTCTCGCGGTAAATTACTTATAACCTAAACATTGTATAGGTAATAAACATATCGAAGACCGGATTTACTACGAAACCATGAATTTATATAACTATAAATTCATGGTTTCGTAGTAAATCCGCTTCCCGCTAATCTCCAATAAAAGGCAATGGCCCCAAAGTAAGTCCAAGCTTTACGTACTGGCTGGGTGTACATTTAATTCACCCATTTCCCCGGGGTTTTTCTCTAGTCGGTCTATCTATGTTATGGCTGAAAGGAGATTTAATATGGTGCTCTCATATATTCTTAACGCAAGAACTTTGAACAGCTTATATTACTTACTTAAATACAGTTATAGAAACGAATCTAATAGAAACGAAGAAGTAATATACAAAATGTTTACATTCATTACAAACATAATTCTGCTCGTAACTTGCAAAATGTGCCCTTAAAGTAATTGAATGTTATGAATAGGTATTTAAAACATTGTGCATGTCAATTCGAAAACTATTTTTTTTTTAAATGTAAACATCGTCAGACAGGCTGAAGATCCACATGATGGTAGTTGGCTACTGTCGTCTATGAACACAAGCCATGTAAGAAAGGATTTAAGGTTAACATTATGAAAAAGGTGAGGATAGGTAGCAATATATCTTAGTACCCATTACGTTACAACAGCACATGTGCTTTTATTAAAAGTTATTGCTTTTTGAGGCGATGGTTACTTCCACCAGACGGGATGCAACTACATTATTTCTGCAAAACGCAATTTTTTCTGATAAATATGCCCAAACTGAGAATTAGTATGCGATAAATTTCACAGTTTTATTCACTCTCTAAAAGATTTTCAATAGGTGTATTAAATATCTCCGAAAATAACATTCCAAATGAGCTTGCATTTTCCGGGTTTCAATGGAGGTCAAATTGCAATCCCTCTGAGGCTTCATAACTACAAAATCGTGCTTGGCGATTCACAAAAAGATAAAACAGAGAAGAGAACAAAAAAGAAACAGTATCTGCAACATTTGGCCCCTTGGCGCAGTTGCTGTAAAGCGAGGGTTAAGTCCGAGACAATCTAGACAAGTGTTTGTTTCTCCGGACGTTAGCGCTGCAAGCACAGTAAAGTCATAACTGGTGATTGTTCCCCGTTCTAAGTGGTGGTATTTTTAATTAAAACTAGCTTTCGCTTTAAAGTTCGAAATTCACAGTTCCAAGAATTCAAAGAAATAATTCCTAATTTAATTTTTGATAATATTACGCTTTACGCTTGATAATAGATCATCATGTCATTTCATCTCAGCCGTAGGACGTCCACTGCTCCACTATTGGAGATAGGTCATCCCCATAGTTAATGATAGGTGGTTACTGTCGTCAATCAACACAACCAAAGCAAGAAATTGTAGTAAAGTTAAAATATAAGTTCTTAGGAGAAGTTAGGGTAAAAGGTCCTGGTATACCTTACTCAGTCACCGAAACCAAACTGCGTGTTATTTTTTCATTATGGGCCTATATAAAGAGGTGGTTACTGCCGCCAAACGACAGAAACGCAATTTAGCCTACCAGTACTTTAAATGAATTGGCTATTTTTAATGTGAATTTATAATTGATCTAATTTCAATATTATATTAAAAAGTAAAAACTGCAGAAAAATTTTAAAGATGGTGTAACTAAATATTAACGGAATACTCGCGGATTAAATTACTTACTTTTTTATACATTTCACATTGAAAGCAAATATTTAAAAAGAGAATCATTAAAATTATAATCAATTATATAGTTTTATATTAATAAAATAAACGATAAAATAGAAATTGTATTTTTAGCTGCCAACTGAAAGTAGGAATTGTTCAAATTTCAAATATTGCGGTTAGCTATATTCTTTGAGGTGCAGTTAGAGCGTTATTACTGCAATACATCATATACCGTGTTAAGTGTAGTGTCCTCAGACTGTTTGTTTTTGGTTCCATCCATAGCGCAGGTGCAATTTATGAGGTCCGCATTGTACGCCTTTGTATTTGTACCCAGAGGTAATGAATTTAAAAACATGCTTACAGAAACAATCATTGAGGGACTGTTTATTAATAAAATAAAAGCTACATATTCCCTATTCTTGCAATTTCAGTCTCTTACAATAGTCAATTCAACATGAGTTCAAGTCTTCACTATAGAAGTTGAGCGATTCCTTTTTTTCGACATACAGCCAACTTCGAAGTCAGCCAACCAATTATTATGTCTTGAAAATCAGCCATGTTAACAAATAATTTACGGTTCTTTTGTATGTATAATTGTATATTAAACATATTGGCTTCACACTGTCATTAAGCTATTTTTTAAATATAACTTAGGTATTCTTTTCAACGAATGCTTAAGGATTATTTTATAAATGTCTCCGAAAACCCTCTTCTGCAGTTCATATAATCTTTGATTAAATACTGTTCCTCTACTAAGAGCGGTAGACATTAATATAAGAACATAACAGGATATGCGCTACAATTTCTCTCGAAAGGAGAACAAAATATCATTACATAAATTTTAAACTCATTTTAAGTTAGTCTCTATGAAGTCAGCTATGAAGTACCCAATAGATACGACGTCGGAGTTATAAGCAATGTTGTTTTCTCTACTGCAATTAAGTCTTTGTAAATTAACACTTTTTGTACGCGAATTATTAAAAAAAAAAAAAAAAATTACTTACTAAGTTTGGCCTACTTTCTCCAGATATGCATCAATACACTAAGTGCTATGAATTTAGGCTACCTCTTTATTCCTTTGGAGTTTGTCGACAGTAGTCCCACTGTAAAGTGGACCACCTATTCACCTTCTACAACTTTTTTTAAAAACAAAGTAATAATAAAATAATTGTCAATTATTTCATGGACTTGCCAATGAACAGCAGCATTAAAAAAAAAATCTTATAAAGGGTTGGAGGTAGACTAATTCTGTGTAAAATTTTTATATAATATGCTACAGTTTATGTATAAAGTAAATGATAACGTCTTTATTAAAATAGCAGGCTGTTAAAATTTCGTCTTAGTTAAGCTGGTGGGAATCAAGTTCGTTTTAAACTTATCTTGTGAGGTTAGAAAATAAAAGGCACGATGAAGAAAATCTAATGTATCAAGTCTGTAAGTGTCACATTCAGTTAAGATTTTCAACAAAGTGGAACAATCCCTCCTTTTCAGTTGCTCCAAACATCGTAAACGTATAACAAAGGTTTTCGTCATAAAACGTCACAAGGGTATGACAAACACTGCGATATACGGATATACTCGTAAAATAGTTATGACTATACAATATTTGCCACCGATATTTGAATAAACAGTACACAAAGAAATATTAATAATAAATATTGAATAATTAGTCGGTAGCACCTACTTCTAAAGTGAGACCTTTCCCATCAAAGAATACCTTCAGAAATGCCAATGCAGGATACGCATCTAATGCGTATCATTGGCATTTGCTATCAAAAAAATTTGCTCATAAATTTAATAAATAGTGACAGTGTTAAGTAGGTCGCACAATGGTTACTATCCTCTGCTCTATGATCACTAATTAGATTTTGTATCTCTTAATGGTATGAAAAGTTTTTGTATTTTCAGTCGTTCCTTACTTTTCCTTTTTTAGGTGCTTTACGGTACATACATACTTGATATACTTTATAAAGTATGTCCAGTACATACATTATGTTCTTCGGTCAAACGGTGCTGGAGAATAAAGTATGTCTGGCAGCAGACCATCGTGAATTAACAGAATATTATGTGCTGTTGAGCATGGTGAGCGAGTAAGAGATACTAGAGTCCCTATTCCTTCCTAATCCCTTATCCTCAATCGTGTTGCTACATTAGCCATCTTATAAATAGTATCTAGAGAAAATAGATGTATAGATATTTCTGATTTTTACTTGACGATACTACGTCGATACGTTTGTTCGTTTTATACTAGCTAATCTCTGTGTGTGTGAAAGAGTGCGAGAGATATCAAACATTTTTTTATATATATAAGTAGACTACGTTATTTGTAGTTCAAAGGTTGAAGAAACATCCGTCAGTCCCGTCACGTCTGCGGCTACTTATCGCAAGTTGCTCTCGTAAAATAAAATAAATTGCGGACAAGGAGCGACCGACACTTTTTTAAGAGCAACACAAATGGACGCCACCTTCGCATAGGTGTTTACGTAACACTCGACTGAACTTTACCTTTAAACTAACCTGAAAATATATTCAACTTGAAACAAGATTTCGCTACAGGAACAAAAGTAATCTATTGTTGTTGAACTGTGGACTTGAAAAAAATAAAATCCGCCCTACTTTCCGCACGGGTTAACTCGTTTTCTTAACAATAAGTACTATTAGTCCGACAGTTGAAAGACCGTTTTGAGTAGTTATTTGAGGGATTGCGAAATTGTGGCTTATTCCCCGTGGTCCCTCTCATAGTCCCTTCACACATTCCGCACAGCACCATTTACTTCCACATTAATGCTTGCTTGTAACTAATGCTTGTCCCTCGAAGGGTCCACTGATACAAAAACATAATATTTGTACCTATACCTAAATACAAATTTGATACCTAGCTGAAAAGAAAAGAGGTCACAATTTTTGACATTGACCCCAAAAAATTAATAAAATATGACGTATGTTTTTAAAATGTGCCTCACGGCTTGAAATATTTATTTCTTTATTAAAAAAATATTATACAATCGGTTTACGAAATAAAACTAAGGCTATTTAAAATAGTAATATTTTATTCATACATAAGGTTTGTTAGAAATAATTCCATTGCAATGGGGTTTTTCTTTAAATCGTGTCTCTAAAAGTTTGAAAATATGTGAAAAGCATTTTTATACTGCAAAATTTGTGTAAATATTCATACTTTTGTTTTGTTTTGTCTTTTGGTTCGGTGTAGCATATTGAGCGTTGAGCAATTAGCGAGGAATGTCCGCGAATATCTCCCGTCCATTTGGTTAAATCGCACAAAAGTAGCGAATATTTTGAAAACTATGCGACATGGCATTCACAGCAAAACCAATTTTCATATGGTAATATTATATTGACTTTTCTAGGGAAATGACTCCACAACTTGGCTTGTCAGTTTTAATGAAGAGAAATAAGTTACTTCATTACTAATATTAGCTATAATTGTAATAGCCTGTAAATATAATATAAATGGATTTTTGTTACTTCTAAAAAAACTACTAAATACTTATATTTCGATGAAATTTTACAGTAATATAATTTATATATCAGAACAACACAGAAACTTTACAAACGTAGTATTATTACTGGTATTTTAATATGCGCTTTTGAAAATTGCTTCGTATTTAAGTTAAAAGACTAACATACATTTTGTCTGTGTCATGAGAGATATTATCGTATAACTTAAGAATAGGTACCCATATAATGAATGGTGCAAGCCGAGCGTCAGGTGAATCTCTCGCTCCACTTTATCACATCGCAATAAATATGAATAACTTTCAGTGACGTCCGTATAAATACGAGTACCTACTTCGTTCGCTCGAATCGTACGCGGTTTTACCAATTACCATTTTACAATAGTATGAATTTATTATGAGGTTAAATGGATATATGAGTTGTATTTATGGCTTAAAAAATCGATTTTCCATTTCGGTTAATATCACACACTTGTGCGGAATATTTTTCAAACAAAAAGTGTGATCTTTTTATTTAAAAGTCATGATACTCGTACGTATTGTCGACTTTATGGTAGGTGTGAACGACACACGTTCTTCAAGTGTGTTGCTGACTTTAGTATTATTGCGTATAGGGCGAAATGATAGGGAAAAGTCTATGTGATTTTTTGCTGTATTTTTCTCCGCTAACTTCTACTGAATAGATTTTGATACGCTTTTACAGTAATGGATACACTGATTTGTATTATGTATAATTTGCAGAAAAATTGCATCCATGCGAAATTGGTAGTGAGTGGGTCGCTAGTTCTTCATATAAAGCAATTACCAAAAAAAATGACGTCCGAATGAAAATATTACATTCAAAAATCAAAGAAATACAACAATAGAAAAGACATTCTCCAGACACGTTAACGCCGAAATTATAATTTTGTAAACTTGGTATGGTAAGGATTCCTCTGAGGGGAACAAACTTTGTTCTATAATAGACGTTTAATCATATTCATTTTTCCCTAGAGGACTATCGAAGCGTGTTTCAACAACGTTGATTATGACGCTCTACATTTCGGTATAAGGTAAACGCTATATTGACATTTTAATTTATATCATTCTAGATACTTGGACATGCTCAAAGATCACAATAAAATAGGCGCATGTATGCTAGTTCGTTTTAGTGCATAAATAAAGGACCCTTCTCATTCTAGCGATAAAATATGTAAGCAATGTCATTTACTATAAAAGGCAGAATTCAAGTTAATATGGAGTTGCTAATGTAAATCTTCAAATTACTTTAGGTATATAAACTTGTTATGTTATGTCGTATAATTTTAATATATAAAAATAACTTGTCAAGGTGTTCGTTAACGAATCGATTTCAATGGAATTTTGTAAATTCGTAAGGTTGGATTCATTTTGAAAGACACGGACGAAGTCGTCGACAAAAATCAAGTATTTTATGTTCTTATCAATGTTTACCTTAATGTCTTTATTACATTAGTAACTGCTACAATTATCACAGAAATAAAAGGGCAATATGTTATGAAAGTCATATTACTTTGCCGACACAATACAATTTGGCGGAATAACACGCGGCTGCGTAAATTACAACAAAGTATATGCGGGCACAATATGCCTATTAAACAGTAAGATAACTCATTAAATTAGATATCAAATATTTGTGATAATTTCTTTTGTTGTAGCTATTGAAGAATATTTTAATATCATGCTTTTTAAATTTTAAAAATGCAATTTTTAAGTGGGTGTTATTCCATTTTATAGTAGGTTCCTTTCAACCATAGGATCTTGTAAAGAACAAGGATAACGTGAGCGATAAGGAGGGGACAGGGAAATGAAGTCTTTAATATCTTATTCACTTACTTTTTCACAGTCTTATTCAAGGGTTTTATTACTGTCGCCAGATGGCTGCACGTATAATTGCAAAAATCAGTGTGGTCTGTCACTATTAGTTACTACAAATGTCATACAGAGTCTAACCTATTAAATCCAATGGATATCAGAATGAAGTTTGAAATTGTCTTCGCCTTTGAGAAAATATTAAGGCATCTTACCACTTTGTCGTGACGACAAATACTTAGTCGTGCAGTTTATGTATGTAAACATTAGGTATACTATATTTAATATTGTAGTCTTTCACTTACACTCGATACTATATAAAACCAATTATACCTACACCGCTTTTTGACCTCAGAGCATCTAGTAATAGTATGTAGTAATTCTTACATAAAGTAGGACTTATATTTTGGCGTATCAATTTTTTTTTTCATAATCAAAATTTGACCTATACCTTTAAGTTTATTTATATAAGTTTTTGAAGTAATATTTATTTCCTAAAAAAAGTATTTATAAATTTTGATTAAAAATATTGTTATTAATATGACAGATAATAACATTTTCATTGATAACTGTCGGTTTATATGTATGACCCATCACTGCTTATCAGAACATGTGTTTTCTTAAAGCCTTTTAGAGTAGACAGGTAAGACTTATATTAGATAGTGGGTATAAAAAGAGTATATATAAGTATATAGCCATATTTATTATTTTATGTTTTTTTTTTGCAAAAAAAAAACTAACGAAAGTTTACGCGGAATTCAGAAATTTGATACTAATATCGAGATAAGTCAATCAAATTGCGTATTTAAAGAGTTTATTCATTAGATGTATACTGAATCTACTTATTCATACTATGGTAACAAGTGTAAGGTCACGACAACCCGAAACATTCACAAGTTGGCATAAGATAAAGATATCTTTTGTGTCCCACTTTCCCGCATTGATATGCGTATCCCCGTGAAACTGTCTCACCCGTTTCTAAAAGATATAAAACTTGGTTCTCCTGATATGTAACTCAGATGTTAAGACCAGATTTCGTGAAAATTTAGTGCTTACTAAGCAGAGAGGCATGTATTAACAAGATTAACAAAATTAATCTAAAAGTATGTTAGTTTGAGTAACAGTAAATAAACTCAAAAACTACTTGACCGATTTTAAATATTCTTACACCTATAGAAAGCTACATTATCAGCGAGTAACATAGGCTATATTTTATAAAGTTAGCGGATAACAGCTAGTATTTTTTATTTATCAACGCAGAAGAAGTCGCGGGCACTAACTGATGTATAGTAAGCACGCTACTTCTTTTATCTTGACTCGGTAACAATAAGTTTTAAAGTTAACAGAATGAGATAATAAAATTGTCACTCATTACGTATGCAACCATGAAGTATGTAAAGGAATCACATGAAATGCATTTAAAATTTCATTTCTCACATTAAAACGTATTTTTCCCTTAACTGAGCACATACATACAAATGTGTGGCTGAAATCCAGACTATCTAGCAAAGTGAACCCCTTCTACTCGCAGATAGTCGGAAAAACAAGGTGCTGATTTATTATACATTCCGACCGGGACATTCCTTGCGTGTTCGGACGAGGCGCCTCTTTATTTAGCACCTACTGTGTTACTCTATATTCACTTCACTGACTAAAATATTGTACATAACATAAAATGTTGAAAGAAAGTGAATTTTATTTGTAAATCTGTTGAAAAATTAGATTATGCGAAAGCATCTTAAAAGTACAATATTTATGTGAATATTGTGACCAGGTATTTTTTTTTCTTACAAACAAGTGGACCTGATGACCTGATGGGAGATGGCTATCTACAGGCACAGGAGTTGCATATGCGCTTTCGATATTGCATCAGAGGAGAAGGTGGCGCACTTAGGCAGCAGCCTGCGCCTGAGCCTGTTTCGGTGAAGCGGCTTGGAGATGGGATTCTCTTCCCGCAGCGCTTCTATCGCGCCGCTTCCTTGCGTGACATAATATGCTTACAAAACGTGAGCAATTCCGTAAGTATACCCTTTTTTTTAAAGTTGAGAAATCCTCATGGATATCCTCAGCGAAGTCCCCATACCGGCTAAAACTCACGAGAACGTTATGATTATGACACTACAATGCTCTGTCACTATGAATTAATTGTAAATACTGAAATCTTCTCAGACAAAGCGACATTGCAAGCATGTTGATATGTATTCTAACTTTATATCATCTATGTAGAGTTCTGACTCCGTTCTTAAGTGTTTACTTTCGACCTTAATTTCACATGCACTCCGAGTTTCAAATATAATTAAATTGAAATTTAAACATTTTAGCAAGTAATTGTAATTCTATTTCGTATAAACTTTGAAAACCTCGTACTTTATAATTCATCTTGTAAAATTTGTTTTAAGAAATCTCATTTGATACCTATTTATATGTTAGGTATTATGCTTATGTGCGGACGGCAATAAAACGTTGTTCATGTTTAACGTATATTTAATGACTGACTTACAAACTATTTAGATACCCTAATATGTAAACCTAATAATACTAAGTACCCTACATTACATCTCTCCACCCTAATTAACACTACTTAATAACTAACAACCTTTAAAACAAACTAACAATAATATAAAATAATTATAGCAAAAGTTAAAGTTATACACTTTTAAAATCTAACCTTATAATTAATATTCTTTAATCTACACTTTCGAATTGGTCGGGCTTCGGTCGGTACAAGGGCGGCAGGTGGCGTACTGAAAACCTCTTGGTCGACACGAACCGGAGAGGGAGACGCCACGCGAGCCGGTGAAGGAAGCGCCGCGCGCGCCGGCGAACCCACCGTCGGCCGCTCCGGCTGTTCCCCGCCTGCGCTCTCGTCCCGCTTATCCCCACCGGGACTAGCGACCGATTGCGGCCGTGGTGACGGCAGCGATGACGAACCTGTAGGGACCACAAGCGAGCTCCGCGACCTACGCTTTAGCTGATCGACATGCCTATGCCACTTATTCCCACTACTATCTATAACGCTATAGTCGTTTAACCCTGCCGAACCTACGACCGTTCCCGGAGCCCATTTCTCTCTCTTCATGTACTGACGATACCAAACGTCCTCCCCCTCTTTCATTTTCCTGCTCGTCCCCCCCGCACATTCCACCTGCTTCCGTTGCGCATTTCCTACCCTCGCCTCTCTATCGGGTTTCAGTGCGTCCAGTCTTGTACGCAATCGTCTGCCCAGGAGTATCACGGAAGGGGGTTCTCCCGTTGTAGCATGTTCCGTATTCCTATAATATAGCAGATATGTGTTTAATGCTTCATTAATATCAGTTTTTTCTGCTATGGCTTTTTTTATTACTTTTTTTAAGATTTTTACGGCATTTTCAGCCGCGCCGTTCGATGATGGGTGATATGGAGCAATAAACACATGTCTGATTCCACAATATTTAATAAAATTTGCGAATTCCGTACTCGTAAATGGCGGTCCATTGTCGGTAACTATCTGTCTAGGTATACCCCACCTACTCCATAACTCCCTAAGTTTCCCTATGGTGCTACCCGCGGCTGTACTGGGAACTGGGAAAACTTCCAACCATTTAGACGTCGAGTCTACGACTACTAAATAAATTTTACCAGCAATCGGGCCCATATAATCCAAATGCAATCGGGTCCAAGGTCGCGGATGCCAGGGCCAGGGCTTCGGCGCCGCGCGCGCCGGTGCATCCGCCACGGCCGCACATACCTCACAGGCGCGGCACTCGCGCTCCACTGCCTCGTCCACTCCGGGCCACCACACGTAGCTACGCGCCAACGATTTCGATCTTACGATGCCCATGTGCGGTTCATGAATTATTTTTAATACTTTACTGTAGCAAGCCTCCGGAATGACAACCCTGTGACCCCACATTATGCAATTTAATTCCTCATACAGTTCTTTTCTACGATTGAAGTAAGGCATTAAATTTCTTATTTCGCATGTGTGCGGCCAACCATCCCTTATGTAACTCAACACCCTACCTAATATCGGATCCTTTTCCGTTTCTGTTTTTAACTCATTATAATCCAACAACAAGGCATCCTGGGCGAAATGTAAATATGTTTGCTCCGGGATGGCATCTTTAACTATTGACGGGTCGTCCGTTCTCACCGGTAAGCGCGATAAGCCGTCCGCGCAGTTTTCGTCGGTTTTAATATATTCAATATCGTAATTGTACGCCGAAAGAATTACTGCCCACCGCTGCATTCGACTGGCCGTCATAGTAGGTATACCTGTATGAGGTCCGAATATAGATACTAGCGGTTTATGATCCGTGCGTAATATGAATTTCCTTCCGTAAATATACTGATGAAATTTTTGCATACAAAACACTATCGCCAATGCTTCCCGATGAATCTGTGAATAATTAGCCTCCGCCTGTGTGAGTGAGCGCGACACATAGGCTACCGGCCGCTCCCCTCCCCCGTCGGGCTGCGCTAGCACTCCACCGATTCCTCGAGCGCTTGCGTCGCATGTCACTATCAAAGGTCGCTTTGGATCATAATGCGCGAGTACATCTGTACTAGTTAAAACCCGTTTTATTTTTGTAAACGCCTCATTACATTCATTGTTCCAATGCCACTCGGTTCCTTTTTGCAATAATTTGTTCAAAGGTAATAACAAAGAGCTAAAATTTTTTATAAATCTAGAAAAGAAATTTACCATTCCGAGAAAAGAACGTAACTCACTAACGTTTTCGGGTGGTTCAATTTTCAGAATTGCCTTTATTTTAGATTGATCGGCTTTTATACCTTGCTTAGAAACAATGTAACCTAAATATTTTACTTCGTCGACTAAGAAAACACACTTTTGTTTTTTTAATTTTAAACCATTTTCCGACACTCTTCTAAAAACCTCTCCGAGCGCCTTTAAATGTTCCTTTTTAGTCTTCCCGCCCACGATCACATCGTCTAAGAAGACCTGGACGTCTGGAATCCCCTGGAAAAGATTCGTCATAATCCGCTGGAAGATACCCACACTCGAGGATAAGCCATATACTAATCTATTGTAACGGAATAACCCCCTATGGGTATTTATTACGGTGTACATTTTAGATTCGTCTAACTCCACCTGGTTATACGCTTGTGAAAAATCAATTTTACTAAAATATTGCGCCCCATTTAACCCTACCAGTACGTCTTCGATTCGGGGTAACGGAAATCGGTCGATCAGCAAAACGGGGTTAACGGTCGCTTTGTAGTCCGCACAAATTCGCAACGTACCGTCGGCCTTATTGACAGGCACCAGCGGCGAGGCCCAGTCGGAGCAGTCGACCGGCTCGATGACGCCGGCGTCCAGCATGGCATCCAGCTCGGCGTCGACGCGCTCGCGCAGTGCGTACGGCAACGGCCGCGCGCGGTGAAACACAGGCACCGCCCCCTCTCTCACGCGCAGTGTCGCCCTGCCGCCCGTATACCGCCCGAGCCCGCCGCTGAATACTTCTTTATATCTGTCGAGTATATTATACACGTCCTTGTCAATATGTTCAACACACAAATTATTTAATTTTGTCACTTTTTTTTTAAACATGGGAATATGAATATTTAGTTCTGCTAACCACTGTCTACCTATTAATGGAGTGGCGCCTTGGTTCATTACAAACAATTCTAAAAGCTTCCCTCGTTGACCTTGGTACTGAACGTAGGGCCGTATTATACCTAACGGCTTGACCCTTGTGCCATCGTAAAATCTTAAAACAGTATTGTCTTTTGTAATGGGGAATGCCCGAAGCGTCGACACTTGCTGCACATGAATTTCCGGTAGCGACAAGTGGTATACGCATGGTCGTTGGCTCCACACGCCCCACAACTAACCGCCTCATTTCCTGCTGGATCAGCAGGACCTGTTATTTTTGCGCTGCCGTTGTTGGGTTCGCGTGGGCACCTCTTCCCGCCGCTCGTCTTGCCCCTCCAGCCGGCCGAGCTCTTCTGCCCCTGCCCGTAAGTCAGTGCATGTACCGCACTGGTAACCGCCGATGACAGTGGTGCGCCCTCGACCTCCGCTGCATTTCTCTCCGCAGCTTCCAGGGAACTCGCCAGAAGAACAGCCCGGGAGAACGTGATTGAGTCATCCTACGCGAACAACCGTTGCCTAATTAAATCACTTTTGAACCCGCACACAAACTGGTCACGTAAATTTTCATTGAGATTAGCAGCGAATTTGCAGTTACGTGACATCTTCTTTAAGTCCGCTACGTAGGCCGCCACGTCTTCTGACGCAGCCTGACGTTTTTGTCTGAACCGGAATCTCTCCGCTAATGCTGATGGTGTTGGTTGTAAATGGTCCTTCATTAATTTAACGACTTCTGCAAATGTCAGTTCCGATGGCTTCTTTGGACTCGCCAGGCTTACCAGCAGCTCATAAGCCTCGTCCCCCATGCTCGCTATTAATGAGGGTAAGTGTAAATCACCCGCCACATTGTTGGCCTTGAAATAAATTTCTAGTCTGTCGATGTATGATGACCATTGTCCGTTATTTATGTCAAACGTATTTAACTTTCCGATCGACATTTTTTTCTTTTACTTTTAAACAACACACGCACAAATTAATTCGATTTCTCGTCGCCAGTGTTAGGTATTATGCTTATGTGCGGACGGCAATAAAACGTTGTTCATGTTTAACGTATATTTAATGACTGACTTACAAACTATTTAGATACCCTAATATGTAAACCTAATAATACTAAGTACCCTACATTACATTATGTGTAATGAATTTTATTATTAATTGAATTACTTGAAAATTTTAAGAATAATGATGATGGCAGACTCACTTCGTTTCGCCACATAAATCGTGTGATAAGTAGAGTTTTTGAAGTAATGAGAGTTAAAAGTAGAATAAATGATTAAAGAGTCGGATTTTGTGTGACACTAGTGACACTTCTTGTAACGATTCTTATAACGTTTTTGCATAAGTAAATTTAGTTCTCTATCTCTCTCTGAGATGTATCTCTGAGATTATGTACAATTGTACATATATTTGATCGTCAAATAGGCTTCACTTCTGACACGCGTACTCTGTAATTATACGCGGATGTTTTTTTAGCGCCCGATTTAAAGGATGTCAAAGCCTTTACCTTCACCAATTTTTTATTCTTAACCTATCAGAGTCGGTATAGCAGTTGGATAATTATGTATTTCTTATGAACCTCATTCACTGCAGCTGCAATACGAAAGAGATTCCTAAGCCTGCTCGCAACTCTTTATCATAAAAAGAACTCGACCGTTTGAGCAGAATTGTTTTTCGATTAAGCCCGGATGCCATGCTTTATATGTATCACACGTTGGAACTACACTCATGAAAAATGTATTCAATTCTGTTCAGTTTATTGAAGGGCGTTTTGCGGCAGCTTCCAGTTATTTACTTGCAATTTAAAATCTTTTGTTGTTCGAATATAGGGTTACATTTAAAGCTTTTTGGTTTATATTCTCTTTGTTAGCGACCCTAAATTAAAATTATAATCTACTAGCTCGTGCCCGCGTAGTCGTCCGCGTTGAAAAAGAACGCCTGACATCTTTATCGTTGTGATTTTTTAAATATTTATAGACGATCCTTTGAGAATCTATCATTTTTCCAGGATCGAAGATCCATAGTGCCGTCTTCCTTCTATTTTGTTTATAGAATATTTTTTTAATAAAATTAATGATTTTAATAACACTTGCGATACAAAATCGAGAACCTCAAAATAAATATAGTTTCGTTGTTAGGATGCAAGGAAATCATGAAAAGAAACCATTTACAATTAGAAAACTGAAGATTTTTCATTTGTAGTTTCTAGATGAAATTTTAATAAAGCATGCAGAAGACTTCCACAACTAAATAATTTTCGGTGGTTAAAAATCCATTAACCGTGAAGTTCTTAAACCGAATTTTTAATAAGAAAGTTGTATGCAGCCAACTTCGTCCGCAGTATGCTCGAGATGTTCATTTTCGCTTTGCATATTTTACTTATTGCAGCATTTTAATGCCTCGCCAGGATCTTTAGGTGTGCTTTCTTCACGACGACACGAGCTAAGCTACATTATCAGCGAGTAACATAGGCTATATTTTATAAAGTTACGCGAGCGAAGTTGCGTGCAACAGCTAGTATAACTATGCAGAAAAATTAGCCATTGCTATACAAATATTTTTCGGAAGCTCCGACCCACACATCTCAATGCCTTAAAATAAGAGTTTTCAACCAGTGTGACTTGCCAGTGGTGACATATGACCCTGTAAGTGTGGGCCTCGTAAGAATTTAATTATTTTAGTACAGACAAAATATTATCTTCATATTCAACTAGGCAATAATCACAGCACGAACAGAACTATGTTACAATTTAAACTTTGTATTTTTAAAGTCGGTACTAAAAGTCAATCGTAAGGAATTTATTCCAAAGTTCTACACTGCCATAATTTTTCACATTTAGATGAGTTCAGTTGCTACAGCTCAAGGAGAGACATTTTAAAAATGTTTGAATGCAGTGTAACCGTCTTTAAAAGACATTTTATGTGTCACAAAGGTTGAGCTTCACACTCTCACACACACATAATGGCGCATTCTAAAATGAGTGAAGAGTACAAAACGAACCACTACTTAAAATAAAAATTATAATTGGTAATATGATTCAATAGTTACAATAAAAATAGTATATGTTCTATACATTGTATATATTATTTAAAAAATAAAATTACAGTCCGCTTCTGTCTTTTTCTCAGCTAACCACTCAATGGAAAAAAATTGAATCCGTGCAAAACCTGGGCGCGGTTGTGAATATAATTATAGAAACAGGGTGATTGGCATAAATTCTTATTTTCCGACAATTATATTATAATATAAAAATATTGTTATTATTTAAACTACAGTTATAATTTGGAAATTAATCTATGTATGTACTAAAATTACTTTATCTTGAAAGTAAACATTAAGTTTTCGATTTACTTCGTTTGTAATCATCATACTCTCAGTTATTTGTAAATATCATTGATCATGACCATGTCTTAATGGGGAATCTCATCATGAAGTCTGATTTTAGTTCTACCACGTATTAGGATGAAACTTAGGTCACCTAATTTATGTCGAAACCTAATAAGAATAAACCCCATCTCTTTTATTGTATTTAAAACAGTGTATTTTAGTCATGATATTTAACCAACCTAAAAAGAATGAAATAAGTTCATACAAAACCAATGAATATATATATAATATAGAAATATTATTATAAAGAAGCATCACGGATTTTCGTTATATAAAGTGTTCATGCAACTTAACTACAAAATTTCATAGATAGTGGGTGCATAATAAAATACTTTTCTCATCTAATATTAATAATGAGACCGATGAAAGAAACTAAAAAAGGCTAGTATAAGTATGCAGAGCTGAATATTTGAACAAGTATCCACGCTTGCAGCTGCTAGAAGTGATAAAACCTCACCAGATGCTCGTAATTCTAATACTTAAGTGCTCTCTATTCCTGAATAGGAATTGCTGTTTGCTGCAGCGACGTTTCTTCGTTGCAACACAGTAAATTAGTAAAAGAGTGTTAAAGCTTTTTTTTATATATTATTAAACTTTGAAACTAAATAAACTATAAAATTTATCTGGAAGTACTAGGCGTGTGAGGTAGGCGCTGTGTGAGTGGGTATCCCAATTAAGTGTGAGCAACGTTCAAATTTAATCACATAAAACATTGGTTTCTTCTAAGTATATTATATAATATCTATCCTTACATAGTGTAAATTGAAGTCTCTGCCCGCGTCTGTTTTCTAAATCCGCTAACTCCTCATAAACTGTCCTTTTATTGTGCTCATTATTATTTTTATGTTAATAAAATAACTGTGTTAAGGGTTTTATTCATAAAGTTCTAAAAAAGTAATAATAATTACCACAAAAGGAGTGACTTCGTTACTGTTTATGTAATATTGTGCTAGAGATCGGATCCTTGAAAGTTTACATTGATTACAACAAAGGATACGAGTAGATGCTGAGCTCTCTCTAAACGTAACTTAAGATTATTTTAAACTTTTTAACTTGATTAACAATAAAAGGTTAGAGGAGTGTCTGCCATGAAATAACATATTATTTTGTTTTGTTAGATAAAATAGATAACACATACATGTAACATAGACAAAATCTAGTATAAGTCAGGTCAGTTCGAGGTACAGTCGTTTTTATATAACGGTCGGTAGGTCGACTTAACCATCTACCGTCGCAATATTCTGCCGATTCAGACAGAACACAAGATAAGAATAATAAGGAATAAGACTGGGGAATAAAACCACTTCCACGCTCCTTCTCAAAATTGCACTCGTGCGAAGCCGGGAACGGCTCTCTACTCTAGTAATATATAAACGAGATAAATAATGTATTACAACAATATAGATTTTTAAGCGAATTAAAAGTACAAAACACTCCTTTTATATTCCATATGTCTGAACAATACGACGTAATAAACACGTCGACTCTATTTCTTTTTTATTCTGCGCATAGCCTCTCAGTGGCAGTTGTTATTGCATTTTACTAAATAAACAATGTAAATGACTGTTGCAAAATAGAGGAGACTACTGCAAAACTACAACTAAAAAGAGATTTTCGTTCAAATATGAATATGCAGAAAAATCTCGTATGTAACTATGCTTGATGTGATAAAGTGTGGTTATGGAAAATATTTGTAGTTAATGTTACTTTATTGATATTACAATTTGTCTTTTTCTATGTATATTCTATATCTAATACCTATATCTTCTACACATATACATTGATCCTTACGTATTCGTATTATAAATTGAAATCGCCTTTTCTGTTTGTCTGTAAGTCTGCTAACTCCTAAACCACGCGACAGGTATTGATGCGCTTTTATCCATCAGTTAGATAGTTTTTCAAGGAAAGTTTATATATATATATATGGTAAAACCTAATTTGGTTTTTATATAAGTTAAAAAAAAACAACTTATATAACTACTTCTATATATATATATATAGACTGGGATTTGAACCTGAGATAGAGGTGATCCTATGGTTTTAAATATGTGATCAATAACAGAGAAAACAAAACAAAAACGAGACAAATGAGCGTGGAAAATAATACGTCTGATTATCCGTACTAATATTATAAATGCGAAAGTATGTTTGGATGTATGGATGTTTGTAACTCTTTCACGCAAAAACTACTGAACCGATCACCATGAAATTTTTCATACACGTTGTCTGGGACACCAGAAAGGACATAGGGTACCTTTCATCGTTAAACGCGGACGAAGTCGCGGGCACCAGCTAGTAGCGAATAAATTTAAAAGTAAGAGTAAAAGTTTGATGTAGATTTTCGATGTCTACTGTAGATAACTGTAAAATCTTATCCTATGTAGACGAGATGGGGCAAGAAAGTTACATTATTGGAAATTCCTGTAGTGTTCAATGGCGCAAGCTAACTGGCTTGTGTAGTATAGAAGATTCGGGGAGTTATTTTTAGTCTCTTAGAATCTGATAATAAAGTGAATTGTTGCAATGAGCGACTCACCCCGGTACATTCCAAATAATAACTTTTATGAGCAAATTTTCGATACCTTGCATTTTGCATGATTGTAATTTTCGTAGGGATCTCAATTTTTTTTTTTTACATTTTTTATACATATGTTTTTTTTATTATTTATTGCCTTCTATAGGTAAAAGAATTTTTAAAATCGGTTAAGTAGTTTTTAAGTTTATGCATTACAAACAAACATAACATACAAAAAATCAAATCTTTCCTCCTTATAATATTAGTGTAGGTAAATGCATTTACTACAAAAAAATATATAATTAAAATTTTAATAATTTAAAAACTGCACGGACTTTTTTGCAAACCCAATAAGATTACAACCTCACGAAGTACCTATTGAAACTCTGTGTTATGATAGATTTTCTTTTTATTTTCAATCAATACACAGAATATCTTATCAATATTATTGTATTGATTGAAAATATTATTAACACCGTAACAGTGCCGAGAATCTGCGACCCTTGTGTCACAGAGATAACACAATAACCATTCGACTAACGCTCCCGTAACACGAAGCTCGGAAATTTTCTTCCACTTTAAATTTTCATTATGTAAATTTTTTTCATATAAACTTTTACAAGTGAACTATGAAAGCGCTTTTGTGCGTCACTTATTGACATGCTGTGCATTCATTAAAATACACCCGCTCCAACAAAAACCCGTTTGTAATATAATCAAATAGACTCTTGAAAATCCGAACCTATGAATAGAGGAACAAAAACCTCCATTACTTATTCCCACGCTTTCTCTTAATGACGTCATTATCTCTAGAGGCTCGACGCGGTCACGTCTCCCCTTAATTCTGACTGTGACGTGGTCACGGTGACACGAAGTGATGACAAACGATGCAAGGGCTTGTGGACATTTCCTTGGGTCGTATAAGCAGAGAAATACGTGTTTGCGCGCAGGGATATATTTATGTTCTCGGGGATTTAGTGTAATTTTGAATAATTTGCTGCCCTGCATACATACATATACCTACGTATAGTTATCCTCGTTTAAACGTGAAATGTTGTCAACATACTAGTATCTCTAGATGTCTTTGTTAAGCGCACCCAAGCTTGAACTGTTAGACAGTTTTTTATGAAACTTCTTACAAGATCATCATGTGAATTAGCATTTAGGATTTTTGATTCTATTGCAATTCCGGGATAAAATATTTTTGTATCTATCTTTTGTTTACTTATTTAGTTATTTAGAAAATATATTTTTAAAGTTTTTCTTTCTAAATCTAAATGTCACCTTTGGCGTTACCTAATAATACCAGCAACGCCAAAGGTGCTTCAAGGTGCTTTCGCCAAAGCCATCAACTATCAAAGAGTCTGTCAGTCAGTATCAGTATGTCTGATGAGCTTTACATAGAAAAATACCATATTTTCTATTTCAAACCTTACGACTGTCGGACCACGCGGTCTCAGAGTATTCGTTGCACACTTAGTTGCTTCAATTTACATATTTAGATATACTATCTAGGCAACATAGAGTATCTAGGTTATAAACTGAAGCAGTTGGCAAGGCAAAGAAACATAGTAGTAATTTTTACAACTACGAAATAAATATAAGAAACCCTTTGCAACCATCGTTGACATCGAAACCTTTTTTTTTGCTGAGGTGGCATGAATAATGGTACGTCGTCGCCGCGAGGGCTTACATTTCCTAAAGAGTTATGACCGAGGCTTTCATGTGTGGCAGGTGAAATATACGCTATAGTTTCACCAAACGAATCACAATAACCAAAGTATTTCGTTAAACAACATCTGTAAGTTCTAGGTCAATGTCGTCTACAAATTATTTATTCAAACATGGTTATAATTAGTGGTAGCGACGAACAATTTAAAGTTACGATAATTACATTTTGACTACTACTTAAGTGGAAATCTATAACTCGAGACATAGATAAATAATATTACTTAAAAGTAATGTTTTATCGATGCTCAAGATCATAAGCATTATATTGTAATATATTGGATTTTGCTTAGGATTTCATACGAGTATGCGTATCTTCATTAATTACTAGCGAACTCGGCAGACTTTGGTTGTGAAGTCTGTCTGTCTGTCTGTTACCTTTTCACGGCTTAACTACTCAACCGATCAAAATGAAGTTTTACATACACATTGTCACGGATACAGAAAAAAGACATAAGCTACCTTTCATCCAGAAAAAAACTACTGATCCCGTTGAGATCATGTAAAAATTAAAAACCAACGCTTGGAAAAACTATAAGAGCAATAAATTTTAAATAAATTATTGCTCATATATTTTGCCAAATTTTATATTATTATTTTTCAACGCGGACGAAGTATCGGGCACCACATAGTCCTAAATATTACTAAGCGGAAGTAAGTTTGTTACCCTTTTACATAAGCCTTATCTACTCAACCGATCATCATGAAATCTTGCATACACGTTCTCCAGAAAAAATGCTGTTCCCAAGGGACGCTGACGACAAGCTACTTAGTAAAATATGTGCCATAGAACACTGTAGATACTCGTAGATAGTGGTGTTACATTAAGCAACCAATTATGATGCGATGGCAAAAACATTTAAGTAATTTTAATTTAGCGAAAGCTATGGTCTCAATTTAACATCAGAATATCAAGAAAAATGCCGTATTGATTAAACCAAGAAGCAACATCGGAGTATACCTGCAAGTGGCGTGAATGAAAGAAAAGATTGATGACACCCTACAACTAAAAGAGGTGAGTTATAGGCGTGTGAAGTTGAATGGATGCTTTGTTGACATAATTTAGAAGCGTTCGTAAGGATTTTTCTTTGTTTTTTCTTGGTAAGTGACGTCCATTTTTATAGACTTACCATGCCACTTTCGTGATGGATATCGACTTTTTTAAGGCTTATTGCCAAGATTTATCTTTACACATTCCACACAGCACTATTTAGTTCCACAGTAAGCAACTAATGTTTGTATTATGGATACCAGACAGTTGATATACTACATAGATTACTTTTTTTTTTGTAAATACATACATATTATAAATACAAAACATCCATGACTCAGGTACAAAGGTAAAATGTTAATACATAAACATTTGCCCCTAGCGGGATTTGAACCCGCGACCGTTTGGTTAACAGCTAGGGTTACTAGACCAAACATGTGTCATGTATGTGTACAATATTGCTATTGTACATACATAAGTTAGATCAAAAAGGAATAACTTGAAATTGTTCAAAACGTTTTTAATAATAATGCCAAGAAAACTAAAGTTCCAAAATAATATAACAGTACTTATTACATTAGTTTATTTTATTTTTATGTATAGGTCATAAGGCAGGCTTACGGTAAACTTAATGATAGATTTATTCCCATCCTTAAACAAAATTCATATTTATGTGTCAAATTCTGAATTATTTAAAAGGAAAATACAATAAAATAATACTCCTGTCAACTATTCCTTTCCACGATATCAAGTTTGTTGAAAATATGGTAAATATGTATAATATAATTTTTCAAATTTAAATTATTCATCAGATTTAGATAATTTTAGATAACTTTTTTATTAAATATTTTTTGACATAGCAAAAGTCAAACACTTTGTTTTAGAACCATTTTGTTTTACTTATTTTGTTTTATTGCTAAAATGAAATTAAAACTGAATCAGACTAAATCGTAGGACATCAAAGGAATCATATTACTAAATGAAAACTTATAAATGTAGAAAACTTATAAACGCTTAGTAATCCTTTGGTTGGAATAAAGAACAGTAAAACACAGTCAGGTTTGAAAATTGAAATTATATCAGGGACGTATAACGTTGCAAGAAAAATTCTCATTACGCTTCGTCAAGCAACCGATGCGTTACGTTAGATTAAAAATCTTATTCGAAAGACTTAAAGCCTAATTTGCTATTATAATATGAGTGGGAAAAAAATTATTTAAGTGTTAGGGTTTAAATAATTTTTATTTTATTTTTAAAATCTTAATATAATGTCAGCATACGAAATATATACGACTAGCTATTGCCCGTGACATCACCCATCGAAATAATAATCTTTATTGCTCACTAGCTGTTGCACGCGATTTCGTCTGCCTAACTTTATAAAATATAGCGTATGTTACTCGCTGATAATATAGATTTCTATAGGTGAAAGAATTTTAAAAATCGGCCCCTACTGGGCCTTTTTGAGTTTATTCATTACAAACATACAAAATTACAAATCTTCTCTCTTAGATTAAGTACTTGAAGTAAAATAGATTGTCACGCATTGATTTTTTTATTTTATATTTTTTATTCGAGATTATCCCTCGGGTACCTACAGTACTTTTTTTTCGAGATGAAAGGTACTCTATATAATTTTTTGTAACTCTGACAGTGTATTTGCAAAATTTCATAATGATCGGTTGAGTAGTTAAGGCGTGAAAACGTAACAAACAAACAAATTCACTCTCTCACTTTCAATATTGGTTCCGTTCATATAATATAACACTATTGAACTTTATAAATACATTGGAGTTATAAGTCCAATTTATTACTCAAGCATTATATCATAGTTCCAATGAAGATGTTATCTTCATTGAGACCAGACACCTGAAGGAAGTAATAAACGGATATCATGATTGAGTAATTTCTGCTTAATCGGTTCTTTGTAATTTCGCATTCAAACTAAAGCTGGTCTGAATTTTAGAACGTAATCAGTCATCGCTGTGAACTGAGCCCCTGTGCCTCGTTCTGACTGAATTATTAATGTCAGATTATGACGGTTGGCGCTTTGCCCGATTGCTCATACATCCGCTCTTCGGACGTGTTTAAAAATTACGATATCGGACTTACCAACACAGCTGAGGAAGGGTGATTTATTAATGGTTCAAGTGAAGTACATTCTTTTTTTTTATGTTATGGTCGACAAACAGGCTGACAGTCCATTGATGGTAGGTGGCTATCGTTGTCTATAACACAAGCAACGCTACAGCTGCTGCAAGTGCGATGTCTACTAGTGATAAAAATGTATATCGTTAAAAATGTATATCCGCAGATACGGATACGGATATTTGGTGTCAAATTCCACGGATACGGATACGGATCTTAACTTTCTTACGCAAACGGTGTCAGTGCGCGTGACCTTCAAAACGTTAGATGATGCCCGCCACTTGACGCTTGCATTATAAAGGTGCCAAAAGTTTGATTTTAAGAAATAAAAAATAATCGGAATGGAATTTAATATTGGAATTTTCATTGCTACCTAATTACTTATATATAGAATTTCATCTATTAAAAAGGTAAAAGATCATTAAAAAGATCTGCCAATAAGTAACGGATACGGATACGGATCTTTCTTCTCCCTCGGATATCCGCGAATACGGATACGGATACGGATATCCGGCACATCACTAATGTCTACCATAGTAGAAGGAAGGAATGCCCTTGGGTGTTTTTGTGTGTTAAGGTAGACAGACAGGCTGACTGTCTGTCTTTCGTTCATAATTGTGTGAATTCATTTTTGAAACCAGTGAGAATACGTTTTCAATGTATATCTGTACGGAGATATTAAGCTTAAGGCAGAACCAAAATGTTAGTTAAAAATATAAATTGAAATTTCGTCCGATTTCATCCGAAATAAACAAGTTTATTTTTACTCCAGGCAGCATTTTGTTGCGAGGCTTAATCCTTCGTGGTCTTTTAACAGGATTGAACTTTTCAAATATTGTTTTGTGGTTTTACTTGTACAGTTTTCAATTATTTACTTTTTGGCTTCGACCGCAAAAAAGGGATAGACGAATCGAATATCATTAAAGCGAAACTTGATCTTTGAATTTATTGACAAACGGACGAAGGAGTTATTTTAAAGTAAGAAATAAAATGCGTATTTATTTTAACCTTACCTTTTTCTTAAGATACTCAAAGATATAAATTATAATAATTATTATGTTTCGTAATGTAAACGATAGACAATGTTGTTGCCCTCCGAATAAACTTATTTTTATCTAAGCAAAATCAAATCTTTGAGAGAAATGATTTTTTTTTGTATACTCCTAGAGAATTTCTCAAGAAAAAAAAAATGGCTGCCACATAGAGGGGAAGTGGATTGGACCTCAGTATTTAGTGTATTAAAATAGTTGTAATTTATAACAGAATACACTGTATATAACATAAATACAATAAACACAAATAATTATAGCAAAACAGCAAAACAAATACAAAAAAATTAAAAAAAAATTTTATTTGCCCACCTTAGAAAATATAAATAATTGAAAAGAAACTATAAAGTAAATAAATAAGTGTGTGTCATACGTTCTTATCAAATAATGTATGTAGTTAATTTATATAATTAAGTACCTACATCTACAATTTGAAATCGTAAAGGCCCAGCCAGCGTTACATTATGTGGATACATTATATTCAAAGGAAACGTAGTATTGAGCGAACAGAAATGTCATTAAGCCCAAGGACCCTTATCTGGAAGTGTGCTTCAGGAAGGGCTTAGTAGATTTGCTAATGACTCGATTTTCTGCCTCGTAAAGACAACTATGTATCACTTTAAGATTCGTCTACTGTTTTAAATTGCTTTAAATGCGCATTTAAGTTTCACATTTAGTCCGTTTTTCTGTAGGTAAAATAACATTCTTGAAGCACCAATTGAATATATAAATAAAGATATACCTGTCCCCCTTGTTTTGTGATTTTAATCTAATTATGAACCGTTTTATTTTTATTTAGTAGGAATAACTAATAGGCAAGTTTAAAGAGCTATTTCAATTGTTCTGATTTAGATTTTTTTTATCATCTTCTGGCATAAAGGTGGTCGATCTTCTTCTTTAAAGGCAAGCAGTGTTAACTATCTAAGAATATGTTTCTTGTTATTGTTCATTTTATGTAATTATTCTCTTATTCTCTAAATGCCGTATCAGGTCTCCCCGACGATTGCGATTACTCTAGGAAAGGCCTCTATCACGCGCCACTCGGAACATCTTTTCTACTCCAGCTATTCCAGTCCATCGGATGTATCTTAACAATGACATCTGTCTTCTGCCCTCTCCCCTTCGTCCCTCAATCTATCCCCCATGATAAGATGGAACATATGTTACTTCTCGTCTCTTAGAACAAGACTCAGCAACTATATAAATTTAACTTAGAGTAATATGCAACTTTACGAACCCTAATATTCGCCAGTAGCTGTCTGTTATTATAGGCTCTTCGAATAAATTGAATATTGGAGACCACGGTACACGATACACGGAGCCTTCTTCTGTGTTACTACATTTCAAACATTATTATTATTTTTACAATTTTTAACCCATCTAAGTACTTTTAAAATGTAATGTAAGTAATATTAATTTTGCAAACACTGCTTTCAAAACTAAGATACGTTTTTAAATCAAGTCAAAATAAACAGTAAGGCATTTATTTTCAGCCTAATTTTCTATATCTTTTTTTTTAATAATACAGAGTTACTTACTGTAAAAGGTTTTCAACAAAAGAGTATTAGCGTAATAATGTACAGGATAATCGGAGCTATCTCAATCTGGGGAATGACACGGTACAAATACTTTTTGTCGGCGTAGAAACAACTCATGTCACTAACGAGATTTGATTGATGGATTTCCATTGGAAACGACAGGTTCCTTGGAGGGCTTTGTACCAACTGAGTCTATTGTAGTTTGAGTTATAGAATGGAATATAAATTAAGATACTTTTATTATAAAAAATGATTCTAAACAATTGCAAATAGAAATTTAATATTTTGAACGATTGCATTGTTAAAAGTTGTATTGATATTTGTAAACAATTGTGAATAGAAATTTGATACTTAACGCAGTTACTGTTGACGTGGAAATTCATCACAAAATTTGTTATTTAGGTCCAAATTTAATCATCTGCCCTAATCACCCTTTAGAAGTCTCAAAACACAGAGTGGTCCGCTTTTATAAACTGGTAGTATGTCTGGAAGCAAAAACCACCCCCTTACAAAATACCATCTTTACATATTGACACATGTACTGTTGTGTTTCGGTGCAAGATTAATTGACTATCCCGAAATTTTACTTTAATTCATACCTGAAATGTCATAACTAATTTCATACCACGTTGTATGAAATTAGTAAGCAGCTTCTGGCAAGTCAGCCCTTTAGTTTTAAACAGGACTAGAAGTTTCCTACTGCATTTTTTCGAGTATTCCATCTATTCGTATTTAAAATATTCCATCTATTCGTATTTTGTGCAGTAACCTGAAAAGCAAATTAGGTATGTCCATTAACATTAAACATTAACTGAATATTTAACACTGGCTATTTAAATTTAGCAACAGCAAGACATAGCGAAACTATATACAGTGGAAGATAAGGCCTGACATCGCTTGTTTATAGCGCTAAGGAAGTCTTTAGCGTGGACGGGGTGGGCCGGCGAATTACATCGTTATGTCTAGCTTTTGTTTCTTACATACAGTTCTTTCAAGTGAATAACAAAACCTATTGAGTTATTGATATTGAGTGAAAAAATAAATAAAAATAACAATATGTTCCTATATTGTTATTATTTTTTAACATAAGTAAGTTAAGTATAACAGAGCACATAAAAATATAGTATAATGTAGTAAGGCATAAACTTGAGCTTTCGAAGCAATACTATCATTATTTTGGCATTGAGTCAGTAGTTTGGTTATTTATGATATCACTAGTGAATTGGTATCTGGCTTGTATTGAAGCCCCTTCAGGGAAATTTAACTTTGAGTACGAGTATCACAAACAAAGTCTCTATAGTAGCAACTGCATGTTAGAAACATCTAAGTTGCAACTATAGTTTACGCTTTCCAAACTTCTGTTGCATGTGTAGTTTATGAATCCAGGCGTTCAGGAACTAGCCCGATAAGGGCCATTGTGAAGTGTTTGATACCAAGCCTCAAATTGAATATAACAATTAAAAACATATTGTGTTATATACACTGTTATATTAGTCAAACTATATCATAGTTTTATTTTTCTCGTTAGCTGTCTTTATTCAGACAGCTGCAGTTTGAAATATATTCATTTATCACAGAAAAGGATTATGTACTAAAACTACATTGATTAAAAAAAAATAAACAGTGAAAGTTTTGCCACTTAATACCACTTGAACCCCATCCGTTATATAAAAAGTGACAATAAATGTTGGTTTCATTTTAAAAAATATTTTTACATAAAGGTATTAAACAAATTTTTAAACTTAGAATAGAAATGTTAGCTAAAAGTGCCGTAACGCGCGCGGGCGCATCATTGGTCGTTCAGTTATTTCAATCACAGAGAATCATTCGTCATCGTACATTAACGATTTATGAACCAATTCTATGCAGATGAGTATACTTGCCGCGTTATATGGGGACGCACGTGCTCAGCATTTTCCGAGTATCTATATTTATTATAGAAGGACACGCACGCTGTGTGTCGTCCCAATACCTAATATCGCTTTATACCTAAAATTTAAATTACATTCATATCCGCTTTTCACTTTGCCTTCGAGTGGTTTTTTTATCGCGAGTCAAGATTATTATCGAAGGGCTGAACAGTCAGAAGCCTCAATTCCATAAAGCGCAAAAAAATTGAATAAACACAAGCCGTCGCGTTGGTGAAATAATCGTGACTCGAGGGAGAAAAGGGGTGCAGCGGTCTTCCTCTTCTTAGTCATGGTCATCACCAGAGAGCGCAGCATTTGCTGCTGTGATGGGGTTATTCTGGTTTGTCAGGATGTCTTCTTCTGAAACGAGAAAGCGTGTCGTTAGGATTGACCGTGTAGATTGAGGAGCTAACCACTAGTGGATTGGGATGATGAGAGAGCTTGTCATGGTATTTCAAGGCAGCCCTTCGCGCACTGGGTCGTGATGGAGGTCGACATTACGGATGAATCATACTTTTCCCACGGCTTTCCACATGAATAGATTTTGGATGAAAGGATTAGATATGAGAAGGAAAAGGAGAAGGCAATGACAACGCAAGCGTATATCTTGATTGGCCTGACGCAGACTTTTTAGAATGTTTATCATAATCACAACTTTATAGTTCATAACAATACACATACATGTATTCAACCACAACGTGATTAAAAGTTCCGCGTCTATAAAGAGTTGCAAAAGACGAGTTTCAGTTGGCTGCTTTAATAAATCTTATAAGTAAGCACGTTAAGTAGTTAAAAACACGCGCGGCAATAAGCGACTGTCTTAGTGCACTTGCTCAGAAAGTAACTCAAGCAACTTTATGCATGCATAACTGGTTTACTCTCTCGAAAATATGGCTCTTGAGTGCGCCGCTCTAGATAATTGCTGTTAAACTCTTCTACTAATGAGGGAGACGTTACTGGCTAAATTAGACAAACATATTTGCGCCTGACACGTTTCACGAAGAAAATTTTGGGAAGTTCTAACGAGAATTTTCACGTAAATAAACTAAGAGGGCGGATTTCAAAAAAAGTTTGTTGTCGGGGTTCTCATTTTGTCGAGGAATGGAATTTTTATATTAAAAAACTGAGATCCGATACAAATTGTTTTTTATATATTAAGAAACAAATGTTGAACACGCGTGTCTTCGTAAATGTAGTCTTATAATAATTAAATAATGCGGTTTAATTAATAAAACTAAAATTTATGAAAAAAATAATTACTAATTCCTCAAAATTTGTTATAAGGAATGAGCATTAATGGTACTATTATTTATTTAAAAATATTTTTATATATTAAATTAATTAAACAATTCAAATATTTTCCAAAATCGTTAATTTCTATATTATTACTAACTTAAACCGAAATTTCGGAAAAAAAGTAGGTATAAAAACACTGAAATGAAATATTTCAACAAAAGTTTTAGTTCGTTTCGTGGTCACAAACATACGGAAGCTAAACTTTTATATATATTTACCTAAAGATATATGTATTACAAACTTTATTCTGAGAAACCAATTTTAACTCAAACATTGCTTTAAACCCCAAATCTAAATAATGAAATCCTTCATAAATTATTCTTTAAAATTTAAACCTATTTCTATTTTATATTTTAACTAGCTGGTGCCCGCGACTTCGCCCGCGTGAAATATATATACTTAAATCTTCCTCGAGAACCACTATATCTATTGGTGAAAACAGCATGAAAATCGGTGTAGTAGTTTTTGAGTTTATCGCGATCTGACAGACAGACAGACGCGGCGGAGGACTTTGTTTTATAATATGTATAAGGAAGGGAATATAACAGTGTTTTTAACTAGATTCGCATTGTTGTTTCTTTAAGAAGTACGTACTCTTGGGGCTTACGACAAATATGGCAGCCATTTTCTAAGCATGTCCTATTATTTTTCCGTCGCATGAGAAAACACGCTTCAAGTACACATTCTACGCAACCCTATAGTTTTTTTGAAAAATCTTTTTCATATAGATACAATTTTTTGACCTAATTCAGATCAAGAACCTAATTGAGTCTAATGAACATGTAAGTTTATTGAGAATACTAAGTAATTTCAGCTTAATTAATCAAGATGAAATGTTAATTTTACCTAGACACGACTGAAGTTGTATCTAACTTGTAATAAACGCTAAAATCCTTTGTGTATGGCGTATGTGTGATACCTAACAAACGTTAGTTACTAAATCGTTACTAATAGACATAAATAAATTATCTGCTTTACAATAATCAGAGTATATAGGAGCTATTAATATTTCCTATATAATTTTGCTGGCTTTAAAGAACTGTGCAAGTAAATGTATTCAATAAATTTTCATTCTAGCCTCATCCGCGTCTGAATTTGACACTTTCACGATAAACTAGGGGCACTTTGTGTGTGCTGTGGCGGTAAATAGGTGGAAGATTTAAAGTGCTATGCTCTTCTGAAACTAGGTTAAATGTGAAATAAATTATGATATAAAATATTATTTTATCAACTGATTTAATTTGGGTCCAATCTGCAATATCCTTATATATCTCTATCTTTATATATGTATATAAAAATGATGTGTCACGTTGTGTTTCCTCGATGAACTCCTAAACTACTGAACCGATTTTGCCATAACTTTGTAACTATATGTAATTTGGACAAACCTAAAAGACAGGATGGTTTTTATTTTAAACCCGGGCAAAGCCGGGAGCGTGTTGCTAGTCATATTATAAAACAAAGTCCCCCGCCGCGTCTCTTTGCATGTATGTTCGCGATGATCTCAAAAACTATAATACCAAATTCACTAATGGAATGAGCGTTAAACGAGGAAGGTTTTTATATATACTTAATTTGCAGAAAAAATTCCAACCATACGAAGCCGCATATTAGCTGTATTACAAAACGTAGAGACCATTTTAATGAGCCCAAACAAACACGTTATATCTGCTGTAAGTTAGTAAGGACTTAGGTATCCCTCGTAATACTTGATGCTGCAGCATCAGGTCACGGTTACTAATCATGGAAATACCACCGTAATATAACAGTCACTAAAATTCAAATCAACCGAATTTATGGAAGTTAGTGAGATCCTTTCGTCAACTAGGAAATGAGCTGATTATCTTCAAATGCGTGAACAGATGTTCATAAATTATAATTAAGGACTATCTCGATCATGTCTGCTTTAAAAAAGAAAACCGTATCTTTGTATTAACACAGGTCAAACTTATAACACCTCTCTTTTGCTTCTGGCGTCGGGTGTTAACCGTAATAGCTTCCAAATATATCCCCCCACTTAAATGTTGTGAATGCCGGGATGCAGGAATTGGGCGAATTTTCTACCGAGAATGATATATTATTCGGTACAACTGAAAGAATACGGCGGGTGAAATAAATGTTTAAACTTGAGAAATAGTATTCAAGACGACCGCTTTTAAAAATAGAATAAAATTGTCGTGGTAGAACCGTAAACTCATGAAACAGTGTAATAATAGTTTTTAATATAATAAAATAATATAAAGCAAAAACTATTTTAACTAAATGAACTAAAAAAACTAAACGTAATACCTTACTAACCGAGTCGTCATAATATAGATAAATATAGAATAATTCTTCCTTGTGTAGTTTAGAAGAACTAAGCGGGGAAACAGACTGATACGGAAAACGACTTTATTTTATAATATGTACCACCGCTTGTATTTGATCCATGGTAATATGGGTCTTATTGTTTTTTTTTTATTTTTGAACTGTCCATTTGTTACCACCGCATGTAAATAATTGTATTTAATCCATGGTAATGTAGGTCTTATTGTTTTTATTTTTTGTAAGATGATTTGTATGTGAAAAATAAAATAAATATTTTGTGAAATGATATAAAATTATGCTCTTAGTACTTTTGCATGTATATTATTTACTATTCGGTGCACGCGACTTCGCCCGCGTAACTTCATAAAAATTATAGCCTATGTTACTCGTTGACAATGTAGCTTTCTATAGGTGAAAGAATCTTCAAAATTGGTCCAGTAGTTTTGGAGTTTTTTCATTACAAACATACAAATATTTTCTCTTTATAATCTACTTGCTGGTGTCCGCGACTTCGTCCGCGTTGAACGATGAAAGGTACCCTATGTCCTTTCTGGTGTACCAGACAACACGTATGCAAAATTTCATCGGTGCAGTAGTTTTTGCGTGAATGAGTTACAAACATCCATACATCCAAACATACTTTCGCATTTATAATATTAAAGTACGGATAATATATATAATAATGTTGTGTTGGTTTGCGTATTATTTAAAAACTCGAAAACTAGCCGACGGATTGACTTGAAATATTTACACAACATTGCATTTAAACAAAGCAATGATTTTATAATACTTTTCCCCCCAAAATTCCAACGGATACTGATTTTTTTATAAAAAAAAACAGTGGCTCTAGTTTCAGTGGTATTGTGTAGATGGCGCAATATCTGAAAATATACAGAGGTGTCGGTTACACGGTTACATTATGGTTTCAGGTGGCGAGTACAGTGGTTTTTTCCCATCTCAAAAATGCCCAACGCGGCCGGGTTCAACTAGTATTAGTATAGATTTGATACTAGTGCTTATTTAAGTTACATAATAAAGTATTATAAAGTGTAAGGTTCACAACTCAGATCTGGTGTTAAAGCAGTTAATTATCACTATTGCTAGGCACTGGGTAATTTAAAATTGATTCATCATAATATGAATCCTTCAATGACGCGGTCTCTACACTTATTATTCATTTACCTATTCGATTGATGGTAGCTTTTGTTTGTATTGATTAATAATTTATACCTATCGATAGTCATTATGTAAAACAAATTTATAATATCAGTATTAATTTGGTTACGTGATAAATAAGGGCATTACAAATTTACTTTAGATTAAAAACTAACAAATTTAATGTAATCATTAATTCAAAACCATTTTTTTCTAAAGGAAGATACAGGATGGATATAATGGGAAAAAATGTACAAAATTCTTATCCAATCTCTATAGATTCAACAGAAAATCCATTTCGACACCGCAGTAAAGTAGAGAATTAATTTGTGGCGACATAAACTGCATTTTACGGTGATATTGGCTACGTGGACCATTTCTCCAAAATGGCGGACCGGGTCGTATCGCGGCTCACGGCGCAGCATCGCTGTGGTCAGGGGTATATTCTCAGAATTGTACCATGAATATTAAATGCAAATAATTTAAAATTCTCAGATTGTAAGTAATGTTATAAATTTTTAGAAGTGTTTGTTATTCAATGACAGTTAAACCTTTGAAAGGATTTAAACAAAACTTAATTCTGATAACATGATCTTTTCTAATTTCACTTGGAAGTTGATAAGATTTGAATATAGTGTGAGGAGTCAAAGAAATTTTCTCAATATTAACAAATCATGGGCAACAAATCTAGTTAGAATAACAGAATCATAAACTTATCTGATACTTGAATTTATTATATCTGCTCCAATTTACTCATTATGAGAAAATTAATCATTTTCAGAAGGTCATTAAAACTTTAAAAATATTCTATTATAAAATTATTTGTATATAAAATATAAAATAAAATATCGTATACGATAGACATATGTTTGAAAATACACCCCTGATTGTTCATGTGAAACCAACTGCTGACAAAATGGGTGCGACTTGCGAAATATTGTTCACATTGTAGATATTGTATGTATTAACATATCACCAAATGTATAAAATGTTTAAAAATTTCAAATTTGTTCGCTTGAACATTTATACTGAAAATATTACAACGCATTCTAATGTTGATTTTCTGGACAATTGAGTTTAAAGGTGAATCCAAAAATAAATAACATGGCATATAACTTTGTTGTATAATACAACAGTGACTTTCTTTTATAATATTACTAGCGACCCGCCTGCGGGTTCGCACTAATGCATTTTGTTTTGTAAATAACATAAACCTTCCCTGTTTATTGCTCTTTTCATAAGTGAAAACATTCTATTGGGTGGTTTAGAAGAAGTTAGCGGAGAAATAGACAGGTGCGTACAATTTTTTTTATGACTAAGGCAGTTGTCCCACCGCCGACGATGAACGAGTAGCGATTAAAACTAGAAACTAGAAACGAGTTGGGGAGCAACGAGAAGCGAGTGTGTAGTATCGATAGTTTTGTCGCTCGGCTAAGAAGCGAGTGTTCTTGTGCGACGGGCTATTACTCGCACCACTCGCTTGGGGCGGCTAGCCGGTTAGTCCTGCGCGAGCTACGTACGTGTTCTCAACGAAATAAAGAGTTCTACTGATGAGTTTTGTTTCAACTTGTGAGTTTTTTATTAAACTACCTTCCTGTAAACAATTAGACGTAAAAGTCGCAGTTTGGAAGCTATAATCGCTACGTTGGTTGGTATCTCGGCAAGTCCTGATCGCCAAGCGAGCATCGCTGAGCGAGTACCCTGTCTTTGACAGTTCTTGTCGCTCAGCGACGAACTAGTGGAGCGAGTCCTCGCTGTGTAAACAGTCAGCGATCAACTATTAATATATGCATCTCTTTTATTCATACGGAATGTATAGTACGTTTCTTGAGCGAGAAAATAGTTGATAGTTAGTCGCTTGCTAGCCGGCGGTGGGACAACTGCCTCAGACAAAGGCGGCGAGACGTGGTGCCAATTTACTGGAACGTGATGACTACGACCACTCTGACAAGAAGCGATCAAGAAGATATAATAAATAGATATAGATGTTGCAGTTAATATACACGTATGTTATAATATTATGTTTCTTAAGCAGGTGGTATGTGCATAAGATTTTTTTTTATTTGAAGAAATCATCAGTTTCATAAGTTCCTACATCAAGGTCTATTCGTTATCAACAAGTGAAGTGGACTGAAAATATGTTCTTTATTAAAAAAAAAAACCAGAATGACCCCCACGTACTTCACAAAAGGCTTTATACATAATTATATGAATCGATATGATAATTATAGCCATGAATAACCAAGCAGTTATCAAGCAAGCAAATAAAATTAGTCGTCAAGAGGAACGTTAAACAGTCGCTGCTCGAGGTATCTATTTAATTCATTACGAATTAAATGCAAATTACGTAGCGTTATAAACAGTTCAGGCACACACGACTCCTCAATTTGTAGCACATTTTAGTTTACCTACTATTAATTTCATTTGTGAAGTGGGGAATATTGCGGCGTTTAAGCGAACCATAACTAAATAATGACAGTAAATTCGAAGCGACGAAACTTTTTGCTAATTAATTTTCTATTTATTCAATTATTTTAAAATACTTATGGAAGCTTATACTTATAAAAATACTTATGAAAGCCGTAGATGGAAGCAAAAAGAAAGATAAGTGACTCACTATCCGCACATGGACCTCATATACTGAGTCCAATCGTTCAAAGGACACCGTCCTTGTTGATGACGGTCACCTATAATCTAGTATATAAATATATGTAATAAGCTACTATAAATATGTAAGATGTAATATTGTAATACCTACTTCTAAGATTATTGTTATTTTATTTAATAATAAATGAGGGTGGACCGAGTTTGCGGGCGGCAAATCGTTTAACTTTTTAGAGTTAGTTACCCACATAATACCGCGCTGACGATACGTGTCCAAATCCGAGTCGCTCGCATCTCGGAAATCGACCAACTAATTGTCTAAGCCTTTTCTTTCGCAAACCACGGCCACACCTTCGCATCACCAACAGTCCTGTTTTACGGACGGACACAGATTTTTGGAATAATTTGAATACATGGGAATTGTATTTGGGTAAACAGGTTTATAAGCCCCATTTGTCGATTACATAATGTAAGAACCTACCGTACCTTTCTTTTTGCTTCCATCTAGATGAAATCTAGATTTTGAGAGCGATTATTTATGGGCCATGTTGTATAAGTTACAACACCATCGTGTTTATTGTTATAACAATTTTAAGTCGATGAAAAGAAATAAATTTCGCTTTATGTTGTAGTGTTTATTAAAAAGTTTTCTCGGTGTTTATATAAAAAATGAATTTAATTTTATGCAATGCAATGCATTAAATTGTGGATGCAAAATTTTATTTATATATTTTGTTTTGCATTTCTTAGACAATATTTTAGCAGCGATGTTAAGCAGTGGCTACGAGAAAAAAGTTTATCTCGTGTTTCTATCAATACTAAATACTTACAAATTTTGGGACGACATACTCAATAAACCAAATAATCCTTGAATCGCTTATTGTCCGAGTCAATAATTCATCTAGAAATATTTCCATGCAGATGATCTACTTTGTATTTGTGCAATAAAGATTTCTCCATGGAATATTCTGACAATGTAACAGACAGCGCGCTTTAACTTTATGACAGCTCAACGCGGAAAGTAAGGAGGTGAGTACAAGAACCACGTCTGGTGGCTAATAAGAGAGAAATTCTGTACAACGTCAAACAAACTTCATGTACTTAGTTGAGACGCATTGATTCTCATTACCTTCCTTATAATTGTAAAGAAAGTAAAGAATGTAATGCATCGGATAATAACACTAATTTGGCTTCAATAAATATTATAGCATGGGCTTTTACCATTTAAACTATGTAACTGGCAGAAAGCGAAGTTTTTACCTATGGCTGATGGTTACTTAATGATATGTGGCTACCGTTATCTATTAACATTTAAAGGTTGCAAATGTGCTATTGAGTGTCATGATAATGTGCAGGATAACGAATAAGGGATACGGGATAACGAATAAGGGATACGGGGTAAGGCTTTGACATCCCTTACTCACTTACAGATACATTTCAGCATTTCACGTCTTCTGTTAGGAGTTCATCAAAGAGATGGATATACTTACTTCTTTTTCACGAGAAACGGCTGTCAAATTAACTGTTAACATTGAGAGGATAAAATATGTGATAAAAAGGGGATAGATAAATGAGTTCTAGAATCCTTTCCTCACCCACCGAAACACAATAAGCATACTTGTTGTTATTCCATGGTGCTATTCTGTTAAAGGGTTGTTTCGGCCGCCACACAGACTAAACATAAACCAAAAAGTATATCTATAAGAATCTAGATCATAAATGGCTTTACCAAACTGCGGAATATTAAAATATGGCCATATAGTCGTTAAGCCCTATAGCGTACAATGTTACCGGTGAGGCAAAGCATAAAGATAGGGTGTATTGACTGTGTCATAAAAATGAAACAACGGGTCCCAATCTGTTTTCCAGTCAACCGAAATTGCCAGCTATTTTAATCCCATGCGAGCAAGCAGCATTCATTGTCCGCAAATTCATATGTTTGTAAAGGACAGACGTACATTGCACTTGTAAAATTAGGTATATATTATATTACTTTGTATACTTGTTGAGCATAGCTAAGGAGCGAGCATATATCCGAGTTTCTTCGGTGGATAGGACCACAAATTCTGAAATTCGCCGATGCGCCGTATACATAGCCAAGAGAATAAGCAAGTTGAAGTGGCAATGAGCGGGTCACATGAGTCGCGGAGCAGAGAACCGGTCGAGTAGAAGAGTTCTCGAACGGAGGCATGTTATGTTATAGTTATGTTGATCAAGGAAACGGCGGCGAAACAGCGGGAAAAGGATTACCTACAGGAGATCTGCTGGAAGAAGCTCTGGCGCAGGCGGCTAGCCTATCTATATCCGCCACCTTAGCCTGAGTAAGGTTAGTACCTTTTAAATACTCGATCAATTTACCAATTACCTTTGGCAAAGTCAATAGCAATTACATTTAATAATCTGTTTTTTTAAGTACAAATAGGCGTTTGTCAGATAGCGATCATAATAAGGCTTGCTACTTAAAACTAATACATACAACCAAATTAAGTGGCCACTTCGAAAGCAGTACATTCTAAATCAGCACACTTTGTGGTTATTCTGCTTCAAAATCAATATGTAGTTATCTGATACTCCAGGCATTTGATGTTTCCAAATGCATTTGACTTTGGCCTTAATGGCCAACCAAATACGAAGCAAACGAGTAAACTCATTGTTTACGATATCTGTAACCGACTCCATATCTCACTCACGGTCTGTCGCGTCGAAACGTTTTACATTTTGCTTCAATTGGAAATGAAGCGTATAATAGGATTCTATACAGACATTGTATGGAAGCTTTTATAGTGGCGTAATCAGATTATTATCGTAAATGGTTAGAGCAATTTAATAATACAATTGACAACTTAAATACTGACTAAAATAGAGAAAATGAAGCTTATATTAGGCATAATAACACTTATACTATGTAGGTATTATTTTTTGTGTAAATTTTTACTAATTATATGATACTGTTAAGTATGTTAGTACTATAATGCAGAGAAAAGTCGCTGACTTGGATCATGTATGACGACATGACTAAACGACTGCTGCATACAATAATAATGAGGAAGATAAAAGGAAATCGTAAACTATGAAGAAATGTGCTTATGGTCTTCAAACGCCTGAACTGATCCTTCTATCCATTTGGGCACACAGATAAACAAACACACAAGTCAAACTTATAATACCTCATTTTTGCGTCGAGCGTCGGAGATTGATAAAAAACGCGACTTTGCCTTTACTGTGTGCATTTTTGTTTTCTTGTAAGCAGTTTCTCACCCCTCACGTGATTGTTAATCAATGTTATATTTTCGGAGCGTTCACGACGCCTAATTGTTCCAGCGACAAATTATTGTTGTTACTATAATACTTTTTTGACGAGGGTTCTCCCCAACTGAGACAAAGTGATTTTTAATTAATTGCCATCCAATGAGCGAGCGAGACAGAAGATGTTGATGTATTTCTCAGCGATAATTAGGGACACTCGGAGCAGTTTGTGCTCTTTCCGAGCTGTAATTAGTACTGAAAGAAAGACGGTCATAAAACACAACTCTTTTAAAGGCAAAAAGCAAGGACGTCGTATCGTCAAAAATAACTGTCTCGCCCAAAGTAAACCAGCTCGCCAAATTCATATAAGGTCGTTACCTATGTTCACAACTATTCGATACTGCAATACTCTAGTTCTGTCTTTTCTTGTGTTGTTATTGTTTTAAGATGGTTTTAACACAGTAGCCGAAATTTGACCATAAACAAAATAAGTAGTATAAATATTAAACACGTATAGTTTTAAACGTGTGTGCATGTGTCAAACACGGTATAATGTTTACATTAATTAATTTATTAGCTTCCTCCAATTCTTCCCCATATAAACTTTTAAGTGTACCAAGTTTCACACTCCTTTCGTATACACACATTAAAATAAATATAATTCATAATAATAGTACCTACATAGCAAAATAGGTCCGAAATAGGTCCTTCACTCACATAATACGGTGAGAGGGAATCATTGCGTTGATTTTCAATCAATCAGACGTTGATCATCAGCCTGTGTTATCACGGAACCTGACCCAGAAAATAATAAATAATAACATAGAAATCTCAAAAAAATAATTGAAGAACTATATTAGGTAAACTCCTCTTAGAGTACTTCTTCTCTTAGTGCAAAAAATTAGACAAGAAATTAGAAAGATACAAATATGTGACGAACAGACTAACAAAAAGTAATTAATATCTCTGCACTGTTTACCATCCACCACTAATCAAGCCGCCAGTAGAGCTATGTACAAAAATATTATGTGTGTTAAGTACCAATAGTACCAGTAGTATTTTCCGTCAACCCTCTAGGAAGCTACAAAGTTATCACATGGCAATTTTAAAGCTAACGATGCACAAAATTGTTACCCGATGCGGTTCCTGTAAATATAAGTGAAGTGAAGGCGCAACTTAACGGGTTTAAAATGCAAAAAAGTCGTTCTTGAACAATGGAAGGATATAATTTTTTTATTACTTAGCATTCATTCGAGCGGATAACTTTTTAGAATTCCACGAGTTAGGCATTAAAGACTTTAATATGGTTCATTGTGAACTGGAAACAGTTTTTTGTCTAATATAATTATTAGTCAATTTAAAAAAATGTGATGTACACAATATCAATACTAGGTTTAAAAATGATCTAGATTTACATAAAACGCGACTCCACAAAATAAGTAATTATTTTATGGGTCAATGTATACGGTTTTATAATAAACTACCCGAGATAATCAGAGCCTTAACTATAAATAAATTTAAAAGTGTCATTAAAACCAAACTCCTCTCGAAAGGCTGTTATAAAATCATTGATTATTTAAGCGACAATGAAGCCTGGATTTAAGCGATTCGGAGCTCATACTATATTTAATATTGCATATTATATACTTTGATATGTTTTTTAAAAATTAAGTATAATTGTTGTTATTTTATATTTTAAAGATGACAAAATGAATAGTATCCTGAGTTTCTTTCGGGGTTTCTTTTCAGGATCGTCATCTTGGCTTTTTTTTTCGAAACCCTGGTAAATTTAAATTTGTAATGACGATCATAAGAATTTCCTTTTAGAAACCTAATTGATAAATAAATATTTTGAATTTGATTTTGATTTGATTTCTATTATCTTTCAAGGATAAAGATTTATATTCACGTTAAAGACTGATATCAACTAGTATGATTTAGGATAACGGATGAGGAAGGGATACGGAAGTGGACTCTGGCTTCAAATAAACTCACTCAACGAAATAACATGCTGTTATTTCACGGTGGTTTTCTGTGAGGGGGTGGTTACTGCCGTCGGATGGGCTGACCAATTTCTGACTGCGAAACGCAGTATGACCTGCCACTACTTGCCAGACCGCGATCAGAACCGACTTTAAAAGGCTTATTTCTCAATTTGAGCCTGCTGTACCCGGGGTGCCTGAGTCAGAGCGCTAGGACAAGCCCTTAACCACTCGATTAATGGGCTCGATAAAATTTGTTTATTTCTTCACCACAAATTGCTTGGCTGCCAATACGGCAATCACATGTTCGATTACCGATTGGAGTATATGAGCTTTAAAGGTTACAGGTGTGAATTAGAATTTTTTTTAATTGTAAACAGATTATCAATCTTGGAAGATTTGACGAACTTCTGTAATCCAAAATGAGATAGCACGTTATACTCGAACACCCAGAGGAGTGGCCTTGTTAGACAAGAGCTTTTGTTTGGTTATACTAGCTATGAATACCTATTTTCTTAAAACTTTAACTACTCAACAAATTCTTTGTTTCATTGTAGGCTACAATGAAACAAAGAATTTGTTGATAATGGAGCATGAAGCGTTATTTCTGAATATTCATATCAGTTACAATGTTGATGGTTGACCGCGTTGTAACTACGAATGTACAATAAATAAAAAGTAGGACAGGCCGAGGTTCGTTAACAAAGAAACTGATTTCACAAATAACACTTCCCCAACAGATGTAATAAAGATAAATTGAAGGAAGAATTCCTACAGCTTCGAGGAATCGCTCTAAGGTACGTCAGTCAAACAGTAATAATTAATTTTATATATTCTGGGTACATTTTAAGAAAGAATCTAAATTTTCATATATATTTTTATGTTAGTCAGGCTGACGGTCCACTTGAAGTACTGACTACCGTCGCCTATTAACTTGCAACGCTGTAAGTGCGACTGTAAGGTGCTGACTGGGGCCTGCGCAAACTAGAGGACAGCACGGCAAGGTATTTTTTAATTGATAACTAAAAATTCACTCTATTTTAGTATAATATTAAGCTTCGGCCACAATCATTCCCCCGTAGCATAATAAAATGAATTTTTAATGATAAGAAACTATGAAAAAATTTAAATACTTTGCCGAGCAATCCTCCAATTTGCGCCGGCCCTTAAGTTTAAGAGTTAGGAAGGAATATTTTTGCTTTATTTTTAAGTTATATGGCAATACCAGTGGAAACATTTTACTATTCGGCGAGTATGTATGTAACACACAATAGAAATTTAAAATAAAATAGGTAATTACTATAAAAAGAAGTAAAAATTGTCAAAAATTATAATAATATACAAATATATCTAGACTAGTCCGGGGTATAAACTGGTGAAAACAAATATATAAGATTGGTAACAAACAGTTAAGATAAAAGTAACGGCACATGTCCTCGTAAAAGGAACGGAGACAATGTTATGGCAGACGGCGAACTATATATTTTCTTGTATTTGTGTTAGGTAATAACAACAATTGATTCTAATGTCTGATTCTATCACGAAATGAATCTCAATGTGTCTTTATAATTTGGTAACTATAAAACTGCTACACCACTTCGATGTGGCGTCAGGTAGGTATATGATTTATTAGATTGGATTTCTATTGAATTTCAAAGAAGCAACCTTATATCATTTATTGCTTATTGTGTTTGTGGGAAATGGGAATCTAACTCATAAATGATTAACTATAAAAAACTGCAAACTAGGTTCTCAAACTTGTAACATATGTGCCGATTGACTTATGATCCTACATTTGACTGTTTTTTGTACAAATTCGTATTACTTGGATGAACAAAGGCAGGTTTTACTGAAAACCGCAGTCATAAAAGATCTCAAATGACTGCGTTATGCAGCGTGCCCTTTTTTACTTTGGGAAATCCTAATGGATTCCCGGCAGCGTTGCGTTGCAGGGAACGTTGCGGGGTTATGCCGAACTCATACCGGCTAAAACTCAACTTTCTAGCACGGCCGTAGATAGGCGGGATCGCGGGAACGTTATGACATGACATCCGCTACCCACAACAGCCGTTGGAGAGCCCTCCAGCGCGGGAAGAGCTACGATCACTATCGGAACCTCGGTGTACCCGAACGTGGAGGTTTACCGCCATCTCGGGGAACCTCACGACATAAGTGGAATTTTTTTATTAGGTGTAAGCTATCTATTCAAACTGTTATAATGTAATAATACCTGTAAGTTTCCCTAAAATTTTATATATATATATAAAATTCTCGTCTCACAGTGTTTGTAACAAAACTCCTCCGAAACGGCTTGACCGAATTTTTATGAAATTTTTTGTGTATATTTTGTAGGTCCGAGAATAAGTCATAAACTATTTTTTATACCCCTAAATGATAAGGGTGCCCCACCCCAAAAACGTTTTTTTTTGGTAAAACAACGTTTGCCGGGTCAGCTAGTATTCTTGTAAGATTTCCTTCAAAGTAGATATGGAACCCTACATCTACATCAAAATATCTTTAAATCCAACAAATACGGTTACATTGTATCCTGTAACAAGGTAAAGCGAAAACCATAAACGGGTTTATGTTCGTATTAGCACGTAGCAAATAGAGTAAGTGTTACTTATTTGTTTTCTTTAGTCCTTACATAGACAGTGGATAAGATATTACTCAAGTATATTTTGTTATGTGTCCTAAGAGTGCTCTTAATAGCTCTGGTAACCGAATTAATGGCAAGAAGTTTGACTGAACATTTTAAAGTTCTTTCCATTCTGTATATCTCAAATGCTTCTTCGGATACATTTAACGATGTCTTCCATTCAAATATAAATAATGCAAGTAAAACTTCATTGTACCTACAATGTCTAAGTTGTCGTTTTTTTATTATTTTAAAGAGAAACCTCTTAAAATAACGTATATTATGTTAAGCATATGCAAACTTCCAAATCAAATTTTCCATATCTTATCGAATATAATTATAATCATCAATTACAAGTACCACTAGCTCAGTAAACATTAAATTCCATACATACTATTTGCATTTTTCTATGCAAATAGCCATAGTAGTTGTAAATATTCTGCAGACTTTGACAGGATAAGATAGATAATCAGCTCTGGCATCCCTTACTTAAACTACATCCTAAAACAAGATCTCTTATTTAAAGGTGCAGGTGGTGGCTTCTTCTAAGGGGCAGTTAAGTTAGTACGGAATGCAATGTACCCTGTCACTACTTTATTTATTAATTTATTTGCAATAGTTACATAGCAATTGTATCATTAAAGTATAATACGTATTACGTATGTGTTTAATGCTCGAGGCTTTGCTTTGAGAAGCATATTAACAGACTTATTAATTTTAATAAGTTGGTTTTTTCAATATTTCTACTAATGTATTACTATTACTACAATATTACTACAATAATGAATAAATAAAAAGAAGAAAACAATACAGCAATTTGCAACCATTTTCTATAATTTACAAGCCTAACTTATTTCTTGTTATTATATTAAACTAGCTGTTGCACGCAACTACGTCCGCGTAACTTTATAAAATATAGCCTACTTTACTTGCTGATAATATAGCTTTCTATAGGTGACAGAATTTTTAAAATCGGCACATTAGTTTTTGAGTTTATTCATTACAAACATACAAAAATACAAATCTTCTCTCTTTATAACATTAAGTATAGACTAGTATAGATTTAGTATGACGATGAATTTATTTTCACATTAATTTAAAATAATACTTTTCAATAAATTTAAAATATTATTAAATTAATTATTTTTTAATAAAGCACCTTTCACAAAGCTCAGGGGCATTCACCTTTCAGACCATCGCACTTATAGTCAATAATTAATATTGACTTAACTGTAGTCTATACAGATATAACGTTTGTTTAAGGAGAGTTTTCGTATATTTAATTATTGAATATGTACATAAATAACAAACAAGTTTTGATTGCTGGTTATTATTTGTTCTAGCACTATTTCAGAAGGGTTTATGGATTTTAAGAGGATACGTTAGAAACAACTTGAAATAACTCCCCTGAACAATATACACAAAAGAATTGCAAATATTTATTTAAAATATATAAATTATCTTGGTGTATCAATCGATGTAATACTCAACAATTACCCTCATATGGGTACATTACATGGGAACAAGATTATTTTGTTAGAGAAAAAATTAACATAGTATAATGACAAAATTGTTACTCAGCGGTGATATTATGTTTTGACATAAACAAAAATATTATGAAAATAAAATTTTCTCCTAATAAAAACATACAAGGTGTAACTGTTGGCATTTGACACATTCAAGGGCGAGATACGGCGAAGATTTCCAAATCGTTCTCCTTTTTTCGCACACAGCAATAAATTGTAAGGAATCGCAGTAATATATCCTGCGGTTCGCTTACTACGTGTGGTAGATTCTAAAATGTGTAAGTAAATTCACCTTTTACGTGATAACGTAGATGCAAAATGTTTGGAAGTAACTTTTCTTATTTAAGTAACTTAAAGGCAGGCTAACGGTTCATTAGATGGTACGGTGCACTGCAAGCGTACTACCGACCATAATACCTATATTAGGAAGGAATAGGGAAATGGGTTCTTGCATCACTTACTCACTCATATGCTGTTATATATATTAGCAAACAAGCTGTTATTTCGCGGATGTCTCCTTGAATGAAATACATACTGTCGCCAGGCGAGTTGCCCAAATTATAACTGCGAATCGCAATGTGCTCTGCAACTATAAAAACACCAGAACCAGACCTGATGATGTGTATAATGCTCTAAAAGGGTAACTTTGACAACCCTCGAACATCGCGCGAATCTTCGGACTCTTATATCAGTCCTTACAGATGACTGATGTCTACATAATATTTCCCAGATCAGAGGTTACTAAGAGACCAAGATATTTACTTCCACTTCCAGCAATGTCACTTCCAGCATATTCTATGCTAATCTGTTACGAGATATGTGCGTACAAGTAAAATCACCTTTAAGAGAAGAGGGGAAGGCACACTTCGAAGGTCACGTGACTTCTTTAGATTTATAACGGTTTCTCTATGCATATGATATGGGAATATGGGAATTCCCATATAAAGAGTAATAAATATACTTACATAATGGAAATGAGAAGCAGACGGAAGTGTTTCGAGTTTGCGTTTGTTAAATTTACATTGTTCAAGATCAAATGTGGTTTGATTTAAACTTTGTAAGGTCGGTACTTTATTCAAGAAATGTTTGGTCCAATGGACAAGAGTAATCTGTGATGATGATGAAAACCTTTACAATGAAAAGTTTCTACTTTCTTTTTCTGTTCAGCTTTAGATCTTTCTTTCTCTTTTCTTCCTGTTTCCACAGGGAACATGGTTTCTGTAATTATGTATTTATGTAAATAATTATAATATTTGCCATTAATGTAGTAACCATTTAATTTAATTGTATATTGTTTTAAAATACATATTTACATGGTATTAAAAAATTCGCTCCCCACCGTTTGTCCATTTGTACGCTTAGATCTAATAAACTACACAAAGTATTTTAATGCAATTTTTATAAATGGAAAGAGCGTTAAACGAGGAAGGTTTTCATATATAATTTTCCGAAAAAAAAAAAAAGCACCTATGCAAAGCCGGGAGTGGTTCGCTAGTGTTTTTATATGTTTTTATAAATTATTCAAACTCATTCTCATTCTTAAAAAAATAATAATACCATATTTGGTATTTTTATCACAATTAATTCAAAAATGGTTCTAAGATGTTGTTTATAATTTGCTTATGACTTCTTGACGTACCTATTGTATGTCTGAGATTGTGAAGAATGGCATATAAAGCCAAATTTTGTGTATTGTCATCAATACTTGGAAATTATAATGATCTCGCTAGGAACCTTCGCAAACTCGTCAAAACTTTGACAGTTACTGTATACTTACCAAACAAAGACAAAAAGGTGCCTTTCAATCTTAAAATTAATCAATCAATCTCCAATTAAAATGTTTTAATTTGATAAGATTTTAATGAGAAAAGTTTTATTCTAAAGGTCTTGTTAATTTCACTAACTAATGCCCAAAGTCATTCATCAGAAATTTAGTTTATATGTTGAAAGCATATTTTTAATTTTAATTACTGCCGCTACGAAGAAGGCTAGTTTTCTAGGAGATCCGGGTTTTTAAAAAATAAATATGAACTAAATTAATTTGGAATATATCACGGCAACAAAGTATACTTAAATGTTTATCCAGAACATGCATACTAAGTTTCATCCAAATAAGTTCGACGGTTTTGACGTTATCCAAACATCTTCACCAACTTTCTCAATTATACATATAATAACACAGTTCAAATAGAAATGGTTTAGTTTCTTACTTAATTAACTAAGTTATATATGTGTATTTAAGTATTCCTTATTCGGGCATGTCTATAAGTCTGCGCAACTGACTTTTCATTTTGTGCGCCAACTTAAGTACTTATAATTGTGTTAACGAGGTTAAGCAACTTGTTGACTAAGTCATGATTGAAATTGTACTGTAAAAATTTGGGAACTCTTTATTTTTCAAGTAAACTGCCTTTTTCTTTTAGCGGGGCTTATCAGGATTCGACAGTATTTACGATCTGAAACGCGGTTGAGGAGGGTTGCTCGAAGCATTAGCGTTAAGCCACATCGACTTTTTTATCTTTACCCCCAAGATATAATATTAATACGTTTTAGATATTATGTGTTATTTATTGCTTTATGAGCTCTTAATACCTAAGTGATCTTAAAGTGGAAAAACATCGTCCTAATGTTACAAGATACTATTAGATTTCACCAAATAAATAGCTTGTAGCTCGAGTGGTCGGAACTATCCAAATCCCTGGCAACATTAGAAATCTCAAAGGCTTTTGGAATAGTCTGAATAACTACAGATATCAAGCTAATGTTGAAATTTTTGTTAGTGTTGTTCGTTTGTTTTAAATCTATAAAATTACTATATCAAACACCATGAAATTTTGCATTCACGTTGTCAGTGGTACCTACAGTCCCCACAGAAAAGAAAAAAGGGTACCTTACGTCCAGAAAAAAATACTGTTCCCTAGGGATCATCTAAAAATAAAATCAATATCTGATTTAAATTTATTATTTGAGCAATTGGTACAACGGTGGATTCCTCCCCACCCAGTATTGTTCAACGAATCCTTATTTTGACACAAGGAAAAATAAAGTGGAAAATAAACGAGAAGATTTTGATTAAACTCTTTTTTGGAAACTTTATTGTTACAATGGCCTTGTGTAAATAGGCAGTGTAATCAAAAAATTTCATTAAACCTCCAAAGGGATACGACGCCGAAATTGAGTGCTCTCATATATTATAGCAATAAAACCGAATACTTTGTTATGCACACATGTAACGCTTGGATGTATGTAGCAGCCACAAATTTTAAATAAAGCTCAAGTATGGATTTCATTGCAATGTCTAAATAGGATCTAAAAATCTAATTGAGGTGAGCTACTTCTGATTTTTGAAATGAATATACAAAATCTTTGACATCAATGAATTGAGCAGAGTTTGTCTGTGGCATTGCATCATGAAACTTTGAATAGTGAGAATCTATATCTAGCAAGAAGATTTAAAATGATATTTCTTAAGTTGAAATAAAAATCATAAGCTATATTCCTTCAGGTAATTAAAAATAACTGAATTCTGTTGAGGTATGACTTTTAGCAATGAATTCTATTTAAACTAGAATTAATTATATTTAAATAGACAAACGAATTCTCTTAATTTAGAAATAACAAAAGCGTTTTGCTTTGATTTTTAGTTAGAAATCAAATAAAACTATGAGCATAAATATGCCATGAACTTACCATTGCGCACACCAATGTAGCGAAGTCGGTTCTGTTCCTAATTTACATAACACGCTCACTGGTTTTCCTCGGTGAAGGTGCGTCTTTTGTCACAAGTGAAACAAAAGGAATGGAGCAGATGCGAGGGTTACCTAAAAATATGTACACAAATGTACTTGTCAAACCAGCTAAATAGAGAACACCTCTTTTTTGGATTTCTCCTTTTGGAATCCTATTTACAAATAAATAAAAGTGACTAATTTTTTTTTGCTGTGATAAAGTTTGAAGACATATTTTTATGGGAAAATATAATATTAGAAATACAAACAATATAACAATAATCAGTAGTGTCTCTGGCCACAATAAATTAGACTTTTCCATGAAAATATTAGATCCATAATAAGATATTAAGGTAAACCTAAGCTCCTAAAGTGTGGACATAGCTAACAGTTAGCAACAACAGCCTTTCCTAAATTGTTGCAACAAAGTTTTGTAGTACAATTTATACACACTATATGTATTTCCGCACGTGTGGTTACAGAATTTAGATTCAGAATGGGTACGGAAATTGTGCTTAGGTACTGTATAGAATTCAATATATCACCTATTTCACTAGTGTGTTTAATCATAGAGATTTGAAATTCATTTGATACAGATACATTGTATGAATTAATCTTATGTGATAGCAGATATTTTATGACATTATTTACAAATTACTAATGCCAGTGCATGTACAGTGTTTAAGATTTTTGCTTAAATCTCTATAAAAAAATTGCCAGTTATTAATTAAGTATTAATAGATGAACTAAAACTATATACCCAATAAGTGTAATCTATAATATACTTAGTTCTGTAGATATCTGTTTAGCCACGTCGGTGTATGTATAGACCATACAAACTAAAAGAGAGATGCACTTTTGTAACGCACAAATTACAAGATGAATTTAAGGATAGCTTTTTGTAATTATACCCAACTCTCGTTCTGAAAATTCATGCAATTTGGAGAAAAACCTTTAATTTTTAACTATTATTAAGATTCAACTTTTTTTTTAATCTGAAGATTCTTTTTACTTATGAATAAGAACTAGGTATTTAAGCAGTCTATGAAAATAAGATAGATGGAGTAAGCTTACCATTAAGTGTTTCCAGGCCGACCGACAAGTAAATATTTGTGTTGCTAAAGTAATAGAAGTAAATCGTAACTAAAGTTTTTCGAAATATTCGTTTCTTTTTTGCAATCATCTGTACTCGATAGCAATCGCTACTGATTGTTTCATTCGGTTTAAGTAGCTCGTTACTATGTTACCAAATACAGAACTAAAGCTGAATTCGTGGATAATTGGCATCTTTGCAGATGTTGCTTTGTGTTTTTAGATCGTTTCTGTAGCTTTAGACGTCTTTCAAACATTGACAATTTCTAACGTTTAACACAATTATAGGTTCTTGTTGAAGATTTCAATTAAGAAAAATCTAGAAGACTTCAACGTCTAATTTTTTAAGCTGACCACGTAATTCTTGTAATCTTATATTTATAAGTTCTTATAATATTCTTCTTCTTCTTCTCTTTTAATGTCTTGGCTCCATCAGATCTTCTCCGATAATTTTGCCAGGGTTATTTGTAAAAATAGCAATTTATAATAGCCTTTTAAAATAAGAAAGGCAAAATTCAAATTCAAATCAAAAATAGCAGATCAGTAGTTTCAGTACTAGTCAGTCAAGTCAAGTCTACAATTTTTCTTTGAGATTACCAAAACGGGTCCATCAAGTCCAAAGCAGTCAGGTCAAGTAAGAGAACATGATAGGGATAGGGAGATTTTAGCTTTTTTGTCTGTGAATTCATCAGAACGGCAATATAACAATTATAAACTAACCCATAGCGAATATTTAGTTATGGGTTATTGAATGTTTATGAATAGGAATTTTATAATAAGCTTATTAAGGTGTTATGAGCGTTTTAACTAATGAACCTCTAATAAGGGATTTTTATGAATAAGTGCGTTATAATCTTATAACATAAGTCAGACTGACTGTACTCAATAGAAAAAAAGGGTAAAATTACTCTAACTTAATGTTATCGTGTCCGTATTGATCAATGTGCCGAACACATCCATTATCTCATGTGTCATGTGTCCCGTGACATCAATTCGTGACATCTGCTCTGTGTCGATGCGCGTGACGGGGCTGACAAGTTACATGGGAATACGTACTTGGTGTACTGATTTCCTTAACGCATGCTTACTTGTTCGCCAGCGACTTAATTCTTTACCACTGAATTAAATTAATATATATGAGAATTTAAGTTATAAAATTAACTAACCAGTTATGCAAAAGAAGGTAAAAGGGTTTACTTCATTTCGGAAATGTTTTTATTTTATCTACAATTTTTTATAATTATGAGACTAACTTATAGATACTATGGAACTTATACTTATAGATTGACGACAAAGTTATAGAGCTATTATACTTAATTTTATATATTATGTATACCGTCACTTTCTTCACAGGCCTAATGGTTCCCTATTAGTCGTCCCGCCAGAAAGGCTGCCCAAATAAATGCGAAACGCAGTATGCTCTACCTCTACTTTCCAGACCCAAACCAGAACCAATTTTAAAAAGTTTATTTTCAATTTTAATCCTGCGGGAATCGAACCTTGATTTGAGCGTTAAGACAATCACGCTAACCACTCATGCAACGAGCACATTAAAACTAGCAAATTTATACTAGGATTATCTTTTGGTTACACTATTTTATTATTAAATCAAGTAATTACAGCCATAATTTATATTAATAAACTAGCTACCCGCTCACGGCTTCGCCCGGGTTGCAATTTTTAGGCGCCGTGGTGGGGTCGCATATATATAAAAATCTTCCCCGTTTCTCCCTCTTACCATATGTGAAAACTGAATTAAAATCGGTCTACCCACTATCGAGTTTTTGAAGTGTACACAAACTAACTTAACTTTTATATAAAATTATTTAGCACAATAAACACTTTAATGAGAAACATAACATTATGCTGTTTTCGCAAATTCGGTTCTCATTCTTATATGAGATGGTATGACAGTAGAACTATAATTGAAAAAGTTACCTCCAGTCAGACACAATGCAAGTCTGCCATTCGTTTTGAAATACAATCGTCCAACTTACGGGCACGCCATTTAAACTTGGTAAAATAGCTTCCCAGTTAATCGCAGTCATTTATGGGAGTACCTCAGCTGAATTTCGGCTTGATGATATTTTAGCAAAGTTCTTAGCGGGCACTTTACTTTTGATGCTTTGGATAAGCAAACCACCAGTGATGGAACTATCATTTTTCTGAGCTCAATACAAAGATTTAGTATCCTAATAAATGGCCTTTAAACTTCCTTTGATAATTAGGGCCCTCTGTTATATTTCAACTGTATGATTATATATTATATTTATTCGTTTGTTCGTTCGATAATAGGTGAATAAAATTGAAGTGTCTGTTTGTAATATCAAAATAACTGCTTTTTATTAAGCGTGTATATTAAACTGTATATAGGTATTTATAATAATAAAAAAAAACTTTTTAAAATTTTTGTCTGTCAGTCTGTTTGTCCCGTCTAATCTCCGAAACAGCTGGAACAATTATGACGGGTATGTTTGGAAGTATGGATGTTTGTAACTCTTTCACGCAAAAACTAGTGAACCGATCACCATGAAATTTTGCATACACGTTGTCTGGGAGGACATAGGGACATACCAGAAAGGACATAGGGTACCTTTCAGCGTTCAACGCGGACACCAGCTAGTATATATATATATAATATACAAGCAGTGTCCAGTCCGCGCGCGCCCCACGCGCACGCCGCAATGATGCGTGGCCGGGTTCAGCTAACTATTCGATATTATTCGACCGTAAGTAATGTAATTATTTTAGTTAAGAAATAAAGACATAATAAAAAGTAGAGTTTTTATAACAAGATTGGCAGGCAATCTAACGTTCCATTTGGTTATAGGTGGCTAACGTCAAATCAAAGTTCTAAAATATCCATTTATTAATTCTTAACATTGAGTTTTCATACTGCAAAAGAAAGGTCTTGTGATTTTGGGCCGTTGAAGTAAATAGTTAGGGTCGTGTTATAATTGCGCTTTTATTGTTCATAGCTCTGCTGCTAAGTTGGTGGTAACATCCATTGTCTTGTCATGATGAATCGAGATAATTTTATTGAAGTTTTTTCAAATTTTTCAGTTGTAGGTATCCAAAAACTCCTTTAGAGTATCCTTCAGCCTTTCAGGTCGTTTGTCTACTTGCTGATTCATTCGGCTATGTCAACTACCTTGATTATTCGGCGAATTTCTGATCTTATACACTAAAGAAACTCCAAGAATAGCCCGCTTCATAGCACACTGAGCATGTTGAAATTGTGGACCAGTCCTGCCGTGAGAGGCATAATTTCGTATATTTTGATATACATTTATTTAGTACAAATCAGTTATTTTGATATTTCAAACAAACACTTAAATTTTATTTATTAGTTTAGATGAGCTCTCTCAATTATTTTTCATTTATTAGTATAAATGAGAGATGCCAGAGCCAAGCCCGCGTAGTATTACTCTGTAAGTATTTATTCCAATACCAATTTTGGTTTTATAGCCCCATAGAATTCTCCGATGATTCTGACAGTGTCAAGGTTAGGCAAAACCCTTTAGTTAAGCTTATATTTAAAAACGCTTATGGTGTCAAATCGCAAAGTTGGTAAGGCCGAGGTGAAATAAGGGTAAACGGCAATAATAATTAATAATATACATATAATTTGAAATTTTCTCTTTCTATAGGTATCTTAATATTTATATCATAGTATCATCAGATCTGCGGATTAATCATCATCTGCAGAGAGTACTTATTAAAACAATTTACAGAAAGCCTATTTGAAACTTTCGTTGTTATAGCCTAAACTTAACTAAGATAACTAAACCAACTATTTACGCATCAAATACGAGTACAATACATGTTTCTATTTATTTGTACATAAATGTTGCTGAATAAATAATTCATGTTTGGCATTATTCTGTTTGATAGCGGAGTTTGTTTGTCCAATAAGAGGTTTATCTAAAAAGAGACTTACGTTAACAAAAATACTACTGATTTTCGTATAAATTGAAAATGTATTTCGAAGTGCGGCGGTAACACAAATGTTTGTTTATTCAAGAGACCTTGTGGTAAACTTTAAAAAGGATTGTATCAATTTTTCAAGTTACAGCCCGGATAATTTATCTGGCCCCGCGGGTTAATATTAAAGCCGCCCTGAAAACAGTGTAAATATACAATTAATAATGAGAAATAATTTTCAATTGCCCCGTTTTTCCGGCCTTTTAATATTTACTTAGTAGATATTTTTGAATAAGTAAGATTAAGTACCGTAACGTTGAAATTAATTTTTGGATAGGCTATGGTTTCACTTAATTATTTGTGTTGCTACTTAAAGAAAATATAATTTTGCCTGAACTTGTTTCTATAGATACTATATCTAATAGTCAATTAAATATATTATTAAGCAAACACTACATAGTATGTACCTTGATCTAGATTTAAAGTAATCTTTATTGAAATATTAGTTAGCTGACCTAACAATTTTAAAGATTTTTCTATACTCAATTCTTTGTAAAACTATTTAATTATATTTCGGGTGTGTTTAAATGTATTCCACTATAATATCTATATGTAAGGGAACATTATGTAAATTTCACCATTTTTATTTTTTAATAGATGCAAAAAAAAAATTGAGCATTACAAGGCCGAGAAACTTTGTAAATCAAGTCTAAATTGTAACTTTCAGGAATCAAAATTTATATTAAGTTTTTTTAGTAATATTTATAAGGGGCATGTTAATCTTATACTTATATTATATTTTTTAATATAATATAATAGAATTTTGCATTTAAATACTGATCTGAATAAAATATAAACCAATGAGTAGGTAATAGAAAATGCCGTTACCTTCTCTCCCAGTAAGATTAGTGATAAATGAAATTCGTTCTTATTCCTATAGAAATAAAGTTCTCGCATGTAACACTAACATCGGATAATGTAGAGGTAGAGTATTAAAACACACACTTGTTAATAATACCTGAGGCAGCGAGCGAGTGAATTATTTAACGGATTTAATTAAAGGTCGGACAGATCCTAGACCGCCAAAAGCTATGCTACTAGGCTTCTAAAATTTGAGAGTATAATTATTATACCTACTTCTTCATTTTGTGCGCACTGCGTTCCGCAGTCATTTGAGCAGCCCGACTGGAGGCATGCGCGGATAGGAATAAGGTCCCCCGAGATGGCCGGCGTACCTCAACTTAGGGGTACGCCGAGGTTCTGACAGGGAGCGTAGCCCTCCCCGCGCTGGATAGCCGTGGCGGGGCACCGATGTCGTGTCATAACGTCCCCGTCCATCAACGGCCGCGTTAGAAAGTCGTGGGTTTAGCCGGTAAGAATCCGGTACAGCAGTGTCCCCTACACTGCCGGTTATCCAAGCGGATTTCCCAACGTTAAAAAAAATGAAGTCACTAATCTTTCTTTTTGCTTCCATCTACGGTTCTCGTGGGGACGCGGACGGAGTAGCTGACAAAAACTAGACTTCTATAAAGTAAATAGGTGTGTGGAGCGCTTCTCCCTTATATGAGGAGGTATATGCAGGCTATAATCAAATACGAGTATACTAAAACTTAACAGCATGCCAGAGTTGACCCACGGGTATACTACGAGTATCGAGGACTTCGAATGGATGCAATTTTTTCGTGAAAATTAAATATACAAACTTTTTTCGATTATCGCTATTTCCATGAGTGAAAACCATATCAAAATCCCTTGGTTTAGAAGAATTTAGCGGAGAAACAGACAGGCAATAGTGTTGTATTTGTTAATGATAATTTCAATTTAACAAAAGGTTGCATTTGGAAACTAACTATCGGGTGTCATGAAAATAAGTGTATCTAACAAAATTGGAACACCAGTCTTTACTGGCACACGTATAGAAGTCGAAATTCGTTTAAACCCCACTGGCAGTCGTTCCGTTGAATTTATATGACGACGCCTATAAAATGTGAGCGTAATAGCCGACTGTCGGATGCCGTCAAGTACCAAACCAATAGGATATTAGGTATAAGGAACCTCGTAAAAGAAGGACGAGGTAAAAAGTGGGCGAAATTACACAATGGAAAAAAACGCTTTTATCCCTTTTGAAGTCGGATTTGTAGTCATTAAGCGGGACTTTAGAAATCACCGGTACCTGAGTTGGTTGGTGTTTACCTACAACTACATAATATCTTTAGTAAATAGATTTATTACTTGGTTACACAAAGTTAATACAGAAAAAATACTTACTTGTTATAAAAAATATATATTTGCAAGTTTACTTTGATCGTGGTGGCTTCATTACGCTTTCTGTTTGATCTCAAGCCAGCTGTAGAATTGAAGATCGAATTGATTTTCCTATTTCAACAATGATAGAATACAAACGGACACTTTTTTTTCTTTTTTCAATGCGAGTATTAAGTAGGCAATTCAATTATTTATCCTATTTCCCAAACAGTGAGTTTACAGAGAAAATTTCAGATTAATGAAATAGTCATTTTCTTCACACAATTAGTTATTTACTTCATTAAATAAAATGAGCTAGAATAATAAAATATTAAGAAATTTATAGAAAATTAAATTCACGGCTACAAACACATTTAAAAACGTTGTTTTCTTTCATCTAAAATATACAGAGATATTTTGCTAAATTATCTGTTTTAATAAATTATATCGCTTTGAAGTTAATCTCAAAGCTGTATTTATCTTTGCAAACGTTTAACATACTGTTAGCATATGATTTAAGTGCTAGTTGATATTAATTACAACTTTATTAAGTTTAGTCTAGGTTAGACCCCCTTCACGCCTGATTTAAAAATAAGATATTCAGATGCTTTTATATGTGCCTTAGGGGTGTTTATGTGTGAGACAGGCATGTGATATTTATTTATCTATATAGATACGTAAAATTACATAACAATTTACAGAATGTCAAACACAATAAAGGAAAATGAATCTACCACTGTTTACGAGAGCTGTTTCTATCTATGAGGTATAAACCGGAGAGAAACTTCAGTAATTGCTTAATAATTATTGTTATACCGTTAGCATGTGGCTCGATCACATAATGTTATTACTTTTTATTAATTTTTTAATAATAATGGGTTTGCTTTTGGCCAGCACCTAGCTGTGCAGCAAAGACCTCACCTAGAAGATACCTATTCACTCGAACTTTAAGATATTTGAAATATATGAGCTCGGAAATACAGGTAAAGAGTTCTAAACCTTGGCAGTGCGTATTATGAATGAGTTTACAGTAAATTATAAACAAATAAAAACGAATAATGTACCACCGGGCGTTGTTTACGATTGACAGAACGAGGTGATAATAAAAATAGATAAAATAATTGTACAGTCATAATTTACAGAAGAAAATAAAAGTACACGTGGCCAACAGCATGGAAGGTGTCAAACCGTTTGTTTCGGAGGCATATTCGTAAATTTATCGCCTAAACCTAGAGGCCATTTGCAAAATTTATCGTTACGATTTGTCACGTGCGCGCGATATATAACAATTTGTTACTGTCAATAATTTTCGGTAACAAAACGGAAAATAAATAAAAAATTATGAAATTATACGGCTTTAATGTAGTGATTTAAAATTAATGAATCTAGAATTATTAATGATCATTCATAATATCATTTTATTTATAAAGGACAATGAAATCATCCAAATTTTCGATCATGAATACAATATTATTGAATTTAATTATATAGACTACTTCTAAAATATAGATATTAAAAATTATTAATATATTCCATAGTCTTTTTTCGAAACAAATATTTCATTGCTTTAAAAAAGTAAATTCTAAGTACAGGTAAATGAAACAGTTTTTCTCGTCTATAAGTAACAGAGCTCAGCGTGGGTTTCAAGATGGCAAAAAAATATTTTGAAGCTCAAAAGTAGGAGAAAATGTTTACGTTGGAGGCAAGTCCGGCGTCTTGTAATTAGTTAGAATGTTTACATTCCTTGGGGAGTAACTACGCAGTGTACAATTTTAAACAGTAGCTAAGGTTGTGCTATTTATGTAGAATACAGTAAATTTAAATTTCTTAATTAAAAAGTTAACTAGCAATAGCGTTGCTTTTAATATCGAT